>CM026073.1:16070838-16670838 GCA_014839685.1 Anableps anableps
GACAGCAGGCCTGTATCACAGCAGATATTTGTTTGGCAAATAAAAATGAATAAGAGCAAAAAACAGATGTTTGGCCAATATTAGAAATGTTTCAGTAAAAAAAACAAAAAAAACAACAAAAAAAAAACAGTTTGACCTTAGAGCTTTACTTTTAAGAGTTTAAAGAGTAACGCAGTATTTTGCAATAACGGTTTCTTTGGTTTTATTCATGGTGCAGCAAGCATTTCAGCAAACTCCACTATGTTATCGTTTCTGTGTTGACAAAAGTCATCCTTACAGGGTGGAGTAATAAGTCACCCCACCCTCCTAAAGTGGGGTGATGGTTAAAGTTACAATGTAGTCACTTTTCTAGTATAAATTTGCATAGCAACCATTGCCTGTCTGCATCCAATTCACTGAAAACTCAGTCGCTCTTAGCGCTCCTGAACGCATCACTCATCCCCTTCCCATCCAATGAGCATACAGATTGTTTACTAGGAGGGTTTAGGAAGCAAGGCGATGTAGAACAGACCAGCAAGAAATCCAGAGTTTTCAGAGTCGACTGTTGGGCTAATAGACTGAGATATTAGGAAGTAACAGAATTTTAAGTCAATCCTTCATTACAGTATTCCATCCAGTTTGTGCAATTCACCAGCACAGCAGTCCCACACTATGATGCTACCACTGATATAAATGTATATTTGTATTTCAACAGTTTATAGCAGTTTCTTTAAAACTAAATTCCAGCTAAACCAGTAACATAATGACCATTTTTTCCCTAAAGCTCATTTAAAAAAAAAAAAAAAAAAAAAAGCTTTTTTACCCTTATGTTCTACCCCACCATGCAAACTAGTTCTCCATTAACAAAAGACAGCATATTTTTTACAAGGCAAGTTGCATATGAAGCTAGGAAAGTTCTGTAACTTAAGTGGGAGAAGTCAGGTTAAACCGCAACTGTGTGGTTTGAGTAATGCAAGTTAAGAATCTTCAATCTGCATAAATTCAAACAGATAAGGGTTTGCTTTAGCTACCATTTCAATACTTATGCTACAAGCTGCTGTTTCTCTTTAAAGTTTAGGGTACTTGGCATGCATATAATTACCTTGAGGAAGAGTGTGTGTGGGGGGGGGTAGTTGGGTCAGGTTTCTAACCTGCACGTACTTCCTTGTGATCGTCATGAATTTTAACCAGAACAATGCAAGACAGAAGAAATTGTCAAACAAACCCAGATCCTGACTGTATAATAGCAAACAAGGCTGTAATCTTAGGCCAGCCCAGGATCCAGCCAGAAGCTTCTGTGGCCTTTGATCAAGTGTCTGTGAAAGAGCTACCATATCTTACAGTCAGACAGTCAGGCAGCAAGTTGATCCCTGATGCTTTAAGGATGAATAATTGATGCAATGTGGTATAATGCTTAAATTGGGCACCTGTGAAGGCAAGAGTTTGTAAATCAATGAAGGGTTCCACAAATAGTCTTAAGGGGGCAATTTCAGCACTACAAAAAAAAAAAAACAAAAAAAAACATTGAATGAATGTTTTAAATGACAAAGAAATGCAGAAAATCTCAATCTCTCCTATTTTAAAACAGGGGATGTTCTGCTTCAGAAAACAGAGAAGTGACAACTAGGCATAGGCCAGTTACAGGTCCAAAAAAGGTGGACCAAAAGTTTTAAAAAGTTTCATTTACAAATGTACTTAATTTTCCTTCATACTGAAACTAAAGTTGAAAGTGCTTTTTAATGAGAGGCCAAACAAAGCGCCAGAGAAACGTGACTTTTCTTCAGTTACAGTGGAGTGAAAGGGAATGCCGATTAGAAGCAACATGGACCGCTGCATTATGGAATGTTGAACGCATCATGCAGAAGTGTGGTGAGACGGAACAAATTAATGGACTTTAGTCAGAAATAGTTGTATTAAGAGACTCACCATATTTAAAACAGAACCAGCTGAACAAGGATTGTCGGGAACCACTCAGAGTACCACCTGCATCTGGTCGCAGGTGCAGCTGGTGAGGGCTGTTTGATAAAATTCTTATTATGCTGCAGATCTGCAGCGCCGTTAACTCAGCCCTCCCCCACCCGTGACTGCACACTACTGATCAGTTGGATGAAAGCCTGCTACTACATGCATCTCAGCAGTTTAGAAATATTTCCAGACTCAAACATGGACATACACTATGCAAAGTAAAAGGAGCTTCACCCACCACCCTTACTACGGCAACACCATTTTTAGTTGGCAAGCTACGAGCAGCAGGGTGGCGACCTGACTACTTCATCTGCCAATATCAACTCATATTTTCAGAATAGCAAAAAAAGGGCACAATATTCTGTCCTGGGAGCACTTGAAAACTACCACTAAACTGAGCTTATTTTAAATATTTGCTTGAGGCCATGTATGAAAATCAAAACAAAACACTTTAAATTTAATACTTTACATGTTAGCAGCAGTGAGAATAAGTGTTGCTTTTACTTAAAAGAAACATCTGTTGCCTTTATCTGAGAAGAATGGAAAATAATGGCATTGTTTTCTGTGCAACTCTCTTGGTATTTTTACTCAAGGTTATCATATGGTGAAAATCTCCCAAGTGATAACACATCCATCTACTTTATGATTGCACAAAAAAAAACAAAAAAAAAAAAACATACACACACACACAAAAGCTGCCTGGTCACAGCCAACTGATCATTAATTGAAACCACAGAGAATGACATGTTCCCTGTGCAACAGTATTTTTCATTTCAGTCACGAATGTCAACCTACTCCCCATGGTTGCTGTCACAACAGCACATCTTTCCAGATGACTGGAGCAGACTTGTATTACAGGTCAAATGACTGTCATGATCAAAACCAGGAAATCTGTATCAAGGATATTTTCAGGCATTTTGACCATCTTCTCTCGTCCAACAGTGCTTAACATTTTCACACACCATCACGTTACTGCAACTGACTTCAATGCATTTCATTTAATGTGACTGACCCACACACAGTAGCACATAACTGAAGTGGAATGAAAAGGATGCATGGTTTTTCTATATTTATTTTAAACTAAAAAAGTCGTGTGCCATAGTCAGGTGAAACCTAAATCTAGTTATCTGGCGTACATGCAAAACACACCATCTCCTTTGTGAAACATGGAGGTAGAAGCCTCTTCCTGTGGGAATGCTTCTCTTCAGCCGAGAGAGCAATGATGGCCTCCCAACAAGTCTGACTGAAAGCCATTTTGCACAACCTAATGTGCATAAAGGTCAGTCTCTAAATATGCAAATCTGATAGACATGCCCCAAAAGAGCTGTAGTCACAGCCAAAGAGTTGATTCTACAGATTTTTACTGAACTGGGCTGTATTCAAATGTTTGCCAACTGGAGTTTAGTTCTGCCTCTTAAAGTATTTTAGGATTTTTGCATCACAAATCATAAATCCTTCCAGCACTTTATTAAATAATGCAATAATTCCTGATGTATAAAAAAAAGAGAGAACTCTACTTATACATTGGAAAAACAGAAAATTACTTAAACTCGAGAAAGAAAGCAAAAATGGCAGAGAGCAGACTCCAAACATGCAAACTGAAGGCAACACATCCCGTGATTCTCATTACACACAGCTGCCAAACATCTTTATCACGACCAAAACTCACTGTCCATTTCCACCGCAATGACATTACTCCCTATTCAGGAGTGGTAGAGAAAACTCGATAAGCTGAAGCTAATTAAAAGAGCACCGAAATGTTGAAACAGCCATTTATATCTTCCTCATTTTAGTACAAAAAAAAAAAAAAAAAAAAAAAAAAAAAAAAAAAAAATTAGCAATGCATGAGTGGAAAAATACCTCTGAAAACTGAGAATACTGCTTAAAACCAGTGCAGCTGTAACTCCTGCTAATGTGCGGTAGACCCTAACCAAAGAAACTCCAAATTGCTCCACATATTTGCGTATTTCCCACATCGTAGTATTTTAACCACCCCTCCCTCCTCTTCCTCCAGGCGCATCTCTTTCCTACAACAGCGGCGCCAGGCATTTAGACCTCTGAAAACCGGTAACAAGTGTTTCAGCCTCCGGTGAAGCCGCATACGGGTAATGGCGGCGACATATAAGGCATGTACGTACCCAGAAAAAAAAAAACGGGAGGTCGACTTTTTTCCTCCGGTTAGAAACGTGGTGTGATCCGCGGAGAGGCGGAGTATCAACGAGTACGGCTACAAGTCAGAGTGGACACAGACTCGGCAGGAAGCTTGCGGAATAAATAAACCGCCGTGACGTCACCCGGCAGCGGTGTCCGCCAAGCTGTGAAAAAGAAGACGTCTCACTCCTTTTTATTTTATCCACGATATCTGTTTCACCAAAACAAAACTAAATAGAAGTCATCTTCAACTGAATTTTGATTCACTATCTTAGACGGAAATATAATGAACAGAAAGAGTTAATTATATAACCACGCTGTATTTTTTATTTTTTTTTAAAGCTGCAACCTTTATTTGAAATATCTAAAAAAAAAAAACAGGTGGTTATAATGGAAAGTAGGACATTTCAGGATTCAAGACGAAATTCCTATTAGTCCCCTAACCCATTCTTACCCCTCAGCCCTGCATATGATAACCATGCTTGAATTAAATGCCGAGGGTCAGGGCTATGAACAACCATAAGATAACCATGAGATAAAGCCCACTTTTCATTCACACAGTTAAGAACTCAGAGCCCATCTTAACTAAATAAAGGGAAGAGAATTGCAACAATACGAGTACTCACAAAAAATATCAATGCAAAAATAAGTAACTTCCACTGAGGGCTGAAAAAGACTAAACTTAAAATGTTTAATTTATCGCTATTTTTAGTTTTTACTAAGACAAAACAGAGAATACATAAGTTGTATGTATTGTTTAACCTTCACACACAACATAACTGACTTTTTAATTCAAATATTGCATTTGTGTTTGTGAAATTTAACTTGAACAATGATTAAACTAATAAAACACCTGCACTATAAATATTAATGTGCATCTGAACGCTAAACATTCTTTCAAAATAAATGAAAGCGTTTTAAAGCCAGTACAAAGATGCTCCGAAGACACAACTTCAACTACTTCTCACATTTCTCCTGTGTGCTTTTATTGTGCATTCTTTAGTTCATTACAATTGCTAATGTAGAGACATCTACAATAAGCAATTTCCCCTTGGGGATCAATAAAGTATATTCTATTCTATCTCACATAGTGCAGATTCCCAGTTTTATTTTATTCTCTAGTGTGTTGTGCGTACATTTACTGCTAGTAGATATATTGACTTTGGGACAGAAATAGGCCTATTCTATCAACACACTGCTTTGAGGAAAAACTGTGTCTATGCGACATTGAACACCTCAATTACTTTTCAAAATCTTTTTATTCACAGAAAGAACCTACCTCAGTTAGGTAAACTGAAAGAAAATCTTTCGGATTTTTCTTTTTACACACAATTATAATCTGTATAAACCAAAAAGTTAGAGAATTAACCAGATAAAATCGAAACATCTGACAAAGGCCTTTTTGTTTCCTGCAGCTGAACTTTTTGCAGGACAGAGATCTGTATCCGACCACGTGCAAGATCATGCAGTTATCATCCAGTCATATTTTCCCCAGAGTGATTAGAGATGAATGTTTTTGCATTTTAGTGCCCTCTAGTGTTCAGAGATTTTAAATTGCTATGACTTGGAATTTAACTTGTTTTAGCTTCTTGCAATAACATTGAACTGGAAATTTAAAAATCTATCAAAACACTTTATTCCGCATTTGCAATTCAAGTCCAAATATACAAATGATAAAAACGTGGTGACAAGCTGTTTAACCTTAGTGACCCCAAAATATGTTCCCTAGATTGGGCTTGTGGAATCAATATGAAGAATGACAAAACCTCAATTCAACAAAAGAAACTGATAAGTTCCATATTTCTTTTGTCTATAAATAATCTATTTGGTTTGCTCATATCACCCTGGAACTTTCAAAATATTTCTGCACTCGCATCTCAGAGTTGGTAAAAGAAAGTATACCTATCAGCTGCAGGCTTTTACTGTGATAAGACTATTAAATTTATCTGTTTTCTACCAAGTTCTGAATTTAAAAACCAAACCTCTGGCATTAAAAAAAAAAACAAAAAAAAAACAAAAACAAAAAAAAAACAAAAAAAAAAAAAAAAAAAAAAAAAAAAAAAACTGCCACACAGTCATTTAAACCAAATTCAAAAGCCGTGTGTAATAAAAGAAAACATCAAGATTCTAAAGCTTGTAGAACCACCTTTTGTAGAAACAACTCCCAGAAGTGATTTTCTATAAAAGCATCTCATACATCCTTGTGAAGGAATTTTGGCCCAGTTAGTTTCACATTTCATTACTTGCATGACTCAGTCTTTTGGTGCTCTGCAGTCAGCAAAACGTTTGACTTTAGAAGACATTCTTATACAGAAGATTCTATGGTCAACTCAATGACTAAGTCCATCTGTGGCAGCAGAACAAGCCTAAGTCGTTCATCTGTCCACCACCAAGCTGGAAAGGTGGGATAAAACGTTTGTGCTGATATGCCACATTTAGATTTCTCCACACATATGGCTGTGCATTATGACCAAACATCTTTACCTTGGTCTCATCTGTGAAATCTTGTGGTACATTTAGGTGCAACTTTGTAACTCTGAGTCAGCCATCTAGTTTTCATTTTAGAGAGCACTCTTTCAGCAGCCATAGTCATCATCCTGTCCTGAAATCTGTCTTGAAGCCTGCAGACTCTTTGGTGGACCCCTCCCATTTCTAAATATTTGTGCATTTTAAAGTCTGAGTTAATTTGCTGGGATAGCCACTCTTGAGGGGACTGGCAGCCATCTTAAATGTTTCCCTCTGAATGATGGGACTTCACTTAGCTGGAAATGGCTCATAACACTTCCCAGACTGAGGGGCAGCAACAGCTGCTTTTCCAAGGTAATTGTTATTGTCCCTTTAACTTTTTAAACATGTCTTCCTATATTCATAAGGACTTTGCATTGACTTCCAATCATTTCCATATCACAGCCCTGGCCTTTACACTACAACTAACCATTACATGCATAATCCTAACTTCAATTCACACCTTAGTCCTAAACCCAAGTCAAACACAATTTTTTTTTTTTTTTTTTTTTTTTTTAAAATGGACCCACATAAGGAACAGTGGGTCCTCACAATGTAGTATAGATAGATAGCGACTTGCATGGTGAGAAATGCCCAACAAAAAACAAACCAAAAAAAAAAAAAAAAAAAAAAAAAACACCCGTCTATACTCCAGAGTGGCAAACTGTCAAGCCTCCTGCTTTTCTTGAGCTTGTGCCACACAAAGATCAGTCAAGTGCTTTAATTTGGCTTTCCCTCTTAAATTTCAAGGAAGCAGCAGAAGTATACTTAGATTTACACACCTTAAATTTATTTATTTATTTATTTTTTGTTGTTGTTTTGTTTTTTTTAAACTATGTCCATCTGGAATCGGTTGTGTGATTTTAGTACATCCAAGGTCAGATTCAAGTAATTTTTTAACCTGGTAAAAGATTTGGGGTTTTTTTTTTCCCCCTTTGTCCCAATGCTTTAAAACCCCAAAGTAGAAATGATTTGATATCAATAAAACATGATCTGTCTGAAGAACATTAATCTCTCTAGCCAATAATGTGGTGTGTCCTTTCAGGTAAAGGACCAGGGAGGATGATTGTTAGAACTACAAAAGCAGCTCAGATCAAATGAAGGCAGTGAGACCTGCTATGATGTATGGTTTGGCGATGTTGCCACCAACAAAAACACAGGATAAGAAATAATTACCTCAGAGGGACAGCTCAGGTTGTATGGTTTGGAGAACAAAGCTATAAAAAGGTCAAAGAAGAGGAATAAATTGAAAGCAGGTCAAGCAGTCAAGTCTTTTTCCAGGAATATAATTCATCTAGCCACTGAGCCAAGATGCAGCAACTCACCAACCCGGCAAAACAAATCTGATGGAACATTTGTTGGAAATTCAATGAAACATCCAGGACAAAAATTCCCCACCTTTAAGGAATCCAGCAAATAAATTAAAAAAGTCAAACCTAAATTCAAGTCCTTTATTTCCTTTACAATACAGACTTGTAGTTGGGCATAAATAGTATAAGCTATGCAGGTGATGTCCAGATGGGACACTGTACTAAACTGCTGATTTGCTCTTTGGCAACCTCTACACCTTCAGTCCTACTCTCCACAGATGGCTCCACGACTGCAAGAAGAAAAGTGAGAGTTTGGAGCAAAAATGTGTCACTTTTTGTTAGTGCTACCCTAAAGATTTTCAGCTGAATTTTGTTCTCACCCATGGGGTTGACACTGTAGGTTTCCCACACATGGGCAGTGATCTCTGGGGCCCTCTTGGTCCCATTCCAGCATGTCCATCAGAAGGTTGGGGTGGTTCAGGCAGGACTGTCCTTTTGCAGGTTTGGGACTGCATACTGGAAACAAAAACTCTAAGAGGAGAAAGAAGAAAGTGTCTTCATTTTAACTGCCTACTTGTATCACAGAGCACCTCAACTTCCCACTTTAGTTCTTGTAATTATGCACAAGATAAAGACAGTTGATCACTTTCCATAGTCTGAAAGCCTGGCATACAGTAGATCAACTAAAAGGTGATGCACACCTGGCTTGAATTATTTGCTTTTATCCAATTTTGTTTGATATACTTCTGAAATGCGTTTTGACAAATATCACTAAATAGGAAAACCATTTAAAAATATCACTGTGGCAAATTTTTTACCCCAACCTAAAAATTGTATTGCAAAATGGGGGGGGAGAGCAGATTTAAGTGCACACAGTACATGATAGCTGATGCAAATTTAGACAAATCTATACATCTCATATCACCTCGCTGAAAAGCACAGCAGAGATCTGGCCTGCAGTTGCTCTGACTCTGACAGATGGTCCCCGCCGTCCCCTGGGTGGCGTTCACTGTACACTGACCCCAAACACACATCTGATCTGAGCAGCACTCCTCATCCTTTGAGCAAGGCTGTTGGGGAAAACATTTTAAGCATCACTTAGTTCCACTACATTAAAGGCAAAAATGGTGTCCATTTTTACTTCTAAGATTTGATGCCTTTGATGACGATTACATTCACTTTCTTGCCAGTATCACTTCATAAGTATCAGAAATATGATATACAACAAATATAACTGAACAGAACTTGTTTAAACTGGTAGAGAAAGTTTGAGTTCAGCTATTCTACATGAGGGAAATTGCTGTAGTGGCACACCTTGCATAAGTATTTATACTCCCTTGAATTTTCTTCTGCTTTTTAAAAAAGGATATTTGACATTTAGATTTCTTGTAGATGATCTGAAATGTGCAGTATGCATTTTACTCCTACCTTTAAAAATCCACTGCAACCAACTACCTTCTACAGCTGATTCTAATCAATTAGAGTCAACATACGTAATTCAACCAGTATAAATCCAGCTGTTCCAAGAAGGCCTCAGATGTCTGATCGAGAACAAATAGTATCATGAAGACCAAGGAATGCAGCAGACTGGTCAGGGATAAAGTCTAAAGCAGGTTTAGATTACCATCCATCCATACACACACATATATACAAGCTTTGAACATCTTACAGATAACTATTCAAGCCATCATCTGAAAATGGGGGGGGGGGTAAAAAAAAAACCCAAATGGAAGCCCAGCAAAGCATGGTGGTCCAACTAAGCCGATAGGGTGGGCTAGGAGAGCATAAATCAGAAGCAGTGGTAACTGGAGGAGGTGAAGAGATCCACAGGCCTAGACAGAAGAATCCGACAGGATAAATAATTGTGGACTTCACAAATCTGGCCTCTATGGACGTTATGAGAAGAAAGCGTCATGGAAAGAAAACCCATCAAATCCTAAGCAGAAACAGGGAAGCTGGTCGGAGTGAATGGGAAATAAATACAGGACTATGCTGGAAGAAAGCCTGACTGAAAAAGATTTGAGACTTGGATGGATGTTCATATTCCAGCTGGAAAACAACCCTAAACATAGTGCCAGAGCTCAACTGAAATGATTTAAGTCAAACCATATCAATGCATTAGAATGGCCCAGTTGAAGTCCACATCTGAATCCAGTTGGGAATCTGTGGAAAGGCTTGATAATTGCTTTTCACAAATGCTCTCCATCCAATCCTTGAATTCTTTGTCAAGAACAATGGGCAAAAATTTTAGTCTCTAGATATGAAAGTAAAGGAAAACAAAAGGCAGTTTTACAAAGCATTGACTCAGGTGAGGTAAATACAAATGCATGTTACACTACGTTATTTGTAACAATTCTGCACCATTTTGTATTGATTTATCACAAAAACAAATTTAGTGTGTTTGAAGGCTTCATTATGCTTGCTGGGTAACAGTTTTCTTAAAAAAAAAATATATTAAACCTCAATCATTGTTCTTGTACTTGGCAGCAGCAACAATGTAAAATGTGGTGTTGGTTGTCAAAAACAGTGTTTGAAAGGACTACTATAACACCTGTTGTGACTTGCTGCATCTTCTAATAGTGGGTTCATGATTGCACATGTACATGGAGCTGAAACAAAAACAATAGAACAAAATGACTGACGTCTCACCATATCTGTTGCTATGCAAGGAAGGCACTTTGAGTTCTCAAGCACATACAAGCAGTATTTGAGGTCCCCACAGTCCTCATCTACTATGCACTCCTGTAGGTTCACATAACAGAAACAAGTTAACAGATAAGCAAGATTAGAGAGCTCATGGACACAGATGGTCTATTCATGTTACCTCATTTGATTTTAAGATGACATTTGTATTTTCATTTTAGTCAATTATCCGGGACAATGTACAGACATTTTAAAAAAACAATAAAATAAAGCTCTAAATAGAACATGTGTAAAATGTTCATCTTTGTTTTCTTTAGGAAATTACATAATTTCAATTTTAATCTAAATTTAACATGTCAGTTCTGGAGCATATTTCATGCCTTTATAAAAAGAAAGCAGATTGTCCAAAAGTTTTATATTGGAATATTACACCATCAGCTTGAGTCAGACCTCGTTCGTCTATTATTTTGTTTAGAAGTCAGACGAATGGAATTCATAAGAAGTGGAGTACATTATAATAACTTTGAAAACCAGTCATATTTGCAAACATGATTTTAATTTTTTTATAATATAGCATCTTATGTTTAATTTGTATACAGAAGTGATGATACCATCGTTTTATCTAAACTTTTTAATGCTTGTTTTCAAAATTGACACAAGACGCTTCAGGGTTGTCTTATTTGCTTATGACCAAGTTGAGATACAATCAGGAAAAGGAGACAGAGTCACTGAATTTAGAGAACCATTGGGAAGGCTTTACCGTGTGTGAATTTGAAGCTAGCTAGAGTATAAACACACACACCCACGAAGTCTTAACTGGTGATAGCATCAAGTCACTTCACTAATGAAATAATTAATAACTTTCAGAGTAACAGCTGTACATGATTCTACTGTACAATCCATTCTCAGTGTCTTCAGTTGCAGTTTTGAGATATTTGGCAAATGCCTGTTGCACCCACTGCTGGTGGCTGCATAAAGCCACGGGGGGGAGGGGGGAGAGAGGGGGAAGCAACCTTGTTAGACTACATCTATATAACTGTTATATCTGCATATGTTGTGGACTGTCTTGTTTTCCCTTTCTGCAGCTCTCGAGGCAGACTTCGAGGGTGTTGACCTGTTCTCCCCCCACCCTCTCTACTTTCATCTCCTTTTTAAACCTGTCCTCCATGTTTCTCTTTCTTCCTCCCTCCCCTCATCTTTGTGTCCATTACATTTGAAACAAAGCCAAAGCCTTATCTTGACATTCAGACAACAATTCTGAATGCCACACTGCTGGACAGGACCTTTTTTTTAATTATTAAAAAAAAAAAAAAAAAAAAAAACCCCACACCCCAATCAAGTGGGATCTACCAGTAAACTAAAAAAAATTGGCCCTCACTGTATCTTTCACCATAAAAACATATGGCCAAATCACAAATCATTAACTGGGTGTAAAATCTACTTTCCTCCATAGTCATAGCTGCTGGACAAAAGGGGTTGTACAGCGTATTAATAGGAACAGCAGCAGGCAGAGAGATTAGTTTGAAGACTGCATCATCTTTAAAGAGGAGTGCCAAGAACTGTGACTGGAACCATTTATGTATAAATATTTAAAAAGGTTTTCTTTCCAGGTATTTTTATGCCTTTCATAAACTAGAAACCAAATATGCCTTTACAACCACATTTAAAAACAGCCAGATGTTCCCCACTTTGGACAAACACATTCACTAATATTCTTCTTGTTGTTGAGCCAGCTTTAACTGTAGGATAACCGCACACTGATACAGAACATTTTAACCAGGAGAAGCATGATGTCGTAAGCTCAGTTTTCTATTTTTTCCCCTGTTATTAGGCTTCCTGGCATTTTTTTTTTTCCCCCAGTAGCAGGCACCATTAACATAACCACCAGCTGTATGGTTTCCAGGAAAGCAGGAGATCAAAACCACCTTTGTAATGTAGCAAACTGCAATAGCGGTCTCAGTTTCCAATAAGTTGGCCGCTTGCTGGTGAAAAACTCTAAAAAAAATATATATATATGGTGTGTTTATTTCCTGGATGAGCTCATTTTACACAGCATGAACAAAAAACCCTCCACAACCCACACACGAATGGAGACAATACAGCCCCAGTTTCAGTAAGAGCGCCATCTTTTTCTAAAAGTGTTAGGCTTTAATAAACTGTTTTAGATATTAGAGTTAGCCAAACTAATAGTTTCTTAAATTTTAAATGGGAGTGGCAAAAAGAAAATAAAGCAAGCTTTTACCCAGTTCAGTTTGTTTTCATACTTTACACTGGTGCTCCAAGACATAAAATGGTCTGAAAGCAGATACATTTAGACATGTTTATTTCCTATTTACCTGTGTAAACTAATCAGTCTTAAAAACAGAAATGCTATGCAAGCATAGGAAAAACAAAATTTTAGAATCAAAGTTTTCAGGCAAGGTGCATTAGGGTCATACTTTTTTTTTCTGATTACCACTTTCTTTATTACATGTTTTATAAATCAGAGGTCTGTTCCGTTTCCCCAGTTCTTGTCTGCACAGCTGAATCCATTCACATTAGCTGGATTTCTACCTCCAGGTTTCCACCCATTATTTCAGTCCTCTTACTGGCCATCTGCTGTTCTTTTTCCTCTCCACTTATCTTGCACATATCCTTTTTTCTGCCATTACTGACTGCTAGTCTCATCTCTGGGAGGTTTTATTACTTTCTTTATCAGCCTCCTGCCTTATTTACTCAAAGTAAAAAAAAAAAAAAAAAAAAAAAAAAAAAAAAGGGGGGGGGGGGCACTCACATGATTTACACTGTTCCACTGGCCAGAGACCTCTAGATGCACATGTGAAACATAAGTTTCTCCTGTTCTGTTGTCAGTTTCCTGCAAATAAAGCGCAACATGAGACTTTGTGCAGCTTTGCAGGAGTTAAACAACAGGACAGTTTTGACAAGCATAACGCAACAGATTTGTTGTTTTACAGACTTTTAAATAAGTTTCCATCTGAAAAGAACCAACCTTGTCAGTTTGATCCAGTACCCGAGTCTCCCCATTGTTGCCCTTTATTGTCTTCCTGGTCTCGTTGTGGTAGCTGGGAGGCAGATCCATAGGGTATGAGGAGAATTTTGCACTTTCATTAGTAATCTGTTGGAGATAGTCCAAGGATATGTTTAAACTATGCAACTTTCCTGAAGAAAGAAGAGTCAGCTACTATAGGTTTAAAACCATGGTTCAAAACCAGATTGTGACCTCGGACTGTGGATGGCCAAATTACTGGTTCACCAATGTTCCATCAGTGACACACTTTATGTGCTGTCCAACTTCAGTCCTTTGGACAAAAATGATTGAGCATTGAGTTCTTAAAATGTTAAAAAAAAAAAAAAAAAAAAAAAAAAAAAACATCCCCCCATGTGCTTTTGTATGCAATTTGTGCATAGAATTTTTAGAGCGACATTGATGTTACATTTATTTTTTTGTCCTCCCCCCACCTTTACGTTTCATAACCATGGAATTCATAAACATGCATTCATTTTTTGTAAAAGTCTGATCTTCTTCTTTTATTTGAAGTGCCTAACAATATAAATAAAAATGGTTGTTTTTTAATTTATATGTCAAAGCTAATTTTCATTTATGAAAGAGCGTTTTTATTTAAGAAAAGCCATCTTTTCTGAAGTGCATAGGAGGTTTTACGACTCTAATTAGTTTTATTGAGCAGGATTGTGAGTAAAGGCTGTGAGCAGCGTTTTTCACTTCACTTGTCAGCTTTCATAATGTTACACCCCAATAGTAGATATTACAAAGGAATGAAAACATGAGAGTTTGGCCAGTCTGACACTTACCACTACACTATTCTCAAAACCAGACAGTGACTCATCTCCGTGGGTTTAATGAACCAGGTCCAATGAAATTTGAGAAGATAAAGAAGTCCAAAAGGAAGGCCCTCCAAAGTAGACTTTCAAGAAGTCTCAAGATTTTAAAGAATAAAACTGAGTCACCCTCAGAGGCGATTCCCCCCCCCCCCAAAATGAATTGACTTGAATTCCTGCTTAGTTTCCATTCTGAGCCCAAAACAGACTTCAACAGCCGAGGTCAGACTTTACCCAAACATGCAGACATGGAAACTCTGTGTAATCTGCCAAAAATCACCTCACACCCTGACAGAAACTTGACAAACGAAATACCACCCACTTAGACTTTTAACCATAGCTTTGGCTCTTAATTTTTCAGATGCTGTAATAAAATACGAGGATTAATTTTAATGACTGAAGTTTTCTCCTGAGCTCTGCCCTGATATGAATGGATAAAACGAGACGCAGACCTTGTGCACCGCCTCGTCCAGCATGTGTTGAGTGTCCTCCATCAGCTCCTCCACCTCCCGGAACATCTCGTTTAGACTAACCGAACCTCGCTCCATGGCGCCTGCCGTCCACAGCAAGCACAGACCCCAGAACCCCAACAGAAGCATAGTACCGGGCATTTCTGCTTCGTTCCACAAGACAGACACAGCTGAACGCCTGAGCTGCAGCGCAACGACGCACAGCTGGCCCCGTTTTATTTGGAAAGTAGGAGGAGGAGGAGGGAGGAAGGGAAGGGTGGGCAAGAGGGAGGAAGGGAAGGGAAGGGAAGGGAACGGAAGGGAAGGGTGGGTTTAATGGGGTGGGAAAGCTTCAGATTGCACTTTGAGAGGTGAAATGCCAAAATCAAATTATTATAATCAAGTTATTTTAGGGCATTTAAAAATATTTTAAAAAAAATATAGAGAAGCTATGAAAAGTAAACTGAAGTTAATAAAACTGTGTTTTTGATTATTTTCTTGTGGGTTATGTATGCTCTGTTGTCCCCGCCGTATTCAGTTCATTTAAATGTGTCCATTTTTGTTAGAAATGTGTTGCCATGCTATTTTATTCCTTTGTGTTTAGCTTGTTTAGTCTTGTGTTCTGTTATTTTTGCATTTAGATTTATTTTTCCCATATCAGCGTTAGTCTTCCTCCTTGGTTATTTCTTTGAGTTTTAGCTTAGCTCTGTGTTAATTATCTCCCCCCATTACTGTCTCTCCACATTAGTTCCTTTATTTATACTGAATTTCTTAGCTCCATCTTTTGTTCTGTTCTGTGCATTTTGGTTTAGTCCAGGGGTCCTCAACCAGTCCTCCAGGGCCAGTGTCCTGAAACTTTTTGATGTATCAAGTGGCTGAATCACCACCTCAGTATGCAGTTCAGTTCTCCAGACTCCTGCATGACCTCATTGTTTGACTCTGGTGTTTTGAAGGAAAGACATTTAAACGATGCAGGACACCAGCCTTCGGGGAGTGAAATTGAGGTTTAATCTGTTAGACTGGTATGAGGCCCTAGTTTTTGGTTAGTTGGACCCTCTGTGTTTCCATTCAGATTCGCCTGTTGCTTTTATTCTACATTCCCTCATTTTCCTGCTTAGGTTCTCCACCAGCTGCTCTGCATTCTGTTGTCATCATCTAGTTTCCATAGCAAAATCACATCTCTACCATTTAAACTCCTTCGTTTCTGTCTCTCGCTGTTGGAGTCTACTGTAGTTCTAGACCTGTTTCCTGAGCTTATTTCCCTCATTTCTCTGTAAGTTTCCATTGTTAAATCTTTCTTTCCACACTCCACCATGTATCTGCTGTTGTACTGTTACCATTTGGGTCCTCCTTGATACACATCAAACATGACACTGTTTAATCAGGACCATTTACACTGGCAAAAATGGTTTATTTGGTCCAAATGAAACCAATAAAGGGAGCACTGTTGTCCCCTGGTGGTCATTATCATTTCTTTCTTTCTTTCTTTCTTTCTTTCTTTCTTTCTTTCTTTCTTTCTTTCCTTCTTCTTTCTAGTCTGTATCACATACATTTTTGAAATGGTGGGGAAATGAAAAGCAGGTGATGCTATAGGAACTTTTCTATAACCCTCAGAAACCCTGGAGAAATATTGCTCTGCACCATTTTAAAAAATATTATTAAAACCCAGAAATAAATGTATGTTTTAAAACCAGCTCCATCAAAATGGGAATGTCTAGAATGTAATTAAACGATTCGGATTATTTAAATGAAGTTTAAGGACATACTGGTGGGTAACACTTAAATCTGACACACTCAATCAGAAGGTGTTGTAGTGACTTTTCACCACCAGGGGGAAGCACATGACCAAGAACTTTGGTAAATTCGCTTGAGAACGAAAAGTTCTGTTGAAGTTTTAAAAAATGTAAATTAAGAGTAGGTGCATATACATCTCTATATTTACTCGCAGTATTTACAAGTAATACTTTTTGATATACTGGAAAAACTTAAAAGAAGGGGTTTTTCACAGCAACATGTACTAAAGGAGCCATTTATCTTGTATCTTGTTTTCTGTGACTTAAAGAAAACAGAGCAAACTCTACTTATGAACTTGGTGGCTCCATTTGAATATCTGTGGATAGAATGGAGTAATAACCCTTTTAAGTTCTCTCTGGTTGCGTGAAGTTGCACAGAAACAAACACACAAAACCAATTCTGAACAGGTGGCTGGTTTCATTTCAAAATAAAAGTCTCAAACATTGCGACAATGATTTAGCCATAAATCTCTGAATAATGTATCCTTTTTTTTAACCATTCTGTAAATTATCAAAGCATCACACTGAAGACAAAACATATCTTTTACTTGAAATAAAAACATAACATAATCCCTCAACTTCAGTGACCTCTGAAACAAACACTATTAAAGAAAATCATTGCATTCATTTCAAATTTTTTATTCATCTTTTACTGCTGTAGATTTACCAGTAGTAAAAGTATTTATAACAATTCATATGGTGATGGTATAGCAAAACAGCAACCAATGACCTCCTGTTCATCAGGGGTATAACATGACATGACATATGTTGTCTTGCCAACAGACAATGAGCAGGACAGTAAAAGAGGGAAAAAATACCTAAAACTCACTTTTAGAGAGCTGCAGCAAAGAGTGGCATCAAGTTTCTATAACAACCATCAGACACAGAGTTTAGTAAACAGTCAGATATGAATAAAATTGAGTTTTTAAGCACAAAAATGCCAGCTGCCAGGTTTGGATTAAGTAGACAAGTACCTCATGCTCACTATAAAGTACGGTGGAGGGTCTGTGATGCTGTGGGTCTGTATCTCCTCCAAAGACCCAGAGAATATTAGCGTGCATTGCACAATTAACTCTTTAATTTTAAAGAACATTTTAAATGGGTCTCACTCAGAAAATTGAAAATGGGGGTTCTAGCACGACACTGATCCAAAGCATAATATGGACAGATCAACACAGAAATGGCTCAAAAAAAACACAAAATCAACTTTTTACTATGACCATTCTTGTCCTTAGACCTGAATCCTAAGGGCCTGTAGGGTGAGCTGAAAAGTTGAGACCATATAAGTGGATGATTTAGAGAGCTTGAATTAAAATCAAAGGCTGGACTCTTCTGAAATTTTAAATTGTGAGATAATGCTACATGAATAAAACATTGATTTGTTTTCTGGCTTTTTACACTTTGTATGGGGCTCCAATAACTTCCTATTTTCTGTAGAAAATACATGAATATATGTATTTGTCTATATGTGTATATATATATATATATATATATATATATATATATATATATATATATATATATATATATATATATATATATATATATATATATATATATATATACATTCCACTTTTAACTGAAAAGCTGTTTTCTCATATTAAGGCAAATGTGTTGTTATATTTAATTTTCTGTGCTCCTCCAATGATATTTAATTACTTATGAAAAGCTTTTGATTAAAATTGTATTGTATCTATTTTCTTAATCATAAATATTTTAAACATAACTCTGAATGGTAATAGGGGACCCAGTCGTTCCAGTGAGACTTTTATTGTGGAAACCAGCAAGCGGAAGTTGATTTTCGAGCGTTGAACTCAGAGTTAGTGTCTCGGTGTCTGTGTAGACAGTGTGCGGCTGTCAGAAGGAGAGCAGGTAACCAAAAGGAAACCCATGCTGCTGCTGGTGAGTTTGTGTTTATCGCTCCTTGGGGTTAGTTTCTGGTTTCCAGCGGGGGTTTGGCGCAGGACTGCGGGTTGCTGCTGTTTTGTTTCAATGGAAGCTCACGGAAAGCCATAATTTGAATGAGCGTCAGTGCACGACTGAGCGCTTATCTGGAATTCTTCTTTGAAATGCCTCGTAACTGACTGCCTTCCTTCCTGCTTGGGAATTAATGCTACGCTGACTGTGGCGGTTTCTCATAATTTGTATTTAGATGCAAATTTTTGCTCTGGAAATTCAGTCGTATTGTTAGAAAGAGAAGTTGCTTCACTCATAGTCAGGCAGTAGGATGCGATTTGACATTAATAACACTAAACTGTTGATTCAAATCAAGATTCATGATCTTTTTAAAAAATAACACATTTAAAAGAATTTCACATATTCAGTTTCAAAAAGTTGTCAAATATCCTGCCAACAGAATACCAGAACCTTACTGACGGCTTAAAAAAAAAAAAAAAAAAAAAAAAAAAAAAAAAAAAAAAAAAAAAAAAAAAAAAAAAAAAAAAAAAAGAGGTCCAGGTGAAATTTGCTAAGGGACATTTGACCAAATATTCCTGGAGATGTATGAAAATATTTATCTTGACTTCGTTGGAATTAGACAAAATTCACAATAAATTCAATCTTGTGCACCAAATTTTTTTTTTCCAAATCTTTTTTCAAAGTTGTTTGAATTATCACTCCTTGCTGTAAAAGGAAAAGTTGAAGTGCATCAGTACAAGAACTAATTCAATCTGGTTTTCATATCCCAGATGAGTGCATCCAATTGGCACTGTATGGAGTTGACTGGTATGTGTGCGTGCCACAGGTGACTTCATGTCTCCTGAGAGCAGAAATCCAATCAGGCATAAACGGCTCATCGTCCCCGTTATGGCTTAATGTTTCAGATGTTGGAAAAACCTCTACTCAGTTCAGTCCTGCTGTTTCCCAGAAGCTATTTGCTGCTCATATTCTTTTATTATCAGGATAAAAGTTTACGCTTAAACAACTGGGTGTCTAATTTATTGGATTATTGATGAGATGTAAATGAGCATTAGGAGGAGCAGCAGCTGTCACAAGGAGCTTATTGTTGTTGAATGAACGTGTTGGTCAGAAGCAGCTTGGTCTGCCCGAATGGCTTAAAGGTTACAGGTCAGATTGGTTAAGTCCTTGGTCATGTTTCTAACAGTAAGAGACTACCTAAAGCTTGAACTTTAACAACTGTGCAGAGAACTTTTTCCTGTTTCTCAGCAAGTCAGAAGGCTGAATATGCTTTTATTACAACTTTAGTTTGCTTTCTGTGTTGCAGTGTTTAATATTGGCCTGTGTCTGATGTACATGTGACACAAAATTCAATTCAATTCAGTTTAACTCAAAAAATACTTTAATTCAAAAAAGAATTTGAATGTTGTTGTATCTCATATCAGAGTCGCTGTGGATTATGATGCTCTGGGCAGGAAGGATCATTGGTAGCAGTCGGTCTTGCAACAAATCTGAAGAAGCCTCTGAGTGAAGACACTGTATGACTGTTGTATAGAATAGAATAGAAATAGCCTTTATTGTTTCACAGAAGGGAAATTCAGCAGACAAAAGCAGGTTGAGATGCTAACAGCTCAATTTCCAGGCAGCAGAGACAATATCCCACACTAACAGCATCAGTTGTTGGCAAACAGAATTGACCTTGCATATATACAAGATGTTTCACCTGAAAACTGCTTGTAAAAATGGCTAGAATTTGCATGAATATTTTCAGTGTGACCTCCAATATCAGAAGCTGTTTTCTTTTCATAACCAGCACTTGAAAATATTTATAGATTCTAGCTTCAAGGCGTTTCTGCATTTTTGTTTTTCTGTTTGGACATCAGCTAATATGCAATGTGGCTCTGCAGGGCTTCTTGTTTGTAATTTACCTCTGTAGCAAAGAGGAAAAGTTTATCAGAGTGGGGCATTTTGCAGAAATATTTTGAGTGTTTTTGTGGGATGTGCTTTCCTCATAGCTGGCACATTGGAAGAGAAAGGACAACAGCCCACTTTAAATCATAAACTACAGTTTGATTTCAAGTTGTTTATTGTTAATTTGAAGCTTAATGTCACATCTGGGCATTCTGGTGACCTTTAAAGACGTTTTACCTTGCTATCGTTTCTAAAAACTGACAAAAATCTTTGGAGTATTAAAAAATATTTATATTTCCTGAGTTCATTACCTATCCTTCCTTCCTTCCTGTGTTCTACTGTATCCATCCATCCATCTACCCACCCATCCATTCTTTGGTTTTTGCCTGACTGCTAGTGAAATATCTGCCATAAATTCATAATAAAGCTGCTGCTATTATTATTATTATTATTATTATTATTATTATTATTATTATTATTATTATATCTTTCAAAATTCTTAGAACTCTGCAAAATTGAGAGTACCCTTTGCAAAATAAGTATCCACAATTTTACTTGGAAAAATTATTTTTTTAAAGGTGTTTTTCACAACCATGAATTTGCTAATACTGAGCCAGATTGGAAATTTGATGGGAAAAAATGGCATCATCCAGCAGTATTCTTTTTAATTCTTAGTTTATCAAAAGCCCTTGGTCCTGGGGGGCAAAATCGTTCAGCACACCTGCTGCTCTAACATGGGTTATCCTACAATGTTGTGTTGAAAAGGTATGCAGGTTTATCATTTGTTTCTAAGCATATATCTTTCATATGCCGCTACTGTCTACAATAGTTATTATCCCTGCTGATATTTTCATGGAGAGGAAATTGCTTTAGTGCTTGGTTAATGCTGGCAAGTTTACTCCGTTTTGATATGACTTGTTGATCTTGACATATTCTAGTTCATCATCTCCAGACAAGATTTTCAGCCAATGTTTGGCTTTCTGGTGCCAGAAAGCCAAACATTGCTGCTTGGCACTTTGTTCTGAAGGTTATAAACTGAAGTAGGTCAGTAGTCCTCTGCACAGCTTTCCTGGGACAACTGGGGATGTCTAAGTCACATGATCTCACCGAAGTGTGCAGACCCATTCACCTGACATAGACAGCAAGCAGAAGAGTCTCTCTTTTACCATCAGTGTAATTGTAAGGAATGAAAATGACTTGGATTGGAATAGAAAATCCTAGACTCACCTGATCAAAAAAATAATTTTCACATCTTATAGTACTTTTTCAAGACTCAAAAAAAATAAATAAATAAATAAAAATGCACAGATACACCAATTGCAGACTTTATATCTGCCAGTTTACCCTGGATTGGTTTGGATCAGTGATTGGTTAAAATACTTAAGATGTTAGATTTTTCTTCTGTTCATTTAACGTTGTATAAAGTTGTTGTAAAGGATTGAAATAATTTCAAAATATATGTAATTTTGACGGGCTCCATGATGGTACAGTTGTTAGCACTGCTGCCTTGCACTAAGAAAGTCCTGGGTAGGAATTCTGGCCTGGGGTCTGTCTGCATAGGGTTTGCATGTTCTTCCTGTGCTTGGGTTCTGTCTGGATACTCCGTCTTCCTCCCACAGTCCAAAACCATAAGTGTTCGGTTAACTAGTCTTTCTAAATTTCCTCAAGGTGTGAGTGTGTATGTGCATGGTTGTTTGTCCTGTGTGTCTCTGTTATCCTGTGATAGACCGGTGACCTGTTCAAGTTATACTCTCCCTCTCACCCAATGACCACTAGAGATAGGCAGTGGTCATTTTTCCAGATGCCTTGATATTTGAAATCAAACTGGCACCAAATCTTCCTCCACTTATTTATGGAATGCTTCTTTGCTTTCATCTTTTCCTACTGCTCTGTTGCCGATCCTCTCGATTTTAATCTCAGGCTGTTTCATGATGGTGTTTACTCCTTATCGGAGGCTTGATGCCTCTGGGCCGGGAGGGAACTAGTTGCACAAGCTGTCACTTCCTGGAATAAGCTTTTGACTTATAAGGGGGTGTCACTGCATATATGAGCTCTGAGGTGGGGGGAAAGCAGCAAGACAAAAATACACCAGGGAGCCAGGCGACACTATCACTGGCTGACCAGATGGGCTGCTGTCAAATGAGAAAGGCCAAGTTGAGTTTCAGTGTGTCAGAGGATTTTCCAAGGGTTGGGATCTAAATAGAGATTTCTGCATGGAATCTTTTGATTAACCCTTTAAATTTTAGCGTGAGACTCCTTTAAGTAATTTTATAACTATTCCATTAAAAATATTATAAAAGCTGAATAGAAATTATATTTTTTCATTGGTTTAGCCAACTTTGGAAGGGGTTTAGTGACACTGAACTGGATAAAATTAGGATTTATTTTATAGACTTTCATTGTTTTATCCTGTTCAATCGAGTTCGGGAAACAAGCTTTTCATATTTTAGGTTAGCTGTGATTAAGTGAACAGCCTATTGGAACTTTTATACCCATTCGGATTCAGGTCAGAAAACGAATGCTGACCAAATTAAATAAAGTAGTTTAATAATCATACAGAAAAACTGGCACGCCAGTCAGTGTTGTTGGGTTTATCTGGGAACTGACCTCTGAAAGGGGTGAGGGTTGGCACTGAGGTCTAATCAAGGCAGATTTGTCTTATGTCATTGAAGCACCTCTTACTTATAGGTGATGGAATAATGCACCCTTGAAATTAAAACAAAATGTTTTGAACTTTAAATCTGTAGTCTTTCAGCTGCCAGCCAGGTTTATTCATCCTACAGATTTATCAACCCTTTCTTTTGGGATAAAAGGGTTTTAGAATTAATTTATTTCAGGGTTAAATGCTGCTCCATCCTCAGATGTTTGTTTGGTGTGTTTTGGCTGTCCTCTGGAAACCCTGATTCTTGTGGCAAATTTGGTGTAATAAACTTATGACACACTGTCACATCAGGGGTCTAATACTCGTTATCCTGTAAATCCTATACTTCACCAGGGCATATGAAGGTCCAAATCTGCTCCACAAAGTGGTGTTAAATTTAATCTGAACCAACATGAAGTCTAGACAGCCTTGAAATTCCTAATGCATTGACTCAAGCCAGTCATTTAAAATGGTTAAATATTACAAATGGCTAATCTTTTGTACCTGCTGATCAAACCAGTTGCTTAAGGTCAAGACCTCCTTAACCTCACTGTATTTTTGTGGGCTAATTTCTGTGCAATGGTTCTGTGAGCCCCGTGGTATTTAGTGTCACAACTGTTGGCAGGACGAAGATGTAATCCAACCTCAAACTTCTGCACTGTGCAGTGTTTAATGCTGTGAGGATTAAGGGTCTGATTTCAGGGTTCGCATGAACCAATTAAAGCCTCTTTCAATACAACCAGGCATATGGGCTTAAAGCCTGGCAACTAGGTGACCTGTGTCATCAGAGGTGCAGAGTCTTGGGTCAACTAAAAGAAAAGCTTGCTCCTGAGAGGTTTTGCTGTAACTTCATAAAATCTAATGAGAGAGATGTCTTATTCTGATTTCTTTCATATATTTTGTTGGCTCATTCACCAATTTGTAGTTTTGATATTTTTGTACCTGACTTCTAAAAAAAAAATCATACATCTATTTACATCAACAAAGGGGAAATTTTGTACCCACTTTAATTTATGTCTTATCAAAAAAAGTTTTGTAAATCTACAACCTGGAGCTTAACCAGCTCAAGACGGTGAAGATAAATGTGGATATCCTCTCACCATCCTTAACAACACTCTCTACTGTGGAGAACTTCCTGTTCCTAGGAACCACCCTGTCAGGGGACCTGACAAGGTCCTCACACAGACACTGTAAGTCTGTCTTACAAGACAGACTTACAGGGCCTTCGCCCTGCAGAGACTTTACTTCCTGCTGCAACTCAAGAAGTGCAACCTACCAAAGGCTATCCTGTGTTCATCCACTGCATGGTTTGGGTCATCCACAAAACAAGACAGGGTCAAACAAACAGGAACAAACCTTCCCTCAAGCCATCTCTTGTACAGGTCTCTGGCTAAGGAAAAGGGCTGCTAACATCTCTGCAGACCCCACACACCCTGGACACAAACTGTTTAATCTTTCACCTTCAGGTCGGCGCTATAGGCACTATTTTCAAAATCCAGGCAATTAACATCTTACAGTTTGATTAGTCAGTTACTCTGCTGTGAAACAAAATCTGCTTTTTTGCACTGTCAAAGATTATATATTTATACTGATGTCTGTGTGCTGCAAGCGCTTAAAGCCAAAGTCAAATTCCTTGTTTGTGCAATCTTTGGCAATAAAGCCATTCTGATTTTAATACTTTAAGGAAAATGGGTTATGTGTCCCAGACCAATAATATCTTCCAGTAGGAGGTCATTCATAGTTATTTTTGTTTGACTAGAGCTCCTGATGTGTCATATATCATAAGAATCCCCAGACCCAAATGGAGGTCAGAACCACGATCGGGGGAACTGAGATGTAATTTAAAAATATCCAAAAATAGCATACAGTATAATCAAACTAGATGAAATTTGAAATATTTTATTTTTTTTTTAATTTTTATTTATTTTTTTTACAGTATTTCTTTCTAATTTATTTAAATTTTTAAATACCCAGAGAAATAAAATGATATGTTATGGTTGAATACATTGTTTACCAGTACAAAATGAAAATAGATTAAAAGAAATAAGGGTCTGAAATTGGTGAATAAACCCAGAGTCATTTGTTTAAATTGGTGGAAGTTTTTTTAAAGGACACAAACATTTTAGGATTTAGTTTCTTTAGAATTTTGGGATTAAGTAGCCAGTGGTCTTGATAACAACTCCGTCAGGTTTTTGAAGAATCTTTCAAAGATTTTCTTTTGGATTTTGGCCACTTTTTCTCTCACATTTAGTCCAGTACCCGACCAATTTTCAATTAAATGTTTTTGTTTTATTTCCTTTTTTATACAAACCTGAAATTTTTAGTTTGCACTAATTCATCCTTGTCTTCCACTTTTGTAAAAACATTGTATATTATTTACAAAGAAAACATTTTATTTCTAATTTTTATATATTTATATTTGAAAAGTCTTCATTGAGATCAAAGTGGAACCAAAATGTCATGTTTGTGCACAAACTTGATGAATAAAAGTGATTCTCAACTGTGAATACTTCAGTAGGCAAGGTAAATGCATCATTGGTCAAGACCATTTAGAACATTACAAGAAATTCTGGCTTATTGAAAACAAGGTACAAAGAAAGATGATGCAGGGCTTTTGCACAGTCTTGTATATGTCCATAAAAAGCCTGGACCTTGGATTATGCCTTAAATGGTCAGCACCAATTTAAAAGAGATCTTTTCCTTTTGTCATTTATAGCTCTGTGTGTTTGGACTCCCTTATGCAGGATACAACCTTTGTACCAATGGTGATAATCAACACCTTGTTTGTAAAACTGCTTTCAAAGAAATAGCTGCTGAGATATGACAAAATCCATAAAAGGAATGACTGAACCCTAACTCTGAGTTGATTGGCAGCTGAATACAGTTATCTTATTCCTTGGATATTTAAGAGGTGTTTTAGTTGTATACTGCAATCAGAGATCTCAGTGACTGGAGTTCTTCTGGTCATGGTACGTATGTGAAGGCGAGTGTTGTCTTTGTTAATTTTCAGGAGGTAGTTGAGTTTTTTTTTTTTAGAGCTAACAACACCTTTTAAACTTCCGAATGTCCCTTCTTTTCTTATCTAGTGTATGTCAAGGATGTTCATTTAAGCTGCTTGTTCAGACAACAAGTGACTACTCAGAGTTGTAGTCAGGTAAATAAATTATGATGCTTAGGTTAAAACCATTTTAAAGTAAAGGCATGAGTTTGGATTGGTGTTAAGGAGACTTGTTGAAGCAGCTCTGACTTAACATTTTTGCTTTTTGTCTTGTTTATAACGAGATATGCTAAATTTGAAAGGTTTCTCCGGTATCTGAATTTGAATCATGTGAATGGTTCTTGTCCAGATGTGTGTAACTCTGGTCTTATATCTGTGCATTTGAATTGTTGTGGTCTGGAAGAGTCTCCTACCTATTTACTTCTTATGAACTGAACTCAATGCAAATGTTTCTGTCCTTTTCCTGCTTTCCTGATTTTTAAATGTGAGAAGAACAGGTTGTAATCAAGTCCATGTCTGTGCACCTTAAACCCTAAATCCATTTGCCAAGACTGTGTGGTGGCTACTGCTGCTGCCCAGTAAGAAGATGCAAGGTGTAAATCGTAGGAGGATCTTTGGATTTTTCATATTTTTCTGCCAGATCTAGAGTTTCTCTGGGTACTCCAGCTTCATCCTGCACTCTTTAAATTAATTAGATTAATAAGATTAGTTAGTTGAGCACTCCGAATCATCCTCAGGCTGTGCTTAGTTGTTGGTGTGTGTTTCTGATGGCTCTAAAATGGATGCTACCTAACCCACTGATTGCTGGCCTGCTTATTACCTGGTGAAAGCCCATCTATGCACAGAGACCATACCCATGGTGTAAAGTTTTAACCCAACATTTTTAATTTGATTCTAGGCACTGATTGTTTCATTGGGTCATGCTAAAGTTTTTTTTTTTTTTTGTTTGTTTTTTTTTTTTTTTTAACAGCTTGAGTTGGCTGATAATGTGTAACAAATGATGTAAATGTTAAGAGAAGGCTAGGCAACATTTTCTACAGAGCAGCACTCATACCATTCATATTGCTTCAGAGGGCATCAAAAGAAAGACAAAAAGAAAATAACTAAGCATAAAAGTATTGCCTAAAGTAAAAATGTTAAAATACAGATATTAAAGGCATCAAGAAAATAAATATTTCAAAGAGTAACTGGTCAGATTGTTTGATCAAAAGCTGGTGTAAACAAAGATGTTTTCAGTCCTGATTTATTGGAACAATTTCTACACATCTCAGGTTTTCAAGGTGTTTGTTCCAGAAATGAGGAGCGTAGAAATTAAATAATGCCCAAGTAAGCAGGTCTCTGAAGTTCTGAGGGGTCTACATGGTTCGTACTTGATAAGCAACTCGGAAAAGTATTTTGACTCAAGACCATTTAGTACTTTATAGACCAATAGCAGAATTTGTAAATCTGTTTAATAAACTGGGAGAAAGTGTAATGATCCTAGAACTAACGTTGGTCAGGACTGTGGCAGCAGTGTGTCCTGTTTTGACAGGAAGCTGTTTATATTGGCAATGTTGAATCTCCAGATTGGTTGATAGTACTTGTGTAAAGGTTAGCCTGTCCTCTCTTTTTGATTATGCTGCTTTCAGAAAAATTATGTCCAACAATCTTTTTCAAAGTTCACAACTATGCACTGAAGAAGTTGATTTATGTTGCAGGTAATTGTCTGCCAAAATATGAAAACCCATTATAGGGCAACTTTGATGAAACATGACTGTTACCTTCATGCTTTTGGATTCCTGCTGTAGTTCTCTTTAGCACAAATTTCAGATCAAACATTTCAGTTTTCTTTCAGTCACAGAGACCTAAGCTCATGTTTTTATATTCTCTCACATTAATGACCCATTTTTCTGTGCTGTGGTTTGTCCCCTGGGGAAAAACAAATATGTAGAAGATGGGAGCGTGGTCCCTCTTAGAGCCCCTTATCTGAAGGTTAAGTATGGGTGTGTCTCTTTCAGCTGTGGACCAGGCTGATTTGGTTTAAAGATATTCAGAAAAAAAAGTTTTACTTATTTTCCACAAATGTTTTTAAGTGCAGTCAGAAATGAGATTTTTCCCCTGACTTGGGAAGATTTACAAGAAGATACAAGTGTTTGAAAATAGGGAAACTTACGAAAAAACATGTAGAGCACAAAATGGTAAACTGTTAGAAGTGTTTTAACTTTAAATTGGAAAACAAAATCTTGAAATATGGGTCAGAGTTAGAGTTGACCAGTGTTGCAGATTCTTGCCTTTTTATCTGTTTCAAAAATGTCTGGAGGCAATATTTTTCTGCTATATGAAGTACCTAGCAAAAGTATTCATACTACATGAACTTATACACATTTTGTCACATTAAAACTGCAACCATCTATGTATTCATATTTTATGTGACAGACAAACACAAAGTAATGCGAAATTGGGAGGTGGAAGGAAAATATGTGGTTTTCAATTCCTTTTTTCAAATAAATATCCCAAAAGTCTGGCATATATTCACATCCTTGGCAACTACCTGGACATTGAGACGTAACTGCACCGTTCACAAGCCTCAAAGCACGTTATTTAAGCACCCAGCTATAGACTTGTTCCTCCAGCTCTGGCCACCTTCCTTTCAGCCCACGTTTGGCTTTCCTTGTGGCTGCAAATAGTAATGTTTAATCCTTGGTTCATGTCTGTCAGTATGAATTAATATTTGATGCATCATTCAACAAATGCATCATAAAAAGGAAAAAACATATAAGTCACACTGGATTGTAAGTCGCAGGACCAGCCAAACAATGAAAAAAAAAAAAAAAACAACAAAAAAAACTGACTGCGATCCAGAAAATACGGTTGTAGGAAGTGACATGGCTTTGTTAGTGACTTTCCCTCTGGGCATAATGACCATGATGTCTAATTTTTGTTCAAATGTTTTTTATGACCTTGATGATGGCTGATGTTAACTATTAAACACTTGTGTTAAAGTTGTTTGCGTGCTGCTTTTCTTTCCAAGACGAGGAGGTTCATACTTCAAGCTTTTCACATTTTCTGACTTTCAGAATAAATCAGAACTGAAGCAGAAGCATGTCTATGGGCCAAGCCCTAAACTCTCCACAGACATGCTTAAATTCAAAGAATTTCATAACCTCTGCTATGTGAATGTAATATTTCCCATTTGTTTCAGTTTTCCTGTTCTCATTCCTTCTTACAGTTCTGTCTCACTGTATATTTCCTCTCTCTGGGAAATACCGTCAGTCTGGGGAGGAACTTGTTGACTCAACTTTGATCTTCCTCTCAGAGTGGTTTAAAAAACAATCCACAGGCTGTTGACTTTACACAACAGTTCTGAGTTGCTGTTAGTGATTAACCTATAATGACAGTCTTTATTAATTTCAACAAAGCGCCTTACTATGTAATATCTGAAATGTTTATGAAATATTGTTAGATATATTAGTCAAGCTGTCCTCCTTTTAGTTTTTGTGTGACTGCAATCAGTTCTGAATTTGTGACCAAGAAACAGACCAACAGCAGTTCATTCATAATAAGAAACCAAAATGGAATTAAAAAAAAAACAACCTAAAAAAGTTTTGGAACAAGCAATTAGATGCTTTCCTTAAATAGAGAAATATGAAGAAGATAACATATCAGTTTTTTTCTGCAGTTTTCTTAAAGCAATTAGAAGAATTTGGGGCCAAAAACATTTTGGAAAGAATTTCCTAAATCCATGCAGTTTTGTCAGTAACCATTAAGTCCTCATAATGTTCAGCCAAAAACATATTTTTAAAGTTAAAAAAATTAGATGGTCAAGTAAAGTGTCCCCTGACTAAATTTATTTTTAAGGTAAACGAAAATAAATCTGATTCAGTCTTAGCTAGGGCCATATGAAATATATTTTTTCTAAATTTCCCCTTCCATTGTGTAACATTTTTAAAAACACAATAGAAAAATTACTCAAATTTAAAGGGATTATTATTTAGTTGAACACTTTTTCTAACAGCACATCATCTTTATCATGACGTTCTAAAGAACTTGCTAACTTGACACCAGCAGTGGGTCTTCAGTTCCTGTGCATCTCACTCTGTTGAGGATCTTTGAATATAGTGGAATTTATTAAAGACATGCTAACACTAGCTTGCTTCCTCCCTCTTTTGATATTACATGTTTATTATCTTGCTTGTAAATGTTTTCTTTGTGATTCCTTCATAAACAAAGTGCTTCTGCTTTTACATCATTATAGATGTTATGCCAGCATTCCAGACTTTGTTTTACTCATCCAATGGTCTTTCTTCCAATGTGAAGATCAGTATAAAGGGTGGAAAAAAATGGATATTCCTCAGCTTTTACAGTGGATTCTTTTTTAAATGGTTGGATTGTACAATTTCAGCTATTTTCCACTATTACAGGGCCCTACCTGTAGATTATCTCTCTGCTTTAGCAGGTTGTCAACATGTTCACCAGCATCATGTTGAATGTAATTTATTAAGTGAGAGAAGTGTTGCAGCTCATACCTTGTTCTTGGCTGCTGCCCTTGTTGTGAAAAATTTGATAATATTGTGGAGCCATTATGAGTGAACTGTCTCTTTGTTTGTGATCCAGAGACACATTTTTCCTGCTCTACTTGTCACTTCTGTGCTTCAGTTGTTTGTGCCTTGAGCATTTTGAAACTGGTTTCCAATCTATAAAACTTGATGGGCTGCATCCTTAACAATGTGATATCCTGATTCCTGATGTCCTCAAAGCTTCTGAAATGTTTTCCTTGTACTCTGGGATGTTTTTTCTTTAATTTCTACCATTGCTTCATGCCAACGGCTGATTTTCTTGAAAGATGAGTGAGACTAGAAGTGAGAAGTGGTGTAAGTTTTGCTTTGTAACCTTTTAAGACCTGGTTTAGTAAATATGAATCAAACATCTGAATCCTAACGCTCCGTTTTCATCATGAAGTATTTGCAGGTTGAACATTGAAGAAAGAGTTGCCTCAGATATTGGCTTTGCCAGATGAGGTTAGATTATTTAATGCAGCATTGTGCAAGGAGATGAGTTTTTAAATTTGATGCCAAAACTATGCGTCAACATAGTGCGTTTAGTAATAGTCAACACTTTTGTCAGATTAATGAGATGAGTCATTTTCCCACATTCTGGAAACACGCTCTGCCTTTTTAGTCCCACTTTTCAAACCACTTTGTGAATGAGCTAAAGTAACTTATATTGCATAAAAAGGAATATTAAATAAGTTGCTTTTGAGTAACTCTTTTTAGAAGACACCATTATAAACTGCAAAACTGAAAGAATTTCCCCATTTCACAATCTGTTCTTGACGATATTTCTCTCTAAAAAACATTATTTTGAGAATCCTACAATTTTTACTGGAATGGACTTTGATGTTTGTGGGAATTAGTGGCTGTTTTGTCCTATTTACAAGAAGCTTAAAGAAATGTGCAAGCTGCATTATGAAAGCCTCCTTGTACACATGCACTGACACCCAACACTCTTTGGTATCCCTAACATGCTATGTATAAATATATATCCTCAAATGCTGTCAATATCTTCTTTCCTGTTACTGTATAGCAGCTGTTATTGATAGGCTGAACTATTTTTGCACTGAGAAAAAGATGTGGCCTTCATTTCATTAATTAATTTCAGTCACTTTCCAAAGATCTGCATTGAAGGAATACTTGATGATAACTGGCCTGCACGAATGAAAACAGAGTGACCTACTTCAAAGTGTTTCCCCGCTTACAACTTTCTCCCGTGTCCCTCTCTTGTCATTGTAAAATGCTTAACCGTCAAAACACATTTTAAAATCAAACACAACATTAAATAATCATTTAATTTGAGGGGAAAAAAAGCTACCCAAGTCAACCTTGACCAATGCAAATAAATAAATAATAAATTCACATAGGGCTGTAGTAAATGAAATCATAATCTGAAAAGTGCCTTTTTCTATTTTCTTAGGTTACTTTGATCTGAAACATTTGTGTCAAAAAAACTAAACTAGAAGTAATCTGTGACGGGGGCCAATTTTTTATTTATTTATTTTTTTTCATAAAAATGAACTTTCTGTTATGTAAATGATAAAAGTTGCTTCTGTGCAAAAAGTTCATTACTGTCAGTGAGCACTGTAAACTGTTGAAGCACCACAGGTGGGGAAATATTCATGATGGTTTATCATTCTAGATTAACAGTTTTCTCAATATAAATGTCATTGAACCATGAGAGTTCATAGCATTTTACAGTGTTGAGATTTTTCAGAGAAGTGTGCTCCATTCTAGCATTCTAGTTTGAAACCTTGACATCTGGTTTATTACGGCCATGTGTAACATCAACATCTGATGAACTTGTGCTCTGTGTAGCCTAGTTGATTTGCTCCAAACCAGTAGATGGAAACACGCCCAATTCCCAATTCCCATTTTCTTTTTTTTCTTTTTTTTTTTTTTTTTTAAACACGTTTACTCAAAATTCGCATGACAATTGGATGGAAACATAGCCGTTGTTTAAAAACAATTTGTGGTGATTTTTATGGTTTGGAGAGAAAAGTTACAAACTTTTATGTTATTTGATTTGCCATTTTGTGGCTGGGGTTTTTTTTTTTTTTTTTTTTTTTTTACTTTTGAGCTACAGAGAAGGCTCAAGATCTACAGAACTGGCTGACCATTTAGACGTTAACTTGATGATTTTTATTATTGCATTTTCTTTTAAGGAGTATGATACATAAAAACCCATTGTGTCAGTGTTGTATTCCTTTTAACAATTTTTTTTTTTTTTTTTTTTTTTTTTTTTTTTTTTTTTTTTTTTTTTTTTTTTTTAAATAAATTCAGAGCCAAACAGTAACTCAGAGAATACACTGTTTGTTGATGGACTCGAACTAGGAGTGTTCAGTTTCAATGCATTTAAATGTTATACACTGCCCATACATCCAGTATTTGACCTGTTGATCACCTGTTAGAACAGATCAAGCTGATTGCTACCATTGATTGACTGGTGTTTTACTAGAAAAGGCCCCTTTTAAATTACAAAGTTATTTGTAATCTAAGCCAAGTGAACTTCCCAGTATGTTGGGATTTAGTCTCATTAAAGCAGCTGAAATGATTTTTAACTGATACAACTTTGTGTGAATTGCTTGGTGTGTTGCCTTCCCTGGTTAATGCATTCCTCCGAAAGCAGGTCAGTTACTCCTATGGCTCTAAAGGCTCTTATTTTCATGCAGAAAATATCAATGGACCCCAACATATTATGCTTAGTTGATCCCTGACTCAGACTAAAGTAAAGAGAATGTGATGCACCAACAAATGTGGAAGGAGATAATAAATTTAACCACTTCCTGTAGAAAACTCCCAGTGCACACCCTCCCAGTTGTTGCTAAATAAACAAAAAAAACCTCCCAAGGTTGTGCTCTTTCCCATACCCCTTTAGCCTCTAAATGCACACATTTTTGTTTTTGTGCTTGAACCAGCTGATTAGTTAGTTGCATTAAGTCTGATGATCAGGGACAGAAATAGGATGCCATGTCCTTGAGCGCTCATACCAGAAATCTTTAAAAACATATTTCCTCTTTTTTTCCCCAAAAGAATTAAACATTAGACACAATTTTCAGTCAGAGTTCAGGAAAACAAAGAGGAAAGCTGTGGAAGCTCTTTATCTTGGCAGGGCTTGAACTTACATGAAAGGTCTGAGGCGTGTCTGTTTGTAAAGAGAGTAATAGTAACTGAGACGCTGCTGTGTGCTGCCAAGCTGTTAGGAAGCTGAGACCTGAGAGCCCCCCTGGGCCACTCAAGGACTCAAAGAGAAAGTGTGGATTGCTCTCTGATCACCGCAGAATAAAAGGGCCAACCAGGTGTTGTTCTCCAGCTGCACGCACAATCTACCATGGTAAAACCTTGGACATTTTTATGATCACAAGTCTGTTGAGCTTATAAGCAGAGTGTTATTGGTGTCTGTCAGAGTGAAACTAAGCGTCTTTAATGTCCTACTACAAAGCAGGATCCATGAGTGTAAAAGAATAATGCCTAGAGACTGCCAGCAAATGTGACCTGGTGCTCACCTCCGAGTGAGACGTCATTCAGGAAATGTTTGGCTCTAGCTTTGGATAATTCATGTCTGTTGTTGGGTGGAGTTTGGAATGGGAAAACGGTCTGTTCTTACAGATTCCAACTCAGGCCTGAGAAGTTGGAGAAAAATATTAAGTTTGCTTTTATTATTTTCCAGATCTGGATAAGTATGGGAAATAGGAACTGAAGATAAAGAAATGCTTGAATTTCCAGACTCTATGTTTTTTAAAAAACTTTTTTTTTTTTTCAAAGAGAGAAAAAACATTGTGGTTTTTACATTGATTTATATGGTTGTGCTTTGGTTTTAAGATTGACAAGACATAATTTTGCAGAGGAAAACAAAATGTTGGCCAGTTTATTGCATAGATAGCTTAATTTGGCAAAAAAGGATACAATTACACATGGATTCAGAAAAATGTTCATGATGGAATGGGGAAAGGAAGATAGCTTGTGTGTTGTTTGCTTGTGAGAATTAAACAGTTTTTCATTGAAGGGACAAAGCACATAGTCTTCTAAGAGAACATTCAATATTATCTGGCTATATTTAGAGCCTCAACAATTTGCCGCTGGTGTAAAATTGTGGCTGTGTGACTGTGAAAATTATTATTTCTTTCTGTATTCTTGCAGTGTTTGAGCTTCTCCCATGACTGCTCAGCTGAGCTCCATCAAGAGCATAAATCTGTCCTAATCCTGCCAGGCATTCACTGGAGCTGCAGGAAAAAAACATTTATTGGTTGCAGAGAAAAATATGTTGACAATAATTACTGTTTTAAATCTGCAGGTTTGTTGATGAAGATGTTGGGATATAAAGATGATTGTAGCAGCAATGAGCTGAATTGTGAAGGTTATTTTTCACTGTGAGCTACAGACTTTTTTTGATAGATTTGGATTTCTTTTTTTTTTTTGCTGTTAGTTTCTAAGATGGTGTCTAACATGTCCTGTTTCACTAAACAAAAAAGTACCCCATTTTTACTTAATATTGAATATAAAACTTTGAACTTTTTTTTTCTTTTTTTTTTAAATTAAAATTTTACATCTGCGACCTAAGTATCAAAATTGTTTACAGAGAATGTATGTATATTTGTATGTATTGTGTATTAATACATATGCAGTGATTTGTTTTTCAGTTTTTTTCATTTTACCTTGACTACATTACTTTGATTATTCAAAGTGCCAAAATTATGATTTTTATGTTTTTCGTAGTGGTGGGACTCGGTTAATATTTTTATTCGAGTTAATTGCAGGGTTTTTAATGAATTAATCACATTTAATTGAAAATTATGTATCAACAAAATAAGCAACATTTTCAATTGAAAAAACCCTTTTTTGCTGCTAAATTTTTGAATTAATAGATGTATGAGCTCAACAACAAAGATGCTTGTTTTTTTAATCACAGCTATGATACTTGCCTAGTATTCTTTCTAAAGATATGTATTTTTATTGCTTTTCTTGTTCTACAGACATTTAAGCATGGCAGTATACAGCAGCTAGAACTTCAGTGCTAACTGTGGAACAAGAGAAACTCGGGAGCAGACACAAAGAGACGGAGGAAGCAAAGATTTCAAGGAACTCGGACTCTGTTATAATCAGAGCAGATGGGCGAGACGGAGGATGAGCGAACGGCTCAGGCCAGCCAGCTCTTTGAGAACTTTGTCCAGGCGTCCACATGTAAAGGGACCCTGCAGGCCTTCAGCATCCTCTGCAGACAACTCGAGCTGGATCCTTTGGACCACAGCAACTTCTACAGCTCCTTGAAGGCAGCAGTCAGCTCCTGGAAAGTCAAAGCCTTGTGGACAAAATTAGACAAACGGGCACAGCAGAAAGTGTACAACCAGAATAAAGCCTGCCAAGGAACAAGGGTAAGACCATCTTGCTTGGAAATTACCAAAAACTCAGTATTTTAGCAGTTTTTATTTTAGTTTAAAACGTTTTGTTAAATTACGTATTTGGACAACTATACCGTCTGTTGTAGGTTTTTGGAAGGTAAAGTTGTTTCTAAAATCATTCCCTTCAGACAGAATAAGGTTTCTTTTTAAATTAGCCCATCAAGAATTAAGTTGATTAACATGTTAACAGAGACGTGGCTAAACACAGCAAACTGATCCACCAGTATTCCCAGTTGTTGAAGATGGCCCAATTTGGTTACATTTGTCCACTTTGCTGTAGGCAAAAAATGAGAAAATTATCCTTTGCAATGGCTAATACAAGCACATAAAATAACACATGAACAAACTTATGTAGCAGAAATCGGCAACAACTTACATACCATACATAAAAAGGTCTCCCATTTTCTAAGGTCGCTCTTTGGTAACTGCCATATGCAGCCTGCAGAGAAGTAGCTTATCATTAAATAATGCGCAATCCGATCCCGTAATCAAACATAGCCCAACTGAGAAAGGGGCAATGATGGCGGTGCCTTATCCAATCAGATTTCTTGTTCAGAGCATGTGATCAGGCTGAAATCAGGCGCTGAAACACAGCAGCCGCACTATGAGCAGCTGACTACTAAGGACAAAGAGGTAGTCAATAAAATGGAGGCATCTTCCAGGATCTTACTGGCTGAAACTCACTGATCAGATTTCAGTTTTATTGTGCAAACTTTTATGGAGTCCTCATGGAGTTAATCAAAAGACAGATGCTGTTGAAATGTCAGTCTCCATGAAGTTTGCACAAGAAAGCTGAAAACTGATCAGTGACCTCCAGCCTGTTCTGCCTTTGCAAGAACAAAGGTAGGCTTGTTTGCAGAAGCAAGGGAGTGAAATGGAGGATGGATCTCCAGTTGGATGTATAGATGGGTAGATGGATGTCTGAATAGACAGATGAGTGGATGGACTGATGAGTAAATGACTGGATCTGTGGATGGATGCACATCCAGATGGATGGGTAAGCAAACTGATAAACAGATTGATTGTTGGAGGGTGGCTGGTTGGATGGATAGATTGATAACCAGATAAATGGATGGATGAATGAATGTCCAGAAAGATGGAAGGTTGTACTGATGGTTAAATAGATATAGATTCATTAACCACTTCTGAAGTTTTTTTTGGCTACATTGAAGACACACATGCCCAGTTTTCACATAACAACTCTTTAGTAATTATCTTGTTTTCTTTCTGTCAAACTGTGTTATCTTTGGTATTATACAAAAGTGAAACTGAATGGAGCAAGGGTCCTATGACAGTTGCACAGTATCGGATATGCAACCTTAACTCAGCATCATTTTTAGCCTGGATTTGTAGATTCAGATGTTCATGTGCAGAGGCATCAAATAAGTTTGTTATAGCAGAGTTTCTGGATCCTGGTCCATTGGACACACTGTCCTGCGTATTTTAGATGTTTTCTTGATTTAACACACCTGACTCAAAAGAATGAATAACCTCAACAACTTGGCATCAAGTTTTGCAGGTTTGGAACATGCAGGGTAATTGACCCCAAGTGACAGGAGCAGGAAAAACAGGTTTATGGTACAAACAGCCAAAGCAATGAAAGTTTGCAGGTTTAACTGTACTAAATAACTTTGAATAAGAGTAAAAAAAAAAACAGTGTGGAAACCAAGATCTCAAATTTGGTATTTCATATGCTGCATTGTTGTTTCACCATGTATGTATTCATGTTTAAGGCAGCACTTTTGGTGTTGTGTTGGAAAGACTTCATATCTCAAGGAAAAGATAAGACCTTAAGCCAAGGGGGGAAATAGACCAGAGACTTGCAGAGAGAAGATTAACTCAGAAGGGCTGGCCAAAAATAACAGCTCAGCTATTATTCCAGACATTTCTTCTGGAGAAACAGCTATTTGGAGATGAAGGATGGTGGATGTGGAGCTGGGCGGGTGTTCTATGAAACAAAATCTAAAATCCAAATGAGGGGACAACATTTTTTTTTCCCTGCAACTTATCTCCATATTTGGCTGTTTTACATGTTTGTGCATTGAATAATGCTCCCCAAAACACTTGATAAACTTTGCAATTTAATCTCACAAAATGCCAAACTTTCCTCTGGATGAAAATTAGATGTTTACTGTAAACACACCATGTTTGGAAATCACCAGATAAGGCATTTTACCCTCACTTAATGCTGCTTGAGTGCAGTCTTTCTTATTCACTGTGTTAATTAACAGAAATCTTCAATCCACCCTGATGGTTGTGAAGCCACTTACCTGCTAATTAAAAGTAGGCTAAATTAGTGTACAGTGACAGTAAACAGAGAAGAAATACTGACTCCGCTAGGTGAAAAAATAAAATTTTCTATGAATCTGTTTTGCAATTGGGTTTTTGTGTACAAACAAATCCCATTTGAGATTTGCCATCAATGAAAAAACTACTGTAGTTCCTCTACATTTCATTTTTAAATGTTATACTTTTACACACTCAGATTTCCAGATTTCCCAGGTGTTTTTAATGGAACCTCAGTGGTTCACCAGGGATTTACGACAGAACTTTCTAGAGGTGAGGGTTTAATATTATGGAACCTAAAAGAACAGACTGTATGATGGATAATGAATGGATTGACAGATGAATAGACACATAAATGGATTGGTGGATGAATGTCGAGTTGAATAAACAGATGGATAGAGAGTTGATGATTTGATGGATAGATGGATGTCCAAATGGACTAATAGATGAATAGAAGAATCGATGGTTGGATGTGTCAATGGATCCATGTCTAGATGGATGAATGGATGGATGAACAGACAGATGCACATGTAGATTGATGGTGGATGGTTGGACAAATGGATGGATGGATTTGTAGACAGGGCGATGGATGGGTGGATAGATAGACACACAGCTGGACATATTGATAGATGGAAGGAAAGATTATTGGATGGACAGATAAATAGATGGATGGATAGAAGGTGTTATGGGTGAATGGATGCCCAGATGTATGGGTGCACCAAAGGATGGATAGAGTAAATGATGTATTAAGAGCTGGATAAAAGTTCATTCATATAAAAACAACAAAAGTGCACAGATTGGAGCAACTTGTGGGTATTAATATAAATATTTTTCCAAACTGTTTTATTTTTCTGTACTTATCAGCACCTAAAAAACACTTAAATTCACTACCTTTCCAGATGCATCAAGAATCCTCATTTCATCTGTTTTAATCTTTACCTTTCAGAGGCAAAACAAAAAATGTCTGAGTTTTATATAGACGATGCCCTGGAAGTTCGATTCTGTTTCCTAACCCTAATATGAAATTTTAAATTTTGAGGGTGAGGTTAAAACTGTGACATAGACATGCATTTCATATATTTCATTTCTTGTATATGAATCAAATCTGATTGGACTGTACACATAACATCTTCTCAGGACAGTTTCTCTGTACAAACAACAAAACACTGTACCCCTCAGACCGTATCTCCTCCTTAGCCTCACTGATTTCATATCTTCCATTCCTCCTAGTGTCTGATCATTGGTGGGGGACCCTGTGGCCTGCGGACAGCCATCGAGTTGGCCCTGCTTGGTTGCAAAGTGGTGGTGATTGAGAAGAGGGACACCTTCTCCAGGAATAACGTGCTCCACCTCTGGCCCTACACCATTCATGACCTCAGGGCTCTCGGGGCCAAGAAGTTCTATGGGAAGTTCTGTGCCGGCGCGATCGACCACATCAGTGAGTGTTCTCTTTTTGTTTCTTCATTTTAGGATCGAAAATAAAGCTGGCTTGAAGTAAATAATAAAGGACAAAAAGCTTAAGAATTGTCAACAATAAAAGGATTTATTTTTCCCTGTGCTTTGATTTGTGCTTCATACTTTTCCTTTACAAGATAGCATTCAAAATACTGTTGAGCAATAAATGTAAATGACGGCTACTTTGTGCGAGTGTGTAGAATCACTGTCAAGGAGATGGACTTCTAGTTGAACCTCATAAAAAGCTTATCTATATGTTTGTACTGTTGTATTAGATTATGTTTTTGTGTCTCTCAGAGGAGTTCTTATCTTACCTTCCATGTCAGATTTGTTTTTATCAGTATTTGTTGCCTTTAGCTGCAGCAACTGTATCATATATTATTATCCACTCATAAAGATGGGCTTGGCTGAGTCTACTACAGCAGGTTGAGTTCTGACTCCTTTTCATGTTATTAGGTAAACTTGTGTTCATTCTGGAAAATAGCAGATTTTGAGCCACAACACATTGTCACAAGGAGCCAGTGCTATGATGAGATGGTTTAGACCAGGATACTCATCCATCCATCTTCCAGTCCTCTCTGATGGGGTAAAATATATTTCCCTACATCATGATGACACCACCATGTTTCACCATGGGAATGGTGTGTTCAGGATCATGTGCAGTGTAAGTTTTTGCCACATAGTGCTTGCATTCAGGCCAGAGGATTCGTGGAGCATCTTCTTCCACACTTTTGCCATGTCCCTTACAGGGCTTGTGGCAAACTGAATCTAGGTGGGATTATAGTTTCATTTCAACAACAGATTTCGTCTTTAACTATTCCACAAGGTCAGATTTTTGCACTGCACAACTAATAACTGTCCTGTCAACAGATCTTCCACATGAGCTGTGAATCTCTGCTGCTCCATCAGAGTTGCCATATACCATGGTATTGGGTGCTTTTATGATTAACACTCTCCTTGCATGTTTATTTGGATGGCCATATGTTTGTAGATCTGCATTTGCACCATACTCTTTCAGCTTTAAGATGATGGATTAAAAAGAGTTCTGAGATGTTCAAAGTTTAGGAAATTGTTTTGTAACCTATCCCTCCTTTAACTCTATGTTTTGCGTTTCTATGTTTTCTAGATGGTGTTTATTCATTACTATTCTCTAACAAATTTCGGAAACCTTCACAGAACAGCTGTATTTATACTGACATTAAATTACACACAGCCAGACGTCTGGAGGCAGTTGGTAGCGCAGGGTTTTATCTATGGGTATCAGTATAACGACAGCTGATAGAAATGCACACCAAACTTTTCAGATAGTATTTATCAAAAAAAAACCAAAAAAACAAACAAAAAAAAAACATGTTTCATTCCACTTCACAAATTTTGCACTTCTCTGTGTTGTTAAATTACTTAAAATCTCAATAAAATACATTGACGGTTGTGGTTGTAAAGTGACCAAACACTTTTTTTTATAGCACTGTCTGTACCCTCTCCAGGTATCCGCCAGCTGCAGCTGATGCTGCTGAAAGTGAGCCTGATTTTGGGAGTGGAAATTCATGTCAATGTAGAGTTTGTAAAACTTCTGGAGCCTCCAGAGCAACAAAGTGAAGATGGTGAGTCATCTGTGTTGGATGTTTCTTTCTCTGTACGTTTTCCTGAGATGGCTCTTTGTTGTTAATTGTTGTAAAAAGAAAACACTTTTGTACCCAAGACCTTCATGGAATACATTTTTTTGAGAATCACCTCTTGAAAGAATAGTTTCAGACCTCACAATTAAGTTTAGGATGTTAGTTTGGTCTTAATATAGGTTCTCAACAAGTGCAGAAAGAGACCAGTGTATGTATAAACAGTGTTATCCTGCTTAAAAGGGTCATGACTACCAGTGACACAATGGCACTGGCTTGCATATGTCAGCTATATAAGGAAAGCTCCATTCATGTCACATATGTTGAAATGAACAGATAAGTTCTTGTAGAGTGGAAAATAAATCTATTGATAGATTCTGCTCTGTTTTTCAAAGCAATTCTATGAGAGGTTCACACTTTAGCTCTCCAAGGAACACAATAAAAGAATTTCCTAGACTGTATTTAGCTGCTCTGCATCAGGCAGAACATAAGCAAGCAAATCTAGGGCATTTGCTTTAAAACAGCACTTATAACAAAAAATCCTTTTTTTAACCTTTTGATTTTCTTATAGATGTTCCATAAATCTTGCTTTTAAAAAAAATAACACGTGATGCAAATTTTTTGTGTTTCTTAGGTCCTGGTTGGCGAGCAGAACTCCGGCCCTCCAATCATCCAGTCTCTGATTTTGACTTTGATGTGGTGATTGGTGCAGACGGCCGCAGAAGCACTTTAGATGGTGAGGACTGACCTTAAGTCAGAGCTGTGAAGTATTGTGGGGCAGTAAGTAAGTGGTGACAACTGGCTCAATTTGAGAGGCGAAGAAAGTTTTGCAAATGACCCACATTGAGGAAGCTGTTTCTGGCACTGAAGCATTTCCTGTTGACATAGTTTCAAGTAAATGTGTTTTTATGTGGTGGTTGCTGTGTGTGTGGGAAGGTTAATGAACCAGTTGAGAGCTATATTACCTTTCTGTCCAAGAATAATAAGTGAGTTTCATGCTTGTTTGTTCAAGAGTCTGTATTTTAAATATACAGTCATATTGGCTAAAGCATTTGTTCGTCTTCATTCACACAAACATGAACTTGACCCATTCTAGGGTTTAATATTATGTCTGCCCACCCTTTGGGGTTTTAGCAGCTTCAATTCCTCTGGGAAGGCTTTCCTCAAGGTGTACCACTTTGTTTATGGGAGTACTTCACCGGGTTTTTTTTTTTGTTTTTTTAAAAATGCATTCAGGTTTCAGTCGCAAAGAGTTCAGAGGAAAGTTGGCCATCGCTATAACGGCCAACTTCGTCAACAGGAACACCACAGCAGAGGCCAAAGTAGAGGAAATCAGCGGCGTTGCCTTCATCTTTAACCAGAAATTCTTTCTAGAACTAAAAGAGGAGACAGGTAAATTATGATAATAATAAAAAGATTGTGTTGGACTTCTGGATGATCTACAGCTCTAAAGGGATCTGTGTTAAACAAAGTGCTCAAATTTTTAGGAATTGATCTGGAAAACATTGTTTACTACAAGGACAACACCCACTATTTTGTGATGACTGCAAAGAAGCAGAGCTTGCTGGACAAAGGGGTCATCATAAATGTGAGTTCACCCAACAGTAACCCATTGTGTTAATGCAACCCCAGTAATAATTAAACTTTCTTTACCAGCAGTTTCTGTCAGTGACAAAATAAAAAGTGTGCCAAAATAATTTTAATCAAAAATATTATAAAAATTGTATGAAAATGGCAAAAAAAAGGCTGATATTTAAAAGAGTGGACACTTGGAATTCCATTAGCAAGTTATTTACTGTAAATCCATCCATCCATGATAAATATTAACTATAATTAAGAATTTTAATTGTATAACCAAGAATGTTTTGATTAGGGACATTAGTTACTGTAACTTTTCTGAAGTGGCTCCTAACCAAGTGCTTGTGGATAATAGTCTGTCATGTGACTGCCCAGCTGTGGTTGGTTGTTTTTGGCTTCTTGTGTAATTTCACAGGGATTATGGGAGGATGTGGCTTATAAATATCTTCATTTCTTCCTGTTAAGTGTTGGCACACCGACAACACTGGCAGAAGCATACTGTTATAAGGAAACAACAGGCATCTCATTGTTTTTGGAGGTCTTGCAGCTTCATTTCAAGGGGAGAGCATAATTAGTAGAACATGCCTCAAAGTTTGTGTTAGTAAAAGTGAATAATTCTTGTCCTTTTTTATTTTTATTTTTATGAAAAATTGATTGTTCTCAAACAACCTTCTTTTATGGGCTAGAAAAGCATTACATTTTAAGTGAAGTTCCAAAGCTGGAAGTCAGAGGGCTTTTTGGGAAGACAGAAATGTTTGTTTGCTGACAAGTGTAGTGAGTGATATTACTGCACAGCAGATGATGATGATGACGATGATGATGATGATAAATAGGGATCTAATTAAAGCATTACACCTTTCACCTTTATTCTGTTTCTCACACACTGCAAATAAAAACACCCTCGCTCACATGGAGGAGGAGATTAGACAGCAGAAATAGTTATTTTTAGGTTAACACCAGGTCTGAAATTAAATAGAAAGATTGGAATCTACTTTAAAATTTGCATCAAGCCATACTGCTGAACAGGACACATTAAAAAAGAAAAAAAAACAAAAGAAAATTCAGGTGGGAAAATGTATTTTCTCTCATCATTGTTAGCATGTTTTACTTCTCATGTACCTATTTTACTTGTCAGGATTACGCCTCGCCGGCCTCCCCTGACTGCACATCACGGTTGTTTTGTTATTGCATTATGTCTCCCAACGGCAACAAAACAAAAGATCGATTTAAAAAAAAAAAAACAACAATAAAATAAACAATTTGCATCAAGATAGCACAGATAAACATAAGACTTCTGTTAGATGCAAATGTTTACTCTGAAAACTTGCATTTGTTGTTTTGAAACTTTTTTAAATACCTCAAATTCTTCTTTTTTAATTGTGGACATTATCCAGAATCCAAACTTTTTCCACATGCAGTATTCAAGCACATACACAGGTGCTGAAGTCCTGTGCTGCTTAGCCCCCAGTGGTCTCCCTCTCATCTTACATTGGCTATTGGTGCTGAGTGAAATCTCCGTGCATCTGCTGGGTCAAAACCCATGCACACACATCAGATTCTTCAGAGGCCTCTTGGCTGACCTATAATAACTCCATAACTTTGTTTTGTCATTATGACACTTATGTAATGAGCCTCACTGACCATGTTGTTCAAGCTGCATGTTCACTCTTAACATGAAGTAGTTCTAAGTTGAACTCACAGGAGAACAAATGTTTTCAATATGAGCAGTGCTCAGTTCAAGTTTTTCATGTAAAAAGGATTATTAAGTTCAAAGGTCTCCAGTAAAGGAATGCCATCCGTGCACAACACCTGTCACCACGACATCAAATGTCATTTAAGAATTGCTGTTGAAAGGTAAATGGCTAAAATATATTTTCTCCTCTACAGCAATCTGATCAATGCAGTCTCTGGACTATAGTGATTATAAAATTCTGGTTTGGATAGCTAAGGATGCACACTGGTTGCATTTAACACTCCTTACACAAACACATTAGGTCAGGGATGTTTTCTATAGGAAGTAAAAAAAAGGATAACAACCCTGATTTAAAGACCGTAGTAATAGCATACACAACTATAGGGAACAAAGGGCCTTTGGATACTACTAGAAGTCTACTACTACTTTAATTTTTTTTGGTTCATTTTCTTTATCCACCATCCTCCAAAGGTTGTTAAACACAGAAACAGCTTGGCACACTGACTTTTATTTATTTCTTACATTGTTTGCTGTCCAAAAATTTAAAGTAGGTTGTTGAGTTGTGAGGACAATGTTGTGACTAATGTGGGACAAAATAAAAAAAATGCTTGGAACATTTGATCTTGAGGACGTATCAAGAGCAAGGAGACCTTCAGCACTTCTTACTGTATTCCAGGCTTTGTAGGATAAATTCTGCCATCCAACTGAGCATAAACAGCAAAGGGCATGGCCCTTCAGTTTATACTTAAAATAGGGTGCATCATTGAATGTTTTACTTACTGATACCGATGTCTTGTTTTGTTCCAGGCTCCAACCTTCTCATTTCTTTGCTGATTCAGATTTACTTTTTAAAAGCTTAAACACAAATCAACTCATTTGTGTAACAGATGTTTTAAAGTAAACAATAAAATGTAAGAATCCCCTGACATAGCAGAAAACATGCTGCAGTTCCCTTGATAGTAGTAGTTTTAGATCCCACCAAGAATGAAGAGATTATAAAAATGATCCCCAATTATGCATTAAAGCACATTTTCTATCTGTAGCAATAATTATGGAAAAACTATGATACTAGCAATTATAGAATAAAATTTTAACAGTCCAGACTTGTTAGAAAGCACTGGTGTAAACTTGGGAGTTCCTACATAGTCTGGAAAATTATAGAATTTCATTTAAGGATTGTCAGTGTGACTATAAATATGGAAAAAGTGAACGGTGTGTTTAAAATATTTACACTTCTGTACTTTATTCCCTATTCAAATGTTTAAATGTCACACAGATGTATTATAGCTCTGGAAATTTGTGCTTTATAAAGTACAGAAATTTGACATGAAAAATGTGAAAAAAAAGTATGCATTTATGTTTATCAGTAGCTCCCATGACCTAGCCTTAAGTAGCTAAGTCAGGTAAATAAGTTATTATTGAAAACAGATTATGTACTTTTGCAATATTTTAAAATATTTTCCTTAAGACTTCCTTTTGTTTTTTCCAGGACTACATAGAAACAGAGCGACTGTTGAATTCTGACAATGTTAACCAGGAAGCGTTGCTGTCGTACGCTCGCGAGGCTGCTGACTTTGGCACCAACTACCAGCTGCCATCGTTGGACTACGCCATCAACCACTATGGGCAGCCAGATGTTGCCATGTTTGACTTTACCTGCATGTATGCATCAGAGAACGCCGCCCTGATTAGGGAGAAACATGGACATCAGTTACTGGTTGCACTGGTGGGAGACAGTCTTCTCGAGGTAAGAGAAATTGTTTTGTGTCTTTCTGTGTGTGTGTTGTCTTGGCAGGAATAATCTTTCTCCTTTTTCTTCTCCTTTAACACCATGTTTTTTGATTGCAGCCCTTCTGGCCGATGGGTACGGGTTGTGCTCGGGGCTTTCTGGCTGCCTTCGACACTGCTTGGATGGTGAGGGGTTGGGCACAGGAAAAGAACTCCCTGGAGATACTGGCAGAGAGGTGAGGATGCGTTACCTCTAGCATATTGAAATTAGTGTAGTTTTGTTACTCCAGGGGTAAGGAGATCTTGTGGCACGAGATCTCGCGATATTAAAATGGCACGATACAGTATGTCTAGTTAAAGTCTTGCGAAGCTCTATTTGCTGTGTTAGCATGTGATTTTTTTTTTTTTTTTTTTTTTTTTTTTTTGTGAAGACTGTTATGAGCTCTGGATAAGAATCCAATGCTCTGAGCTTGAAACCTTGTTTGTCTGAGGCCCTTATTTTGAGGTAAGAAGGGACATTTTTGAGCCATCTTGTTTTGACAGAGTTGACCAATAAAGACTTCTTGTCGGGGCTGACCAACATGCATTAAAAAAGCCTTACAGAACCTTCCCCCTGATGTACTTTACTGGTATCTCGGCATTTTTGGCACTTGGTAGAAAATATAAACCGTTACAGAATGACAGAGTGGTGTAAGAATGCTGTAACTGATCAACTTGGTGCATTACTTGGAGTTATAGAGTTTCTCAGCATTTTATCACTGAAAGTGGTGGTAAGGGAAAAAAAAAGACCACATATAAAACTGAAAGACCTCTACACAGCTCATATTCAGACACTTGACTATTAAAATATTCACAAATATTTTGAAAAAGTCATATAAACAATTAAGATGTTTTGTTTAAAATCTGTCACCCATTGTTTCTCTATCAGGGAGAGTATTTACCGCTTGCTGCCTCAGACCACCCCAGAAAACATCAGCAAAAACTTTGAACAGTATACAATTGATCCTGCTACCCGCTACCCGAACCTGAACTCCAGTTGTGTACGCCCACACCAGGTTGGTGATTATTTTCTAAAGTTGTCTTTATCAAAAGGAACGTTTTTCCATAAACCTCCCAAAGCAGAAAATAATGGTCTTGCTCATCTACTATCAAGCTTTGACCTGTTTTAGCCAAGTTCAGCAACAGTTGCTAGAATTATAGATCAAATCACAAAAAGTGACTGTGCACTGATTATATTGTAACATAGAAATGCTTGTGTTAAACATAAAAGCTGTTAAAAAGAAACTTTGATGTCACATACTTTTTAAAGAGATGTAAGATATGTTATAGAGTAGACTTTGTTCATCTATTGTAACAGTGTTTTTTATTAAAATATTACCTTCTTGGGTCTGCATTAAATCAGTGAAGTAGTTAAAAATGTCATGTTAAACTAGTAAAGCCGTTAGATAAAAACAGGTATTATTATTGTTATTAGTTTTGTATCAGTCAAGTCTTTAAAAATATTTTCACCTGTCCCTATCTGTTTCTTTCAGGTCCGTCACTTATTCTTTGATGGTCATTTGGGTCTGGCTGAAAAAGGAGGGCTGTCACAAAGACCGGTAAACCTGTCCAGAAAAGGTGAACATTTCAACAATACTTGATTTTAAATTTCTTAAGATTCTCTGGCCTATAAACAAATCAACATACCCAGATTGCTTGGGATATTTCAGCATTCAGAGTTACAAATGGAGGATGAAATGGAAAAACCTAAGATATATCTTAATATAACTGATATTTAAACAGTATCAGAAATAGATTTCTTTGAAGGGATGGTTTAGATGCTTTAAAGTGGAATTCTGTTAAGTAGTCATCAGCAGCTAGTACCATTAGTAAGGATAACTCCAAAGGCTGAAACGAACATTCTCACATAATTTACCACATAAACAGTTTGCAAACTTTTATTTTGCAGCATTTAATTCAATCTAACAAAAGAGTTGTAAACTGTAGTGAATTGTTTGGAATATCTGAATGATTTTATGTTCAAGGTAAAACAGTGGTAATTGGTTAACACCCGCTAATGTCACATTTCTGATAAATCTAACTGGAAGTGCTTTTATTTTGAAAAAATGAAAATGTTCTCATCATAATATTTTAACAGTGCGAGATGATAAATCAAGTGAACCCTTTCACATGAGAATATGATTAAATGTCTGAGCCAAGTTAAGTTTATTTTGTTCAGATTTAAGTTGAAGTGATTTTATAGCTCAATCCAGAAATCCACTTTGTAAATATTAAGAAGCTACCACTAACATGAACAGATTGAATAGTTTTTCAATCTCCTTTTTAATCAAATACAACCTTTAAAGGGATAATATATCATGTCAGAGCTGCAGCATGGTCCTTATTGCTAACTTTCATGGTTTACTGTATTAAAGATATGTGAAATTCATGTCCCAGACCAGGACCGGGAGGCTGGTTGTAGTTTTGTGTAATAACATGGATGATGTTAGGTTGAGAAAACAGTTACCTCATGCAAGAGGGTAAAATTTTACAGTTAGCTAACATGGTGCTGACCTGCACCAGTATTAAACTTTTGAACTGTTGTGTTTTGCAGAAAAATGCTCAATGAAATGCTTGATTGTAGCTCAGTGTCGGCCTCACTTCTGCTTGAAACGTTTTCCATTTGTCTAAACTCTTTGCTATGACTTCTGTCTGTTGCAGGGCGGTTACTCACTACTGGTAGCCCCACTTAAAAATAATTCATTTGATCTCTTGAAGAAAAGAAAGCATAAATATTTGAGTTTTAGGCTTGAGGTTCTCTCAGAATTCCCTTCTTATTCTTCAATATAGTATTTTATTTTTGTTGTTCTTTGTGGTAGTTTCTGTAGATGCATCTTAGAAAACTGATACAAATTGTGTCTCTGCCATGGGTTTGGGTTAATGAAGTGTCTAAGGATTCTGTTTTCAGAGGTTAGTAACAACAGTGGTTCATCCTTTAATTGCAGGAGCCTTTTTTACTAAAGGTTTTTTTTGTTGGACCAAAACAGAATGGGGAAAAATAATATCAAGCAATATATTTTTATAAAGAGCTCAAGTTAACTTTAAAAGATTAGTGCAAATTTGTCTCTTTGGAAACAAATTTATCCAAATCAGAGGTGGTGAACTGTAGCTCTGTACTTTTATTAAATGTTGTGCATATAAATAAACATTTGAGGGTGATTTATTAAGCTTGGAATAATCCTAGAACATTAGTCACCCAGAATGATATACCTCTAGACAAATGTTTAACTTCACAAATCATCTCTAAGGTTTTTTATTTTGTCTACTGTCTGAGTCAGTCCTGGAAGCTAATTCACGAAATTAGTCACTGACAACTTGTGACATGCTGACTTCATGTTCTGCTTAATGTTTAGAGGCACAGCCTCTTTGCTTTGTGCTTAGATTTAATATCTGAGTGAAAAGTCTGACTAAACTTTGTGTTGTGTTGGGGAAAAAAATAATAGCGTGAACGTTTACCCAGCCCTCTCTCTGCTGAAACTTTATCTTTGTCTGAGTCACAGGGTTGGCACACCTAATCACAGACAATACTGCCGGATAACATCACACTCATATGAGGGTCAGACATGATGCCTTTCACAGACGTGTACTGACGTGATGTGCTTTGGTCGTACTGATTTTAAAACTGCACAGAGCCTGTCCTGACAAGCTTGGGCTTATTGTGAGCGAAGCCTCTGTTAACTTAAAGACGGAGATGTTTGATCAGTAGCCGTTGGTGATGAATTGAGAACATAAGGAGAGGTTGTAAACCTCAAGTTCTTGGGCACAAATATATCAGGGGACGTCACATGGAGAAACGGCACAGGAGGGAACAGTAGCAATTACGCTTTCTGAAAGCTCTATGTAAGATCAGCCTACCACAAGATCTTCTGAGGTCATTGTAAAGTGACCAGACTTATGGCAGATTGGTGTGATCAATCAAAAAGTAACCAACAGAAAACCTACCTGCCCTAAAAGATGTATTCACCTTCTGCTGTCACTAGAAAGCATCAAACTTCAATGACTGGAAATGACAGTTATTGCATGGCTATGGGATATCTTGGTGCTTCAAAATATCTTTTATTTGTAGTTTTATTGTCGTGCAGTGAAATTTTGTTGCGGTGTTGTTCAGCGACAGTTTAAAAAAAATCTGGAAAAGCCATTTGTTGTTGATGAAATGGTTTCAGTGATAACAGAACATCAAAAATACGTGTTTTTCACCGCTATGAAAAGCTCTTGAGTTAATGAGCCTAATCAAGCTGAATATTTTCAGAAGTCAAAAAAGCAAACTGAAAAGAAATTTTCAAAAAGTAAAAAGAATTTTACAAGCTATTATATGTAAGGTGCAAGAACAATAGGGTATAATCTTTGCTTTGATCGTTAGCATGAACCCTCACAGTTTTTAGGTTTAAATGCATATTACTAATGTCTACACCATACGATGTCCTTTCAGGGTGTATCATTTCCAGATGTACTTGCAATGTGTGCACACTACTGCAACAGTACAGCTCAAAACACAGTATTGTTCCTTCTTAAACTGTTACAATGAGCCAATTTTGTTTTCCATATTAGATGTGTGATTTAAATAAATTTGTTGCTGAAAGCTTTCAGTATGGCTGTGTAGTCATTAGATATTCGTACAATACATTTGGAACGGAGCACCCTCTCTACAGTGAGGGCTTTGTCTTTCAAGACAAATCCTGATATGCGATGGAAATCTTATTTTGCTTTTCAAATTGCACGAAAATGTGCAAGTTGTGGTTATTTTCTAAGTAGGACACATCGGGAAAAGTTTCTGGTCTGCTGCCAAGGTTAGTCCTGCTTTAGGTTCAGAAAGTGGTCCAGCTCGCATGGCCCACGTCCAAAAGAACACGCAGTTCGAACATTACGGTGTCGACACCATTTCAGAAACTTTCCAGTCTGGACAAAAATAAAACACTCAGGGGAAAACAATATGCTTTCTGGCATGAAAATGTTGTTCTCTTCTTTGATGCTGTGCAGACATCTCGACGGCAACGACTACCATGTCTTTTCTCTCATGCAGATTCTGTGGTACGGCCCAGTCGGCTCCTAACCTGGTGTCAGAATCAAACTCGGGGATATAGGGGAGTGGATGTCACCAACCTCACATCGTCCTGGAAGAATGGTTTGGCCCTGTGTGCCCTCATTCACCGCCAGAGGCCTGAACTCATGTAAAAATGGACACAAACGCACACTCGCCACATTTGGGAAACACGTGGAAATGTTGAGTTGTGGTTCAAGGTCTGCTTGAATGTGCAGGATGAAGCTTTTAACCTTCATGAAACATTGTGCAAACAGTGTATTTAGTATTCTGGACTTTTACATCAGATGAAACAAGTCTTTAACAAGTCTGAAGAATCCCCATGATCCTAACCTGACCTATATTGCATGATAGTTAGCTATGAAAAGGCACATTTTCTGAAACATTTATCAGTTTGCTGAACCTTATAACTGAATGTGAATATGCAAATGCATGATTAAGATTATTGTGATCACAAATCTGATTCATAAACAGGCTGACTTGATCCGAAACCCCTCTTGTTTGTAGGGTTTGTTCCTTACTGAATACTGAGAAAATCACTGCTTTAAATGCATTAAAGCTCAAAGATAATTAGGCCTCTTCATTTAATTCAAAATAAAAATTAGATTGAAAAAAAAAAATCTCACCTTAGATCTCATATTCTGTCTATTTCAGTGACTTTGACTCCCTGAACGAGGAGGATGTGGCGAGGAACAACCAGCTGGCGTTTGACGTGGCTGAGCGCGAATTCAGCATCCAGCCAGTGACTACAGGAAAGGAGATGGCTGTTAGTGCTGAACCAGACAAGCTGATGATGGTCCTCTACCTCTCCAAATTCTTTGAGACCTTCAGGAAGTCATCACTAAACAATGGTCAGTCTTTGTCACAAGTTTTTCAGAGGCTGATTGATTTATTTATTTGTAGATGCTAGGATAATCTTCCTCACACCTTTGAGGCAAATTTTACTAAGCTGATTTCAGACTATTTACAAAAGGTTTCAGAGATTTTAAACTTGGTTTCCAACCCTAGTTTAAAATAACAAAGAAATTTTTAAGTCACTTCAGTATCTGAGGAGGAAATCAAATCCTGTTTACTTAACAGAGGAAAAACTTGTTCCAGCCTGTTCTCCTTTTTGAATGCAAGACGTTCCTATATAACCATGACAAATTACAAATGCAGCACCTTATCAGAACACTTTAGAGCCTGAAGGATGGTGAACACGTTTTCCTTTCTATCTGCCACAGAGGCTTGAGTTGCATGTTACACAACTGCGGTCAGGTTAGTCCCTGCCAGAAACCATACTGGTATGCATGCTATGTCTGTGGAAGCCTATCCAGTCATATCCGTGTAACTCCAGAGGCCTTCCTCTCTGCTCACACCACCACTGTTGGCTACTGACTCAGCTTCAGTTTTCATATGTAACTTTAAATATTGTGCAGACTTCTGTATCACCCCAGTAAAGGTCTGAAAGCCAGAAAAATTACAGACTGTAACTGAGCATTCTCACAGTCCATTTTGATAGGGTGTTAGTCCCAGATTATTGAGGTGGGTGGTTGGTTATATGTGGGCATGAATGAGGTTTACATTTTATAAAGATTATTTTAAAAAATGTTCTCGAGAAATATTGGTTTAGTCTCTAATGTTCAGAAAGAATTTAGTTGCCACCTCCAAAAACTGCTACTTCAACAATATTGCTACTTGTTCTTTTAAAATACTAAATGCTCTTATACTTTAAGACTAACAGACATGCTTTTGATTAGGTAAATGTAATCAATTGATCCTTATTTACAAGTCGATACAAATTTGTGGGAGAATTATGATACAAATGCATCTATTAGGTTCAGACAAACATAAAGGACCTTCCGAGCAGGGTTTTTTGGGCAAATTTTGAATAGTTACATACAATAAAGGCTCATGTAAGGTATTATGTGCGTACTTGTCAATAGCAAATGAATGCTGTAAAACTGCACTACACAAAATAGTCACTGATAATTGATTAATTCTGTGTTTTATTTAGAATATTTTGCAAGGAAATCATCATAACTTAAAGACTATAATTTGCTGGTCAGAAATTTTTGGCACCAGTCATGACTGGCATTGTTTCTCTGATAATCTGCAATGAGACCAGGTTCAAAAGATTCACCCCAGCAGAGCTGAAAGACTACCTGGCAGCCATCACGTGAACAGAGCCATGTAGCCAGGCGACCCAACAGGGGACGCCTGGCTAAATACTCACCCATTTCTTCATACAAGTGTGTCACCAACTGGTATTACTTTAAGTAGTTAGAAAGAGAGAGAGAGCATGTTTCTCAGCTATAGTTCCCTCTGTAGTAACAACTTTGTTGTAATAAAATTCTTACATAGGTAAGACTTGTGCTTTATCACCGTGTTTGTAGTCCACAAAACTTCCGACTTCAGTGTTTGTGTCGCACCAAATGCTGCTTCGAGATCAGTGTTAGTAGTAGCAATGGGAGCTGTTTTCTGGGGAGCTTTAGCCATGACAGGGGAGCAAAACTGTGAAATTACTGGGGTCTGTATTGTGGCTCTTTGCAGCAGCTTTATGCTTCTCACATTACATATGTCTCTCGACAGTCTTAATCCACATAGTGCCAAGCTTTTTTGCACAGAATGCATATAGCTCCTCATGGGTTGGCAGCAAAAGTGAGCCAATGGCAAAGACGAACCCCGTCCAGCCATCTGGCGATAATTTGCAGTTACCCATGATAGAGGTTAAAAAATAGCTAGCTGGCTAGCTCAAAAAGGTATATTAGCAGCTAGTTACAGGTAGATGCAACCACCTTGAGTTACAGAACACCATGCAGATGTCTGTGCGAGACTCAAACTCTTGTGTGAATGAAAAGTACCATTAGTGGAAAAAAAAACAAACTACATAGAATATACAAAATTAAATAGTCCTGCCATGCCAAATTTAAGACCTGTGATTAACGTATTTAAGGCCTACTTGTATTTTTTTGTGAATTTAAGACATTTTAAGGCCTTAAAACATTTAAGACTTTTTAAGGATGTGCGGACACCCTGCTAAGAGTTAAACAGCAGTAAAGAAATCCAGCCGTTAAAACATTATTTCAAGGAAAGTCTGTCAAAACACTCATACTCACGTACTCGCACTCATAGTCAATATACAGTTCGTTTTCTCACGTCTTTTGGCTCTAAAATGTCACTTCACGCAAATGCTGCACAGGTGAAAGATGGAAAGAAAGTTCAAATATTTGAGCTGCATCTGCAGTCATATGTTAATTGTTTTGCTTTCTTTCCTTTGGCTCAAACACAGAGAACAAAACCAATGCTACTACAGCTAATTACCACCATCACTTCAGCAATCTGGCTAGTAACTCTGCTTGAGTTATCAGTAGTAGCTATAGCATGAATTGAACTGTGTTCTAATCCCTGATCTTTGGATTGTTCTCTTGAATTCAACATTCCCATTGTCTCATAACATGAGAAAATGTTTTGATGGTCAAGGAGACATCCGTTGTTCCCAGTTTCCTTACTTTCATTGAACTGGCCCATGGTCTCTTGCATGGAAAACTTTTGTAGTAAAAATGCTCTTTATATCATTTTTATGTGCCACCAATTAGTGCCCATTCCATTCAAATAATTTCCTTTTAAAAAAAAAGTAAGCAGTCTGTTCTGCAATTACTGAGACACTTCCAGAAGGTGTGCTTATAGGTAACACATCATCCATATGGTGGTCTCTTTCTGTTTCAGTGGACATACCTCAAGAGGTTCTGATTGTGTCAGAAAAGATGGTTTTAAAGTTACTCATCCGTTTTAAAATCCAATGGAAAGTGTTATGTTTTCATATTTTTAAAAAATGTTTAAGTTTTATGGCACTAAAACATGATTTGCTATTTAAAATGGAACATAAAAATAACAGAACCATGTCATGAGAAATAGAACTCTTTCTATCATTGTTTGTCCATAATTTTCTGACCACTTTGAATGCAGCTTCTTATTTCCAATAGAGCAAACTACGACTCCTACTTCTTTTCCTGTGTCCACATCTTTTTCAGATTCTTCATAGTTTGCAAACAAGCTTAAGGGTACATTACTCCCACCAACTGGTTGCTGATTGGCATTAGGCTGTGTTGCAGTGCCAGTACGAACTTAAATGTAACAAACGAGCTGAGATTCAGCTTTAATTCTCATTCTTGTAAAACACTATAACAGCACTATGGCTGACACTATTTATCCTAGTATCTCTACCTAAAAATAAAAAAAAATGTACTAGCTGTGTTGCGTATAGTTCTGTTGTCAAACATCTTCCTAAACTATAAATATTTTTCTCATTTCCATCGACATCTGACCAAGATGAAGTGCTGCTTGTTAGCTCTGTGATGATGCACATGGCAACAGCAGGAGATTTTAAGAGGGAGAGACATTTGAGATGCATTCTCAAAGTGAGAGCAGAAAACGTCTCATGACAAGTGGTCTCGTCAAACCTCACAGTTGTTGCACGGAAGTTGGAAGAACTGCTGATGAGTAAATGGTGCAGATGTTTCACCTTTATGTTTGAGTAATACATTTTACAGTTTTAAAAGAAATTCAGGCAATTGACCAGTATTATGGGACTTTAACTTTAATCACACCTTCTCTTGTAACTTTAATGCTTTCTTTATCTTGTGATTTTAAGCTGCTTATTCGGTTTTGTCGGGAGAGAGATTGATAACCCATACTTGCTGGTTGCTTGTTCTACAGTTTCAAAGGAGCCAGATGAAAATGGTGAAGAATATCCACCTAAATCCAACCACAGACTGCTGAACCTGCCTCAGCCCAGGAAGAGGATACCCAGGGTAAAACAAAATGCCTTGCTTCTCTCTCCACACATTTCTCTTAGGTATATATTAGTCATTACCTTCAATCCCATCAGTGTACCAGTTTGCCATTAGATGTGTTTACTTTTTCAAATCTTAATTTTTAGATTATAGAAGCTATAACTAACATTAAGATCAAGGCATCATTTCTAACACAAACTCAGTGTAATCTCTTTTTAAACTTCAGTATCCATTTCCTTGAAGGACAGTAAATGTATTTTCAAGTGATCTAGTCAATGGGTGATACGTTTGTTTTTATGCTAGGGTTATTTAAATACAAGGCGTATTAGTCCCTCTGTGAGTTAATCTTTATGGTGGGCTCTCTTGTTTTAGGATGAGAAGAAAGCAGAGGATGATTCTGTTAACAAAAGGCGACGGAAAGGAAGCAGCTACCTCACAGAGGTATTTATCTGGAAAAGTCTTTTGGATTTAAGCACCAATAAGACCAGAAGGGTTTAAGTTAACAAAGCATCTCATATGCCACCATGGTTCTGAATCGAACTCCTCTCTGGCCTCAGTTATCCTGCCATAGTGCACCACCTGTTGGTGAAGATGGAGAGCTGCGGGAGAACAAGGTCCGCTCAATGGCAACTCAGCTGCTGGCCAAATTTGAGGAGAACTCCTCAACAGCAAAGGTGCAAACCAAGGTGAGAACAACATTAAAGGTCAAGTTTATTCAGTTTCACTTTTGAAACAACAAAACTGGACCAAAGTGCCAGGCAAACATGTATAGCCAAAGAATGAGCTGATGCTCAAATACCTAAGGTGATAATAGGTATGATGATACATATAGGTGAACTTCCAGACTGGATTTTTGGCACATTGTTTGTTTTGGTCTTTTTTGTTTGTGTTTCATGTATTTCTTTGTTGCTGTATGTTGTGTCATCAACCGGACTGAGTCTTTCTAAATTGTAAAAAAATAAATTAATTAAATGACAGGCCTCCATTGATAAACAAGGTGAAATGAAGCTTTGCTGGATAGAAGTTTGGACGTTTGAGGTGAGGCCAATAACCACAATGGGTTACTGGCCTCTTTCACTTTCATGTAATTCTGCTTTTATATAAAATGATTTTGTCAACCATCTGTGTTAATTTGTTTAAAATGTAATCAAAATAGTTATTTTAATGACATGTTTTCTTTATATATCACATCTAACTTTAGGACCTATATTTTCTTTTTCTTTTTTTTTTTTTTTTTTTTTTTTTTTTTTTTTTTTTGCACTAGTTTTAACCTCCTGATGAGGTTTTCCTTTCTTACTTTTTCCTATCTTTTAAAATTTTGATTGCTTTTCTGTCCTTGAAACAGTCTATGGAACCATCTAGTCCTTCTTTTTCTCCTCCTCTGTCTCCCTCCATCACCTCTCCATCTTCAGATGATGAGGAGGAGGAGGAGGAAGAAAACCCCCGTTTTGCTAAACCCAAAGATATCCCCCCTCTTCCTCCTCTTCCTCCATCTCGTCCCAAATGGCAGGTATGCTTGTCTCCAAACTTCTCCTATCTTCCTGTGCTTTAAAAGAAAAGGGTTAATTTAACTTCTGTGAACTCATCCTTTGACCTCTTGCCTGTCCCCTTCTGATCCTCCTGTTTCCAGCCTTCAATCTACCTTCAGTTGCTGGAGAATCCCAGTTCTGTTTCTCAGCAGACTGGTTTCCTCTCTTCTAATAATTCATGTTTTAATCAGAGCAGCCAAAGTCGTTCTCCATCACCCTCACACCTTCAGATCCCTGTAAGTGCTCCTAGCTCTGAACTTTATCACACAGAAAGCACCCATCCTGACTCCCCAAACCATCCTACCTGTGTGTTTGATATGTCCGTTTCGGACGTTGATCCGTCCTGTGATGCGTCTGGGCAGAAGGTGAATTTAATCTCACTTTTAAATACACTATAACCTGTATACACTTTCTCACTCTCCTTTTCTTTCCGCTTTGATTACGTCCTAACTTTCTCCTTAGATTAAAAACCAGAGGCTGTCGGCGAGAGAATTTTCACGCAGGAGCATAAAAGAGAGAGCTGTCCTCCTGTCCACCATGTTTCATGGGTCCAACAAATCACCTGCTCCTGTGTCTGTTTCACAGGTTCTGTATCAGATCAGATTCTGGCATAAAAATATTCCAAAATAGTCACAATGACTGCTTTCCCTGTGTCTGCATTTTTTTTTTTTTTTTTTAGGTTCTCTATATTTGGAGTGGATTTCTATGGAGTACTAGGCCGATATTAATTTTATATATATATATATATATATATATATATATATATATATATATATATATATATATATATATATATATATATCATAATCAGTCACTGCTTTACCAGAAAATGCATCAAAAAGGCAGAAAAAAAGGAAATCACTAGCACTACATAATGCAGACACTAAATCAGTTTCATAAATAAAAAAGGTATACATTTTTCAGATTTGAAATTAATATAGATTTAAATTTGTGCATTATTTCATAGAGTAAGAGTTGAATTAATTACATTATTATTATTTAGTATTAGAAATAATCCTTAATTGTAATACTCTTAGTCCTCCATTGGGTTCAGGTTTGTGCTTTAATTTAAAGAGTTTTACCTTCAGTACATTCTTGCAGAATCATCAATATTTGGAGTGCTTTCTTTCATTCCCCATACAGCCACAATTTTTAGTTTTTTTTTAAAAAATTAGAAATATTTTTTATTAAATCCTTTCGAAGCGTAAGGATGGGCTAAAAGCGTTGATAAGCACATTTTAATGAGTTATTGATTTGAAAACACAAAGGATCTTGTTCTCCTCAGTCTGTAATATCTGTCTGGCTTTGCCTCTGTAGGTGGAATCATCTACCTCCTCCTCTCCTTCCACATCATCTCCTCCTCCGCTGTCTTTATCTAAGAGCTCCACCATGTTCCCTGTGGTCCACCCTGTTCCTGATCCCACTGCTCAGACCTGTTTCTCTAAAATTTCACCGAACACCTCTGAACCTAAAGAGCCATCCTCTCCTCTGTCATGCTCTGAATCTGAAAAATCTGAGCAAAGTTCTTCTTCTCATCCAGTTTCCTTCTCATCCAACAAAAAAAACTGTTCTCCTGTCCCTTCATCTTGCATTGATCAGAGTCAGAATGTCTTCACTAATCTCGAGAGGGAAAAAAATGTGGAAAATGATCAACAGAGGTCTCATGGAACTGGTTTAAAACTAGCTGAAAATAATCCCACAAAGGTAACAGGTTTCTTGATTATTTTACATAAATCCTTGTTTCCTTGTTTGTTTCCTAAACATTTATTTGACAAACACAATAGCTTTGGCTTAAATTAGCCACATGTTGTTCCATTTTTAGTTTTATATGAAATAATTTGTAAACACAATTTATTTCAGGTTTTTTTGGTTAAACAAATTAAGAATACTTAGTGACAAGTGTCGCATACAATGGATGTTTGGTGTCATAAAGGAAGTATAGTAGACTATGTGGATATCTGTAGAAAGTTTGCTTCAGGTAAATCAATTAATGAATAAGTGTAGGAATGTGAATAATGAATAAGAACAAACCTGCGAAAGTGTAGCTAAAACGAAAAAAAAAAAAAAAAAAAAAAAATCACATTTTTGCCGTGTGGTGTTCATTTAGTCCACTGCAACCTGTGATGGTGAGCGTACCAGAAGAAATGCTCCAAAATCAATTGTTCGCTCTGAGAGCTGTCCCTCCGGAGCTCCTAGTTACAGTAAAGAGGTACAAGTCCAAACACAGTTAAACAATACATCAGTATTTTCTCTGCATAAATTCTTTTTTTTTCGCTCCTTGTTGTTTTTTTCTTTCTTCTTTGTATAAATATTAGCGAGTAGTTGGAAAAGTATCTTCAGCAATAGATGCTAAAGCTCAGAGACTGGCCGTCCTTTATGAGACAGACCACAGGCCCAATGCCCCGCCGGTAAGATGCATGTGGATGGTTAAAAGACTAACCCAGACTTTATGCTAAAGCTAAATACTAATAGGATTTGTGAAAACTTGGCTTGCTAACAAAAAATTTACATTTCTCAGCTTTATTTTTATGACCAGGGAATTTAAAAGCTAGGAAATAAGAAGTTTCAAAGAGTATATGTGTAGATATAGTTTTAACAGTCTAAAGAAATGCAAGAATTTATCGCCAATGTTAACCTGCATAGCAAAAGCCCAAAGTTGTGGTAGCTATATGTAAGGAGGTAAACCACAGATGCATCTAATCTCCACATTGCTCAGATCTCATGAAGCTGCAAATATCAGAAGTTGAGACCAGATCAATTCCACCTTGGGGAGTGGTTTTAGTGTAAAGTACCCAGATATCCCACATTCATTTATAGTTTGTTTTTCTATATCATTGTGACTTTTCATGTCCTTTCATTCTTATTGTGTGTTTTTGTAAATCACAGTCTTCTAAAACTAAACCTTTCTTCCAAGATGTCTCCATGTATCCACTGAATTGCTAAATACGTCTGACCTAAAACATTAAGATTAAAATTACTCGTAATTTTAGAATTTGTAGTGACCTGTTTCTGTGGTGAATGGGGTCCATTGCTTTGGATGGCTTGGATTTAAGAGCAATTCAGTCTTTTTATTTACTTGATGTGGTTCATGAGGGTGTTATCTGGCAGTCATTCCAGTTCCAGTGGCATTTGTCGGACCAATATTAATGAGAAAAGTTTTGAATTTTAAGAGAAATAAATCAGTAATTGAAGTACAGCAATACTTAGTGAAACTTATTGTGTCAGTCCCACCCAGGAAGTCAAAGGAAGTTCAGATAAATTTTTTTTTTTTTTTTTTTTTTTTTTGTTTGTGATTCTTCAAATACAAGGCTATTCTATGGTCCACTTGGTATCTTGAAGAAAATATTTGACTACTGCTATAGTTTTGCACATTAGTACAAGTGTGTGTGTGGGTGGGAGTTGCATTTTGTGGTGTTGGCAAAAATAACTTTTATAAAATAAAAAGGCTGTAAAAATATTGCATTTTTTCATCTATGAAGATGTTAACAAATTGTAGTTGGTTGGAGGCCTGTTAATAAAAAAAAAAAAAAAAACACATAGCATGAGCATGTCTCCATTTCATGTTATTTAGCTAGAGCTGGTGTTTCCACTTTGGCACAGCTAGGTGCTGCAGAAATTTAGAAAAGTAGCAGTTTAAAAACAAATGAGCCATTGTTTTAAATGTCATTAAAGGATTGATCTACTCACATAGCAACCATATCAGCAGAGCCAGTGTAGTGAATATGTTCAACAATGATATTGCTGAGGATTTTGCTTTCATATGTCTTTGACAGCTTACATAAAAAAAAAATCCCTCTGCTGTTATGCTGTTTGACTGATGCTCAGGTCTGAGAAAACTGAATTTATTTCATCCCAGGAAGCCTCTGAGAAAGTGACTTAGTTAAGACAAGTGCTATACAAATATTTTACTGTTATAGTTTTCACTATATTGATAGAAACTCAAATGGTATATCATATTTTATATTTTTAATTGTTCTCAGTTTTGAGAATAAGTATTTGTGTGTGTGTGTGTGTGTGTGTGTGTGTGTGTGTGTGTGTATTTTAAAAAAAAAAATTTACCAACTGGGGGCTTCGCTGTAATTTTCACTTGGTACTGATCCATATTTTACATTTTTTGATGAATTGCTTCAAAGCTCTTTTTTGCCATCTATCACTTGTTTTTGAGATTTGATATATGCATCATGTTGATATATGCATCATTCTTCATATGTTTTTATTGATTTTCATTTTCTAGAGGTTTCTAGAGAAATACCATTCTCAACTTCTCAGTAGAGCATTTTTATTTTTATTTCACCTTTACCTGGTCTTTTTCCTTCAGTGTGTGGTGCGCAAAGACTTCGCTCCTGGACTTGGTGGTAGTGACATCTGCCACTTCTGCTCCAAACGGGTATACGTGATGGAGAGACTCAGTGCTGAAGGCTACTTCTTCCATCGCGAGTGCTTCCGCTGTGACGTCTGTAACTGCACCCTTCGTCTCGGTGGACACACATTTGACTCACAGGAGGGTACGTCAGAGTCCTTATAGCTGATTCTTATGTCAAAATAAGGGGCATTTGTAAACAGCTACGGTCTTTTGTTAAAATAGTATCATTTTTCATGTTGGGCTATGTTTATTATTTTATATTACACAAGATTTTTTTTTTTTTTTTGTTAATCCAATGAGGAGTTTTACAAGTTTGGTTTGTTGTAGACTGAGCTACAAGATAATTTGACTGTAATTTTATTTATCTTTATTATTTCATTTCAGGAAAGTTTTATTGCAAGATTCATTATGCCCAACGTCAGTACAGCACTAATTGGGGCAGGTTCAGAAGGACAACGGTAAGACACACTTTCAAGTAATTTTTACTTTACATTTTTGTAGTTATTAAAAAGCAGAAAAATAAATTGATAAATTAAATACAGACCAGTCCCATTACCATTAAGTCTTAAGATTATTATTTTTTTTTCTTTTTCAAAATTAATTTCACAAATATAACTGGCAATTATGAAGGCAAAAATAAAAACACAAAAAATTATTTTAAAAAATGTATTTTTCTGAAAATATGCTTACACATTATTTTATTACCTGTACTTTATGTAAATGCATATGTACTCATTTTTTTGCATTTTTATCTGAATATTTATAGGAAGACCTAAGCCACTTGAAACCCTCATCTATCAACAGCGGGATCTGTTCAGCCACAGACGGCGTCCAACCCGCAGGTACCCTGGTTTCCTTGCTTAAGCGCGGTCTGAGCTGGCCGAGGCGTGCTAGTCGGGCTGTGTGTGTGTTGCCTCAACAGCTGTTGGGAAGTGTGTGTGAGTCTATCACAGCTGTGGGATCCCACGTCAGGAGCTACTCACAGGACTATATATTCCTGTTTGAGCTGCTGAGCCTTGGCTGTCCTTTGCTCTGCATGATGCATGAGATGTTGGGACAAATCTACCAGGAGCCCCAATTGGGTCAGCAGCAAATCTTCAATCAACAGCTCGCATAGGAGAGGAACTAACAATGTGCTTATTCATGGCAGGTGGCCACATAGGTGGATATTTACCCCTTTATAGCTGAGAACTTATCAGTTGGTTCACTTAAGTTAAAACTCCAGTTATTACCTTCTCTTCCCTATATTTCAAATCTTCTCACTTATTTTAACTTTTTTATAAGCTGTCATGATTTCAAAAAGGTGGTGTACTTTATTAGCTTACACTACTTCCATTTAGTGCCAGGTGGATAATAAATGTGGCTTTGTGAAATAGCTTTGAGCATTCAGTATCTTACCTGCAGTAGACAGCAACTGCTTCAGTTTGGATTATCAGGGAATTTAGGATTCCTGCTAACAGCTGCAGGAAATGAAGAATTTTGAAACAACTAAAACTCTAAACTTCCCTAACAGTTTGAGCAAATGCCCGATTAGGCATTTTGATCATTTGTAATTGTAGTGCAAGTTGAATACATTAGGGCTTTCCCTTCCAAATAACAACTGTGGTGCCACAAATCATTGGATCCGCTGACCATGCTGTGGATCAGCTTTATTCACAGTTCCACCAGTGTAGTTCCAAACCAACAATTGGTGGTAAATCTGAAAGTAAAGACAACATCCTTGCATTTAGAGAGATCAGTCCCAGGAACTGTCTTGCTGTTAAGACAGCATCTTGTTTAGAATAGGTGACTAAATATACAACTAACATGAAAAAGTGAAGAGGTGCAAAAATACTGAATGAAGTCCTTGCAAAATTTTGAGTCTTTTGGATAGGGAATATTTGCTCTGTCCTAGATAGCAACTAATTACTTAGTTAATTGCTATGTAAGGCAGTTTAGCTTCGAAGCAAATTGACTTTTTTTCTTAAATCCCCAAAACTGAGGTTTTTTGGACTGCTGAACACTTTAAGATACGAACTACTCATGACCCCTTCAGGTGCATCAAAATCTCTAATAAAAACTATGGACATAATTAGGCCTTCAGCTTTGTTCTGAGTCAACTTAACTATTACGGGACCGGTTAGCCGCATGTCAGACAATAACAAACTCTGTTGGCCTGTTTTATTTTTATTTTTTTTACCTTGTGTAATTCATCTCTGACATGTGGACTTGCTCCAGGAAACTTTGCCAAAACGTTACATCATTTACTGTTGAAGTCTTGGTCATTAATTCCTGTAGTCCATCACAGTGTGACTCCATAGAAAGTCTTAAGTGATACCTAATTTTGCTGTCTAGACAGGGAATATATGTGCCTGAAAATTTTGTTTTGATTGCAAGATTGTGACCTGGAACATTTCCTGATTCTAACGAACAAAACTGTCTAAAATGTGTGGCTCTTTTTGATGATGTCAGAGAAGCTTTAGTTACAGTGGTCTGCCTTTTAACACTACCCAACAGATGTGCAATGGAAATGCCAAAACAGTTTTTTTTTTTTTTTGTTTTTTTTTTTAACATTTTTAAAATTAAATATAAATTGATTGTAGGACATCTAAAGCTCTAGTATTTACACAATGTGTTTTAAAGTAAATGATAAAACTTTAAAGATTAAAGGCTCATTATTTATGGTAATTGTTTAGAACAATTTATTGAGATTATTACAAATTTATCAGCAAAAATAGACATTTTTTTTAAGTTATTTTTTTTTATTATTGTGAAAATTTAACTTGCAATATATTTTTTTAGGTTTTTAATTTTCTTTCCGAGGGTATTCATTTTTCTTAAATTGGTAATTGAAATATAACTGGAAACATATTTAGACAGGGTTTAATAAAAATTATTGCAAATCAAAACAATGAGCCCTATCTATAAAACCGATGTTTAAAAAGTTTCTTTGGTTATATTTTTTGACCCAGTGGGAATATTTTGGAATTATTTTGTTAAGTGACATTCTTTTTTTTATGTAATGTACTGTAACTGATGGCTACCTTTTTGTTCGGGTTATTGTTGTACTTATGTTTTATTGTACTAAAGCTTACAGTATTATTGTTTTTCTAAAACCTTTTGCACATTTTCTTTTCATTTTCCTTCTTTTTCCACATCTTATTTATTTTCCAATCCGATATTTGTTTTCAAGCTTCTATTTCACTTCATTTTGTTCAGTCTGTTTCAACTTTCCAATGCTGCACATTCTGATTGGCTGATTCCTGCCAGCAGTGAAGGTGACGATTGGCCAGATTTGGTCATAAGCTCTTGTTGTACTGCTTTTGCATTGGCTGCCTTTTGAAGCTCCATCTGCTTTTTCCAACTAACCAAGATAACTAATCACAACCCAGCATGAGCCTCGTGCCTGGCATGCTAAAGACTAAAAATTGTATTTGTAGCATTGTGCAGCGTTGAATTGAACACCAAATCGAATACTGTGCCTGTGTTGAATTCCAATAGGTATTAGCTGCTAAATAGCAACTTGGTACCTTTTCCTACAGTAATTCTAAAAGTTTCAATAATGTATGTAGTTGCCACCATGTTATAATGTTTGTCAAAGCCATCAAATCATATTATTAAACCAAAGCTAAATAAAAATGCATCCTTTTTTGGCTGTGGAAGCAGTGTGATCAGTTAGTTGAATGGTCCATGTTCATATTTGGACTTGCTGCACTACAATTTCCTGAATTTCCCTCTGAAGTTGAAGTATCTTGAGAGCAGTTTAAAAGAATAAATGTGAAAATTTGTCTGAAAATCTCTTCTGGGGATAATTTTACATTCAAAGTGTTGAAAACAGTTTGCTCATGTTGTTTGGACATAACTTTTTCTTTTAAATGTAACAAAATTTCCAGCAACATGGTTCAGTGGTTTCCACTGATTAAAATCTAATTGTTTTATCTAATTCTCGATAAAACAAAGAGTCTTTGCATTTGATTTGTTGCAAAAGTCAGTTCATATCTCACAATTCCTAAATTTTCCATTTCCAAATTTCAGCTTATTCCAAACTCAGTACTCCTGATATTTCTGTTACTTTTAACTTTGAGAAAAACACATTTCCTTGTTGCAATATGAATGTGTAGTAAAGGACTTTTTTTCTTCCCCCCTTTTTTTTTATTTGACAAACATAGTTTTGTTAAACTCTATGATACTAGAAAAATATGGCATAAAAGATTGTGACAGACTAAAGATAAAGTTCAAAGATCTAAATATAACTCTGTGTAAAAAGACTGAATTTCAGATTTTTATGTTTTATAAAATGTTTGGAAAAAATAATTTTTCCATGCTCAGTTTTTTTCTCCCCAAACTTATCCAGACTTGAAAAATTGTCAAATCAAATTTCATAGTTTTCCATACTTTTCAAGATTTCATGGGATCTTGGAAGTGATGTCATGTCTGAGTTTAGTGTGTTACAGTTAGTAGTTAATATTACAACAATTTAGAAAACCCACTGTTGTCCAACTTCCATTATCTGTACAATTCTCTCCATTTTGTGCATTCAAACACAAAAGGAACATGTGCATAATTTGATATTTTACAGTGCTGTGAATTCAAATAAATTGCATACACAGAACACTTTAATTACATTTTAAATGTGTAGCAGTCATATTAGATCCTAAACATGGGGCTGCCAGCGTCCTACAACTTTCCAGTAGGAATTCCAACTTAAAGAGACGTTTTAATTATATTTCCGATTTCAGAGTGCAAGGAGAATGTACCATTATGTCTTTGATTAAATGCTCGTCTTGGTTCTGGCGGTTATGATTAAAGTTTGCTTAGAAGAACAGTTGAGCTCTGCGATAATAGAGTAACAAAAAGTTCATCAGGCTTTGAAAACACAGCCAGAATTGATTTCTCAGATATTTCACAGTTTTGGCCTTTCATGTGATTTCAATCAGAAAGAATAAGAAGTGCATTACAAAAAATCAGATTATTTTCCAAAAGTTGTTGATGAACAATCAGGCACCTTTTAGTTCATTCGTTTGGTGTTGTGTTATCTGGGACCACCTTGCTAATTCTGACATTGTGCCATGCTTGTCCATGTTCTCCTTACTCCGACCATCCATCCGAACAGCTTTTGAATTTATTTCCTGCCACTGATATATCAGCAGCATCCCCTTCTCTTTGGCCCATTTGACAGTAACATGTCTCCACATGTGTGTGGTCTGTCTATGGTTCCCTCTGTTTCAGAAGGAGACCTCCCCACTCCTGCTTCCCTCTCCAGATCCCTCTCATGTACTACCTAGTCATTGCTCAGTAAACAATTATTCAGACAACAGCTTTTTTTGTCTTAACGCTGCCAGAAAACCCATGTTGATGGTACGATTTCTGTTCCACAGTTGTATCATTACAGCCTGTCAAGCAATTTTTGTTTTGCTTATGGTATATAAATCCTGTAAAATTGCTTAATTTATTATATTTAGAAGCTGTATATAAAAATCTTGATAAATAAATGTATTTGATTACAATATCCATTCGCAGTGTTATTTGTTGCCCATCAGTTAAAACCCATTTACAAGAGGCATAAAATCACCAAATACTTGCAATGGGATTTATTCACATAACTTATTCTCCTATACCAACAAAATTAACACATTTTGTTAGCCGTTTGATGTAAATCCTTTCTCCAACTCTTTGCTGAGTTGACCTAACATCATCTACACAAATTATGCTCATGATCACAGCCTTTAACAATTAACACATGCTTTATTTTATATAAGACAAAGATGCTTGAGCTTTGCAGCAACTTCGAAGTTAGTTTAAATCTTTTTTTTTTTTTTTTTTTTTTATGAAAAATGTTGCAGTATTGTAAGATTTCTTAAATGTAACATCTTAAAAGTAAGGGTGCACCTCATGCAAAAGCTTAACTAGGATCAAAAAGTGTTCAGCTGAAGAGTTGAAGACCCCAGCCAACCTGAACAGGATTGAAGTGAATCCCATCAATTTATTTCTATCAGCTTCTTTGTGGGCTCTGCTGATGGGTCTTTTCTGTCCTTTCCTCTGTTCTTCCCTCATAAAGAAACGAACAAAAAAAAAAAAAAAAAAAAAAAAAAAACTAACCAAATTAAGAAAATTTGGTAAATGCTTCATCATTACCAAGGTGTGGTTGTCTAGTATCCCCATCTGGGACAATGTTTACACAAACATTATTTTTCATTTCTTTGCTGTGGCCGAGTGGACTCACCTCTGGAAAGATTCTGTACATTATTGACTTCATTACTCTGTGAGTACACATGATATCTATGTGACTTTTGGGTGTTTTCTTCATGAAATGAAATCACTGTGACCCTGTAAACTAGATAAATGGTGTAGATTTTTTGTCTGTACCTAAAGTTGTTTGATAAGCTTGTGTGACTGGTAGAGGTGAAGATTTTCATGTTGTGTGGATCACATAGATTTAAAGTACTTGTGAAATCTTTAAAAATGACCTTAGCTACATTAGAGTAACTGTGAAAATGTTATACTGAATATGTCAGAATGCATGCCATACAAAAAAAAGTACACCCTCTTTCCCTCTTAAAAACCATATTGTTTTTTTTTTTTTGCTCTGATACATATAACTCTAGAATTAACAGGGTGTACTGTTTTACTTTCTCTGTAGCTGTCAGTCTAGCTGCAACTCATATTTGTTTGGGGTCAGGGAAGATTTGTGCCCACACACTGTATTTATTTGCAGGTGAGACATCCAGCATGCAGTCAGATCAGCTGAATAAAGGTCTAAAAACATTTCCTGAGGATACTGAAATAGCTCTTGATGCTCTGAATGCTTCCTGCATCATCAGACCTAAAAAGGAAGAAGGTGCCACAGCAAGAGGCCAAATCCAGGACAGCACTAAAGGTCAGTACAGCCATTAATGTGGTCCAACATTCAACTAAAACGAAGGATCTGTTTTCATAAAGGTTCTTACTACAGTCTCGGTGCTCAAATGAGTTTAAAATCCCTTTTTACTGGCTTCCCTGAGGGAGAATCTTAAACTGGGTAAACTTGAACTTGACTCATTGTTTCTTTGATTTACTTTCCCAGTTTGTCCAAAATGAAGGGCAAGGCTGATATTTTGCAGCTTACACTTGGCAAAGTATTCATGTTACAGAAAAGATCTCTCATTATTATCAGCAATCCACCCACAAACATCTAAACATACAGGAACAACAGAATGACCACTTGAAATGAACTGAAAACTGTAGAAGGATATGTAAAATGTAAAACTGGGAAAAAAAATTAAAAAGCAAAGCAAAAAGTTGGGATTGAAAAGTGTCTTTTGCTGTTACTTCACATACTTTTTCTTTTATACATTTACTCTAAAACTTCAGGTAGCAACATCTGGAGTTTAGGTTGTCTTTGATTTTCAAACAAATAATAATAAAAAAAAATCTAGTGAAGACCAGATCATCTAGAGAGTTGTTTCATTTATGGTGGCTCAAAAGGCCAGGTTTTTTGGGGGGTGTAAAAAAAAAAATGACCCACTGATATATAATTTGAAGAGAAAATAAATGTATTAGAAAAAAATGTAAAAATAAGAGCTGCAATAATCTGGTTGCAAAAACATGCAGGATTTTTGCAAAGGATTTCAGTATTCCAAAGGCATCAATCAGATGCTTTCCAAAAACTCTACATTACAAACACTATGGCACAGAAAAGGCATTCACCACCAACTACACAAATGGGACAACAGTAATATTAACAAAAAGTTGATGTCTCACCAAAAATGATTCAAAGATAAAAAGAGCCAAGAGGCTGAGAGTAACACTGAAGGAGTGGCAGGAATTTCATGTGACAGCTATCTCCAGTATTCTTAATATGTCTAAGAGTGGGGTTGAGAGACTGACAACATCCAGGTCTGGTGGAAATCTTCTTAAACCTTGTGGGAGAATATATTAAAGTCTGATGAAACCAAACTTGAACCTTTGAGCTGTAATTCTAACTCATATCTTTGGCACAAAGACAACACTACACCTCACTGGAAGAACAGCCCACCCATGGTGGTAGCATCATGTTCTGGGATCAGATTGAGTTTTATGATCAGAGCTGCTTTTTTTTTTGGTCACTGAAAACCAGTCAGTTTTTGCCTACAACCTTAGTGTTTACAAAAAAACCTTACAATAGAGACATAATTTTTAGCATCATATTGAATTCAACCATAAATCCAGATCGACAAAAAAAAGATTATTATAGCAAAATGATAACTCATCTAAAGAGGGCTGTAGACTAGTGATATAAACCTGGTCAGAGAGATCTGGAAAACTTTTAAATGGATTGAGTGGGGAAATTTTCTCAAATCAAGTTGTGGAAAACTGACAGTTCTAAAAAAGACTGAATGCTGACACTGAATCAAAATGTGCTTCAACATTGTATTTGTTTAAGGCTGTGTACACATCTCAAGTTGGGTTATTGCACTCTTATTTTCTTCTAATACGATATTTGGCAATTATGTTTTGCAGGAAACATGTCATATGTGGAAAAAGTTTTGAAACTGTTCATATTTGGCTCATTTTTTACATCACTAAAACTTGACATTTTACCAGGGGTGTGTTCACTTTTGAGAACCGCCATATTATGTTGCTGTTCTTTCCCTGCGATGCTTATTCTGATTTAGAGAATGGAGGGGAAAAAATAGCATTTTCTGTAAAGTTTAACTCCATACCTGCTTCTTATACTAAATAATGCCAGCTCCCTCCCTTATTTGATATTTGGTTTCTGTCTTGTTCCCTGAAAATAGATATTAATTTGGTTTTAAGTTGTCCACATTGAGAATTGTTCCCATCATACCCATTTAGTGCAACGACCCAAACCCCCTGTCTTCCTACCATTTTGTCTGTGTGTTTTGAACCAATCAGGTGTTTCAACAGGTCTTTTCTTGTTAACTTCTTTGGGATAAAAACATTCTGATGGAACTGTCACACATTTACTAAAATCTGTATACTATTTAAAGACAAATGTTTTGGCTTAACAAAATCATAAGTGCTTGAGAAGAAGGGAACTGGACTTCTCATGTCAAAGACCTTTCACCTCACATCCAAAAGGCTTCTTCAGTTCTGAACATGGTTGGAAGTAATAAGCTTATATTTTGTAGTCATAAGGGCCATTAAGACCACTAATGGGGTAATTAGGACACACGAGTGGTTGGCCCTACCCTCTATTTGGTCAGTGTTTGGGTCATTGTTGCTTAACAATCCACGTCCCTAAAGATACCATGCAAGTTGTTTTGGTTGCATGTTCCAAGGTGCAACCAACTAACCGCTGTTTTTAGTGTTAGTGGTTGAAAGAACCTAAAAAGCTTCTTTCTCTCCTCTGTCAAACTCCTTGTCTTCCCTGTCTAAAATGTGCACATTGCTGTCATCAAACAAGTGTCACTTTTTATGTACTTTTGTGTGAAAGAATGGTTTTTCTGCAGCTTTCCAGCTCTGTCTAAAACAAGTCTGCATTGGCAGAAATCGGATTATGTGGAATGTTGAGTGAATACAAGTCGAGGAGCTCTTTGTAAAAACCAGCCTGCACTTAAAGCAGCTGCAGTTGTCCTTATTGTTTACTACTAATTCTTACATATAGGTCAGAGAATAACTTTATAACAACGTATTAGAAATTCAGTTTATAGTAACACAGTGAGATCTTAATTTGGTTTTTAATACAAGTATTTCTTGGATTATTGATCTGTTTGTGATGGGGGGGACCCTCAAATTTCCTCATGGGTCATTTGATTGCATTTGGTCTGCAGGTCACTCTAACACAAAACATAATAATCGATGGAAACGCAAGATTCGAGCAAGTGAGTGGCCCTTATAAATGTTTCTTTTGTTTTTGCCCTACTTCTCTTTGCTTGCAAAGTCAAACGACTAAAACCTATGATTTCTCTGTTACTAACTCCTATCTTGTTTTATGCAGCATGATGTAAAGAATTTGCTTGATGTCTGAGGTTCATAGAAAGTAGAACTGTTTAAAAAACAGGACCAACAAACATGTCTAATTTTTAGTAAAATACTAATACTGATGCATCTCAAAAAGTGAACCTCATCTATAATAGTTTCTCTACACACAGAAGGCTATATTTCAGGTGTTTATTTTTGTTAAAATAAATTCAATTTCTCTGAAAAATTAAGTCAGTATTAATACTAATAAAAATTTATACATCAATGTTATACTAATGCCCTACACAATCATGCAGTCTGCTGATTTAGCTGTTGTCCAGCAGTCAGTAACTGACACCCCCACACAGAGGATAGGAAAGAGGTAAGAAAAATGTGCATAAGCAACACGGATAACTGGAGTTTAGAGAGGATCCACTCCATCCCGCACTGCACTGATGCAGCAATTAATGCAAAGAGCCCCATCAAAATATTAATTCCATGTACTGGAAAGTATATGGTTCTACTTTTTTTAAAAAGCTCAGGTTTCTGTATTAAAAATACATTTTTATTGGTCTTATGTAATAAGCCACAATCATCAAAATTAAGAAAACACTAGAAATAAATCATCCTTTGTGTATTGAAGCTACATAATGTGAGTTTTCCATTTTAGATTTGAATTACTCAAATATAATTTGATGACTTTCCATTTTTATTATTATGCTCCTGTGTAAGCATATGATTTTATAAATCATTTGTTAGTGATTGGGTACTTAACAGGTAGACTACTCATAGTGCCAAAAAAAGAAAAAAAAAAACAAAACACTGTTGTGCCATATATTCAACTCTAGATGTCACTGTAACTTTACTTTTTTTATTTTAAGTCCAGCATTAGTTTGGTTCATCTTAATTTATTTAGCTCCTATTTCTGTTTTTTCTTCTTTCATTACTTTATTAGGTTGTCTGTTGTGCCTTTCACCATATTCTTTCACAAGTCATTTTGATATTGATCACTGGGGGGGAGAACCACAGCACCATTCTTTTTCCAATCTTTTGTGTGTGTGTGAGTGTGTGTGTGTGTGTGTATATATATATATATATATATATATATATATATATATATATATATATATATATATATATATATATATATATAAAGAATCAGAAGACACATGTTACACATGACCTAACCTCTTACACTAACTTATTGTATATGATCTCTCAATGTCACGCTCACGCTACATGCACAACCTGATAACCTGATTTATTTATGTGGAGGGGGGAAAAAAACTGTCATTGTTTTGCTGTATATTTGACAATGCCATGTTTTCTGTTGTCTTTGTGCACAGCCTTCCCTCTGATCTTTATCAAGCACTTCCGCTCAAGACCAGAAACCGTTCCTGAGGCTGAATCTGACTTTGAGGAAATCATTTCAACTGAAACACAACTTGTACGTGGCATTTAAAAAGTTATTTTTGCTGTCCAGATACTAGAAAGTACTGTAAAGGTGTGAAACAAGGTACTGGTTTTCTACATAAGGGTTGCCACAGAAGGTACTAGGAGCCTTTAGCTCATTTAAAGAAATGTGAATATTTTGACCCTTGTATTGCCCAAAGGGCTTAGTTGAGAAAAGAAAAAACAAAATTGATGAGACAAATAAAGCTTAATCATAGGATTTGCTCCTGTCTAATAAGACGATGCTATAAAGTAAACACAATGCTGGTATGACAGCTGCTTAAAAGCAAACTTTGTTCTGACAAAACTATTTCTCTCAAGACAAAATGTTCCCAGCAATACTGTCCCAGCTGTATTAACTCAACATTTTTCATTTTTGTAAAGTCTTATGTTTGTTTTCTCATCAATATTTTATTACCTTAAACATAAAATATTCAACTCTTAAAAGATTTTAAATGGATTTATCCATTCAATTTTTTTTCAAAGAGCAGTTACCTGCTTAGCTTTGTCACAATTATTCAACCCCCTTTCTAATGTTTTTAAAGCTGTCTGACAGCTTGTCCTGAATTGGAGTTGAAACATAATTAAGCCTTTGGAAACTCTAAAATGAACCTGCATACAAAGGAGAGTCCAAACAAAGAGATACGTTTACCACATCTATTGAGCGTTAGGTACAAGATTTCCAGAAATTTTAGCACTCCAAGAGTAGTATGATATGGATGTTTAAGCCCCATGGAATGCCTGTCAACATGCTAGGCTGTGGAAGAACTTTTCAAAATCCAACCTTTCACCTAGGGATCTTAGTAACTTAAGTCTGGGCAACTAGGAGAAACCCCCATGTGACTTCAAGACACTTAGAGAATGACCTGATGAGTGCAGATAGATACAAGTGCAACTTTAACAGATGCACTGAATAAACAAGGACTCCACAGCCAGACTCCAAGACATGCATAGAGTATGCCATGAGGTAGGTTATCAGTGATGTGGCGCTGTTTTCCTGCAGCATGAACTGACCATCTTTATGTATTTTGCATCTTAGCTTCTCAGAAATGCCAGCACATTGTAATGTATGTGATGCTGTCTGTGGACCAATTAAACCTGGGTGATGATTGGACTTTCTAGCGTAACAACGATCCTAAGCAACCATCCCAGTAAACCAAAGCTCGTTAAGAAAAAGATCATAGAGTGGCCTTGAAATCAGATTAAAAATCTTTGGTGGGATTTGAAGACAGTTGAAACACAAAAGCCCTCACTGAGCTTGTAGCTTTCACACATGAAGAAAGGGGAACCAGTTTTATTGAGGTGTAAAAACCTTGTCAGCATTTATTGAAAACTTTTGTTCGAAGTAATAAAAGCTAGAGTGCTTTGCGAGATACTGATTCTGGAGGTTGAACAATACTGCAAATGAGTTGGTTACATTTTTCATTTGATATTTAAAGTTCATTATTTTCTCATTAAAAAATGGTCACCTAATGCCACAATTCATCCACATCACTGCAATATCTTATTAGATGAGTATGCTGTGAAACATGTACAAATGAACCTCTTGTTCTGAAAAAATGCTTACCAGATTCTTTGTAGGGCTATCTTTGTTTTCCCAAATAAATGAAAGCTCACGTAAGGATGAGAAAACTGTCCAAGCCCTAAATAAAACTTCAAAAAACCTCAGAAGAAATGTGCATCTTTAACAAATTTTAGATGGATGACGCAAAGTCATCCTTTTTCGTTCATCTGCATGTGTGGCAGGCAGGAGGAAAGAGGTTTTCCGGTGGCACAACAAAGCTGTGATGCAGATTAATAAAATCTTAACATCTGATATATCTTGCCAACATTTCAGAGTATTTCCTGATTCTTGTGGGCAACCCTGGATCCAGGAAAAGGTTCTGGTAGTGCAAAAGGAGCTTAACAGTGCCTATCAAGTATTTGATTAACTGCCCAAAGTGACATGTTTAGTGATGGTTGAAGCTGGACATGAACAATAACCACTGGAAAAATACTGAGCGAAAGGAAAGGCAAGAATAAAAACAAAAACAAGGAAATAAATAAAAGTGGAAACAAAGAAACATAAAAACTAAAGATCATGACATAAAGTTAACATCATTTTATTTTTAATTAATTTCCCCTGTTTTTAAGGAGCCAAAAACAGAAGTGAATACACAGACTCCTTCTGAGGAAAGTAAGAAGAGTGATAAACCATTAGCTCCAATAAAGTCAGTCTCCAGCACATCTGCTCCAAAGAAGCGGTTATTACTATCCCAGCATGAAAAAGAGAGGCTTCTGAATTGGGAAGAGGGCCTGAAACCAGAAGAAACTTCCATCAACAGCAGTACAACAAACACTTATCAACATAAAGACAAGGTGAGGAATTTCTCATTTATAAAGAACACAAAATAAAGATTACATTTTTCACACAATTGCTTCAGAGATCCAGACTTAAAAATGTGAGAGAAACGAATTCTAGATCATGCTGACAACATTTTTCCTTCCCTGTGATGTTTTATCAGGTACAAGCAGAAGCAGATGAGCCTCAGACAAACTCCAGCCAGATCCGAACGGCGTGCCAGAGCCAAACGTCTGCATCTTCTTCCTCTGCTATCCAGGTCATAGCTAATGCCTTCAGGAGAACATTTAGTGGGAGCAGTCAGCCCAGCAGCTCCAAGGCAGATGTTGTAATGTTGGTATTATTTTTTTCTTAGTATATTTAGGCACAAAACTTTACCAGAACATCATGTGATATTTCTTTTGTTTTTTTTTTTTTTTTGTCTTGCTAGAAGACCCAAAGATGATGTCTCACATAAACGGAGGCCCATGTCTGAAGGAGCATATAGCCTCAGCTCACTATTCAGACCTATAGAGTCAGAGTCATCGACAGCAGAGAGGAGGACAAGCATGCATGGTGTACAGTGGGCACATGTCGGGACAGATCCATGGGGGGAGGGGCGAGACCTACCTTCCTTGTTGGAGCAGGTGTCCCTAAAAAGCCGGAGAGACTCTGAAGGGGTGTCGGACGAACTCTATTTGCTGTCCCGTAAAAGGGTAGATTTGTTTTCATCTCTTAGGCTCAGGAAGAGGGGCCTACCGGAGTGCGAAGGGAAGGAACGAGAAGCTCAAAAGGAAATTAGAACATTTCTGTCCAACCTGAAAAACAAAGGTCAGTGTGTCTATATAAAAACTTGTCACTTTATACTATAATAGTTTGCTTCATGACCTAATTTCAATTTCATAATTTACTGTATGTTTTTATTCATTCATTTTAGCCCTGATGCAACTAAATTAGCCTGAACTATTATTGTCCCACCACCATGTTTCAGTGTTGAGGACAAGATTCCTATGTCTATTTCCGGAAATAATACAACTTCTAAACAAATGTTTTGTAAATAACTCATAGTTCCAGAAACATACCAATGCTCATGAACATTCTTACAGACAGTATTGTCAGTGTTTCTATATTCTAGAACAACTAAAATGTTTTTGCCTCTAAGTTATGCGACTCTTTAAAGAAACCAATTCTTTAAAATAAGAACCACTAGTTTATGTTTTAATAGAAAATCCACAAATGCTTACATTTTTGGCTTATATATTAAGAAAAAGTTGAATTTCAAAACTTTAGTTTTTCTTTTTATAAGAACCAGCTCCTCTAAGCTTGAGGCAAAGGTTCCCAACTTGGAAACGTTGGACTGCTCCCTCCATGTCAGGGAATCAGTCCCTGCTTCAAGCTGAGAAGCCAAACTATCCTGGTGTCTTGATCACAAGTGATGGTAGAGTAAAGCATGAGATGGTGAGACGGGTTGGGGCCTTGTTTGCAGTCATTCGGTTGCTGCTCAGATCTGCAACCAGGAAAGGGAGGCGTCTGGATTTCCCTCCTGGACTTCAGTGATCTGAACTCAGATTAGTGGAAGATAATAGATCAATAAATAGATTTTACTGTTTACGAAAACAAATATATATTATACAAATTGTACATTAAAATGGCAGCTCATGATATTACCTTTTTAAGCTGTTCCAATTTTATTATTATTATTATATCTCTAGCTTCTAGTGAGCAGAGTTTGGAAGAGTTGTCCTCAAGTGATGATCAAAGTGAAAACGTGACATCCACCAACAAGGTTTGGACAAGCAATTTCTACATGCAGGCAGACATCAGGATCCACTGAACTGTTTGAAAAGTTTTGTCGGTCCTGTTCCAGCTATCCTCTGACAGACTAAGGAAAAAGCAGGAAAAGACTGCGGCCCAGCAGGCTAAACGAGAACAACTGAAGAGGCTTCACCAAGCTCAGGTGCTCCTTTTTTTTAATTTTCCTTCTACAGAGATATTCATAGCATTGCTTCAAAACACTCCATCTAAAGTGTGACCTTATAAAAGTGTGAATACGGCTGTTATCTGTCAGACTGTAGAGCTTTTTGCGTTCAGATGAGTATTTTTTTTTTTTAACAGATGGTGTTTATTTTGATGGCTGAGTTTCATTGACAAAATATTTATTATTTTTTTGACCTTTTATGTTGCACTTGCAGTCATTTAACTTCTATTTGCACCAATATGAACTTAAAGCATGCTTGTAGCAACATTTTTGAACAAGAAAGGTAATTTTCCTTTCCTACATTGGAAATAAAGATGGTTCAAACAGCAGAAGTAACAATTCCAACCATCTTGACAGTTTTGGAGTTCTGCAAACCTCAATTTGGAGTTTATTGTTGTTTTGATAAATCTAAACTCTTATAATAACTTTTTTGCATGATAACGATAAATAGACAGTTGCCTTTCCCCTTTTCTTAGACATTCTTATAAGATCATTGTAACTACTTGTTTATTTTACAAAGAAATCCTACCTTGGAAATTCTCTCTGTGTTATCTGAATTGTAGAATATCAAGAAATATGTACTTAAAGTCAAGCTGTTCTTGGACCACACTCCACCTCAATCTAGATCAGGAGTCTTCAAATGCAGGCCTTGACGGCCGGTATCCTGTAACTTTCAGATGTGTCTCTGCTTCAACACACCCGAGTCAAATAACCATGTCATTAGCAGAACTCTACAGAACTTGACTGCATACTGATTAGGTAATTCAGCCATTTGATTCAGGTGTGTTGGACCAGGGACACATCTAATAGTTGCAGGACACCAGTCCTCGATGCCTGGATTTGAGGATCCCTGATCTAGATCATTGGACATTTTGCAGCCAGTTTCATATTTTATGTCACTATATATCTTATATCTTATTTTCTGTATATGGCATTTTTTATTGTACAGGTAATCCAGAGACAGCTCGAGGAGGTGGAAGAGAAACAGCGGGATCTAGAGGAAAGAGGAGTGAGAATAGAGAAGATCATCAGAGGAGAAGGTACTTGTGCATAAATTCAGACCAGTCCTCCAAAGCTTCTTTTAGAGCCTGAAACCTTTAAGCCATAGCACCTTAAAACAGGAATTCCAATTCTTCTTAGTATGCATCGCCTCCACAGTCCTCATCAGACTGTTTAGAAGGAAGCATTCTCTTGTAACGTCTGTCTGGTTAAAAGCCTCAACATAGTTAATGGTTTTACTCCCAGCAGACACTAAGACTTCATTGTTGATTCATCTTATCACAGTAGAGAGCTTTGTGCTTCAGTGAAGTTCTGTCAGACTTGTGTTTGTGAGTGGCCAAAGTCTGATGTATTTCCCCCAGCAATGGCCTTGCAGGGCTGACATAAAATTCACTCAAACAACTCCAAGTCTTCTCCCTTTCTTACTTAGTTTCCTCTTAAATATCTCCCCTCACAGATTTTCATCAGCCAGACGACCGTGACGAAGCCCAGCTCTATCAGGCCTGGTTTCAGCTCGTTCTGGAAAAGAACAGATTGGCGCGCTATGAGTCGGAACTCATGATCTTGTGAGTGGCTGTATAAAGATCACTTGCATGCAGAAATATACTGTACATTTAATATTTCTCACCATGAAAGATCTACAACTCTTGTATCTCAGTGCCCAGGGGCTTGCACTGGAAGACACACAAAGCCGGCTGCAGCAAGATCTAAGACGTCGAATGGCAGTTGAGGGTAAGTCCTTGATCTGATGGTGTTATGGTCAGCCACAGGGAGCGCTACTTATTTTTTTTCTCCTCTGTACTTATTTATGTTCTTTTTAGATACAAATAAGAGTGCCTCTGAGCTGCAAGAGGAGATGGAGATCCTGGCTGAGATCATGAGGACGGTGGAGAAACGGGATATGCTAGTCTCCATATTGGAGGAGCAGAGGTTGAAGGAGAGGGCTGAGGACAAGGACCTGGAAAGCCTGGTGTTGTCCAGAGGGTATGAGTTTCACTGGGCTCAAGGGAGCGACAAGGGAGCAGGAGAAGCTTGAATAAAGACTGGTCATTGACGGTGTTGAGTAAACCATATGAATTTATAATTTGCATCTACCCTAAGTTTAAGGTTTAAATCTGGATGTGGTGTAGATGCAAATGTTTTGACAGCTGAAGCCGTTATTCACCTTAAGAAAGCTCAATTCCATTCGGATCTGTGTTGGTATGTTTAATTTAGAGACCAACGAGAAACAAGATTCAGCAAAAACAACACTGCCACTGAGGTTTTTTTTTTTTTTTTTTACATTTATGATCTGAAACAAGATGAAAAAAAAAAAAAAAAAAAAACCTCAACGACTTCTAATAATGTATCTGCCTGGAAATCTGACTGCTTTAGGCTGCTTCCAGCCTTAAGACTGATCTTGCTGTAATAGACCTACGATAACTGTATCACTTCACTGGAGCACTGTATCAAGTCAACAACACTTGACACTTTCTTGAGGTTTTTATACTTTTTGCACAGTGTAAATAGTTTTAAATAGATGCACTGATTTCAGAAAGGCCTTGTCTGCAAATCACTTTTGGTCACTTTGTGTGCAGCTATGCATCTGACTGTAATTTCTTGTGCAACTTGATCCTGTTTCTCTTTCATGCTTGAACACTGTAAAAAAAAAAAAAAATAAAAAATAAAAAAATTTAATAGCATTTGCACCCGGCCATTACCACAAGAGATAAGATTCCTCTCTGAACCTCTAAGGTTAAGTCTCAGAGTCTGCCTGTGTCTCCATCCTCTAAATCAGAACCCACCAGTCAACTCTGCAGAGGGATCACATGTGCCTTAAATTAAAATATTCACTGTTTCCCCTTCTCCATCCACTGTGAATTTTGCCTTTTAGTTCGACTGCCACTACCTTTTTTTTTTTTTTTTTGTCAATGCCTTTATTACATTGTTAAAGAGCTTCAGGGCTACATATCAGGCTTGTTTCCACATAGGAAGATGAGTGATGTGTTTACACTTTTAGTCCTGGAACAAGTTATGATACTGGTAGTATTTGCCTTGTTTTTGGACAAATGTTTTGTATGTGCTGTGAATTAAGTAAATAAATAATCTATATGTAATGTTAAATTAAAGTTGTGTGTCAGGGTTCTTTGTTTTGTTTTGAGTGGGTCAAATGGGTGACGTTTCTTCAATAAAAATACATTTTGAATGATGTTTCAATGGCTCTCTCTTTTTGCAGCAGTAATTTTGTTGTGGGTGGGGTGGGGAGTATATTCTTGATTAGCATTTAGACCATTCCTTTTGCAATGCAAGTTGTACAAAAAGAGTTGAGCTGCTGCTCTTCTCCATCAAAAGGTGTCAGTTGAGGTGGTTTGGTCATTTGATTCGGATATCACCTGAACACCTCTTTTTAGAGGCTTCTTGGGCCTGTCCCCCCATGAAAGGCATCCTCGAGCAGACCCACAACTCTCTAGACGTAATATACATTTTGTCTAGCCTGAAAAACACCTCTGAAGGATCTTTTAGAATGTCACAGTGGTGAGGGATCTCTGGGTTTTCCTCCTGAACCTGTTCTATTCATGACCTGACCTCCGATAAGCAGGAGGTGGAAAGATGGATGAACAGAAGCTCATCTTGCAAATTAAATGACTGCTATATTGTGCCATACAAATTAAGACTGCACAATATCGGGAAGACGTGCAATAATGTTGGTGAATGTTACAATAAGGATTTGACTTTTGATAAAATACTCAAGCTATTGAGCCACACTGTTCAAAAACAAATAGATGTTCTCCAAAAAAAAAAAAAAAAAAAGCTTTTCCAGTTAAGAGAGATTGCTTGAACTTCAAATTATTCTCATATTTATCGCTACCCATCTTGACAACTGTAATACATTTTGTAATGGACTTTGTCACACCCCACTATCTGGCAAAAATGCAGCAGCCTGTCTTAACTGTAACATGTAGATATGAGCATGTAACACTTATTCTCAGCTCTCTTCACTGACTCCTGGTGCATCAGAGAGTAGATTTTAAAAAATACGTATGCCAGTGGTTCTCCATCCTAGATTTCAAGGCCCACTATCCTTCATGCTTTATACATTTATACTTTACTCGATCCAGCACACCTGATTCAAATAATAGCATTACCTCCTCAGCATGTTAAGTGCTACAGAGGTCTGTCAATCACCCATTGATTAAAATAAGGTGTGTGGTAGCAGTGTAATACCTAAAACATCACACAAGACAGTAGGTCCTGAGGACCAGGATTGAGAACCACTAACCTTTAAATGTCTAAATGGCCTAGATCCCCAAAATCTGCCTGTTTTGCTTCCAAACCATGTTTCCTCACAGGTGCCTGCTCTTCCCTCCCTAAGGGCAAGCCTGAAGCTTAGATTATATCAAGCATTTTTTAACTGTCTCACCAAAACTTTAGAACCTGTTGCCTTTTAAATATCAGGTAGGCAGCTTTGCCTCTAGCTTTTTATTCACCTTTAAAAACTCATAACTTTTAGGTTGCTTTTAACAATATGATTGTCAGAGAATAACCAAAAACTGTACTCAATTAAGAGCAGTACTACTTCAACATGTTTACTCGAGTAAATACAAAAAGCAGCTTTTCAGCATTTTTTTTTTAGCTGCGTAACACAGCTGGGACTCACAAGTCCAAATAGAAATTTCTTTTTGTTTTTAATTTTTACATTTCTTTCGTCGAAAAATTCAACTCACGTGTTTACATTTGTGAAATAATTGGTAAAATCCAAGGAGCTTTGTTACCATTTTAGCTGTTATTAACCATTACAACAAAGCCTTCCTGTACTTTTCTTCCCTGTTACCTTTTGTGTCTTTTTTTTAAAAAACAAAAAACCTTTTCTGACCTTTTATGTCCTTATTTCTTCTTCCCGTATCCCTCTAGTGCCCTTCAGACCCTCGCTGTGCTGCCGGGGTGCTATCACGCTCTCCTTCGGCAACGAGCAACCTCCCTCCCGCCTGCCTGCTCCCAGGCAGCCCTCTTTCCAGGGAGAGGAGGGGCCTTGTACTCCAGCCAACCTCTGCTGTAAATGTCTGGAATTCCGTTTCCGCTTTAGGGAGGGGACGGTGATTATTATTTTTTTTAATCACCAGACTTTCTACTCAACTTTAATTTCCACGTCAACTCGGACAGACTTCTGTCAACTGTGTCAGATTGATCTCTTGCCTCCACGATGGCTTCTTCGCCTCAGAAGTCCCCGTCTTCTCCAAAATCCCCGACGCCCAAGTCTCCGTCCTCCAGAAAGAAAGATGACTCTTTTCTGGGAAAACTTGGTGGAACTTTGGCGAGAAGGAAAAAAGCTAAAGAAGGTAAACATTTAGCTTAAAAAAAAAAAAAACAAAACAATTATCTTTAACATACCCGACTCATTTTAACAGCCCAATTTGTAAAAGTAACTTGAAACATTGATTTATGTTTTGAACAAAAAAAAAAAAAAAAAAAAAAAAAAAAATGGCGAGTCTCGCTGTTTAAACCCTCACAAACTAAAGGATAACACGCAATAAAGTTTACAAAGCTTACGCAACACATTTAGCACATCTTAATTTTGGAAACAACTGAGATGAACCGCCTGAAAATGCAACCTGTAACGTTTTGTGTTTGTTTTTATAGCCGCAGGCTACATCTGTGCCCATGTATGGTAGTAAATCCTCCATTACTGTAATATGTGAGGAATGAGGCATGAGTAAACACGGGCCCATCTTCATACTACTGCAGGCTGAGGCTTTACATTCATAAATATATTTTTGATATTCAAAAATCTGCATCTCGGCTTTCATTTAAAAGTGACTGTTTACACTCAAATGATCTCACTTTACAGAAGTATCAACCTTTTATTTACATAATCACCTCCCTGCCTTGATGTTAAATATCCAAATGTACCAGAACATTTATAATTTCTCATACGAAAGAATATATAAAATTGTTTTTGATTTGCTGTTCAAAAGGCTCACTACACTGTATTTACAGGTTCATACCCAGTAAATTTCATAGTAACACATCTATGGCTTATTTACCTGGGTTTAGATTTTTCTATACATTTATTGTAAATGCTCTACCTTTTAAGGAAAAAAAAAAGTTTTCCAAGAATGTGGCATGTTTCAGGTCAAGAAGAAAAAAAAAACTAACTAAGAAATAAACTGTTTTTTAACCTTATATCTCATTGTTATGAACCACCTTTTAAAACTCTGGGATGTATATGTAGTTACCTGGATAAGCCCCTAATCTTGCTGAATATTGCTGGCCTGGGTTTTTGAAAGCATGTTTACATGTTCAGCAAATAGAAAAAGTGCAGCATCCTGTACAGATGGACATCCCCTGAGAACTTTTCTACATTTTGTCACCTTACATCTTCAGTGTGTGTAGTTAGAATTTTTATGTGACAAGCTAACACAAAGTAGTGTGTAACTGCTTTTTTCTTTCCTCTGTTATCGTTACCTCCATCTGTCTGTGACTTTTAGCATTTTGGGCAGTGTCCGTTGTGAGCATCTGCTGCCTGGAGCTTTTGTCCAACTGGCTAAATATTACATTAGCAATAAAATGTAAGTTCATAACTCTTGAAAAATAACAATTATTGTAGTCCAGTATTGTATACACTGATATTGTAATGGTGATATTTTTGCAATATACAGTGCAGCCTTACTCTACATCACCATGGACATGCCACCCCATCGTAAAACATGGTGGTGGCAGCATAATGCTGTGGGGAGGCTTTTATTCAGGAAAGACAGAGAAGCCAGTCAGAGTTGATAGGAAGATGGATAGAGCTGAATACTAAGCAATCTGTTAAGAGGGAGAAAAATAATTACGACTGGGGTGGAGGTTCACCTTTTAGCAGGACAATATCCCAAAACATACAAGCAACATCCATACCACAAATAAAGGGTTTGTTAAAGCAGACCTGTCAAAGTAGAAAAACCTAAATCTAACTGAAAATCTGTGGCAAGACTTGAGAGTTGATGTTCTTAAATGTTCTCCATCCATCCTAAATTAACTTGAGCTATTTTGGAAAGAAGGATGCTCACGAATGCCAGTCTCTAAATCTGGTGGAGACATACTCCAAAAGTTTTGGAGCTGGAAAATGTATTCTGAACTTCAATTTTTTTTTTTTTTTTTTTTTTTTTTTTTTTTTTTTTTTTTTTGTTTTTTAGTTAAAAAAGAACACGCTTCCTCACAGTTATGGCCCACTTTGTACTGGTGTCCGTCACATAACATCCCAATAAAATACATAGAAATTTGTGGTTGCAACTTGACAAAATGTGGAAGAAGTTGCCGGTGTTATAAAGGCACACTTTTGCAGGCACCATGTAGTGTAAATATATTTGAAAAACATCACATCTTTACTTAAAATCAGAAAAGTTTTGTGTGTGTGTGTGTGTGTGTTTACATCAGCTTTTCTAGTGTTGAAACTAGCATTGCAGACTGAGGTGAGTACCTAACTACTGTACTCAATGCAGGTAATTTGAGGCATGTTGAGAGTCTCTTAAAGTTGTGTATCATGCACACTTGTTTGCTTTACAGCATCATATTTCAGTGGTGAGATTCAGAAACACAACTGCAGCTCGGGTGAACATGGTGATGATTTACTCTTGCACTTGTGGATGTTTCAGTTTGCTTTGTAACAGTTACTAAACATTGCTGTGTTGGATTTCAGCTATATAATTATATAATTGTAGTATAAATAAGAATATTTGAAAAAGCCTATTTTAGACATTCAATTCTGCTATTTTTTTATTTTTATGGCGTGTTGCTTTGAAAGTAGAGCCGTGTTCAGATGTCATTCACTGCTGAAGGCTGAATGTTTTATCACTCTATGAAAAAAGGATGATTACTGTGTGTCAGTCAGGATACTGTTGCACAGCTGAGCACAGTATTTATGTTGCCTTTTTTCATTGGTTATCCATGCAATCACATTATATTCCAGCTCGTTCATATTCACTACACACACACACTCTCTCTCTCTCGTATATACTCACAGAGCACTGTGTGGGATGTCTGCAAAGTGTTTCAATGATTTGATGGAAAATGTGGGCCGGTCTCTCTTGTGCTGATGATTGAATAAATTTAAGTCCATGCGACGTTTATGGCAGTGGTTGAGTGTGCCTCAGAGAGAGACTGGTTGCAACGGACAGTAATGACCGGATGAAAGCAGGAAAAAAAAGGAATATGTTAGAGGGGAGGTAGAGAATGAGAAACAGGAGGGAAACTATACGACTGGGACTGGATGATATGAAAGAAGAGAAGGTCAGGAGGCTTACAGAGCACCAGTGCAGCCTTGTGCATTGAACGTTGGTGCAAACTGAAAGGACAGCTCATAAATCTGAAGAAGAAATACACAGTTGTGTATCCTCATTGAATATTGAGCAAATGTCAAACTTACTTCTGGGTTTAGATGTTAAACCAGAGGCGATTTTAGAGCACAGTCTGTGGACGATGAGCTGCAGGGGAGAAAACTGGTCCTGGTAGCCAGGAGAGGATGCTTGAAACAGGGACATGGGCTGTGGAGCGCTCTGCCCTCCAGGTAGGACACAGCATCACTCAGCATGCTATATTTCAGGGTTTACCATTGTAGGGGACACACACAACGTAGCTTCATTTTACTGTAATGTTTTTTTCCAAGCAGCTTGAAGGATCCTTTTGTTTTATGTTGGAGCAAAGAGGGAGGAGCTCTGGGTGCATTTCAATTCCTTTCAGTCTAGATTGATATTAAATCTGAACATTGCATACGCTTGTTTAAAAAAAGGTGACAAATTCATTTTGTAACACTAGAGCTTACTGGGGAAAAAAATAGTTGTGGACCTGCTTAATGTAACAGCTGTTGAGTAAGACAGTGCTAATTGGTATGGTGTTGTACTGCAACAGGAACACCATGTGAGTCTGTGGGTTTTTTCTCATCTACTGAGAGTTGGAGAGTTTTCTTTTTTTAGTTCACGGCAAAACAGCTCCTAAAACTACCTCAATTCATAATAATATGGCTTTTACGCGACCATAAGAAACTGGATTGATCATTTCTGTCTAATGTTCAGTGTGGCCTTTGGAGCAAAAGTTGTTGCCAACAACAAGGCCTCTGAAGATATTTCAGATTTTTTAAAATGGCTTGTAAAAATTTGAATGTGTATCTATTGGCATCCACCAGGAAATCAAACAACTTTTTTTATTCATTTCTGTGACTAACCTCTAGATATCTAAGTAGAAATCATATTTCCTCAACTGAATACATAAAAAAAAATCTTGCATTAAAAATCTATCCTCATTGAGCTTAGGTTGGAGAATGCACAAACTGGTCACATCACCAGGTCCAACTTTCCAGTATTGACTTGAACCCCCCTGTGCTTTAAGAACTAATTCTTCATGGCAGCAGGATGCTGGAACATTCCAGAGGTTTTGGTCTATATTCACTTGATAGCATCACACAGTTGATTCAGATTTCTCGGGTGGACATCCATGATGGGAATTCCTCGTTTCACCTCATCCAAAAGGTGCTCTGTTAGATTGATGCCTGGTGACTGTGGAGGCTATTGTAATACAGTGAACTCAGTGATGCTAAAGGAACCAGTTTGAGATGATTTGAACCTTATCACACTGTGCGTTTTCCTGCTAGAAGTAGCCATTAGACAAGGGTCCGCTGTGGTCAGAAAGTTATGGACTATCAGCAACAATACTTAGGCAGGCTGTGGAGTTTAAACTATACTTAACTGGTACAGAGAAAGGCCCAAAGCGTGGCAAAAAAAATATTCACCACACCATCACACTACTACTACTTGGCAGAACTGTTGAAACAAGCTTCAGACAGTTTTTTCCAATCTTTTATTGACCAATTATGGTGAGCCTGTGTGAAATGTATCCTTAGTTTCCTGTTCATGGCCAACAGGAGCAACTCCAGGTATGGTCCTCTTCTGCTGTAGCCTTTTTTCTTCAGGGTTCAACATGTTGTGTTTTCAGAGTTGTTATTTGACGTCCCTTGGTTGTAACAACTGGGTATTTGAGCTACTGTTGCCTTTCTATCATCTGAAACTGATCTGCCTGTTGTTCTCTGACCTCTGATATCAGCTAAGCATGTTTATCTACAAAACCGCTGCTCACTGCAAACCCAAGAGATGTTTTTGAGTGAAAGACTACATAGCCCAGCACCCTCTGACACACTCAGAATAACCCATCTGGCACCAACAATCATGCCATATTCAAAGTTACTGAAAAACCCCTCATTCTCCATTCTGATGCTCAGTTTAATTTTAAGCAAGTCATCTTCACCACATCTAGATGCCTAAATGTATTAAGTTGCTGCCATGGTTAGCTTCACGAGCAATTCAGCAGGTGTACCTAATTAAGTGGTCATTGAGTGTCCATTAACGCAATATTTAATATGCGTGTGTCAAATATTGACATTTTAATGGGTAAAATAGGGCACACTGATTTCCATATTCTTTCTTGATTACTACTTTATGGCTACTTGGTGGGGGACCAAATACAAGAAGTAAAAAACTAGGCAGAAGATCATTCAGTGAAGAGAAAGTTAAACTTTGAAACAATGGCAGATATCGGGGTATCCTGGGGGGTAAATAGCTAGAAGATCACTTCTAAAAGGATTCTGTGAAATCTGATGTTGAAGCAGTTAATTTATTATTGTTGAGCTGCTGTGTTACTATAGGATCCTTTTTCAAGAGCCACGAGTCACTTTTTCTTTCAGTCTTTAAACTGTTTATCTTTATTTGGTAAATTGATGCCAAATGGAAGAACCATTGCAGAAGCACCAGAAGCTTTTTAAATCACCACTTTCTTTAACAGGTTGCAGTACAAAAACAGTGAATCACTGAGCAAGAAAGTCAGAGAAACCAAATTATTTAGAGTTACAATATATTATTGAAAAATTAATTGTTGCAGTTCCACCTCACACCTTTTTAAATGGAAAAGAAATATCACTGAATCCACTCAGCATAATGCGACTTTTTTTATTCCATTCCTTTCTTTGCCCCTTTCATCCCATTCTGTTATGTTTTTTTGCACACTAAAATCATGCTTGAGTTTGAATATTTGTTTGCCTTTAGGATGGAATAATAGCATGACATCCAGCTCAACGCTGTTTGGCAGCAGCTGGAAAGAATATTTGAACTTTAATGAATCTGTGAAACTAGTCAAATCTTGTCTTTGTTTTGAGAAACCAGTAAGTTACCAAGAAAGAGAGGGGATTGTGCTGTATTTTAACTTTTTCAGGTAGTCTGTTTGGTTGAGCACTATCATGGTGATGTTGGGTGAGTAAGGTGGTAATTTGGAAAACGAACCAGATTAGTCACATACCGGTATCACTCGGCAAGAATATTCACATACCCCTCTGTATGATGTGATGTGTGTGCTCATGCAGACATGCAGGGTGCATGCAACCACTTGTGGGCGGTGTTGATTGGGAGGATGTTGTTCCAGTGAGGACAGAGAAATTCACAGGATGTTCACTTCATGCTCCCAACACACACACACACACACAGCAGAAATAGATCTACCCCGATCAAACCTCCTTAGGTATCCGACACACTGAGAAGAAAGGCATGCTGGGCTTCTGTAGAGCACGCTGAGAAGCAGGAAGCAGGCTAACTCTGTTTGTCTGATGTCAAGTGGCTGTCAGTGGAGCGCTGCTGCTGAAGGTTGTTTATGGAATCGAGGGAACATTTAGGGAGTTTTCCAGACTGTTGCTTAAGTCCTTGAGAGATATTGAAAACTCATCTTAATTTTAGCCCAAAGGAGAGGTTTTCTCTATAATTGTGGCAGATGTGTTTGAAGCATTCTTTTGGATTATTTCAGAGCTCCTATGCATTCTAGAAAAGTATAGATATGAGTGGAATTTTCAATCTCTTGGTGTTTGTAGAAAAACAAAGTATGGAAAAGTGTTTGTTTGTTTTTTTTTTTTGTTTTTTTCTACCAAACTTTATTCCCTATCCCCATTGGTCTCAAACGGTGACGAAAGTATCTCTGGTGGTACTTCAGCTACCTTACATGGTAAATGGCCTGTACTTGTATAGCGCTCTATCAAGTCCAGAGGACCCCTAAAGCACTTCACACTACAGTCAGTCATTCACCCATTCACACACACATTCACACGCTGATGGTGGCAAACTGCTGGATTGTACCCACAACTGCCCAGGGGCACACTAACAGAGGCGAGGCTGCCATGCACCGGCACCACCAGGCCCTCTGACCACCACCAGCGGGTGAAGCGTCTTGCTCAAGGACATAATGACAGAGACGGACAGAGCGGGGGCTCGAACTGGCAACCCAATGGTTACAAGACAAACTCCTACCAGCCCTTTTAGTGTTACTTATAGGAGATTTTAGGATCAGCTGTTTACTAGGTTAGTATAAGTTAGCTGTAATGTAGCTGTAATGGCACCCATCAGTCAAGAAGATTAGTAGTTCAAGCTGATAGATTTTTGCTTTAAATAGATACTTTGCAAAAAGGAACTGTAGTCGAGAATAATTTGAGCACGTCCTCGGCCCCACAAGCCCAGTAGAAACTAAACCAGGTGACAGAGAATTGCGAATAAGCGCTAGAAGCTTCTTATGCTACCTTTCTTGAAGTCAGAACTGGGATCTGGGAATAACATCAAACCCTACATACTCATATCAATGATGCAAGTTAGAAAACCAGTAGTATTTGCTCATTCTTGAATTAAGTGCCAAAGAAAATGGGGAAAGTTGTAGGGATGACTCTTGGAAATGGGATTGATTCTTTCAGAACCGCTTTGCTATTCCATTATGTAATAAGGTTATTATCCATGAATGCATCACTCATCATTGTTTATCAGTTTAGCCATTTGATTTTCTGTCCTTTCAATTGTCCATCCCCTCACTATTCTCCACTTTGTTTACTATATTCCAACTGCAGTAGCATGTGGACAATAAGAAAACTTAAAATAAGGCATAAACATATCATTTAGATCTATTTTGTTTTTCTCGATAAAGAGTAACAAAGGACACAGTAACCATTTGATTTTACATCTTTCAGCTAAGAAAATCACTCACTAACTTCCTCATTTGAGGCAGATTGTAGATAAATATGTAAAATCCTGTAATACAAACAAACAAGCCTTACCAAATTATTTAACCAAAGCAGAGATAAGGGTTTACAAAATTAAATTGAGCATCTTCATAGCATGCTTATTATCGACTTTGTTTATGGTTTATTAGTCTGTTTTTTATTTTATATCCTCCTTTTCAAAGTATCCGAGCTTCAGGAGGAGGGGATAAACGCCATCAATCTTCCTCTCAGTCCTTCACACTATGAACTGGACCCTGAGGACACCATGCTAGGTAACTCACAGTCACACACACATCTGCACATGTAGAGAGACGATAGTTTGTGTTTTATTATTTGTGTCTGATTAATTAAGCCTTCATAATATGTATTTATCATGCTACTGTACTTTTTTTATAAGGTGAAATAAGTTGGATAATGTTTCAGCTTGACCGGCTTTCAAAAATTCCAAATTTTCATCTTTTTGTGTGTGCCTGCCATTTTTGTCCTCATAAATGGTATCGCTCTAGTTAACCACATGTACACACTGTTGGGAGGGGTTCCTTTTGGTTGTTTCAGCTACTTATGAACATCCTCATTCTTGTAACAGTAAACACACATTGCAAGTGGTGCTCAATATATTCTCAGCATCCAGATTTGCTTACATCTGGTGTATAAAGGTATGCCTACAGCTTTAAGGGTAGACATGCTTTAAGTGAAAAGCACTCAAAATTAGCCATTTGCGGTACCTTTAAGAGATGCACAAAGGTGTTTGAAAAGAAACAGTATTTTCTATGGCCTGTGGAGACATTTCTGCTGTTCATTCAGGCTGCAGAAAAGTGAGCGAGGGTGTCACTTTCAATAAGTCAGAGAAGTTACTCGGTTTTGTCTTTTTAAGCTTTTGCCCTCTTTCTCTCGTGGATGATTCTCGATTTAGAAATGTTGGCAGTCTTGTGGAAATTTTAGAATTATGATAATTGTCTGCAGTTATCATAAGGAATACATAATGAAACACTGTTTACAGTTAATTAACCCAACCATGCTAATCATGCTAAATTCCGACATAGGATGCTTTAGGTAGTCTTAAATGTAAACTCTATAATAATTTTATCTTTGTTTTAAAATATTAGCAAAACCTTGTTTTACATTGACTGCATCCTAACATGCATTGTGCCTCTAATATAAATCAGTCATCACAGCTAACAACAGGGAGGCTTGAAGAAAATATCCTCCATATTGTTCTTATTTGTCTTGTTTTAGAACTTAAAGAAAAATAGAAATTGGCTATGGTTGTTACTGGCAGGGCAAAAGTGAACAAGAACCAGAGATCAGAAATTGGCAACAAAAGTTTGATGGGTGCATCTCTATAAATAAAAGGTTTGTAGCGCTGTGATTTGATGAAGGAAATGGCTTTTTAAAAAAGTGAGAAACTCTTTAGATAATAAACAACTCCGCTTTTTCTGCTTTTAAATGTTATTGATTCTTTAGAGGAGAATGAGGTGCGCACCATGGTGGACCCCAACTCCAAGAACGATCGCAAGCTGCAGGAACTCATAAAGGTCTGAATTTTTAAACCCTGTATTAAACTGGTTTGTTATGTTTCTGTGCTTGTTTTAGGCTCTTTCAGAGGAACCTGAAACAAGTTTGAACATGTAGAAAATTTTTATTTATTTATTTATTTATTTATTTTTTTTTTTAACAAAAATCACATTTTACATTATATTTGATCATTTCATCTTTATCTTGTTTTTTTTTTTCTTCTGATACATTTTGGGCAAAATGCTTTTTTTAGAACTTCACAAAAATTTTACAGATAAAGAAATAAGTACAACTGACTAGAGAGTAAATCTAGGAAAAATAAAGCAAAGGGGGCAGATAGTATTCTGTTCTGTCATTTTCAGATATGCTCAAATTTATTTTCTTTCTGGTTTAGAAATTAAATCTTCCTATTACAAAGACTTTGTACCTATATTCTATTATGAAAGCTTCTATCTTATGCTACTTCTTTGTGCTTGCTTTTCCAGCTACTAAATTTAAAGGGTTAATATGAAGGATTTATGAAAATACATTTTAAATATTTAATTTTCTCTTAGACCTGTGATCAAACCTTTCCCTCTTTCTCTGTGGTGCAGGTGTTGATCGACTGGATAAATGACGTCCTGGTCGGGGAGAGGATCATTGTGAAGGATCTGACTGAAGATCTGTACGACGGACAAGTTCTGCAGAAGTTATTTGGTGAGAACCTGAAAGCGCACAGCATTTGACTGGACTATTTTAGTGTACCACGTAACACATTTTCTCATATTATATTTAAAGCAAAGTTGATTCTTAGTTAGAAAACATTTTGTTTTTGGTCCCTGTTTCTAAATATTCAGATTAATGAAATTAATAAAAATCAGTGGAGTCGCTTAATATTGAGCAATAACCTTACAGCAGTGCCAAAGCAGAAGAGTTGCAATGTAACCACAAGAAGTTGAACAACAACAGGTACTGGAGGTTGAGTTTGGTGAAGGACTTAGTAATTTTGGAAAATAATCACAAGATCCCTAATTTTTCCCATTGACAAGCTCATGTTGGAACCTAAATAGGTTGCAGAAAATGGCTGTTTGTAAAATTAAATTACAGTCATTGGAGCTATCTGACTCATTCAGGACTGAAACAAACTTCTTGGAAGCTCTGCAGTATGAGGGTAGATTTATCTCTGGCTCCAAAATGAAGATAGCATGTTTGTTTCCTGGTTGCTCCTTACATCAGTGAGATTAAAAGGATTAAATCAAACTAGCCGAATGACTCGACTACTCATTTAACTCATTCATGTGTGCAACAGAAAAGTTGGAAGGTGAGAAACTGAACGTCGCAGAGGTGACCCAGTCCGAGATCGCCCAGAAGCAAAAGCTGCAGACTGTTTTGGAGCGCATCAACGAATCGCTCAAGCTGTCCACCAGGAATATCCGCTGGAATGTCGACTGTAAGGAAGAAATATGACATTTTATTTGTATTTTCAAAAACAGATACTCCTAGCCTCTTTAGAGTCAGCTCTTGGTTAAAAACTTTTTTTTTTTCTAAATGTTTACATATGTCTGAGCAGTACAGTTGTTTTCAAACACCTGGAAAAGTTACCCACTTTTTCTGGGTTGCTATGCATTCTTGAACAGCCTGGGAAGGTATAGAATTGGATTTTGTCATTTTTCAGGTCTGGATAAGTGTTGTAAAGGGACAACTTAGGTATTGAAACAGTTTATTACCTATTCTGTTTTCTGTATAAATTTTGATTCGCACTTGGATTTAATTGATGTTTGGTTTGCAACATCACATCTAGAGATTTTGGGGGGTTTGAGTTATGAAATAATTCACACATATTCAAAAATCCCCAAAAGGAGATTTCGCTGTTTTTATTTGGCCTGTAAATTCTTTTACTTCTGGGTTTTAAGTTTTGCCCAAGGTTCTCCATCTGCGTTTGGTTTAGGTTTTTGGGGTATTGTGGAATGAATTTATCTTTAAAAAGATAACCCTGTCCAAATTTATTATAGTACTGTAAATTATTGATAGATCTAAACATTTCTAGAAAAGAGAAAAACGTGGAAATAGGCCTATACCACACTGCTGAATTGAAAGCAAGCTTCAGCACTATGTTGTTTTATGATTTGTAAAAAAATAAATAAATAAAAGCCAACGATGCAAAATTTTAGTACTCAAATTTCCATAGTATCACAAAAACCCAGGGAGAAATGTAGAAAATGTATAAAAAATTTGAAATTTTCAAATAAAACATTTGTAGGAACCCTCCATTTGCTTCAGAGTTATTTCAGTGTAATACCACATTAACTCCACAGCCTGAGAGAAGCCTTTTAACTCGACCAACAAGACCATACAAAAAGAGAGGAAAAATATAATGGTGATTTTCTGTTTAAGGAAGAAATTAAAAACTTGCAAACACAAAGAAAAGAAACAATATCAATGAAGTGAGAGCAATACACATCAGAATGACAATATCAAATGCATTTCTTTCAAAAACAACAAAAAAAAATACTCTGACATTTTTACTTGTGTCTCTGGTGGAGGCTGTGTCCTTGAAAAGCTATTGTTGTGAGATGTCCTCAGAAATGCTAAGGAGACAGTCAATAACATGGAATGTAATTGATTTCGCTGTCCTTTTATTTGAGGAGCTTTCTCCTAATCAATGTTGTTTTGTTTGTTTGCCTTTCATCTCTCATTTGATGTTGTAGACATACCCTCATTCCTGAATCAGCCTGCCCAGATCCGTACATGAAGGGACGATGTAAAGGACCCCCTTTAACGCTCACTTTATGACCCAATAATCCCACTGGCTTCGATCAGAAGCTTTAGACTCTTAATTGATCCTTTGATTGTTTTCTGGTTTATAAAGTCTATTTGCTTGTTTGTTTGCGCCTCACTACACAAAACTAAATGGGCTCTTTGTGACAGGGCAAATCATTCTCTCAGTTTTTTAAATGTCAGGCCTACAATGCTGTGAAAAAATGCCTGATCCTTTACAGATCTCATTTTTTTTTTTTTTTTTTTTTTTTTTTTTTTTTTTTTTTTTTTTTTCATTTATTAGGGAGGAGGAACATTAAAACCCACCTGGCCTGATGTAAAAAAAAAAAAAATCTTGCCCCCTAAACCTGCAATAGTTGGCTTAGCGAGCTCTGGAGGTTACAGCTGGTCTCAAGCATTTGCCATAACCAGTAGTGAGTCTTTCAGTTCACTGTAGAGAAACTGTGGTGCCCTCTTCTTTGCTAAATTGTTTTAATTCATCCACTTTTAAAGCATTTAAGTTCGCACCACAGCATCTAAATTTGATTTAAGTAAAGACTTTGGCTAGGACAATCCAAAAACTTCAGTTTGTTTTTTAGGTCATTTCCTTTAATAATTGAGATTATTATTTGAAAACTGCATTTTCTATTTATTTAGGTTATTTCTGTCTGATTTTAGAACTTGTTTGATCATCCGAAACAGACAAAAACAAGAGAAATCTGCGGTAAAATACCTTTTCACAGCCCTTCACTAATTGACATCCTTGATAAGGAAATGTAAAAGGCAGTCTAATTCATTAATCTTCTGTTTCAGTAACATAATCTCACACTGAACATCATTGAAAAATCAGACCTTTAATTTGAACATACAGTGACTCAATTCTCTAAGCCACGCTTCAAAATGGGAAAAACAAGAAAACATCCAGTTCAAATGTGTAGATCTTTATCAATCAGGAAATAGCTACATGAAAATAGCTACTCATCTTAACTTACTGATATCCAGAGTAAAAGCAATAAATAAAAAGTTGATAACAACTGGAACTACACTGAAACAAGAGAATAGTTGATCCAGTCTAGGCAAATTGCTTCAATTGGTAACAAGTGATTGAATAAAGTTTATCTAGGTTAATTTATTTTGTTAGTGTAACAAGACAAATTTAAGTCAGTCTTTAAAATAAAGATTTCAAATCCCTCTGATTTAATTTTATGAAAAGTCAATTCAAAGATTTTAAGTTCTTCCAAATCAAATAACTGAATTACCCAAAACTACATTATCACTCATGTTATACATAAACATATAGCTTGAAAGTAAATTATTTTAGATGTGTGTTTTTGCATGTTATTTTAGGTTTTTTTAAATAGGAGTAATATACTTTCATGGAAATAAGAAATTCAAGTTGGTTAAAAAAAGACATTCCCATTGATCAAAATAAATTTTTTGGATTTTATTGTCCAGCCATTTTTTATACCCGCTAATCCTTGCAGGGTCACAGGGAGGCTGGTTCCTATTTCCAGCAGTCATTGGGCGAGAAACAGGGCACCCCCTGGACAGGTGGCCAGTCCATCATGCACACACAGGAAAATTTAGGAAGATTAATTAATCATGTTTATTGACGATACACAGATGTACAGAGAACATACAAACTCTTTGCAGAAAGATCCCAGGCAGGATTTAAACTCAGGAGCTTTTTCTGCATGGCACCAGTGCTACCAACCGCGCCACTATACAGCACTTAGATTTTATGGTGAAAACATTAAATTCTGAAACAGTTTTTCCCAGATGGTTATGTATTAAATATACTAAACATTTCCTGCGTGCCAGAAAGAAGCCTTTTTCAGTCCCATCATCACACATGCTAATGTTTGAAGTTTGCTTGGAGTTTTTAAAACTTTAACAGTTACTGTAAGTTTTGGTAAACAATATGAAAATTGAGCTTTTCAGTAGTAAATATTCCAGGTTGTTTCAAACAATCAAACAAAGAATGATGATGTAGAAAGCACCTTCCATCAACATATGACCCACTTTCTTCCATTGTCATTTAAGTTGCCACACCTGAATCCTATAGAAATCCAGTGTGGTGAGCTGAAGTAAAACCAGGATAAGAGAGGATCCAAGACTCTGAGTGATCGAGAGAGTTCATGCAATGAGGAATGCTCATAGCTGCAACCCAGAATTTTTTGAATGTGTGAATAACCACATATTCCGAAGAGATTTTTTTGAAATCAAGACTGACCCAAACCCGAAACACAACTGTTTCTAAAACACGAATAAATGCTGTTTGACCCTGTTCCTTTTGAAAGGGAGCACGTTATACATTGATGCAAGTTTCTTAACAGAACAATGTCTGTGTTGCTGCAGTAAGAGCCTGCTGATTGTACCCTGCTGCCAGTCAACCATTGTTCCCCTAATCTAAGCCCAAAAAAAGTCAAGCAATGTGGCTGTGCCACAAGTGATCAGTTGTAATAAAAACTATTTTTTTGCATCGTGAATATTCGTTTTCAAATGAGTCATGTTCTGAATAATTGTTAGCTCAGTTCCATAATGAGAATTCCTCCCTTTTTCTCCAAACTGACAAAGTTCTGAATGCTCTGTGCTAGAGGTAAGATCCTGATTGACTGTTACTACTTTATTAAACTCCACTGCAGCTCTAAATATCCTTTTAACCTGTTTGCCAAGCTTGAAAATGATAATGACTTTTTCTCCCCTTGTGATTCTTCTTTCCATATTAGCGGTTCATGCTAAGAGTATAGTCGCCATCCTGCACCTGCTGGTGGCACTGTCACAACACTTCAGAGCACCGATCAGATTGCCAGACCATGTTTCTATTCAAGTAGTGGTGGTTCAGGTTGGTGCCATTTTTTTTGTGTCTGCTAAATTGTGCATTATTTTACCATCTCTTCTAAAGCTACTGCCCTTTGTATTAACACTCTTAATTTTTCTTTTTATTTTGTACTTAATTTTCATCGTTGAATGCGACCTTGTTTTTTTTGTTTTTACTCTTTCCACTCATGTTCAGCTGCACACCATACATAACATATGCAATGTCTCCCTTCGTGTCTTTCAGAAGAGAGAAGGCATCCTTCAGTCCAGGCAGATCCAAGAAGAAATCACTGGCAACACAGAGTGAGTACAAGTCTTTGTGTTGGCCATGTTTACACCTCACCACACACTCCTGCACAGCTGAAACATATTAGAGTTGGTGCTACAAAGAAACCTCCCGATAATAACTTTTTGCAAAACACATTGTACTCTTGAAGCGCAAATAACTCAGCCACTGTACCTTTTCAGAAGAATGTGTGGGTGTTGTTAGGTTATATAACTCTGGACTACAAACCACTGTTATGTCGACACAAAACAGCCAACCAAAGATAACACAGTTTAACAGACACAAAATGTCGGATTTCTTGATTTCTGGGCACAGTGTTCTGCGTTGCCTTGACACAAAGTATTCACCCTGTTAGGTGATTTGTTCTGTTTTTGCTTTTTTTCTCTTAGTTAATAATTTAGATCACAAAAAAATTTTAGCATTAAAAATAAAATGTAATTATTTTTTGCAGTTTAATCGGTATTTACAAAATCAGTGATCGGAAATTGGCCACAGAATCCCTGATCGGTGCAGCTGTTTAAAAAAAAAAAAGAAAGAAAAGAGATTTAATACATAAAATAAAAATAACAACTTAAAATGTTTTATAGAAATATATAATTATAGTGTATGTTGCATTTATGACATATCAGGTAACTGTTCTTGTTCCAGCAACTGATCCTGTTTCATATATCTGCATATTGATACGGATGAAGTAAAAGAGAATATTGAAACTATGCAGATCTGTCTTGTATTTTGTATTATTTTTTTATATGGAACGTGTTACTTACTTTAATATAAATAAAACCTATCTTTGGGACTTAGTAACCTAAAATATGCTACCTAAAAAGTCCTTTATGTTGCTATTTTGAATATAGATTTCCTTTTCAGAAAATTGAAAGTTTGCAGCTCCCCTCTCCCCCTGAGCCAGTGGAACAAATATTGTGCACAGGTGAAATGACGACCATTGTTTCTAAACAAGCACTGTGATGGCACCCTCAGCTGAAGAATTAGACAATTTTAACCAAGCAGGGCCTCTCTCTGACTTTTTTGTCTCCCCTGTGAGGCAGCCCTGCAGCCTGACAGCACCGACGAGGGAGATAACAGCAGGCCAACACTCACATACACTCACATTTGGTCGTGGTGGATAGATAGACTGCTAATAACACACACACACACAATAGTGGTCACAGTGGAAATGGGTTATTACCACACCACCAGGACCGTTGCCCGGACCTGCCCGCGTTTGCCATCAGAGATTACACCGTGAACATGTGTGCGTGTGATTTTTTTTTTTGTGTTTGTTTGTCTGTACGGCTGCCATTTGTGGCTGGCCTGCCCACTGCGATATCTTTGCCTTCAGGGACACTCATGCTGTAGTGATCCCTACCCTCCAGAACCACCTGAGCCTTTCCAACAAAAGCATCCTCCAAAGTGTGAACAGAATAATAACAGACAAGAGGCCCTTCATTCCCATAGAAAAGCAGGATGTTCTGCACAGACATGTCTTCATTTATTGTTTTAATACACTGCAGTATTTGAGGTGATTGCATTGTACTGTAGCATGTGGCTGTTGTAAGCATCCCTGGTTATTTAAACACCCAAGGTGCATCTGTGTCTATTGTTAATCATATAATTAGAGCTGGCTTTATTATTGTATTGTCATTTGTTTAACACAATCCCTGCATTCTCTGCATTCCTCTGTGATTGAACATGAAGCATCTTATCCTGTTTATTATGAAGATTCAAGTGTGAAATTCTCAAATGAAAAACTGCTTCTGATTTTTGTGTTTCTGTTTTTTTTCCAGGGCTTTTTCTGGTAGACATGGTATGCATTTATATATATTTTTAAATTTCCCCCTTCTTACATTCTTCTATTATTTTATGTTTAGTAATACATTTTCTTTGTTCTCCTTAGAACGAGATGCTTTTGACACCCTGTTCGACCACGCTCCAGATAAGCTGAATGTTGTCAAAAAGGTAGCGAGGCTTTACAGCTGCATCACAGATTTATCTGTCATCTCTGACACAGCCATGCAGAAGTGTGACATTTTCTAATGATACAAAGAAACCCAGGGTTCATACATGACCTGGACTGTTCTGGAACTTGATTATTTTCCATATCTCGATAAGTATGGAAAAATAAACTAGAATATAGAAAAAATAAAAATGTGTGTTTTCAGACTTTATTCCCAGTACCATTATCTTAAGGTTGTATTTATCCATTTGTCATCCATCCATCATCCATGCATTTATCTGTTCATCCATCCATTTGTTTGTTAATCCATCCGCTTATCTATGCATCCATCCATGCATACTTCAGTCTATCCTCACCACCCACCCATTGTTCCTGGTCACTGTAGAAATCTCTGCCTTTGATATATAGCATTTTTTTTTTTTTTTTTACATTTTAAAAATGATCTTAAAAATGATTGAGAACTTTAGAAATGTCAGTCTGAAAAGATATGAACTTTGACATGAAAAATGTGTAGCAGTTCTCCAAACCAAATTTCTTAAAATGCTGGAATGCAGCAGTTATCTTTAGAGACTGTCTTCATTGTATTAAGCTAATAATACATTTTAAAAGTAGATTCTAGTGAAACTATTTAAAATGTTTGATACGAGACATGTTTACCTTTTTGTTACATCATCTATCCCTTGACATTCATTTTTTCTGTTTGGGAACTGAGAATGCTATTAAGAGAAATCTGTTCATTTTTGCTGTTTATATGATTTAAGCTGCTTAACAGTCTGCGGTTGTTGACATCTAGTCTGTTACTGAAATCTGAGCTGGCATTGGATTGTTGATTCCAGATGACGCATTTTCTCTAGTTTCCAAAACTTTAAAAGGATGGTTGTCTATTCTGACAGTCTGTTTTTAAGTGCGGTTTTGACCTGATTCAGATAAATACTAAGATCATCTTAATTCTTTAAAAATCCTCATGTTGTATGAAATTTGTATTTAGAGAATTTCATTTTATTTTGCTCACCTTCATCACCATCCTATTTTTTTTCATGCAGATTCAAAAATTCTTCCAAGGTTTAATTTTGCTGCATTCCAAATAAAGATAAAATATTGAAAGAAATAAAAGTTCTTGTTAATATCTAATTAATATCTAATTTGCTAGAGGTACAGTAACTTACAAATCATTGTATTCCATTTATATTTCATTTTTATAGCAGGCTAATTTGTTTTTAAATAGTAATCTATATCATTTTCACTATTATCATTTAAAATTTTATTACCTATATCCATGTTTTTTTGGTTGATGAGCTTTTGTCTGACATGTTTCTTTGTTGTGTTTCAGACTTTGATCACTTTTGTGAACAAACACCTAAACAAGCTCAATCTAGAAGTGTCTGAACTAGACACACAGGTAAGTCTCACATCTACCTGTATTAGCAAACAGCTAAAATCTGATTTAAAGTTCAGGAGTGGCCTTGTCCTTGTTGACCTGGTTTAAGTCTTGCAGCTTTGGATCCATCTTCTTCTTTGTTTAAAGGGTTCTTTAGCTCGTCAACAGGCACCTCTGTGGGTTTAATGCCTTCAGTCTGTGCATCAGCCATTATAGAACAGGCTATGGGGCGTGGCTGAGTGTCTGGATAGAAGGGCCATTGTGTTTTTACTGGACCCATCAGGAAACTCCAGATTATTTTCCCTTTTATAATATGGTGGAAACGAGAAGCTTCTAGTAGTTTCTTACAGTCTTTGTTACAATGAAAACTCTATCTATCCAAGCTGTTACTGTGACTACCCTCTTTAATACATTGCAGGTGGATTTTTGCAGGTGAATCAAATTTGTTTTCATGTATTTGTGAATCTGTTTTTGCTTAGTTTGCAGATGGGGTTTATCTGGTGTTGCTGATGGGTCTGTTGGAAGGATACTTCGTGCCACTCTACAACTTCTTCCTCACCCCTGAGAATTTTGACCAAAAGGTACAAAGTTTGATTATCTTTCTACTCCTATAACATAAATACCTCTCATGAGCAAGTTGAAGGAGTCAAACGGATTGCTTTATTAAGTAGATTAAGAGTCAAACGGTGACCACATCTTCAGCGTGGAAGTTAAGTGAAGAAAATTAATCTCAACTTTGCCGTTCAATTAATGTGTTTAAAATGAAGTAAGAGGAAGCACAAAAGGTGCAAGAGGATAATAACCAGAAACTGTCTTTTCCATTGCAGTATGTGTGATAGTCATACTGGCTGCTACTGAAACAGCTGACTGTCTTATTTTAGGTGTTACCCTGCTGCCACATACCTTATTTCAATGAATGGGGGAATAACGGGCATCTGCAGCCCCTTGATGGTATGCTGAGGAGGTTTGAATGAGGTGTGCTGGAGCAGACAGACATCTAAAACATGAAGGACAGTGGACCCTGAAGAAACGTGTTAAGAAAGACCGTACTAAACTATTACCAGTTAATCATAGTAAATAACGGTGCTTCCCAAACCATAATATACAGTTAGACGCAAATTATTCATGCCGTTGGCTGATTTAGATTTGAACTTATTTTTCCTTCTACCAAAAAGTTTGTTTCTAAAAAAAAAAAAAAAAAAATGAGACGGACATTTCTTAAAATTGAATATAATTTATACCATTTTTCAATAATCAAGTAAAAAATCTTTCTTAGCATTACAGCAGTCAAACCTCTGTTATTATTGCTGACCAGCTTTTTACATGTTTCCTCTAGTATTTTTGATTAATTATCTTTCATGACGATCTCCAAGTCTTTAGGTTTGAAGGCCTCCTTGCCATCAACTTAATCTTTATCTCCCTCCATTGATTCTCTTTGAGATTCAAGTTGGGACTCTGGCGGGCTGGAAACTTTGGTCAAATAAAATGACTTTAAACTTAAATCTGCCAGGGGTATGAATCATTTTTGGCTGAACTCTGCATCTGTTGCATTCCCTAGTCTTTTTCTTACCATCATTATCTGATTTATGACTGAAACCATATTGGATATGTAGAGTTACATACATGTTTCTGTTGTCTCATTAAATACTTTTATATTAAACTGACACCGTCTGATGCAATGATAGTTTTTGTACAAGGCAGAGTGCTAATCTGTCTAAAATTAATCAATTTTACCTTCCAGACACAAACTTAAAATCACCCACTTTCTAAAACCACTTTCTTTCATTTGTATTTTTTTTTGAAGTGTTGTTGTCCACTCTGCTGCATTGTTACGTCTATTTTTTTTTTTTTTCCTTTCTGAGCTCATCTTCATCCTGACCCACAGTTTAAGCAACACTCTTAAATCGATACTCCATTTCGGAGAAGCCTTCTGTGCTCTGAGCCAAGACTCTCGTTTCAATGGCTTGATAAATGTCGCTCGTTCTCCTTGGAGCCCATTCGGCACAGCCGTTGGCCTCCGTAGTACTGCGGTATTCTGAACAGGCAATCTGCGGACACCACAGTAGCCTTTTGTTTGGGTTTTAGCCAGCAGCCCCTGCCAAGCTGCGGAGCAAAATGGGCATCGGTGCTACAATGCACACAGCCTTTCCTGGCCCAGAAGAACAGGCACCGGCCCCACAGCATCTGTAATCTCCTATTGCACAGGGAAACAGTGGAGTGGCTCAGGGGCTCGGCTCTGTTTCCGTGTGTGTTTGAGGCCTATCAACGATACACCGAGGGGGGGGGGCTGTGAAAAGTAGCACAAGGCATCAAGAAATCACTCCTGCTCCTGCTCAGTGGATCTCTTCTTCAAGCTCTTCTTTTCTGCTTTTTTGTATTAGATGGGCTTAGGTCACGCTTTTCACACAATAAGCCTTTGTTGGCCAAAGCTTTTAGTACTTCACAGCAGGAAGGGTGCACGCACACACACACACACACACACACACACACACACATATACACACACACACATACACACACACAAATGATGGGCAGGGAATAGAAAACATCTTTCAACTGTTAAGGCCTCTTCTCCCTGATTGGTCTTCATCTTACCCTACAGTTTTTTGTTTTTTTTTTACCATCTAGAGATTGCTACAGAAGTCCTTTTTTGTGGTTTCCTGAACACAACTGGATCTCTGCTTATCAGATGCTGTAGATTTGTCAGCAACCTTAGAAAATGGCAGACTAAAGAAAATATCATTCTCATGTTTTAAATGTCATTATTATGACATCATTTGTCTGCATGTCATCCAGCGTTCCTACACAATCTGGAAAAGTAGCAAATTTAATTTCCATGTTTTCCAGGTCTGGAAATTACTAGAAAAAGACAAAAAGAGTGTGGAAAATATTTGTATTTACACATTTTATTCACTTACCCATTTTGCAAATGTTCTTTCCTTCTGTCCTTTCTTCCTGTTTTTCTTCTCTCCTTCTCCCTCTTTATATAATTCCTTCCTCATGTTAATACTTCTTCCCTTCTTGTCTCTTTATTGTCTTTGTCTTTATTGTCCAATCTTGTCTCCTGTGTGTCTTCTGTCTGTCTTTCCTTCTTTTCATCTTTTTCTGCTTTATTTCCTTACCCCCCTCTCTTCCTTGGGTAGTTTGTTTTTTTTTCTTTGTGCCCTCACTTTCTTACTCCCTTACTTCCTCTGTTGTGACCTTGCTTCCTTCCTTCTTTGTGTCTGTACTTCCTTCCTTCCCGTCTTCCTTCTGTCCTCTGTTTCTATGCAGATTATCAACTATTAAGTCAAACTAAATTCAAAAAAGTTGTTTATTGATTAGTTATTGTAAATTCTTAATTTTCCTACAAAGTGTCATTCATTCATTCATTATTTTTTTTACATTAAACTTTTGCATTTATCATATACCACAAAATACAATTCAAACAAAGATTTGCCCTTTTTAAATGTAAAATAGGTGTATAAAGTGCCACTGACAATGATAAATAAAAGAAAACCTTTATTATTTATACTTTAATAAAAAGTGAGTAGTCAGATTGTCGAATATAATGAGACTAATGTGGAAATAAACAAAAGTAGGTCTGTTCAGCCATGAGTGCAACTTTAAAGGAAAAAGAATCAGTTTCTATTACTCCCTTTAATTAAAATGTGAAAACTGAGGCAATGACTTACAAACTACTGTATGTTTTTTAATATTTATGAGTTCAGTTGCTTAGATGTCTTACTTTTTCTACACAAATGGGATTAAGTAAAATTGATTCGGTGGGCCGCACAAAGTTTGCACCTTAACACATGCAAGCTCAGCATTAATCAGTCAACTGTGCATCTTAACATCAAACATTTATTCAGGGGAAAATGTATCAGACAACATGTTGAACTTCAGCATTTAGCAGCTTAACATGAGGTAGCTTTATTTTTTCCCTCGCTGCTCAAGGGGCTCTGGGCGTCTCCTCTTCAGCTGTGTATGTTGGTTGTTTCACCCTGACACTGGCTCAAACCTTTGTAGTTTGGTTTCTACATACTCGACCTCTGCTGCAGGACATTTTGTGCCGACCTTGCACCCATTGTAAAGAATTGTAAAATATTTGGCCTTCCAGCAAATGTAGCTGATGCAGGTGGATACTTTGTGTATTTTTTTTTTTTTTAGGATGCTATTTTCAATTGGTTTTATTTTGATATCATAGTAATTTTGACCACAAACAACATGTGACTTTTTGCTCAAAAACAGATTTGGACACACCCATTCATTAGACTTGGCTAAATATAGCAAGGATTTTTGAAGAAAAACAAAATAGGAAAACATTTGATCCAAAAAGTTTCGAAACTGTATGAGCTTCTTTTATTAAGGCAAACCTCTGATACTCTTTTTCAGACCTACGATATTTTGTTTTCTACTATAGTTCATAAAAATATTGCTTGTTTCATTTATTGCTGAGCAGGTAAAAAGCAAAGAATTCACATTAACATTATTTTGCCTTTTTAATTGAAAGAATCTAATTATGCCCCTTGAGTTCTTTGAACTTACCAATTTTGGCTAAAAAAGTTTGGATATCACTGGTCTACAGTGAGCAATTTGGTTTATGACTAATAAATGCTATTTACCAGCAGGAGGGCGCCGAGAGGTATTTTAGTTTGATCAGGGATCATAATTTGTCATACAGCATCAGAGTCAACAATCCCTAATAGGGAACCACAAAAAACCACAAAAAAGTGGCAGTAATGTAAAGAGAGCACAAAATGGTACAGAGATGAATTGACCTGGAGCCTTTAGCTGCTCATCATATTTGGTGCTTGTACTGCTATAACTTTACACACCATCCAAACCATCAGGACCTCCAAATGTTAGAGCCCTTTTTCCTCTGAAAACTATGAAAAACGTTTTCTAACATGGCTGCAGTGTCTGCCATGTTTGTTTTGAAACTGTAGCTCAGACAGAGACAACCAGTGGCTGGAGCTAAACCCAACTGACTTACACAGCGAACACACACATACACACACACTCACATGCACTTCTGCCGTCTGCAGGCAGGGGCTTCTTGTCACTCACAGCAATGTGGAGGAAAATATAAAAGCTAAAGTCATTAAAATAACTTGTTGAAAATATTCATTGTTGAGGGATTATTATAGCTGTCACCAGTTATATCTGTTAGTCACAACAGCGCTATGCAGATTACTGACTCCCCTAGCAATCTAGCTGTAGGAGATGGAATCACTGTTTGGGCATTGGGCCTTTTTTGATGCTGGTGATGGGGATATATGAGCAATAATAATTTAAGCTGCAGATTTTTTTTGTGCTGTTCCTAAAGGCTAATGTACTTACAGAGCACAGCTGTGCATGAAAAAACCCATATGAGTTGTGTGTTCCCTTGTCAGCAAATGTGACCGGTTATTGTGTATACATGCATATATATATATATAACAGCATCATCTTTCTCCCTACAGGTTCACAATGTGTCGTTCTCCTTTGAGCTGATGCAGGACGGAGGTCTGGAGCGACCAAAACCCCGACCTGAGGGTGAGATGCCTGTTTAACACTTTTATGCTTTTAATATTTGCCTTTTTAAACTGTACTGTGTTCTGTTAAGGAAACAGTGACTAAAAAAACAGCAAATTTATTAGCTATAAGTAATATTTTAAATTGGGTCATTTGACCTAAATTGGGTCAAAATATTTAATGATAGACTTTTTTTAAAGGATGTCTCCATCTTTCATTTTCTCTGTTCATCCAGTAATTCTGGAAAATTTTTATTTGGAAAATGGAGTTCTAATCTGGAAATCTAGAATTTTACACCTTAAAAATGGAGTGGTGCAGTAATCCTGCATGTCGTATAGGAGCATGCTCTATCACCCAAGAAGTGTGCTGTGGTGGGGCGTTTCTCTGCAAAGTCCCTCTTCTCACTACTGCATCTTCCTATTTTTACTGAATAGCTTGACTGTTGTGGGCTTTTGGGTGGAGAACAAGTGCAGTGGATATAAAAAAATCTACACACCTCTGATAAAATTTCAAGCTTATGTGATGTAAAGAAATGACAGCAAGATAAATGATTTCAGTGCTTTCTCTACCTTTAATGTGGCCTACATCCTAATGTGACCTATTATGGCATATGCCCTGTACAAACAAATCTGTTATAAGAAAAAATAAAAAAGGCATACATTTTGGTTTAGTTTTAGCATTTTACTTTTAAGGTACACATTACAATTTACTATACAGAATCTGATTCACTGTAAATAAAGTTCAGCTGTCCTTGTAGGATTTTCTTGACATTTCCCTCCTTTAACTAATACCATAGTTTATAGAGACGTTGCAAAAATGATTTCATTGTACAAATTTATCATTCATCAGAAAGATATGAAAAAAATCCAAAAGTGACATCCTTAAAGCTGGATGTTTCTCCATAACTGATTGAAAATCAAGATACAAACTGGTCATGGAGGTTGCAGGGATTTCTGGATAGTACTAGTTGTGTTCTGCATGTGATAAATATCCCCTCGATTCTCCACATGCATGAATCAAGCAGTACAAATGAAAGAAGTAATTTCTTCCAAAGAAAACATCCAGGCCTCTCTGAAACTTCCCAAAGTCTTGAGGAGAATGTGTTGTGGTCTGATGGAATTAAACATTAGGCCACAATTCCAAATATTAAATTTGACACAGTAACACTGCACACTACCAAATAAACGCCATACCCACAGTGAAACATGGTGGTGGCAACAGCATTCTATGGGATTCTTTTTTTTTTTTTTTCAATGGGAACTAGAGCTTTGTCAAGGTGGATAAAATCCTGACAGTTTTGATTCAAAACCTTCAGGTGTCTGCTACAAAGCTTAAGATGGAGTTAAATTTTCTGCATCACAGTGAGTGCAAGCATAGTCAAAATCAACAATGAAAAGAAGGAAATTAAAGTTTTGCAATGACTGAGCCAAAGTTCATATCTAAATCTGAAAGGAAATCTAGGGGGTCACCTGGAGAGGAGTGTGGACAAGGGACAAGAGATGTCCTCGCAATCTGAACTCAAGATAGGGGATGTGGACAGACTCCTACCATGAAGAAATCTTAATGCTGAAATTTAATCAAAAGTATTGCTTTGTGTGTATGCATATGTATGAAACCATGTTATTGTAGTTTAGTTGCAGCTTATGTGTTTTCCTAACAGTTACTTGCGTTTCAGTTGAATTATGCAGATTATACATATGCTGCATCAAAAATGGAAAAAGTTTTGTAAAAAAAAAAAAAAAAAAAAAAAAAAATATATATATATATATATATATATATATATTTTATATTTTTAAATATATATATATATATATATATATATATATATATATATATATATATATATATATATATATATATATATCTATATATATTTTTTTTTTTTTTTTTTTTTTTTTTTTTTTTTTTTTACATTACAAAAACATGGACTAGAAGGAATATTAATGACTGAATAACTTCCAAGCATGTATCTGATTATTTCTCAGTTAATGATGTTTTTTGTAATCAGCCAAGCTTCAAATTAAATCCTTTTCTTTTATTTTTGCAAAAGGAAAGACTTGTCTGGTTGGTTTTCAGATGACAAATAGATGCTTATATTAACCCTAATCTTGAATTTTCTTCTGTTGTTTTCCTCAGATATTGTGAACTGTGACCTTAAATCAACTCTGCGCGTCCTGTATAACCTCTTCTCCAGGTACAGAAACGTGGACTGAGCACTACATTTCACAAGTGGGAACACGTTACAACAACCACACAAAATTCTTGTCGGTGTTTTTATCCTTTATTTTAATTTTTTAATTAAATGCATGAATCACATTTAGTGATTGATAAGAAATCACACAAATCTAGATCTGCTTCCACTCCTGCAGAGACATGCAGCTTTTTTTTTTTTTTTTTTTTTTTTTTTTTTTTTTTTTTAAGGCTTTTTGTGGTAAATTTCAGGAATGTCTTACAGATTTATGGAGCTGAAAAACATTCAGACGTGTTGTTAAGGCTAAGTTAAGTTCAGTGATTTGTTACCCTGAATCTATATCATGACCAGATTTTAGGCTATCTTTATGTTTTATCTAAAAAGCAAAGAAAAAGAACATTTACTTGTATTTATTATGCATTTTGATACCCTTCTTGATTTTCCAGCTGTTGAAATATTTCATCCTGGTTTTGTTTATGTCCTCATAAGTGCCTTTATTATTTAAACCTGTGAACACTGTCAGCTTGATACTGGGATGAATGTGCTCCCAACTGTCTTTGAGCTCCTGATTTCCGTTGCAAACAAAGTTGAACATTTAAAATATTTGACCAAAGCTTTGCTGTATTCACATACTTAATCATAAAGGTTTTGCTAAGCAGCCACTTTCCTTTTTGTATTTTATACCATAAAATTTGTTTTATTTTTAACTGAGGTGCATCAGCTTCTAAATAGCTTTTGTACATTATATTAATATGTGCACCGAATGTTAAGGGCACAACTTTCTGCTAAAGCAGCTAAATACAATCCAATGTCATTGTTTGAACACACTCCCTGTAATGTTTCTGTTTATGCTCTAATGCACTACATTCAATAAACATTTCAGTGACTGAATGTGGTTAAATTTTTCTGCCCCTCAACAGAAATAAAGAGAAATGTGTTTCCAACGAAAACAAAACAAAAAAAATGGGGTCAAAATGCTTCAAATTTTCTGAGCACAGAACGACAAGTGAACCTCCAGAACAATTTTTTTCACTAAATTGAGACAGACTGTTAGAAAAGCGGTGTAAAAGCTTTCTGAATTGGAGCTGACCCCACCGCAAACCGAAATAGATAGAGGAATTACTGAATGGATGAAAAGGTTCATTTCTCCTCACACATTCCACAATAGCCTTTGAAAAGGTAGGGGGGAATTGGGTGTGTACACGCATGTGTTGATGTATTATTGATGACTCTGTGGCATTGCACAGGCCCACGCAAGCTGCACAGGCATTTAGATTGAGATGTTTTGGATTCTGTGTTGCTTTTCAATTAATTTTGTGTCCATTGTGTGTCCTCTGTGTAGCCCTTTCTTAAACAAAAAAAAAGAAAGAAAGAAAGAAATCCTTTTGGACTCCAATGTGTTTCGGAACAAGCGCATTGTGCAGTTTGTAAATTAATTTTCAACTCCGAGTTTTAAGGGTGGGCTGAAGTATTTTCTGTTTTTAAGCATCGATGTGTTGCAGAAATTCAGCCTTTGTTCCAAGAAAAATTGACTGAAATCAGAATATAAACAGAATCAAAATTTAAAATAGATATTTATAGTATATATACAGTCATGAAAAAAATTGGACATCTCAAGAAATACTTACTTCTCTATTTAGAAATCTTCACATATGGATGTCTAATCTCATTCTGCATCTCTGGAAAAGAAAGTTAGTTTCAGGTAATCCTCAAAACTTTCATAGTTTAGTAAAAAGTTAGACACCCAGTGTTGTTTACCAGTCTTTGACATCGGTCTAAGGGACGTGTTTCATAGTTGGCAGAGGTTCCTTTCCCGGGATGTCCTCTGTTCTGGTGTCCAAATAATTCTGTTTTAGTTTATTCTGTCTAAAGAATGTTATTCCAGAAGTCCTGCTCTTTGTCTACATTGTCGTTGGCAAGCTTTCTTTCATGTTTTTCTAAGAGAGCAAAATATCCTCTTTACACACCTCTCATAGAAGTTGAACTTGTTAATTCTCTGATTAGAATTTTCTCACTGAGATCGCTCCAAAGCTGTGTAATGATGGTAGGATACTGACTGTTCATATCCATCCACAGAATCCCACTTTAAGTCATTTTAGACTACTTTGAGCTGAATGAATCAGAATCCTGAAAGGCAACAGAATTTCTTACTTGTAAAACTGTAAATGATCTTAAATTATATAAAAAATAGAATACACACTAAATGCTGTTTTCATTTACATTTCTGGTAGCATAGCACCTTTAACAATGTAATATTACACCCTCAAACCTCTATACTTTCTATGCTTTCAGAGAAGAAAGCATTTGTCAGAGTGAGTGTGTATCAAGTGTAGCCTTTGAGCACATTGAAGAATATACTAAAAGTAACATTATTTTGTGGTGATTTCCATCTCTGATGCTTTCACTTCACAACCGCTGCTAGAGGCTCTGAAAGCATGTTATGATAGTTTCTTCTCCACTCCGGCTCGCCCAGGGAACAATTGAGCTCCTCTTGTTATTACCCGTTACATTATTGTTATTGCATTATTGTTAACATTGTTGCTCTATGCAATGGAGTCACATGGACACACGGCCACATTCCCTCGATTGAAGACAGCAAGAAACACAGATGTAGTGCTCCTATTATGGCGATCTCAAGTTTTTTTGTGCAACAAGAAATAACGTGTGTCACTACAGTCAGCAAAGGTAGTTTCAGCTAGTTCCAATCTAAGACTGTTACATTTTTTCTGTGTAAGTCTCACAGTTGGAAGCTTTGCTTTGTTGCATTTCTTTTTTACTTTTTATTCATTCTCCCTGGTTCAAATCGCCTATTTAAATTCAAATTCCGCTCCCATGAGAGCTCAGCGTAAGATTTAAATAGAGATCTCCTCTGCCGTGTTGTCAGAGAACAACAATGACAATCTTGGTCTCAAATAAAAGCACTTTTGGTTGTCTGCGCCTGATTGCTCCGTGCTATTGCACGGCAGCTGCTGCTGGTCTTTCTAAGCTCTAAAGGAGAAACAGAAAAGAAAGAAGTAAGACCATAAAATGCACTGTTAGTTAAAGGATTTAGGAAACCTCAAGTTCGTTTACTTTTTGGTCATTTTACATATGTTTAAATTACATAAAATGTGAAAAAAGGTAGGCTGTAACCTGCCAGAGATCCAGTTTGAGTTTAGTCTTGTGCCAACTTAAAGAATATTTCAGAATATTCAGCATACGCCTCCCTTCCCAGGTTTATCCTGCAGGAAGAATGACAAAAAAACATTCCTCTAGGCTTTGCAAAAGCTATTAAATGGCAATAAAATGGTTTTAGGACTTCAACTGCAACACTTTTGTGAGAACCTCTACAGCTGTATTGAAAAATTTCCACATCAGTGTTTGAAATTTTTTTTATGTGAGAGCCTGTTTTAAAATAACAAATTTAATCCTGTGTGTATAAAACTTCCTAACTTTAAAATACTTCATTAATAATTCTTTGAGAATGCCATTGGCATCTTTTTGTCGGCTGACGTTAGGCTTTTGTTTCAATCCAAGGAAGCTTTTTATGTACAGTAAATAAGATTAATACTTTAAAATTCTGAACAAATATTTTTGACATGTACAGTGTCTTGGTTACTTTGGGTTTACTTCTCTTGGTAGTTAAGTATTTTTATAAATCATGGAGATAAGCAATCATAAATCTCAATAGATACTCAAATCATGCATATATTTTGATTTAACTGTGGTTGCTTTCTGAAGCTTTTATATTGCAACGTATATTCACTGGATACAACTATGTTTTCAATTGGCTGAGTAATATTAAATCTGACAAATTATGACCCTGATCGAACCAAAACACTCTGTCTTAATAAAGATGAATATTTACTGGAGTCACAACCTATTTTCCTGCAACTATGCCTAGATTATAAAAAAGTCATTTAAATCTTCTGATGTCCCCAAAGTAGGGTAAAAAAAAGTTTGAAACCAAAAGTAAAAGCAAAGATTTCACAACTAAGTCAAACAATACACAGTGTACAGGTCCAGAATTTGGATTTTACAAAACACCAGTCTTGCTGTTAAATACAGCCAGGGATTCTCTGGATCCGGCCCTGTGAGTGACGAGCAGGTCAGACGTAAAACAAGAGCTACACATTTTATTGAAAAAAATCTGACATGTTCCTTTGGGATTAAAGGGGTAGTTGGAACAGTTTCCTGCAGGATCTCACTGAAGTAGTAATAAGAAGTTGGTCCCTTACCTGCAGGTATAGCACATTAGTAAAATGGCTAGTATGATCATTTACACTGGTATGATATATTATTTTTTTAAAATTCACTCTAATTAGTTGTTCCCCCTAATACTACATGAGAATTACTTGCTATTTCTCTAAGCTTTTATTATAAATTTTGTCCACTGCGAGTAGGATACAGACTACAAATGACCAATTCACAGAACCCCACTTTAGAAAATATAGGACCAAAAATCAACCCTATTTTTTCTTTAATATTCATCTTTTAGTAACAAAAACCTTAGAAAGCAGATGATCAAACCAGAGATTGAACTCTGACTTTTTTATAAGACCAATTAACCAGTCCATTGCCTTCAGGAAAATCAATAAATCATCATGTTAATATATTAGCAGACATTAAATCAAAGTTTTGACTATAAAGCCTATTGAGGTTTTGCTGGTGCTAAGTAATCCTTTCCGGAGTGTATTGATGTTATATGTTTATAGACTGACTTGTGTTGTTCTCTGTTGCGTTTCTAAAACTCACTCTGGGATCTCTGGATGAATATCTGCAGCGGCTTGACAATATCACATTGTTTTGAGAAGAGACAGTGACTCAAGAAGGCGGAGGCATTATCAAATGAGACTCCTACAGCTCTGTATTTCCCATTATGTCTGTCTGTGTGTGTCAGCACATCCTCGCTCTTTCTCTTAGAGTGAAGTACTCTTACTGAGAGAGCTCTTGGAAATCATGATAAAGGTCAGCAGATAGAAAAGCTGGTTTTTGTTCATGAGAAAATTTTATATGAACAATTATACAATGTAAGAGGGTCACACTAAATGATCTACATTTTCTAAAGGGGGATGATACACAACAGAAAGTGGTAACACAGATAATATTCAGTTGGGTCTTTTATATTTTGTAATAAACAGGATATTATATTAATCAAGATCTTACAAAATGGTTTTTGTTAATCTGTATGTAGATATGGCTTATTCTGAACAGATTTGAGGTTCCCTGTAACATGGGTCCAAAACATTTTCCAACATTACTGAATTCGACACTCTAGTTTGTTTTTTGACTTTTTTTTTTACCATTTACAAGCTGTAGTTGGAAGGTTTGATATTCAGAATAGGTCAAATACAGTACTGTGAAAAAGTATTTTCCCCTTGTCACACTTAAATGTTTCCGATCATCAAATAAATTTTAAGACTGGATAAAGATAACCTGAGTAAATGCAAAGGGCATTTATAAATGATGATTTCATTAATAGAAAAAAGCTCTCTCTAAACCAACCACCGATCTGAATTGGATTTAATTCCAGACTTTGGCTAGACCACTCCAAAACATAATTATTTTTTTGTAATTCAGAGATTGCCTTGCTACTGTGGTTTTGGTCATTGTCCTTCCGTCCTCCTCCTCCTCCTGCATATCCAAAGTGTGATTCGGCTTAACATCCTGTACTGATGGCTGCACGGTGTCCTGCAGGATATTCTGTTAGAGAGTAATTGTGCTCTCAGTTTTTCAAATTTTATACATACAGTGATGAGGGAAAAATACTGGCTCTCTCAAAGATTTCTTGTATTTTGCTACACAACTGTTCAGATCTCCCAAAAATTTTTTATATCGGACAAAGATAACCCTGGTCAACACAAGATGCAGTTTTCAAATGAATTCATTAATTAAGGGAATGCTTTTGTTCAGCAGGAACAGGCAAGCTGGTGAGAGTTTCTGGGAAGATTGATGGAGCTAAATACAGGGCAATCGTGGAGAAAAACACTGTTAGGTGCTTCAAAAGGCTTTGGCTGAGGTTCGCCTTCTAGTAGGGCAACGACCCTAAACATGAAGCTTGAACTACAGTAGGATGGTTTCAATCAATGTATATTTATGTATCCTAAATCTACGTAAGAGTATTTTTAGGCAAGACTTGAAAACTAATGTTCAAAGATGCTCTTTGTCCACTCTAACTGAGCTTGAACTAATCTGGAAAGAAAGAGAATGGGCAAAAACTTCAGGCTCTCAAATGTAGTCACACACACACACGCACACACATGGTGAATGCGCTTTTTTTTTTTTTTTTCATTTGAATCATGTTGTCAACTGATGACAGGGAGCTACAGATGGAGAGGCAGAGAAAAAGGTCTTGGGGGCAGAAAACAGAAGAGGGAGAAGAATAAAGATGTCGTAGGGATAAAAAAAAAAAAAAAAAAAAAGCTTTTCAAAGTGGTTGAAAGACAGTAGGTAAGTCAGTCAGCGTATGAAGACGAGGTTTGTAAATATTCAGGTTAGCTTAAGTTACCACTTGTAAAATGACAGGTTTCTGTTGTCTTGCAACTGTATTTACAATATAACAGATCATGACAAGAAAAATAAAGGAACTTGTGTGTGGTTATTTTGTTGTGCACACCATAATCATTTGTTTATCTGTTTTATGATTCACCATCTAGTTAAACTGTAGAACTTGGCAGTGATATGCTTGACTCCAAATGCCTTCATTCAGTAAAACTCTATAGTGCTGTTGTGATGTATCTGGTAAGTGTCCACTCAGTAACTATTATATAAGGGTATCATTTAAAAAATTAAAGTTTCATGTTTTTTATATGTGGTTTGACTGCTGTACCTTTGAAACCTACTAAACACACAGTTCAGTGGGGGGCTTCTATAATGTGTCTGCATACACCTCGAAGTACATTTGCGCCTCTGGCTCTGTTGGTTGACTTTTACATGAAACAAAAATAGATTTATTATTTCTAAAACTGTCCTTTAAATAGCTGTAAGTTTGGCTGAATCACCCCTGTTTTAGCATCACCTGGAGGCAACACTAAAAAAGGGCTGATTCTGTATTAAAATGTTTTATTTAAAAAACTTTCTACAACTCAAACATTTTCACCTGTTAGCGAAGATCTGCTTGTATGTTAACTACACCTGCAATTCAATGGGAAAACAACAAACGCATTTCCAAATCTAAAGCACATTTAGAACAGATTGTGTTAAAAAATAATTATTTTCGTAGCTGTCAGGCCTTTGTCTCTTCAGCAGTGAAAGCACTCTGTACCCTCCTGTCTGGTTTTTGATTCAAATGCTGTCCCTGACCACTTATCATGTACATAATGAGACAAAGGTAAAACTGATTAGATCAGCATTTCTTACTCTGGAGACTCCACAGGAGAAAAGGTGCTCGGAAGCTCTTGAGTAGCTCATTCTTCCTGTCTTCCTCTCCAAGTAGCGGGATCAATGCCAATCATGGAAACTGAGTCCCTTCCGCTCAGTCCTGTTGCTGCTATCTTTCATGTCTTCTTGTCTGTCTGTGCAGACAAGTCAGATAAATGTCAAACATTGAAAAGGAGCCCGTTCCTCAGCCTGTCTGAACAAAGTCTTTCCGAAAACACAAAAGGAGCAGGAACTTTGGTGTTTCCACTGACACATTGCATTCCACACTATTTTTTTTTTTCACTTCACATCGCTCAAGGTTAATTGTGGTTTTATTAAGTATCTGAGTTCAAAGCTGTACCCAGTAGTTCCAAAATAATAAATCAGTATTTTAGGTATGTGGGCAATATTAGAAACCACAAAGTATAATGTGCTCTTTATGTTTTTTTTTTTTTGTTTTTTTTTCTGATTTGACGAAAACTACAATAGCATAAATTTGGTACTGTGGCTGCTGTGTGTTCTTCTACATCTGTAGAAATTAAAAAGCTTTAAATTCTCAGTAAAACAGAGGAAAAAGTAGACCAGCTTTTTGGGATAAGTGTAGCGTCAGCTGCTAATAGCTATGTTACACTTGCTCTATAACAGAACTCCATCAGGAAACTAAACATATGCGCTCCACACTGTTCAGATTAACCTACATAAAATGAAATCCTGCCTTATTTTCCTGCTCCTTCAGAGTTATCCATTGATTTTTGCTACTCTGTCACAAGGCTGCTGATCCTGTGCATCGCTGACAGCCTACTTCTGTGTCAGGCGTATGGCGGAGGTCCCGGGTATGTGTCTGCCTGGGGCTCCTGTGGCCTTCAAGAGCTGAGACTTTACCTGCCCTTTGCTGCTCTTGAGCGCTGAGTGTTGAAGGCTTTTTACCATTCTCACCACTCTAAGAACTCTGCAATTCCAGGTGACAAATTTGCACACACATACCCATTTCACACAATCAAACTTACTTATTCATCAACACACACACACATATATTCACATCAACACACCCATACAACTAATCCAAATAGTTGAAGGTCATCCTAACACAGGTTAGCAGGTTCCTATTCCATCAATGTGGCCTATTTACTTTTGCAGCAGATGCCGTTTTGATTTAATTAAGTCGATCATGATACCATCTTGAGGTATCCTTTTTGTAGAGCAAAAATGCCCTGGCACCTGTCGGTAACCAGCCTCTCGATAGTGTGCCTGAAATGCCAAAACAGGATATGAAGAAAAAGAAATGGAGAAAATATTACTGAGTTTTCAGAAACAGATGTTCTTGAGTAAGAGGGACTTAATTTTTTCTTTAAAATCATTTTACTTAACAGCTTCGACCTGCAGATTAAGTTATACACATAATATCCTGTAACTCTGAATAAACAGACAGCTTCAAAAATGATGAAGGAAGCATTTTGAAGGAGACAGATACATAAGGGAAGGATCTGAGTGTTTGATAACTTCATGTAATTATGAGGTGCATTGAGGCCTGGTATGTGCTGTGGATGTATTCACCCAGGTCTTTAGAAGAAAGCTACATAAAACAGAACTTACCCACACACATAAAGGCACACTCTACTGAAGGTTAAATGAAACTTACACAAACTCTCCAGTTTACAATTAATGACATGTGAAAGTGAAAGTAGGCGGCTGAGTTCCAGTCATAAAGCTCAAGGCCAAACGCATTATTATAAAGCTGAATGCTGCTGTGCTTCAGGATTTTTATGCTTGAGACTCATCTCATTCAAGAGAATGAATTCCATCAGGTGAAAATGTAATTAATTTTTGAGCTCAAGTATTACCTTTATTTTTGATGAATTATCCATTCACAGTGGAATCCAGTGCTAACAGCAAAGTGTCAAGGTTTGAATTTGTTTCTTTTTCCTTTTTAATTGGTTTTCCTGCTTGTATTAATGGCACACTTATGTTGTTAAAATACTAAAATTTTCCACTTGCTTGTACCTGGATTTAGTCTTCATGAAAACCACAAAGGAAATGACAGCCAATTTTCCCATTTCTTTCAGTAGAGCCTAGTGTAAAAATAAAAACAGAGTTTAGGAAAACTTGTTGGCTTAGTAAAATAAACTGTCAGGTTTTGAAGTTGTAATGGATCCAAACGCAGAAAGGTCAGGGGAAGGTACATGGTGGTGAGGATGATTTAATGAAGAAAACAAGATCAAACAACAAAGGCGAGAACAACAGAAGATCAGTTGAAACAATCAAAATTGGAGCATAAACACAGAGAAGGTGTGAATAGTGACCAGGAACCAGGTGAGTAAAATCAGGCGAATGCAGAACAGCTGAGGGAGGATGACAATAAAACACGGAATAAACACAGTGGGAGCAGAACCAAAACACAAAAATATTTACAAACCAAGGAGCAAAAAAAACTAAAGTCCTGTTCATTCTCTGAAAAAACATAGAAATTAGTTCTTTTACTTGAGGCATCAAAAACAAAGTTCTTGCTGGCAAGGATTTCATACTTCACAAGGTCTTTCCGACTGCAGCAACCCACTTCATATTTCTCAGACACCCATTTATCATGACAGCAAACCATTCAAATAGATTTGGAAAATGTTTAGTCACAACAGGGAAATTTGACTGCTTTGTCTTGTCAGATTTAGCTGAATTCTTTTAAACTGGTTGGTTTCCCGACACAAACCCGTTTTTTTAGCACAGTCCAAAATTTCTCAATAGAGTTTAGGGTGGGGGCATCCAGGAGGTGAATGTCAAACCCTGGATGGCCACTGTTAGTCACTGTTGGAATCCTAAGTATGTCCAAGTTTCAACCATTTATTTTACTCCTCATTGTTGTTCACCTCCATGTCACCTTCAGTCTGGAAAGCCTGTTCTTCAAGATGATCATTAAATGATGATCAACATCCACTAAAGCATGATGTTGCCTGCTTCATGTGCTTCATGTACACAGCAAACTGTACTACCTAGCCCCTTTGTGCAGTGCAGAAGTCTGGAGAAGAGGAGGTATGCTGTATGGAGAAGATGTGTGAAAGTCATGGAAGCAAGACAGAATCCATGTGTGAATGAAACAAAAAGTGCAGGCAGGGTTGAGAGGATGAAAATGGATTTCAGGAGAGATCTGTAAAAGAGTGCTACAGGACTGAAGGTTTCAGGATGGTAGTAAGATCTGCTATGGTTTAAAGATGATGGCAATTACAAAGGAGGGATAATGGATATAATGAACAAAGGCAATCATCTTATCTTGAATGTGAACAAAACAAAGGAGATGATTGTAGATTTCAGAAGAAACAAGGTTAGATCAAACCCTATTTCCATCATGGGAGAAGAGTTGGAGGTGGTTGAGGAATATAAATACCATGGTGTTCATCTAGACAACAGACTGGACTGGAGACTCAACAGTGAAGCTGTCTACAAGAAGGGACAGAGCAGACTGTATTTCTTGAGGAAGCTAAGATCCTTCAAGGTTTGCAGCAAGATCGTGCATGTCTTCTATAAGTCTGTTGTTGAGAGCGTCATCTCCTCTCCCATCATCTGTTGGGATAGCAGCATCAGAGCCGGGGACCTACAAAGGCTCAATAATTTGATAAAAAAAAAAGGCTGGTTCTGTTCTGGGGACGACTGTGGAACCTCTGGAGATGATTATGCAAAGAAGGATTTTGCATAAAATTAAGAAAATTATGAACAACCCTGACCACCCTCTTCATGAGACTGTCAATAGAAAACAGAGTCTCTTCAGTCAGAGGCTTCTTCAGATTGGTTGTAAAACAGACCGCTACAGGAGATCTTTCCTGCCCATAGCCATCATAGTATATAATAAATCCTTAATTAAATTAGTTACATCAACATTTAATTTTGCTTTGGGATCAATAAATAAATCAATAAAAATAAATATATATTTTAATTGAATTGAATTTGAATTGAATATAGTGATGCATAAAAAAAAAAAAAAAATAAATAAAAAAAAATTCCCTTCTCACCCTCCACGGGTGGTCTTTCTCAACCTCTGAGCTTGGGTCCTCTACCAGAGGCCTGGGAGCTTGAGGGTTCTGCGTAGTATCTTGGCTGTGCCGAGAACTGCGCATTTCTGGACTGAGATGTCTGATGTTGTTCCTGGGATCTGTTTTAGCCACTGCTCCAGTTTGAGGGTGACTGCCCCAAGGGCCCCAATGACCACAGGCACCACTGTGGTCTTCACCTTCCAGGCCTTCTCCAGTTCCTCTCTGAGGCCCTGGTATTTCTCCAGTTTCTCGTGTTCCTTTTTCCTGATGTTGCAATCGCTTGGTATTGCTACATCCACCACAATGGCTTTCCTCTGTTGTTTATCCACCACCACGATGTCCGGTTGGTTCGCCATTACCATTTTGTCTGTCTGGATCTGGAAGTCCCACAGGATCTTAGCTCGGTCATTCTCCACCACCTTTGGGGGTGTGCCCCACTTTGATCTCGGGGCTTCCAGTCCATATCCTGCACAGATGTTTCTGTACACTATGCCCGCCACTTGGTTATGACGTTCCATGTACGCTTTCCCTGCCAGCATCTTGCACCCTGCTGTTATGTGTTGGACTGTCTCAGGGGCCTCCTTGCACAATCTACACCTTGGATCTTGTCTGGTGTGGTAGATCTGAGCCTCTATTGCTCTGGTGTTTAGGGCCTGTTCCTGTGCAGCCAGGATGAGTGCCTCTGTGCTGTCCTGGAGTCCAGCTTTTTCCAGCCATTGGTAGGATTTCCTGATATCAGCCACTTCAGTTATTTGTCGGTGGTACATCCCATGTAGGGGCTTATCCTTCCATGATGGTTCCTCCAGCACCTCATCCTCTGGTCCCCATTGTTTGAGACATTCGCTGAGCACATCGTCGGTTGAGGCTTTGACCTTGATGTATTTATGGATCTTGGATGTTTCATCCTGGACAGTGGCTCTCACACTCGCTAGTCCTCTGCCTCCGTCCTTACGGCTCGCGTATAGTCTCAGGATGCTGGATTTCGGGTGGAACCCTCCATGCATGGTTAGTAGTTTCCGAGTTTTAACATCCATGGTCTTTATCTCTTCCTTTGGCCAGCTTATTATTCCTGCAGGGTATCTGATTACTGGCAAGGCATAGCTGTTTATCGCATGGATCTTGTTCTTGCCATTGAGCTGGCTTCTCAGGACTTGCCTTACTCGTTGGAGGTATTTGGCTGTGGCTCCTTTCCTTGTGACCTCATCGAGGCTGCCATTTGCTTGTGGTATTCCCAGGTACTTGTAACTGTCCTCAATGTCTGCTATTGTTCCCTCTGGGAGTGAGACCCCTTCTGTGTGGATGACCTTCCCTCTCTGTGTAACCATCCGACCACACTTCTCTAGTCCGAATGACATCCCAATGTCAGTGCTGTAGATCCTGGTGGTGTGGATCAGTGAGTCGATGTCTTGTTTGCTCTTAGCGTACAGCTTGATGTCATCCATGTAGAGGAGGTGACTGATGGTGGCTCCGTTCTTGAGTCGGTATCCGTAGCCAGTCTTGTTGATGACTTGGCTGAGGGGGTTCAGACCTATGCAGAACAGCAGTGGGGACAGAGCGTCTCCTTGGTATATGCCACATTTGATGGACACTTGTGCAATTGGCTTGTAGTTGGCTTCAAGGGTGGTTTTCCACATCCCCATCGAGGCTGCAATGAAGGCTCTTAGAGTCCTGTTGATGTTGTACATCTCTAAGCATTCAATGATCCAAGTGTGTGGCATTGAGTCATAGGCTTTCTTGTAATCAATCCAAGCCGTGCACAGGTTGGTGTGTCGGGTTTTGCAGTCTCGGGCGACTGTTTGGTCTACCAGGAGTTGGTGTTTGGCTCCTCTGGTATTTATGCCGATGCCCTTCTGTGCTGTACTCATGTATTTATCCATGTGCCCATCTATCTTAGCTGCTATGATGCCTGACATGAGCTTCCATGTTGTAGAGAGACAGGTTATTGGCCGATAGTTGGATGGGACCGAACCCTTTGAGGGATCCTTCTGGATCAGGATTGTGCGCCCTTCAGTTAACCATTCAGGGTGAGTCCCACTTTGTAGCAGCTGGTTCATTTGAGCTGCCAGTCGCTCATGGAGGGCAGTGAGTTTCTTTAGCCAGTAGGCATGGATCATGTCAGGACCTGGTGCTGTCCAGTTTTTCATACCTGAGACTCTTTCTTGGACATCTGCCACTGTGATAGTTACTGGGGCTTGCTCAGGGAGGTTGCTGTGGTCATCTCGTAGAGAGATTAGCCACTGTGCATTGCTGTTGTGGGTCGCCTCCCTTTCCCATATGCCTTTCCAGTACTGTTGGGTCTCCAGCCTTGGTGGGTCTGCTCTGTTGTTATTACCCTGCCATTGAGAGTACACTTTAGCTGGTTGGGTGGAGAAGAGCCGGTTAATCCTCCTGGCTTCATTTTCTCTCGTGTACCTCTTTAGGCGACTGGCCAAGGCTTGGAGCCTTTGTTTGGCAGTTTCGAGCGCTTCAGGTATGGGCATCTGGCTGTACCGCTTGGGTACCGGTCTTTTGATTGCACCTCTTTGGAGCTCTGACAATTGGCTCACTTCCCTCCTTGTTACCTTGATTTTAGCCTCTAACTGTCTTTTCCATGGTGGGTATTGAATCTCATGGTTGCTCCTATAGCTGAGCATCTCAAGGATCACTGATGCTGAGTTGTACACCAGCTCATTGGTTTCCGTTATGAGCTATATATGCTATATATATATATATATATATATATATATATATATATATATATATATATATATATATATATATATATATATATATATGCATCACTAACAGCTTGAAAAACAGTGATTTCTTCTTGATAAAAGTGGGTTCATTACCTTGTTGGTTGAGATCAGTGTTTTGTGAAAAAGATCAAACCTCTGATCTCTTTTGTGCTTAAAGAGATCTTAGAGAAAAAAATACTGTTTATCTATCTAACCTTGGTTAAAAATGTTCTGGTGAAATCTGTTTTTTATTTTTGTCCAGCATGTTGGTGCTGGGGCTGCACAGTAATGCAGTTGGTAGCACTGGTGCTTTGCAATAAGAAGTTTCTGGGTTCAAATCCTGGCCTGGGGTCTTCCTGCATGGAGTTTGCACATTTTCCCCATGTGTGGGCTTTCTCTGGGTGCTCTGGCTTCCAACCACAGTCCAACAACATGATTGTTTGGCCAATAAAAAAAAATATTCTGCTTAACTAGCATGTTTTCACTGAATGGGAGATTTAACCAGGTGTAAATGTGATCAGAACACATATTTTGCTCATGTTTGGGCTACATACACTCAGCTACAGACGACCAAGTTGAAACCTTATGGTCAATCTGATGTGGAAGTTAGGAACTGCTACTAAATTTCTTGCTTTCTATCTCTTTTCTTTTGTGTATTTTGCTGTTTTATGTGCCTCTTGAGATCAATCCTGTTTTATTTTGAAGGGCTTATTTCGCGCTCTGTTTTTTCTCCTTTCATTTCTAGCCTTCTCATTGTTTCTCCCCCATGTGCTCTGTTTTTTATTTATTCTCCAAGTCTTTGGAGTCTATTTGGGACCCAGTCCACAATTTCCCTCATGATGTTCCTCATTGTTTGTTCCTTCCCAGGACTCTGTTTTATTTGTTCAGATGTTTAGCTTCTAGTTACTGTTTTCTTGATTCAATTGGTAATCAAACTTATTCTTTCAGTATTATCACACTTCTGTTCTTTGCCAATTCATACCCCCACATTACCATTTCATCACAATGTACTAATATCTCTTACCCGTGTACTTAACCAATGCACATCAGCTGATTTGTCTTGGTAGTTCATTATTTCTATTTAATTAAGGAGATAAATGATAAGAAAATTGATTATCAAAAAATAGTTAAAACTGTTTAGAGTCACATAAGCCTATATCCTTGCAGTAGAGCAAATCATAGAAAATTAATTTATATCACTACTTTATAAAAGTCGTCAAAGTGGGTCCAAACTGATTCATAGTCAGTATGAAACATTTTTTGTCTGAGAGCACCTTTTCATACCCAAAATAGTCAGGTATGAAATGACCAAAACTATAGTTAAAGTGTCATCATAAATATTATCAAAACTTTTAAAAACATGCTCAAATATTGTCAAAACAAGGTGAATATTTACCTTTTCCTTCTTTAGAATATTATTGTTTAACAAAGTTAGTCTCAGGGGTGCTGTTATAACAGAAGTAAAACTGCTGGAACATTTTAGTTGCGCATGATTTCACACGAGTCTTCCAGATGGCAGAAACAGAAACAGAAACAAACATGAGTTTCCTGTTAGGAAGAGAAAAAGTTTGCTCAGGATTGGTCATCCTGGGAGTAAAACTCTTTTTTATGTAACCAAATACTTAAAAAAATTACTTCAAACCACAATAAGGCTCTACTTTAGACTACACCAATCAATGCCAGTTTTTAATATGGGCAATGTGGCTCTCTGCCCAGGGTGGCACTTCACAAGGGGTGAAATAAGGCAAAGAAATAATCTGTAGTTTCAAAGAACAGCCCTAAGTAGATTTTCTGTGGCTAAATTGCATGTCCAGTTAGTGCAGGGGTGTTCAAATTGTGGTCCAGGCACCATTTGCGGCCTGTGGAACTGTTTTATGGGGCCCACGACTGCAATAAAACACATTTTATTTTTCTGTATCTTTTTCTAAGACAATCAGTAAAAATGTCACCCTAAAGAATGTTTCAAAAAGTGTCAGTCTGTATTAACCGCCTATGCTGGCTGGTGAAATTTGTACAATCATCTTAAAATGGAAAATGTTGGGTACAAAACAAAGCATTCATCTTTTTTTTAATCATGTTCTTTTTTTCCAGTGACTTATTCAAAAGCAGACTTGGGTGCACCCATTCATTGAACTTGGTTAAATAAGAATGAGTGGCCCATATCACATCATATCATTCTTGCTCCAATTTACCATAAAAAAGTTCTTTCTTCTAATAGAGCAAACATGCAAAACATCTTTTTTGGGGTTTTTTTTTTTTTCCGATTTATAGAGATTTACAGATCCCCTCTTTCACAAAAGCCATTTCAAAAGGATGATCGTTAATAAACAAGAGTGATAACTTCTGACAAAGATCAACTACTAATTCTAAGTCTTGCTTTAGGTTTTGTGGCCCACTGAACAATTTTGGGCTGTTTAGCAAAAAGTTTGTACACCACTGAGTAAGTGTGACTAGGCAGCGCCCTCCAGTGTGCACAACATAAACACAGACCAAAGATGACAAACGCTGAAGTTGGAAAATTTTCTGAAGGACAAGGCAGACTTTTGGAGGCTATCTTCTTAAAATCCTGGCTGATTTCTTTTACATCTTCTGTTATGTCAAATACAGAAGCAATCTGTTTGAGGTCGTGCATTAAAATACATCTAAAGCTGTGCTTCAATTTATCTCAAATGTTATGAATTTACCAATCAAAAGTTTACAAAGCTGTAACACCATCATCTGGACTTTCCCAGTTTGTTTAACGTGGTAGTAGTATGTAAAATCGACTTTTTTGATCTTTACATTATTTAATAAAGTAATTCTCTGATCAAAAACATACCTGTAGTGTTGCCTTGATTCTTTCATGCATGTTTGAGAAATCCTTTACTCTCCCATGGCAACCATTCAGCTGTGCAAAACGCTTCGGTGGGGACTGAGGCGCAGCTCCTCCTCTTTCAAGTCAAGTCAAGTTTATTTGTATAGCACATTTCAGCAGCAAGGCAGTTAAAAGTGCTTAACATCATAAAAATATCAATCAAGTATACAGCAAAATCATCAAGACATCAAAATCTTCAAGCAAAATCATCAAAATTATCTGGCAAGTACACATGAAAATCATCAAATTCTGAGACAAAAATATTGATCATTGATTCACTTACTTTATTTAACTGATTTACACTCTAATTTCCACCCTCTGGAAAACCAAGCTTATCTTACCAAGATTTGTTTGCAGATTTATGGTCCAGACTATTAATCAAAGGCAGCTCAGGTGGGTTTTCAGCCTTGATTTAAAGGAATTTAGTGTTTCGGCTGTTTTGTAGTTTTCTGGGAGTTTGTTCCAGATTAGTGCATAAAACTGAAGGCTGCTTCTCCATGTTTGGTTCTGGTTCTGGGGATGCAGAGCAGACCACAAACAGAAGACCTGAGTGGTCTGGAAGGGTGATACAACGACAACAGGTCTTTAATGTATTTTGGTGCTAAGCAGAAGTTGGGGGCTCGCCCTGGGCTCCATAAATGCGAGAACCACCACTGTACTCACCCAACCACAAGCTGCCTCCTGTAGATATTTTTAATCCTACAGACTAAAACTTTTATTCTCACTCTGTTATTTCAAGCAGAAAAGAAAGCAAAATGTAAAATTATAGACTAAGACTAAAAGGTTAATTTTCAAACTGGTTTCTCTCAACAAAATGAAATTCAGAGCAGAACACACAAACCAACCATAGATGTTTAAATCTCAGAATAACAAAGGTCCAAAATAGTTAAAGTTAGATGGATTTTCTTTTGCTTTTCTGTGCAAGGATCTGTCAGGAACAGAGTGTCAGATTCCTGGCATCCCTGGCGTTAATAAAACATCAGGGAACCAGGTGAGGTCAGAGCTGGGGTCAGACTGTGGACCTTAAGGTCACCGAGCTGAATGTTTTACTGGCAGGCTCCATGTTTGCATTGCTCTGAGTCTGAGATTGAGACTCGCATCTCTCCGCCAAGAACCGCACAGTCCACATGTGAATCAGCTGTTTGTATTCGTCTGGAAGAATTTCATCTTACCCATACAAACACTGACATGCTGCTATGTGGAATGCCTTCCTGCCATCAAGCCTGGCTCGGGAGCGGTGTCGGGTTGCAGTAGGTGTTCCTGGGGATGCAACTCCGGCATATCTGTGTTTGTTTTATGTCGCAGCCCCTCCCTCTGAGGAGATGACAGTCAAGAACAGCCAGAGGGGGTGAAACCTGAGATTGGCAGAGCTTAGTAGTAAACAACAACTCCTTTATGAGGCAGAGGCGGCTGCCTGCTGCATTCAAAGATCTAAGGGAGGGAGAAGGACACAATCCCCCCCTCACACACACGCACACACACCATCCTGGGGGGAAGGGGGGGTCTTCAGGGCGGTCTGTGGGGTGTGGGGGAGCTGACGCAGTTAGTTTAATCTCACTGTTTGTTAAATTAAAGTTTGACTCTTATGAACAGATCGGCTCACACAGACCCTGAACTCATTCTGTCTGAATTAAAAATAAACCATCTTGAAGGAATATCAACATTGTTTTTATTTGCTAGTTTTGGATTAGATCATAAATTTGACACATCCCTGCCTCATTTAATCGTTCAGTCATTCATCATTTCTTTGCTTTTCTTCCAATGAGCCAGACTTTGTTGTGATTTAAAATTGGTCTTTATCAGATGTTCTTCAGGCTTTCTGTAGGTCTTTAGCACTTTTATTTTACAAGATCAGTTTTAGAGAAAGTTTTTAGTTTTGTTTGTTAACTCACTTCATTCCTAATCTTTGTTCCTTTTTCTGTAATTGAATTTATGAACAATGCCAAAGGTAACACAGTTTCACAAGCACAAATTATTAACTGAGAAGTTGCAGTAAATGATCAACTGGCAGATGGTGAACTTCTCAGGTCCTGGGTTGGGTCCGTGTTGTTTTTTTCTTCCCTAATTTCTTAAAGTTAGGATTTTCAGACAAAATTTGTCTGCCAGAGATAGCTTTCTGGGCCAGACACTTCTTCTTTTATCCTCCATTTATTCAATTTGCTTTTCATGCTTAAAATTTTTTTGTTTTGGTCTGATACAAGGACATGTTTTAAAAACAGGAACCTATGAAATACCCAGAAAAGACTTAATCTGAATTTTTTGTCTAAAAGAGTCAAACTGTTTACCCCTAATACAACACCCTGTGTGTATAGTGGTAACAGTATCATACTGTGGGATGCCTTTTCCCTTGCTGCATGGAAATTTTGAAGGGAATTTGTGAGAATTAGAATTTTCTTCCAGTATTAAAGAAATGAGAAGTTTCAATACTTGCTAAGAAGTAATTAAACTTTATGGTACAATATATGTTAGTCTTTGAATTTCAGACCCTTTTTATGCCTAAACGATTTATAAGTAGGAGCTACAGGGTTCTACTGGATTAACAAACAAATAATCAGAACCTTTTTCTGAAAATGGGTTGGTAATAGAAGGGAAAATTATATTCCCAAAGATTACTATGAGTCTTACTGTGGGATAATTGTTTTTCCTATAGCATGGAAATTCAGAGAGAAATTTCTCTAAAACATACAAATGAGAGTTGGTAAAACAAAGTGAAACTTTAATCCGAAAGTGATAGCGAGATACTGGAATGAAATTAAAAGGAAACCTGAAAGTCCAAAGAAAAATATTTAAAAGACCTTTGGAAAGGCTGAAGAACTACTGATCAAGAGCAAATCTGGCTGCTTGGGGAGCATTTTATGAATAAACATGAGGTGGTTTAAAACCATTCCTCTGTAATATATTTAGTCATAATGACAAATATCAAAACTTTTAGATCTTTTAGTTCATATGGCCAAAAAAGACAGAATAACACTTTAACCTGTATCTGCTTTTATGCATAACCCTCTACTGGTTATAAATAAACTGATCTCTTTTATAAACAGTTTTTAAAAATTACTTAATGACCTCTTTTAGAAGGTACCATTGTGATGGCAGTATCATGCTGACGTTTTTTTTTTTTTTTTTTTTTTTTTTTTTTTTTTTTTGTTTGTTTGTTTGTTTTGCTTTTTTTAAAGTGACAAAATAGAACATTTCCATGAAAACTGGTAGTGGACTAGAAACAAGAGAAAAACAAAGTCCAAAGAATGGTTTTTGAAACACCTTCGCAAAGACTGTAGACCAACTAAACAACACTGGCTGATGTTTTATTAATGGTCATTTTATTGTCTAGTTCCTCACTTAACGTTTTACGCTAACGATACCAACAGCATAGGATGGTGGTGGCAGTATCATGATCAAGGATATTTTTAGTTTAACAAATAAACAAACAAACAAAAAAAACTTCAGCTGAAATTAGTCATTTTTTAATTATGGGCCAATGTCCACAGAAAAAGTTTTAAAATTTTCTGAAAGCTATGGAGCTATTGAGCAAGACCACTTTAACAGATCACAGAAAAAGTCTTGTCAGCTTGAGGGACAAAGTATGAATAAATAAGTAATGATGGCTCTACTTTACGGTACATGAAGCTCAATTAGTCTAAAGCATGTAGTCTATCTGTATAAATAAACACGTTATTAGTCGTGGTATTATTGTGTAAAGTGCTTCTAAAAGTTTCCAAATTAACTCGTCCAAAGCTGCTGTCAGCAGCGTTCTTTAAGCTTCATATTATCTGTTTGGTCGTCAGTCGAGCAGAACAGACCTGTTTTTATCTGCCCCCCCCCACCCCCTTTTCCTCCTCCTCCTTCTTTTGCTCAGCTGAACGGAGTTTAGGCGCTGCACTCTTTTCTTTTGTTGTTGAACGCTGCCCTTACAGTCCGCTCCCTCCCTCTATCCGTCTCTTTCCTTTTTTTTTCCACCCATCCTCCCATCGCTCACTCACTCCGTTTCATCCAGGGTGACGCCAGTCCCTCTCACCCCGCCCCGTTCAACTCAGTCCGCTGCGTTCATTTCATTCCTGCTCCCATTCCGCGCATATTTCGCATCCTTGGAGAGACGCTGCGCATTTTACGCACTCAGCGCGCCCCGATCCTTCATCAAAGCGAAGCCGAGGGCGGACTCCGGAGTTGGCCGAGCGCTTCCCGGTTCTGCTGCGGCTCCGATCCGTTGGGAAAGTGTGGGAATTAAAGGAGAAAAGCGGCGTTTGGATCGAGGTAAGTTCCCGAGAAGGAGTCCCCCCCCCCACCACCACTTCCACCACCTCCTCCTCTTCAGCCTGTAGCCTGCGCGTCTCAAATCTCCCGGACGTTTCGCTTGTTTCTTGAAAAAATAGAGCAGTCTCAGCCAAATGGGCAGAAACATCTAAACATGTGGATGTTAAACAAGTCTAACAAGCTGATTATTCCTGAACCGCGTTGAGCTTCACAGCGACTGTCGCTTCCACTCCAGTTTTATTATTTCCCCTTTCCTTTTTCGACACCAAGACCCCCAAAAATCTCGCTCTTTTGACACTTTCTTTTTCCTTTTTTCTCTTCTGGTACGTTTCACATAGTAAATCTGAGCCTGCGGGTGTCCGTAAATGGAGCAGCGTGTTGGAGAGAGAAGCTTTCCGCTCGCAGAGCTGGGAGGCAGCTTAACAAAGCTGGGAGTGAATGGGGGACTTGTTGCATCGGCGGGGTTTTCTCTCTCCCTACACAGCCAGGCAGGCAGGCAGGCAGGCCCCAGTCAGGGAAACAGGCCACAGGCTGATAACAGCCAGTGTTTACCCAGTGGACACAGCACATCATCTGCTTCATGAAAACAACATTCAGGCTTTTACAGCCAGAGAGGCAAAAAACCCCTCAGATTTCTTAATTTAAACACATTTTTTATTCTATCTGTTCATGCTGACACAGCTTCACTCCGCTGTGTAACATGTTGATGATCCATATTTGTCTCATCTTCCGTTCTGTCATTAGCAGTGTTTGTGGAGACTTTTCTGAGAACATCTTTTAAACCTCCTTCACTCTTATGTTTTGAATATTGATTAAAGGGCTGCTCATGGCCCTTTTATAGCCTGAGATCTGTGGCAGCCAGGCCAAACCACAATGTAATTATTGGAGGAAAATTACAGCCCTTAAGGATGAAACAGGGCAGATGCACTTCTTCTGGAACAGAAAGCCGTTTGTCAGATGTTTGGGAGGTGTATGTGGGATTAAAAAAGTCAGAGAAGAAGAGTTGGTGCTCGTTTTTTGATGTGATTGTGGTGTCTGGATGAGTGTTGACTCGGTGGTAATGATGAGGTGTATGCTGAGTGAAATGATTTAGTGTGGGATAAAGCAAAAAGCTTTAATTAAATCCCTGGTTTTTGTCTGTTTTCTGGAAATACTGAAAAAAATAGCAGAATTTTTAAACTGCAATATTTCAGTTGCATAAATTAAAGAACTTAGATTGTTTTTGTAATAAAAAATAGCTCCGATTATCAGGAGACACATCAGTCAAGATTTCCTATCTGGTACTGAGTAAAAAAATTCTTTGAGATGCGACCTGTCAATTTTGAGTTTGATTAATTCTGATTGTCGATAGGAAAACATCCCAAACTGTGAAGAGATGCACTGATCCAGGTTTTCTTGGCTGATGCCAATTTCCAGATTTTGTTGAGGTCTGACCTGCCAATTTTGATCAGTTCCAGTTTTATTCGCCTTCTATAAAGCAGACATGAGAACAAAGTAATCAGACTCCTCGATCAAGGTTGTAGTTTTCAACACAACAGTAAATAAAGGAACTACACGATTAGGCTATGTATCATCAAGTGATCAGAATTAGCCTATTTTTCCTTGATCAGCTTGTATGTTGATCAGTGCTACCCAGGCCAAACACTGATAATCACCTTGTTTTATACCATATTGTTAAAATGCATCAAAGCTTAGAACTGCTGCCATTTTTTGATCAGTAAAAGCATTAACTAAGAGCATGTACGCTTTTTATAGTAGAATCAGAATCTGATAAAGTTCAAGAACATATGCTTTGACTCATAAATGGAGATAATCTTTTGATTCCCCCAATTTCTGTTAGATTTAAAAATACTACCTCTATCAAAACATCTGTGACATATTTTAATTTCATTAAGTTAGCTGTTTCTGAAAGTTTCTGAATTAACTCCGCACCATTATAATGTAATACCTATGTTGTAGCATGGTGGTGGTATTATCATGCTTTGGGATGCTTTCCCCCCACAGGATGGGAGCTTAGAGGTCAATCTTTTTTGATCTGAACTCAAAGAAAACAAGAAATATGTACCAGCCTGGAAAAGTGTGATTGGTGCACTGACAAAGTTGGGGCTCATTTTTGATGTTATTACGAGGTGTGAATGAAAATAATGTACAGGTGTAAGCTTAGACAAGTGAATAAGATGGGATAGAGCAACTGATTTTTTTAATTTGAATTAAAAATAACTAATTAATCAGTTATTAAACTGCAATATTTTTGTTTTAGGAAGCAAAGAAATTAGAACTTATTTGCAATTTTAAAAAAATGCTCTAATTATCCAGAGATGGACCTATTAGAAATTTTTTATCCAATACCAAATGCTAGTTTTCTTTGCGGTCAGGGCTGCCAATTCTGATTTTAATTGGTCACGTTTTCCCCCATAAGGACTTTTAAATGGGGATTAAAAAGAAAAAAGTGTTCTCTGTGTTCCTTGACAGAGGTAGTAGTATTAAATCATACAGAAAATGAAGAGATTATAAGATTATCTTGCCTTCTGATTTTCTTTGTTAAACTTAAACATTTCTGATGTGTTTATAGAGTGAATGTTGTGGGAGTTCTTAGTTTGGATGCATTAAATAAGTGGGAGAAAAAAATGTCAGTTTTTTTCATCAAGATGCACCAATCAGTCAAGTGGTCGTTGGAGTTAGCTAATGGACATGACTGGTGATGGGCAGGTCAAATACTTGAATGAATACTCTGATGGTTTTTTTCTCTTCTTATTGACTAAATGCAATAAAACTATAAACTCTCATAATTTCAATGAATACATTCATCAACAAACAGCACGTGTCACATTTTAAAAAAGAAAATCAGACAAAGGTTGGGAACATATGCTCATAATTTTTCATAGATTTGCTGATCACAGATCAGAGCTGATTGAAGGAAATTTGGTTGATCTTGATCCTTGTCTTTTTGATGTATGCATCTTTAAATTGATCATTGCTCTCTAATAATTAAGCCCTACTGGTAAACAGTATTTTAAATAACCCCACTCTTGCATCTGTGAAACTTATCAGAATATTTCTGTTAAATCTGTTTAATCAGTTTTGGACTCTTCCTGGTTGGTGGCATCTCAGCTTTTTTTTTTAATTTTTTTTTTTTTTCTGTGTGTTCTAAAAATGAAAAGCTCTTACTATCCTGAAAGTGTAACAGAGAAAGCAGAGGGCGTTTGTGTGTCTGTCATTGTGTTTAAGCCTGCTTTGTCAGTCACTCTGGGCAAACAATCTCCACTTTCCTCCCCCCTCTGTCTCTCTCCCCCCTCAGTGCCTCTCCTTCTCCTCTCCAGTTCGTTGACATCTGTTTTGAGAGCTCTGTGCACCTGTAGAGATGGAGGAAGTGTGTGTGTGTGTGTGTGTGTGTGTGTGTGTGTGTGTGTGTGTTGAGGAGAGAGAGGGAGGGAGGTGCAAAATGCAAATCCGTGCATTTGTTCTGGGTCCGAACAACGCAGACCAACTAACGACCATTTGGTGTGTGTGTGGTGTGTGTACACTTGTGTGTTTGCCTCTTGCTGTCCAGGCCCCTATTGTTGCAGCAGCAGCAACAGGCGTCGCTGGCCGAGGACACACCATATGTTCTCTGTGTGCTTTAGTCACAAACCGCTTGCGTTTATGTGTGTGTTCATCTCCTTTACCAATGCTGCTGCAATATGGTTTGGAGCCGACGGGCGGCTCGCAGCCTCTTTCCTCCTCCTCCTTCTCCTTGTTGTCTCATCTGTCGTCTCATTTCTCGGCACAAAATCCGGCACACAGATTTTTACGGGCTGGGATTAGGAGGGGAAATCTTCCTGGCATGAAATGAAGTCTTGTGACGTTGCACTTTGTTTTAATTCTGGGTGATCTTTTTATTTTTCTAAGCAGAATATTTTGATGGTGGTGGGTCTAGTCAGTGGGATGAATCAACAGGTGATGCACTAAATCCTGTCTGCAGCCAAATAGAGATTTTCTCTTTTTTTTATCTTTGCGTTTCTCTCTGCCCCTCAGATTTTAACACTTGGCACGACACATCGGGATAAATTTATTCAGGTGTATTGAAAACTGAGAGCAGGATGCTGAGATGGGCTGAGAGTCTGCGCTCCACTGTAATGAAATTTGGGGAGCAGAGCCGGTTTATTGGAGCAACAATGCTGAGTGTTTTTGTGTTTAGGGGCAAAGCACTTAGGTGGGGTAAGGGAGGTTGAGGCAGGGGGGATCGGGCTTTGTTTAGAGGACTGAGGAACAATGGGCATCCTACTGGGTGGGGTGTGGGAGTGTACATTGGGGGGTGGGGGGGTGCTGATTTCTGGCTGCAGGAGGCCAGTAGATCCAGTGATGGCTTGTCTGACCAGCTGGACGGCCTCCTCACTTTCATGTTCATAATAATGCAGAGCAGGCATGGGCACCAAGGTGTACAAAAGTTTTAAAGAGTTTGGGTTTAAAACTATTCTCCCTATTTTTTAAATTTTCATTTTTTTTAACTGCCACAGAGAGTACCAGAGTGGTCACACTTTTCTCTGGTTGTATGTGTGAGCATAGCACCTCCCCCACCTGTTGCTGTAGGCTGCCAGCTGGCTACAGGAAGGCTCCAGCATGCTTTTGAGACAAGTTCAGCTGTTTCGACATTTTTAACATACGCATCCACCCAACACACTTATTAAGGGGATGCTCTTTCAAAACTACAGCTACAGCTTTTTGTGAGTGGTGTTAGCTACAACAGCATACCGCCTGGCTGAATAACAATGGTGGCGACGGTGCTAGGAGTTCGTCCCGTCCCGTAATCGGTGGGTTGTCCATTGTCGTCATTGTGTCCTTGGGCAAAAAGATACTGCACTTGCCTTGGTAGTCAGAGGCCCTGTTGGCGCTGGTGCATGTTAAAGTGTCTGTCAGACTGCCCCAGGGCAGCTGTAGCTACAGTGGCTATACTGTAGTAGCCACAGCTGCAGTGTGGCTTGCCACCATCAGCGTATGAATGAGTGAATGACTGAATGTAGTGTGACTGGAATTGATAAAGCATTATACAAGTATAACTACCTCATATAAGCTTGTTGGATTGCTAGTGCTACTCTATAGTGAGCAAAACCACACAAATGAAATTCTATTCTATTAGTACTTGAAAACTATACCACTAATTGTAACGTGTGTTTAATCTATGATATTTCTGCTCAGGTATAACAACTGTTTGGAATCAAAATTCACATCTTATGTAATCATTAATAATTATGATTAATAATTTATTATTAATGAAATTATTAATAAAGATTAAAGTTTCTTTAGCTGAACCGGGGCACCAATTCCAGTATCTCTGGAATCATAAGTCAAACTTGTCAGTCTGTCATGAAGGACTGAATTCAAAACTACCAGCAGAAGAAACTCTCCACACAACAAGAAATGAGCACTGGCACTCATATTTCCAATTAAGTCTGAGAATTTATTAACAAAATGAGCATGAACCACAATGTAACTAAAACAGTATCACAAACTAGCGTGAACCCGCTGCAGTAGCAGGGAGGAGGTTGAGGAAACTAAAGGGGAGGGGGATTGAGAAGGGCTAATGTTAGGTCTGGAACACTGTCCAGATTCCTTAAGCTAGACCAAGGATCATGGCTTTAGGACTCTAAGTTTGATAATGAAATGAATGTGTATGATGGTAAGAAAAGGAAAAAAAGGATAGAGGGAGAGAGAGGAAGAGAGAAAAACGGTGCAGATATGAATGGTGCTTTAATTTTACTGTGTTTTTCAAACTATGATTTAGATGCAGATCACTTCAAACAGATCGTAGACATCAAACAGATTACAACATCAAGAGTGACAAAGATAATAATAATCATTAGAGCATACATGAGCAACTCTCGAGCAAGAGGCATTAAACAACATGTGAAAGGAAGAAGGCATCTAAATCGTCTTATTTTACTACCTTATTCCAGCCCAGACAGACCTTAAAGGAAATTGTATTTCCTACTTGTGAGATGATCAGGCTCACTCAGATCCGAGATGAGGTCCAGCAAAACGATGACTTAAAAAAAAGACTCATTGTGGTCCGGCAGGGGAATGGCACACGCACATTCCTGTTGGATTCAAAAACCAAAACAGTGTTGCCGACATTTCTTCAGAAGCAGCTTCTGCAGTCTTCTGGTGTCAGATAGCAAAGGGTCTCAATTTTGGCCGCATTCAATGAGCCATTGGCTGCATAAACAATTGGCCTTAAGCTTTCCAGCTTATTCTTCGAAGGTTTTAAAAAAGTCCTCTTTCCTGGCCAGCAGGTTAGAAGAAAACGTGGTGCATAAAGCTTGTTGTGTGTCTCTGTTGGAGGTTGTCCCAAAGATAACTGTTATCTGTCCAGCTTTGGGTTTTATTGCAGGGGTGAGTTCTTATCTGTGATGGCAGCAATGAATGCTGGGAGGTGCAGTTCAAACAATTCGTGAGTAACATGTAAGTCCAACACAAGGTATTAAAAAAGTTACAAAAACAAAAGCCTTGACAAAAACAGCTTTCTTCTTCCATTCCTGCAGTTAAAATGCCTTTCCCTCCCACACCTGTTGCTGCGCACTGTGGTCAGCTGACTAAAAGAAGGATCCTGCACTTCTCCCTCGCTTAGAATACTGACAAATTAAAGGCTCTCTCTGAATGAACAGCCTGATATTCTAACCAGTTAATAATAGCTTGTTTCTTTTTGTGCTGCTCTATTAAGAAAATTATAGCAAAGGGTACGTTTACTGAGAAAAGCACTTGAAAACTATTACTGAAATCAGTAGTTTTTATTCTATATTTTCAGTCAAGTCTTTGCATCACAATATTTAGATTCAAAATCAAAACCAATTAGATCACATAAGGATTTTTTTTGAAGTTAGTATTATATATCAACAGCAGCAATAACTGTTTATTTTCTGTTTTCAGTAAAACATTAGATAATGTTATATATTTATGCCTGCCCATTTTTTTGCATAATTACCATAATACCATGAAACAATATGTGGTAGTTTTACTTACTACGTGGCCTTATTTGACATATTGGGTAATACAGACACCTTCATCTCTAGTGAGTTATCCAGTGTGAGATAAGAGGGTTAAAAAGGGTGTCAGAAAAATGTAATTCAACGTCTCACCTGCGTGTTTTAAATGTGCTCATTTGTACTGGTCCATGTCGGTCCAACAGGTCCACATAGAGGTCAGTCATGTGCAGTCAAACATTTTCAATTGAGGAAAAAAAGGTCAACTTATTTAGTATGATCAGAATAAGGAAAATAACACATAAAGCAGATTTACTGTTATCTATAATGGACCTCAATGACTAACAAATTCCTCTAATTTTGAGGAATCATTTGATTAATTCACTTATTCCACATATGTTTCATAATAAGTATAATATGTTTTTTTTATTAGGTGCTGATGATGACTGTCATTGCATAAGATCAGTAAAATGTGACTTACAGTACTGACAACTAAAACTTCCCATCATCTTACTGCAACTATTTTTTATTGATAAACAGCTGTGGAAAAAACATAAATATGTTTAAATAGTTTTTTTTCACTGTATGTTTAGTCTGAAAATGTTAAGTTGAGCTTTTACACAAACAGTCACTTCACTTTTGTTTTTAGTAAATACTAAATACTTAAAGCTAGACGTGCTCAGTAGTTGAAAATTGGATTAAGTTATTTTTGTCTGCAGTTATTGTGATCTGTAGCATTTTATTATCTGTATGAACACCTACTCCAGTGAGGCTCCATTCAACAGGTAGAATATCTTGTTGGCATGCAAAGTATGTATGACTGCAAATATTGCATTCCAAACAGTACTTTCTGATATTTTAATGTACACACTGATATTGTGACGATGCATCCCTCACTCAGAAGTCCATGTTTTATGAAAAACTTTAAATTCTGTAGCAGTCTGGGACATCTTTAGCATTTTAGCACCAGCATGAATGTGCTAATGTCGTTAAACAAATAGAATGACAATAAATGTCACCTTTAAAATGAAAGCATGTTTTTTTTTCCTTTAAGTAAAAGCAGCATTTTCAAATTTGTGAACTCAGCAATTTGTGCTTGTTTAATGTGTTCCTTTGCAGGCCAGTCCAGGACATCTAAAGGTCCAGATGTGGCGCTGGGGGCCATAAAATGCCGAAATTTGATATACACAGTCGACAGATTGGAACCAGAAACATTCTAAATCATTTACACAGCTTTTTCATCTTTGCTGTTTCTTTAACCAAGAAACTAACCTCTTCAGACTTTATTATCTCTTTGATAGGAAGATAGACAGCAGTTAGAGATCGTAACAATTACAGCATACATCAACTCTTCCACAAGATTGCTATCCTGGTCTATTCTAGATAAACAAATTCCTATAAGATGAACAACTATACATTAAAGAAATGGTTTGAACAAAGGGGTTAGAATAAAAAGTTAAGACAGTGCATCAGTCAGTATAAATGCTCTGATTAATCATATTTACAACCAAACATTCATGTAACTTCAATGTTTATGTTCATTTTGGTGTATAAGGAGATGTTAAAAACTACAAAAATAAACTGTTTGGTTAGTTTAATCCTTTATTTACAATAAAGACAAAGGAAGAGATCAAGGATCGGATATGATCCTATCCTTTCTGCCTTTCAGTTAAGTAGGTGGATCCCACCCCCACCTCACCACCACCTTACTCCATAGGAAGCCTGAATCAACCCTGGTGTTTCCTGAGCACAGCAGGAAGTGAACAGGAAGCCTTGATTCAGACTAATTCTTGTGTACTTTCCCGGTCGGAGGAATTGACATGATAAACACGGTGCCGAGAGGGACAACAGCTTCACTCCACTATCCGATACTCTCACAGCAGAGGAAGGCTTCCCTGCTGTCGCCACTCACGGCCTCAGCTTTTGTGCAAGCAGGCACCGATTACTGTCTGTTGGTTAACTTGATGCATGGTGGACATTTTGGGATCTTTGTCTTTTTCTGGAGTTTCTCTTGAATTGTTTCCTTGTAAACCTGCTCTGTTGATGCTATTAGCATCTGAGGATTGAAATAGGAAATGAAACAAAAAAGAAATCTGATTTTCCTTTCGAGTCAGCGGAAATGTTTAAGTTTTAAAAGTGAAGTAACACGTTTAATTGTTCTTCATAAATAAAGGGAGCTCTTAGCAGTTGGATGTACTTTTCCTGTCTTGCTGATGGAGCTATCAGCTAGTTTTTTTTTTTTTTACAGTCTAATGGTTGTTAATAATAAAACACATCACCTTAGCAGCTGCTGTTGTTGGTGTTTGAATGTCTAAATTTGAGGAATCCCTATGGTCATCTAAATCCGGGAACAAACGTTAGAAATAAATTGGGAATGGTTACTTTCTTTTAGGATGGCAATAATGAAGATGGATCCAAGCAGCTGATTTTTTTTAATTGACAAAGAACAAAATGAAGAAATGTAATTGCATGATTGGGGAATAAAAAGTCCGGGGTGGGGGGGGTGTAATAATTCTGATCAGAGCTTTAACATAAAGAACTGAAACATATAAGTATACAATGATGAAGGAAGTTGCAACAGATTAATTTTTAGCTGATTAAATTAAAAACAGGCCTTACTGATGCTTAAAATGCAATATAATAAGTCAGAGGCTAAATTTGTTGTGCAAGAAACTATTAAAGAACCCTGTTCTCTTTTAACAGATGCTTTTGATGGTTTTCAGCAGAAAATATCTCAGTCTCTTAAATTAGTGATGAGGATTCTTCCTGAGTTATAGAAGTTTATTATAGAATACTGAATATTTGTTCTTATAGCTATAAGAATTTTTTTCTTTTCTACTTGAACTTGATAAAGTTCTCTTGCACAATCAGTTAAATTTCAAGAATAAGTGGCTACTTTATTGGCTTTCCATATTTATTTTTAAGCTCATAATTAACACGACCAGGCTAAATCAGTTCATTGAGCTCAGCTTTTAGTAGTTATAAAATCATCAAGCATTCTTTTTTTTTTCCTTTGGCTTATTGTTAAGCTACATCAGGTTAGTTTTTGTTTCATTTGTTCTCTTTTCACTATGAGAATCCTGGGCTAAAAATTACTTACAGTGATTGATTTTTGTTGATAGCAGCCAAATCAAATTATACCCATAAAAGTTTTTAAAATTTTTTTTTATCATTGCTGCATTACAGAAGCAATTTCAATATATTGTCAAATGTATCCAGGAAGTCAAATGCACAGAAAATCTCTAAGGTGGAGTCCCTTGAAGACAGCTGAATCGAACTTTTCTGTAAGAGGGGAAAAGTGTATAATTCTATCAGACAGCTGAATGACGTGCACAGCAACAGGTGGGGAAAGGGCACATTACTCCATTCTATACAGCTACAGAAAACTTCAGTTTCTCTGACATTCTCATATTTTTCATTAATAAAATTACTTTCAACCATAAGAACACTATGAGAGATTATAGAATTATATGGATCATAGAACACTATGACAGAAAGTATGACGTGGATTTGCACCTGTCTGGCTTTTACTGGGGAAGGTTGAAACACTTGCTGACTCAGACTCAGATTTTCTGTCTCAGGACCAGAGCTTTAAGTTGGCCTGTATGGACCAGTACGCAGTACCACCACTTCTAAATTTGACCCCTCACTGTACCGGGACTTATTTCCAGTGTTCAGTGCAAACTGGGACTTTTTCCCCGTGTTGTATCAGGTGTTATGTTGGTCTGTCTTTCCCCATCAATGCTCTTTCCTTGCTCTGCACCCACAAGCAGCAAAAAACCCAAAAAAACGTGCATTCTTGCTTTCGATCCACAACTAGTGCACTCTGCTCGAACACAGAGGGACTATGGAAGCCTGACAAGTTTCACAGTGAAGAGACAGAACCAATGTGCAGACAGCCATTGATGAGAGGCATTAGTGAGAAATTTAATAAGCAAGACTTACAAAACTCAGCGACAGGAAAAATGGGACATGGAAGTGAGCAAATAACTATGTGAATCAGAGCATGAAGGCAAAGAACCCGGCACTGAAGAGTGAAAAATCAAGAGTTTGAGTGGCAGATCAAGTAAAACACATGAGAATGATGAGGTAGCAGGTGAATGGTATGAGTGAAAATTACTGGTGAGCATGAATACCATAGAAATGGCAACAAGACTAATAACATGAGGGAAGATAAAGAGAACATAATAACAAACCAAAGAAAGGCTAAAACTAATCTGAGAAAACTAAATAGAAATGCACAAAGAACAAAATGCATGAATAAACAAAAACGAAATACAAATTAATAAATTATATGCCAAGACCTTTCAGTAGTTACAGGAGACTGACCAGAAAAAACAAGTGGATCGTGATTGGACACAACAATAAACTATGAAATAGATCTCAAGAAAAAAACTAATGTGGGGGCGTTGCGTGGCGTAGCAGGTAGAGTGGGGGCCCCGTATGCAGAGGCTACGGTCCTTGTCGCAGTTGTCCCGAGTTCAGCTCCCAACCTTGGAACCTTTGCCGCATGTCTTCTCCTTCCTTCTCTGTCCCTTTCCTGTCAACTTACTGTCTGAAAAAATGGAAAAAAGACAACTAGTGCCCAAAGCAAACATTGAAAAAAAAAAAAAAACTAATATGGCAGAAAGTATGAAGCATGGATTACCCACAAGCAGAGGTGGGTGGAGTTGTCAAATATTGTAACCATTAAGAGTGGCACTTATCCATCCAAGAAATTATTTAAGAACAAAAACATATTTGGTAAAATGGATACTGAAATACTGAGTAACTGATCATGTATGATTTAATATTTAAAAATGGTGTCATCAGACAAAAAGTAAAGTTACATGCAAGAGTTGGTATTTTAAAGACTAAAATGAAAACAGTAGGTGTTTTAATGTTATTTTTCATGTTCACGTTAACACCATGAGGCTTGAAGTCAATAAAGTGGCTCCAAGACACTTGAATTTAACTTGTGGATTTGATTTAGAACTGGCTTTGTTGTTTTGTTCTTTGTAATTTTTTTACAGTAAAACTACTGAGTTATTGATCAATAGACAGATCTATATAAAAATATTGTCCATGTTTTTGTCCCATATTTATATGACATTAAGGAGAGTACTGGCACTTTTTTTCTACTTAAAGCACTGCTCAGGACTATAACACTCACAAAATCATTAATATAAATATTGATCATAAAAGAAAAAAAGTTAAGAGTCTTTGACAGAGGTATGTTTTTTAATCTAGCAAAATAATTGAGATAAAATAATCCTTGTTTACGCATTAAAGTGTACGGAAGCTGAGAGTGGACTTGTTACGCATAAACTTTTTTCTGATGGTTTTCTCAAGATAACGCGTTATCCTGATGGTTTTCTCATGATAATGAGTTAATTTCCCGATGGTTTTCTCGAGATAACAACTTAATTTCGAGAAAACAAAGTTTGTTTTCTCGAGATCACGAGATGATTGGTGTGTGTGTTAAACCTGATTCCATCATTCAAATGCATGCCACACCAGCGGGAGAGGACTTATAAGTGTAAGTCATGGCATGCATTTGTAATTATGTGAATAATTCTGTGAATAAGTGATAGGTAGACCATAGTGACACCACATCATTGGTCGAATGATTAAACCATCAGAAAATTAACCAGTTATCTTGAGAAAATGGTCATCGTTATTTTGTGATAACGACATAATTATCTCATGAGATTTTTACTAAATTCAGAACAAAGTGCAGTGAAAAACAATGTTCATGCATTTACAGACATTTTGATGCATTTATTGAACAGGAAAAAAGTTAGACTTTTCAGTATCTGACCTGTCAATCCCCGTTTAGAGCAGTTTAAGGGAAAAGTGACTGACTTTGATCACTGGCTGATTGGTTATGGAGCGGTAATCTGCTTGGTTATATGTTGCTTGAGTCAGATGTGGTGGTGTGTGGAAAGAACAATATTAATAACTAGAATTAAAATTCATCCATTGCTGTTGTTCACCCTGCCACTCTCCTGCATGTTTACAGGATGAACAAGTCTCCATACTCTCTGCCTCCTAACCTGCGTCTGTCTAAATAAAGCAACACCCAAGTTTTAATGGACCACAGATGGAAAACACAGTTCAGGGGGCTAATTCACTTTGCACGCGTGTTTGTGTGTTTTGAGGAGAGTAGGAGCGAGCGGAGCCTGTACTAGCGGCAGAGGATGTAATTGTGATGAGACATGGGGGAGATAGAGGTCACTGTACTCTTTTCAAGCTCATGCAGCCACACAATACTTCTCTACAAGGTGTTGGATAAGACTCATCCATGGACGCACGCACATGTCACACACGTGTGTTCAGCCGCGGCACAATGCTCCCGTGTTCACACTTATTAAATGGTGTTGGTATTGCTGCAACCTCCCCAGGCTTCTTGTTTTTTTTCCCCTGACTCATATAGGATTTCATCCTGTGTGTGTAATAGTGCATATGTGACAATAACCATCCCTTTCCACCAGGAAGAAACTGGATAATGGCTTAGCCTGACTCAGCAAAAAAAACAACAAAACTGTCTGGAAAAGAATGACAGAGAGTGGATAGAGGAGATGCCGGCTAAAACCTTTTACCATCACATTTCCATGAGGAAATAAGCACTTCACTGTATCAGTGTGCAATCTGTGACAAATTACTAAGTGTGTGCATAAATGGTAATGCCTCTGAGAAGAGATGGTAAAATAATGAGAGGCACATGCTGTGAATTACAGCCTCTTCACCAGTCATAAAGCAACTCTCTCTGTCTATCTCAAGTGCGTATTAGCACCAAAAAAGAATAGAAAGAAGCTGTACTGGTTACTTTTCTGCAAAGCTTTCGCAGGAGCACCATTGAATAGTTTATCTTTTTGTGTTTCTTTTTTATGCACAAAGGTTTCACCTAATCAACTAAAGACTCTAAAAGACTTATTTTTGTCTCTGCATTGTCTAAGATGAATTGATTTGAGATGAATTCAGTAAAACTGGGTCCATTTGATGATAGAATATGAATGCAAAGATGTGCGTCAATGCCGAAACAAAAAAAAAAAAAAAAAAAAAAAAAAAAAAAATCATGAGTGGAGTGCTGAGATGAGCTACATCAAAATTTAGGTGCAGAGAACTAATACTTGTGCAGTGTTTCAGCTGGTGTTTGAGATACAGTTTAAACCAGATATTTACATAAACTTTATTAAAAGAACAACCGTTTGTTTTCTTATGGATTGATAATATTTCAGACCTTTCCTGTTTTAGGTCAGTTAGGATTTCCAAAAGTATTTCAGTTTGTTCATTATTCACAGGGAAATGAGGTCTGTACCAACATGGACTGAAAGGCCACTCTGTGAGGAAGAAGCCATTACCCCAAAAGCAATATTAAAACACAGACTGCATTTAGTAAATGTACACAGGAACAAAGAGCAAATGTATGAAGCTCGCAAGCCTAAGAATACCATCCCTACTGTAAAGTATGAAGCAGCAGCATCATGTAGCAGTAGGTGTTTCTGCAGGGGGGAATGGTGCATCATCCAGAGTGTTAAAGGGGTAAACTGACAGTGACCCTAAACATACTGTCAGATTAGCTAAAAAGTGGCTTAAAGAAAACAAAGTCAGTTCCAAAAGTTCTGTCAAGAGAAATGGGCCTAAATTTCAGCAAACTATTATGAAAAGATAGTGAAGAAATACCCAAAAACATTTGAGTCAGCCATACAGTTTATAAGGAAATTCTACCAAATACTATGGAAATGGATGTAAACTTATGAATTATAAGAAACTTAAAAAAAGCGATAAAAAACCTCTGTCTTGCTATTTTGACATTTAGCAGAAATAACTTTGCTAATCCTTACTGACCTAAAACAGGAAAAGTGAGGAAAAAAAGTTTGAGTGTTTTAATCCAGTATATGTAAATATCAGGTATGTGGCGATTTTGTTTTGAAAAACAGCTTTCCAGTTTCAGAACCTACAGAAAGCACGAGCTGCGTTCCATTAACCTTGAAATCGTGCAAGTTGAAATTATGAAAATAAATCTGCTTAATGGAAACACACCATTTTCGAAAAAAATCTTTGTTTTTAAGAAAAAGATTTGCTGCGAGGACGAGGTGGTTTCTTGGTCGTATCGAAATTAGTTTATTTCACAAAACTGCAATGGAAACACTTTTCACATCACAAAAGTCACATGATCAACAACTGGATGTCGCCACTGGCACAAACCACGAAGATGACAACAGGAAGTAGTTGGAGGATCATGGTCCGGCATGTTTTTTTCATGAGTTATCGCGTGAACAAGCTTATTCACGTGTGATTTTAATTTCATTTCTCACTTAATGGAAACGCAAATTGCGAAATTGTGTTTTTCCAACATTAGCAGAAAATTGACAAAGATTTATGCACCTTTGTAATGGAAATGAAGCTACTGTTAAATATTGGAGTGATGATAACTTGAAGATGTCCTTGAAACATTTTAGTCAGTTGCAGCTGCTTGGAACAGAGTTGCTCCTGTCCACAGTTTGTACAGCTTTCTGAAAAGGCAATTGTTTTTTTTGTTTTTGTTTCTGCTTTATGACCTCTGTTTGCATCAATGCCCTGCACACATTTTTTACCCTGTGCTGTCATGTGTGAGTGGATCATAAGTGGAAACCACACAGAGGAGTGAATCTGACTGAAAACTACTGACGGCGCTGCACTCAGAGCACATGTAGAGTCAGGCAAGGACACGTGTCCTCAGCAGAACTCGTGTTGTTGGCCCTTTGACCCCTGTGCAGAAAGGCATTGACTCTAATGGATGTGATGCACAGCAATACAAGTTTGAAGCTAGCAGTTTTCCTCTGTGGCTGTAATCTCAGCTGATATTTGATGGTAATCAGATCAAAAAAAACAATCATTTGAGATGCTGTGGGTTATCAGTGTCGGAAGCAATGATGGCTTCACAAGCTTAAAGTGCAAAAGGACTACTTAAGTTTCCAAGTTGCACTTGAAAACATAAATGCACAATGTTGGACATATCCTAAATTCCAAATTGGTGCTGCTGCTTGATACGTTTATTTAGTAACACTCCATCACTGATATTATCTTTCTTTATTTCTGAAGTTTAAAAGGTCAGATACAAATACAGATCATCACAATATTAGGAAAACTGAAAACATCAATATTACTGAATAGTTGCAATGTTGACATTGATTACTATTACTCCCTTTCCCCCCTTACACTTGGTTTCCTTTGCATCATCATGATGTCTCCTTGACCTTTAGCATTTTAGTTACAAAAATTTTCATAGGTTTGGGCTTTAAGGCAATGCAAGTCTTTCAAACTGGCTATTATTATTGGCAAGGAGAGTTTAATGCATGGCACCAGAAGCAAATATTGCATCTAAGATTGAACATAGAATAATAATGACAGTTACACTTCTTGGTAAATGTTTGACCAGTAGGGGTGCTATGGCATACTAAAGTCATTTTAGTGCTGTAAAATAATTCCACCAACATCTATTTTTGTCCTTATAGAGGAAAGATCCTGTTTAGTCTGCTATATTTCTCAGCCCAATCTGAGATTAGTAGTGACTTGCCAGGAGATGCTAGCTATAGCTTAGTTTAGGGAAACTGTGCTCACAAAATCACAGCATGTACAAAAATAGCGGTACATGTACAAGCTGCTTTGGAGCCATGCATCTAGTCATTTTGTAAACTGAGTGTTACACAACTGGTGTGTTTCATGAAATGGGAAAAACAGCAGGGGCAAATCTTTATGCAGATTTATTTTTAGAAGCTGGACTAAAACAAAGAGGGAATTTATTGCAAATTTTATTTTGAAATTGTTTTATTTTGAAAAGATCTTTAAGGAAAGCATATAAGTCAAAATGTGCTATCATGTCTGTGTGTGAGTAATGTACCTCCTCTTAGACTGCTTTTATTGCCAAAATGCAATGTAATTGTCACTTAGAGACACCTTCTGTTTAGGAGGTGAACTGCAGTGAGTTTATCATGTCTTTATAATGTAAAAATCTAAAGTCCACTATGTTGATTGAACTGTTTTCCATGTCCTCAGATTATGTTCACATAGTTTTCTTAGATGATCAGGTAGCTGTGAGTTTATTGTGTTTATGCAGGCTCAATTCATTGTGCAGTGGAGAATATAGTTATTTTAAAACTTGATTGGTGCAGCTGCGGCATTCTTATTTCCCTTTGGTAGTTTACACAGAGCAAACAGAGGCAGCTTGATGCCGCATGAGTGTGTGCTTATGCACAGCAAGTGATTGTGTTTAAATTAAAAACAGTTAAAATTATTATTTTTTTCACTTTTTATAATGGGAACATTGTACATTATTTTCATTTAAAGGTAGCGCATTAGAAACAGGTGTTTATCAGTAAATAAAAAGATTTAAAAAATGTATTATTTTCTCAATATTTGCTAGAGTGTAGCTTTAGATTATCCTAAATGCCTCTGTTGGGCCTGGATAGCCAAGCTTTTTTATATTGCTTTAAACTGGTGCTGTTTTTTTTTTTTTTTTTTTTTTTTTTTTTTTTTTTTTTTACAATATCTGTGCATTTAGACTTTTAATCATTTCATAAATACTTTTTTCAGGTACTATAAGGAAGTGTCTGCCATTTTGTGCCTGTTTTTGGGATGTTTTGTATTAGGGGTGGACGTTTTGAGCTTAAAATGTTATATTTTGTAGTGTTTATTGCCACTATGATAAAAGTGATGATAAAAATGATTAAGCATTTAGTAATGTGTTTCTAACAGTGCAGTCTATCACTGAACATAGTAAGAGGCATGTGAACACAAATATGGCTCTAAAAGTAAAGTGAAATAGTGCCAATACATCGCTAAAGAGTGCACAATAATTGCATTCAATTATATTTTAAAATATATTGGTGACAACTAATGTTTTTGTGGAACCAGTAATTGAAAAAAAAGTTCAAACAGCAATTCCCACATTACTGTCTGTTTTTGTGGTTTTGCTCACATCATTAAAGTTTATCATTATCATAATAAAATAAAAAATTTTATGACAGTATTTTATCTTTTTTCTAACCATAACAATAAATGATAGAATAATTGTCAATCCTTTTTCAGATTCACTCTGATGTCTGATTATTTGAAGAAACCCCCTCCCACACTTTTTAACTAGAGACAGCTTCTGCCACCACTTATTTGCACAAACTTGCGCACACATGCAAAACATATATGGACATAGGAGCAATCCATACTATTAGAAGCACACATTTATTTCATTGTCTTGTAATTTTATTTTTATTTATTTTTTGTTACTTAGTTTTTTAAAATTATGTTCGTTTTTCCTTCTTTTGTTGTTTTTGTTTGATCATTGTTGATAACTGTCATTTTCCTAGCTCCACCCACTACCTGTTTCTCTTTAAAATTGTTGGGGCCTTTTCACTTTCATAATTGAAGCTGACTCAATCTGTCACACCATGAAGTCAATAAAGCCAGTTATGCAATAGGAGGAATATCTCCCTTTTGCCATTTTGTAGAGCAAATCTGATCTGACACTGCAACATAACCAAAGCCACCAAATTGTGCCTTAGGTCCTAGGACAGGATACAGAAAAAAATACAAAATTTTCTATAGTCTACTCATGGACCACAGTAAAGGAAATGTGGTGATGTGACTCCTATAAATTTCTACCAGCAGGAAGTTGCTCCTAATTATTTTTTTTTTATCTCATCAGAGGTCATTCTGTTATTTTATAACCAACAACTGGCCCAGATGATAATCAGAATTACAGTAAATGGAAATAGGATACTAACAATTCAGAAATATAATATCTAATTAAATTAACTACTAGGGTAAATAATGATTTGCAAATGTTAAGTATATAAGTATATAAGTACAAGATAGTTTGTTTTTGAGTTCGAAACAGATGTATGTTGGGATGAAATGGTAATGGTACGAAATAGGGATTCAAATTCCCTCCCAAACTACCATTTTAAAAAGCTGCACTCAGCACAGAATCCTGCAAATGTCCTCCAATAGGCCCCAGTACAGTGTTCAGGGACATACACTACATTAGTTCAAGCTGAAATCGTAAGCCTAAATACATTCAGACTTTTTGAATAACATGAAGGGTTTTTGAAGGATCTCACCTTGTGAAAATCTGCAGTGGAGGCCGTTAACATAGCAAGATAAATGAAGCACCACTGAGTTTGTTCAGATATACTGAATGCTTCGGTCATATTTGCACCCATAAAAAAGTGAATGCCATTTTTGTGTCATACAGTCCGTCCTTGATGTAAAATAATTTTGTAAAAAGTGGAAATGAAATATCAGTCCATTTTATGAATAATTCCCCACAGCATTAAATGTGGCATACCACAGTGGATTGGATCATTGTTTGAAATAAGGATTGCAATAAAACATGGAAGATGAAGGGACAATATTAGTTTAAACATGAAGACATGTAGCTCCTGATGGAGGCCGATGAATGCTAAAGGGGAAAGTGGGGGGGGGGGAGCCAAAACCCAGGGGTGACATGAGGGTTTGAAGGCAGCTGTGGGATTGTGGCTGGATGCCCTCTGTTTGTGCTCCTGAGGGCTGGCACTGACTCCATGCTGTCCTGGCTGGAGAGGCCCAGGCTTGCCTGGTAACTGAGAGGAGGGGTAGCTGGGGTGCTGGGGACTCCCCATGTAGTCTCATTGAATTCTTGTGTGACAAATGTCTTTCTCCAGCATCCATCTGCCACTGGTTCCCCCTTTCAGTCATATCTGTTCTTAGATTTTTGGGGAGTTTTTAAGGGAAAGTTTTGGTCTTTAAAAATGGGGATATGTGCAGTAGTTATGAGAAATCAATATCTTACCAGCTCTAGTGATCTCAGTTTGGAGAATGGTGGTTAGGCTGTCATCCTGGATATGTGCTAATGACCGTCAGAGGAAGGTATGGTGCAATTTTCCAACAACTGAAACAACAATTCAAATGTTCTAAGCATTTTATGCTAATGTTTCATGCTAATCTAACACTTTTACTTTTGGGTTCAAGATATGCTTTAGATGTTTTCTCTAGATAAAACAAAGCCAAAACTAATTCTCAGGATAAAATGTGTGATATATCTTTTTCACACAAGAAACATTACCTCTGTAACCTCTTTAAGAATCTGTTGTAGAAATATTGACTGTCTCTCTCATCATCAATACAAAATCTTGGAAAGAAAAAATATGTATAGGATTGTAAGAAATTTGTTGGCATGGTAGTATAAGTTGAAACCAAGCTATAACAATCAGGAACTAGTTTGTAATTTAGTTTGTACCGAACATCCCTAAAGCAAGATTAATTTGTGTAAAGTTGTATCTACATTTTATTGTAAAAGTAAAAAAATAAATTCTGCTGTCTGGTCCACAATCTTATTGTTTTGGTTCAGTCCCACAGCTTTCATTGTGGCATTTCTGACTGAAATCGACACTTTTAAAAAAATATATAGCCCTCCTGTTTAGGGAATGCCTTGTGATTCCCTAGAATGAGCTGCAGAGTGGGATGTCTGGTGGTTACCGCTTAGACCTGTGGCCCCTGCAACCTAGTCTCTGATAAGACAATGGATGGATGGATGGATGGATGGAAGCTCGAAACGAAATGCTAACTTATGCACCGATGGCAGGTCTTGGTGTGTAGCAGTATTTTCTTATCGTGTTAACAGAATGTTCTTCTTTTGTTTGGCCCTCTGTCTCAAATAGTTTTTGCACTTGGTTCCAAAATATTACAAAGTAAGTTATTTAAAAGTGTTTGATGACTTCCTCAGTGATAATTTAACCGAATAAAGTTATGCTTACATCAATTGAATAAACAGACTTACAGAAATCTTATGATGTTTCACCATTGTGAGCTGTTGTACCTTAGAACTCTCCACCACCAACCCATCCTTTACCAGAGAAAGCTGATAGTAAAAATTTACTGACAGCGACAAACATAAAAGTCTTAGTTAGCATGTCTACTGTTAAAATAAACAGCCAGAGTTTACTATGAAGGTAGACAGCATGTCTAACTAGCTGTTGGGCAAACCAGTTTGTTAGACAACTTTGACTTTTTTTTTTTTTTTTTTTTACTTCGAACTTAAAAAGCTTTTTCTGATATCTCTTCTTTGAAATAGTAAAAATATTTGTTTAAACTGCACATGTGGTAGAAGATTGAGAAATCTTTTAGTATTAATATGCAAAATGTGATTGATCTTTCTTATAAATGGCACAGTCTTTTATACAATGACCTTCATGTCAGCGCTAAAGATTCACTGCAGCACCCACATAAGTTATAATACTGTTGCTCTAGATACTGTAGGTTTCCTATATTGGTGCTTCTCCTCTGAACAGTCATCGCAGTGGGGCTTTCAGGAGCTTTAGATCCAATTAAGGTGTAGAAATGTAGTCATAGAAGCTAAAGCTCATTGTCCTGTACTGTGCCTTTAGAAATGAAATGTTTTGAAAACGTCTTTAAAGTAACATGAAGAGATATTTAATTTGGGAAAAAAGTCTCAACATTTCAATGACTGTGTCTTGAGATCTTCATATTTATGTCAGGAAGTCCTTACATGAAAATCTGAATACATGATGAATGCTGTTGTGCAGAAATGAATTGTTATTTGAACTTCTCTTCTCAGCCAAGGTCTTGGAAAGAAAGAGCTCACTGATAACTCTACAGACAGCACGAAGTCTTTTGATTAAATTAAATTTGGTTTAAGGATGAATCAAAACACAGATTCAACACATTTAAGACCTAATAACTCACCTTCAGCTTATTCTGTTTTCTTGCTTTTTACATTTTACAGCAGCTTTCGGTACACTTGACCATTCAATTTTATTCTCATGTCTGAACAATCATGAATCATCTGGTTTTTAGACTGGTTTTCTTTTTTCCGCACAGCATCTGGTTCTAAAATGAAATTTTATTTTAACATTCTTTAAATTTCACCACCTGCTTTACTTTAGTGTCTCACTTCCAGTATTCTTGAAGATTTTGCTGGAAATTTGTTCAGTGGCACAATTTTTTTAAAAGAAGGCTCTTGCATTGAAACATCCCAAAGTTGTTTTTTTGTGTCCTGGAAAATGGATGTCAAAAATGGGCTTTCTGACCCCCCCCCACCTTCCCTCATTTTCAACTTATCTGGAAGAAACTTTTCTTTAATCATTTCTTTCCCCAGCAAGGAAGAAAATGCATTATCTTTTAAGATGAACTTGCCTTCAAATACCTTGTGATTTCAGTTTTCTTTGTACTCAGGGACATTACAGCATATTTGCAGTGGTGGATTTGTTTGGTCTTTCCTTTTATATCATACACTGAATGTAGCAGAGATCCTGTTTGCAAAGCACATAATGCACATTTTATCATGTTAAGTAGTTGAGATTTGCTCTATAGGTGATATCCTGTACAGATCCAACTTCTTAATAATTATGCCAAGAGCTCCTATAACTCATCTGCTATTATATTGTATTGCTGAAATAACTCAAGCTATAAGTACAACAAAGAAATAGGAAACAGGTACACACAGCAGAACACTCAATTTCCATCCATTAATTTCTGCACTCACATTTTCTTTAGCGGATCGTACTGAGTACTGGAGTACAGCATGATCAGGTTGCCAGTTCATCAGCAGCAGGTTTCCATAGCTTTACAAAGTTGTCATTACACAAAATTGAACATTCAAAGTCATTGTTTGATGTACATTTAGTGTGGTGGCTAATAATCACTGGTGCTGAAAAGCAACAAGCAACAACCTTATTGTAAAGATTATCTGCCTTAACACTTGCTTGATTGGCGCCGTATAAATAACCTGAGAAAATAATGGCAAAAACGACTAACAGAACATAAACAATCCAAAACTTTTTCTACTAATGGCTCATGTGAGTTTATTTTCTTTTTAAATTTCCTGTGACACCTGGCTATGCTGCTGCGCTAATTCTTGAAATAGAAACAAGCAAGGCCATTTCTTTCTCTGTTTATCACAGTTCAAAAGCTAACATTTGTGATACGCCATAGCTTGTAAAAATAAATTAGTCCTTTGGTCTAAGTTAGCAGATGTGAAGACTGGAAACTGTTTCTGTGCTAATAAGCAGAATTTATTTTGTTATTTTATTTTGTTGATCTTGCTGCATTTCATGTTGGAAAATGCCCATGATTGATAATTGGTCTCAAGTCACAGTTTACTCACAAAAACGAAGACTTCAGACTTGACTTAGACTTTTGCTCTAACATATCTAGACTTGACTTAGACTTGTGGTCTGGGACTTGAGTCTCACAAGCAAACTTTAGAGTGGGAGTGAGTTGCATGTGTTGTAAATCATTTTAGTGAATGATTAATATTGTCCCATCTAGGTTACTGTAGTGTGTACAAATGACTGGTTGTTATGGCAACACAATATTCATAAGTTCACCATCATGTTTTTTTGACAGTACATGCCAGTAATAAGAGTTAACAGCAGCTTCCAGGTTCAACAATTTTATTTAACATCGAGCACCAGTTTACAGTTAATGAGCCACAGCCAGCAGGTTTCACAGGGATGCACAGGCTCTCATTTTAAAGGGTGTGTTTGATTTATTTGCAAGGAACATTCACAGATCAGAGGGTATTGTCCACAAAAATCTGTTCATGTTAGCTGTTGTCTCATGGTAATGACCACATGTATATCTCTGAAATCAAACTTTGGATTTCATAGCCTTGGGTCAGTTCAGAAGAAAAATAGCTGAATTTACATCTGAGATCAAAGAAACTTTTGCTTTTTTCTTTATGAAAAAAAGTACCTCCTGCTTGAATTGAAAAAAAATTATTCCTTTTTTTAAAAGATGTAAAATTGAATGTTAAAAAAAAGGTAATAATGTTAATTGTTTATAAGTTAAATTAGGCCGATGGATAATAATATTAGTTCATAGCATACAGATCTAGACTTCTCTGGAAGATGCTCAGATTAATTTTCTGCAGCAAAGTAAACAGAGAAATTTGAATTTGTTGCAATTTTAGTCAATATTTATATCTTTAATACATTAATAGTTAACAATTTATAAGATAAGGAATATAGGAAATATAAATGAACTAAATTGAAACTCTGAATTGACAGAGTGCAAAGCCCTTCAAAAATGTTTTAATTATGTTTGACATCTGAAAAATGTCCCAGCAAAGACAGCTCAGAGTCGAAGGGATGCCTCACAAAGAACACTTTTAAAAAGAAGAAAAAAAAAAAAAACATTTTAAGTTTAAACCTGAATATGGAATGGCTTTAAAATGCACCTTGCAGAAAAAAGTAAGGTATGTTGAGGACTGAGGCTCTGCCCTCTCACCAGCAATAAAGCTTCAAAGACAATTTCACACAGCAGATATTTAAGCATTTTATGCTGCATTTCGATACAGATGCCAAAATTGCTCCAAAAAAGTTGGGATTTCCTTAAACGGATGACTATGAGTAGAACTCATTTTAACACGAAGTTTAGTTTTCACAAATGTATTTAAACTCTTTCGGAAGGAAATGTGGCTGTTGCACAGACATGTCCTGCTGGATGAATGAATCCTTGTGTGAATGGAAAACCACTGCAGAGGGGCAGGGACTGTGAAGCTGGAGAGGAAACGGAAATGGGCTTGAACAGAATAAGCATGGAGAGAGGTCCGGAGGGCTGACTGTGGTAAACCGGCTGATCTCCTTCATTACTCATGCCTATGAGTCTTCGCCAGCAGATGTTTTCTTGCAGACTTGCAGTGTTTTCCTTCAGGTGTTTGTGTAAAACCTTGCCTCTTACTGAGATCTTGTGTACAGATGAAGATGAAGTGAGTCCAAACTTGTGCCTGCTGCTTCGCATGTTTCACTTGCAACCATGGGTTCTGTCAAGTGTAATTGTGTAAAAATTAGCTAGACCAAGACGCACACACATACACACGCTTACTTCACACTTGCAGGCTTGTTCAGGCTGTGGCGAGGGACTCTGCATGGAAGTGTGAACAGTAGAAGGCCAGACAAAGTGACATGTGTTCACCCGAGGGGCTGGCACTGTAATTGTGTGTGTTTCTACGTGTCTGTGTGCATATGTTTGTGTGAGAGCACAGTGGTTAGCGCGCCAGCCCTGCTGTTTACTGTGGGGGATTTTAGAAGAATTGTGGGCAGCTGGCAAGCCTCTTCAGTTTCTCTTTCTCTGCTTTTTTCCCCTCTCCTAAATCTGCCGGTAGCTGTGTGTAGTTCTCTGCCCTTCAGTCACTCGCTCCACTTATGTGGTTACAATGTTCCACAGCAATTTAACAAAATAGGCAATTTCCTTCATGAAAAGAAGCAACAATTTGCATTACAGCAGTTGAGATACAGGCTTATGAGTTCTTGTTCTAAAAGCTACATTTAAATAAATGACTAAAAAGAAAAAAATTATTATACATTAACTTTTTTTAAATGAGTGGCTAAATATGGGCAGGAAAGATCAGTAAAAGAGTATTGTTTGTTTAGCTTGCACAATTGCTCTAAAATCTTTTTTGAATCTTGAATCTTTGATTCAAAAATAAACAAACAAAAAAGCTAAAGGTGAAATCCAGCAGGGGTGAACGGCAGAAGGGAGGATGCTGAACGTTATTCAGTATCTTAGGGATTCAGGTGTTAAAACCTCAGCTACTGGTTAAAAACATATTGTTTGTAATAAAGGGTAAAACATATTAGAAATGTTAAAAAAGGCCAAGGAACTTTTACATCAAATTTTATGCCTGCAGGAAATAAAGTGTCAACCAAACTGGATTAGTGCTTTTAGATAACAACTATTACATGATTCATCTGCACAACAACTAATGTTTGTCTTCTTTCTTTTGCAGGTTCTGATGCTGGGTTCAGCATCAACTGGCTGACTTTTTTTCCTATCCCTGGCTGCCATTTAAAGACATCTATAAAGTGCCAATAACAAGCCTTGACCATAGCTTTTTACTTTTCACCTTTACGATTTAATTTGCACTATTTATATTTTTTAAATCAAAACACCACCATCAGCGAAACACCGTTAGCTGCCAGTATGGAGCGCAGTAGCTGGAGCGGCAGTGAGAGTCCAGGCGAGGACATGGACAGACTCAGTGATTCAGGAGGGGACAAGACTATGGATGGGGACCCCGAGGGGGTCTGGAGCCCAGATATCGAGCAGAGCTTCCAGGAGGCTCTTGCTATATATCCGCCCTGTGGGAGGAGGAAGATTATACTGTCAGATGAAGGGAAGATGTACGGTGAGTAGTTTAAGATGGTCTGAGATGTTGGCACATAACTTTCATAATTTCTTACAGAATGTAATTGTCTTTGTGTATTTTACTAAAGGTTTGATGCTTTAAATGTTGGTGTGTCAGATCTCTCAGGGTGGTAACCTTCTAGTTTTATTGTTTGGGTACCATTTTGTCTCTATTTTTCAAAGCCATGTGTAATATATTACTACTGAAAAAAATTACATCCTTGGACAAGAAAAACAGGCATCGATTGGCTTAGATGTTAAATTTTCTGGTGTGAGGTGGTGACAATAACGACGTCGACGGTGGAGATGGAAGATTGTCTCACGGCGCATCAAGTGTCAGCGAACGGGAATGAAACATAAGCTGTAAAAGCGAGGAAATGGAGGCATGCTGTAGCTGCTGTGTGTTGTATGTGTGTGTTTGAGTGTGTGTGTGTGTGTGTGTGTGTGTGTGTGTGTGTGTGTATGTATGTTAGGGAGTACGAGAGCGTGACAGAAGTGGGAGAGTATTTGTGTGTTTGAACTAATAGACTGATGAACAGATGGTCCTCTGGCTACCACCAGCTGCGTCCCCCTTCGACTCCCTTTTACTGTTTTTCTTTTTTTTTTCTTTTAACTCTCTCTGTATGTAGAGCACAGCCACAAATTTCTTTATTACTGAGTTTTTTTTATCTATATTTTATCTAGATTCCTTATTAATTAATAATTATTTTCATAGCAATATTGACAACATCTGACTCTGTTCATGTGAAGCTCCAGTGCATACTGTGGATGTTTGAACAGGAAAAATGTTTTCTTTAAAATCACTAAATTTTTAGTTAGAAATATAAAAACAACTGAATTTTCTAGTTATATTGTCTGCACTGCATCAAGAATCATATTAGATAAAAATGATAAAACATAGATGAAGAATTTCTACCAATCTTCCATCTATTTTTTCCCCCAAAATTGTATTATTTCCATCAAATTATTTTTGTTTTTACATATTTACCCATAGTATTTGTCAGTATTGACTTTAGACTGCATTACTTGGGTCAAATGTTTTTGGGTATTCTTCCAAAAGCTTCTCACGACAGTTTGCCTGAATTCTGACTTACTCCTTCTGGCAGAACTGGTGTATGTGAGCCACCTTGCAAGCAAACATCTTTTCAGTTCTGTCCACACGTTTTTTATGACACTGAGATCAGGGCTTTACAATGGCTCCATAGAGACTCCAGTATTTTACATAAAATCCACCTTTAAATTCTTTGGAACATTATTGAAGTTTCTTCTCATTGAATTCAGTGATAACTATTAGCAACTGTTTGCAAAAACCAACCAATTAAATACACTTACAGGCAAAAAAGCTAAGCACACAAATATAATGGTGGAAATGAAATAAAACTGAATGTGACCATATTACAATGAAGAAATCTCCAATGGGTAACAAAGTTGGCACCATAAGAACACTAGAAGTCCATTGTCAATTGGGCCCTCCCTCAGACCCGGATACAAGGGGCAATAGGGTGCAGAATTGAATCTTAAATCTGCTATATCCTCTCCTGCAACAAATTGGTCCTAAGAGTCACAGTTGTCTCAATGCATGTCAGCTGACCCTCTAAATCTAAATCTGTACAGCGACAGCACTCGACATCCAAGCTGAGTCTGCATGTTTGATTGTGAAAAGGCCTGGAGTTACCTAGCTAGTCTTGAGAGGATCTCAACTTAATGCTGGTGATCCATGTAAACACAATGTTTGTGTGGCAGAGCATCAAGACCTGAGTATGGAAAGCAGCTGAATGGAGATACCATAGCTTTAACTAATACTTAATGCCACTACAATGATATTAAATGGAGTGGTTTCAACATTGGACTACTATGACATCTGTATCTTTCACATCCTGAACAACTGGACACTACAACCACTAAACCTCTACCTAGCCAGCAATGGTAAATTGCTGGCTAGGTTGAGGTTTAGTGGTAAATGAATGGATAAATAGAGCACATTTCAAACTGAGGACTCAATGTGCTTTATACTAGAGCTACATTTACCCAGTCTGACACACAGACACATTTAAATGAAATGGAACCCACAACTTTCCAATTGCATAATATTACTCATCTCACTGAACCAGTTGTCTCAATGCATGTCTAGTTTTCCATCATTTACAACTGAGTCAGACTTATTAGAATCTCCAGCTGTTTCCCACACTGTTGCTTCACTCATGATCACATAGTGTTTGTGTTGTACCTTTCATGGAAAAGTAGCTAGAAGTAAGCCATTGTTGAAAGAAAGCCACAGGGAGAGTCATTTGCATACTGCCACAAACCATGTACAGTGACACAGCAAACAGGTGGAAGTAGGTTCTCTGGTCAGATGATGCCAAAATTCATTTTCTGGCCTACAGACAAAATGCTATAACATTGGACATTACCTTGAAGACACTGTCCTCAGTGAAACATGGTGGTAGCAGCATCATGCTTTGGGATTTTTTTTCCAGCAGGTGCAGCAGGTGGATGGGCCTAAATGACAATTCAATGAGACAATACTTAAAGCAAATGTGTTAGAAGCTACAAATAATTTGAGACTGGGGCAGAGGTTCACTTTTTTGAAAGACAATGACCTTAAACATATATCCAGAGCTGCAATAGAATCATGTAGTGTAGACCTAAATCCAGACCTAATCCGAAATGGGAAATTAAGGTAATAATGTTCAGGCTCTCTATCCAATCTGATTAATCCTGAAATATTTTCTAAAGAACAATTGGTATTGATGTCAGTGTCTATATGTGGCGATCTCGAATAGAGACACATCACAAGACTTGTAGCTGTAAATGCAGCAAAAGGTGACTTTACATGGTATTGTCTCTATGGGACTGACAGTTGCATAATGCCTATTTTATACTTTTATTAAAACAATTTTTAAAAAAACATTGTGTAATTTTCTTTCCCTTTACAATATGCATTATTTTGTGTTATCTATTACATAAAATCCCAATGAAATACACTGAAGGTTATGGTTGTAATGTGACAAAATGTGAGGAAGTTTAAAGAGTATAAATACCTTTGCCAGGCACTGGAAGCTGCTCAGTGAAGAAGAAAACAACCCTTAAGCATCATTTGAAATATGTAACCATACTTGGTTTCATGCAACTGCCAGCCAGTAATTTCCTGAAACAAAAGTTAATTTAGCATGCCAATTGATGCATCATAAATGCATCTTTAAGTCTGTTAAAGTGTAGATAAAAACAGCTGTGTGGCTGCAAAGTGTATCTTTCATTTCTTTAAGCAGCCCAGGAACAACAGACCCCACTCAGATTGTTACACTGAAATATAACCCTGTCAGGATTCATCAGCAGACCTAAATGGCAAACATGCACAGGTCCCACTAATACTGGAACTCTTCCAGCCCCTTTGTGTTATTGATCAGTCACAGATCAATCAGTCCGTCTCTGTTTCCTGCCTGGGTGGCATGTTCAACCCTATTTGTTTACCTTGTTGACCCTGTGTCCAGGTTGTTGACATGTCTTAGCCAGGTGACCTAATCAAATTGAACAGTGTCTGTTTTCGGAGGCGGCCCAGAAAAAGCGTAAATGGCAAGAAGGGATGTAAAGTATTTGAGTCCAAAGGGATTTTAATCGTTACCTAGAAACTGTGCAAACCAGCCTCATGAAACTGCTTGGAATTTGGTCAAATTCTGAGGGATACAGAATAGAGTAGACACATTCTTATTCATTCAGGCTGTTTTTTGGGCTAACAAGAAAACAAAGCTTTTGTTGACTCTTTTTTTTCTTGACCCTTCGCTTCATCGGTCTTTCACAAAACACATTCGGAACATTATGTAATGCTGGTCACATTATGTTTCCAGCATTACATAATGTTTTAAGATCCACTGGCTGATACTTAATTGGAATTTAACTGAATTGAAAAAAATGTGTATTTATTCTAATTGTTTTCTTTTGTGTTGCTTTTTTTTAAGACCCTACAGTTACGTGTTTAAGTATTGTCAGTAATGTCTTTCAATAACATATAATTACCTCAACATATTTTTGATTTCCTGTCAACTTTTAACATTTTTTACCACAAAAACACGGTGGGCCGCTGGTGGACTGGTTGTCCCTAGTGCCCCTACCACTGGGCTTTTCAAGTTTTCTGGGGGAAACCCTGGACTTAAGCAATAAAAGTTGTCACAAGCTCTTGTTTATTGTTCAAGTTCAGTGTTCTTTATGTTTTTCATAAATATAAAGGTTTAACAAATCATAAGTTGTGTTTTAGAGAATCTGTAACCAGTGAATATGGTTCCACTTAGGTTGGACCAGTAGGCTATAGAAAGATGCTAGTGGGATGCTAATGTCAACGAGTCAGCAACTTGTGATAATACTTCCTCTAGCCGAGAAATATCATGGTGATTTAATCTTACAAGATCTTATAAGACTCCTGCTGATAACTGGCTTTAGCAGAGATGAAGTTGAAAATAGTTGGATTATGTTCTTGGAGAAGATGAAGCAATTTTGACTGCATTGTATGTAAGATTTTATATTAAGATTTCATTTTTTCAAGTTTTCTTTAAAATTAAATCTTAATGTAGAGCAGGTGACTGCTGCTTGACTGCCTTGTTTTTTTCATTTCATTTTTTTTACTTGCTATTTTAAAGGGCAAAACTTGGCAGTTGTTTTTAAAAGTTCTTTAAAAATTCATTTTAAAAAGTTGACATCTTCAGAAAAGCCACAGTAAACACTGCTGATGTCACCTTGCCACCTGTTACACTGTGCAGGTTCCATCACCTGGCAACAAATCATTCACAGGGATCTGTGAGTCTTCACAGGAACTGGCAGATTGTTGGTGATAAATCAAAGATTAACTTCTAACCACAGCAGTTATGATTTCTGCAAGTGTGTATGGAAAGAAAAAAAGCTCAAACAAATGAGGCGAGCTCTAAGAGCTTAGTACCTCAAATACTTTAAATGTCCCCGCAGATGTTGCAACAAGCACCAACTCCTCCTTGGCGGTGGTAAATTCAGGCTCTAAGCCAAACTCTGGCCCCTGTGGCCCTCAGGGTCACCTCAGGGTACTCAATACACTCAATTGCAGGCTTGTTGGCAAGTATGGTCAGCAAGGATTTGACCTTATTCTGAAAGGGGTTTTCAAGCTATTCCATAAAGCGGCTGAAGCTCTTAATCACTCTGCAAACTGAGCGAGGAGATCAACAGTACACTACTGCGGCTTTGCTCTAAAGACAGGAAGAGGGAAGATCCATTTCTAACTACATGAAACACAGGAACTGGGGATTTTCCTGAATTAATTACCCATTCTCTCAGACTTCTGCATGCTTTGAATGCTAAATAGCTGAACTTTTTCCAAAGTTTCTACTGTTTTAGAGATTGTAATATAGAACTTTAGCTACACAGCAGCTGTAAAGGATTTGATTTCACATAAAAAAGGAATCAAGATTGCGGTGGTTCTTGTTTCATCTTTTTGTTTCAGCCTCATGTTCTAACATCTCAAACAAACTGCATTAAAACATATTATTTTTCTACTTTTTGAGTGTGCAGTCTGCATGAATGTCAGCTTTCATGCCGAGTGGCCTCGGCCCAGAGGCAGAGGGGAGGGAGAGCAGGAGGTTGCTTCTGTTCGTCACGGTTAATGACCATCTGACTTTGGCCTTGAAGTCTTTCACTGTAGAGAGGGAGGAAGCGAGAGGCAGCAGAAGGGAAGCCCATTCACTACAAGGGGGGAGCAGAGAAGTGGGGGGGCAGCCACAAGAGAGGACGGACGAATGGATGGATGGATGGATGGATAGATGGAAGAAAAGAGTGAAGGAGGGAGGGAAGTTTGTGCATGTGTGTGTTTGCATGCTGGAGAGTTTTTGAGAAAGAGGGAGGGCGAGAGTGAGGGATGTGTGCCGCAGGGTTAGTGAAGGATGATAATTCACCGTTAAGCCTCCTAGAAAGACCAGCTGGCCCCTCTGGAGTCAGATGTCAGCCTCCACAGCCAGGGCTCAGTGTGTGTGTGCGCGTGTGTGTGTGTGTGCGCTAATGCTCATGCATGTATATACATCGATGTTTGCGCGCGTGCTGTCGTCAGTCACAGCTTTTGACTGCTAGAAGGAAAACACCTGCATGGGGAGCTGTAGATTTTATCAGTCTAAGCTCCCTATCTCAGTGACAGTGGGACTGGTCAGAAAACACACACACACACACACATGCATGCAAATGCACAAACACCATCTGCTTGCTAGTTAGGCCTATTGTTGTGAGCCATTTGGGTGGTGTGTAGAGGTTTGGCTTTGTGCAAATCTTGACCATCAGTTGGCCAGCTGGCCTGACTTTTCTTTTCCACTTGGTTGCAACAGAAAACAGGCCAAGAGAGGACCCAAATCAAACCAAACAGCTCCAAATAAGCTTGTTAGCACTCGCAGCATCTGTAAATCTGTCTTATTTCATAAATAAACTGTGACTTAAATTTTTAATCACTAAAGTTGTTGTGGGTCTGACTGTGGAGGCCCCTTTGAAATTTTCTAACATGTTTCAGCGCACAAACGCGCCTCTGTCTCTAGTTTTTTTTTAGATTTAAAGCACTTTTTTCCTTTCTGTGCCCCCTTTTTCCTTACTAATCTATACTAGCCAGGTCATGCTGAGTTTGCTGTGCTCCCTTGTGAATGGGCCGAATTATTCAGTATTGTAAGTATGTGTGTATCTGCATGCGTGCGTGCACATGTGTGCACGCACGTAAGCACTAGTACAGCTGGCCTGCTGGTTCCTTTAATCAGGGGACGGCCGGTCCGCATGAATGCCTGCATTGTTGGGTCATGTGTATTCAGGGCCATTGCGTGTGTGATTTGTGTGTGTGTTTGGTGAGTGTGTAGAGAACTCAACAGGGGTATCGGTGATTACAGCTTTTCCATGTGAAAGTGCACGTCACAGGATCAGTGGGTCAACAGCTCTTAATCAGCCACTAAGTTGTTTGTCAGGGTCATATGATTTCTACTGGTGATAGTTTTTGAGAATAAGCAACAGATTAAATGTGTGTTTGCGAAGGTAAAAAAAAAAAAAAAAAAAAAAAAAAAAAGTGTTTCAGTAGTGTGTTTTCTGTCTCCTTTTTCCTCCAGGCCGAAACGAGCTGATAGCTAGATACATCAAACTCCGAACAGGCAAGACGCGGACAAGGAAACAGGTAACTATGGGAGTGCGTGTTCAATCAAATCATTCTGTCTGCAGAAAGTGTGACAGGATATTGTAGAGTTGGTACAATATGTGATAAGGAACCAATTAATAGAAAGGCATAGAAAGGGATAATGGTCAAGGAAAGAGGAAAAATGACACATTTAAACCAATACTTTATATTTCTTGACTTTACAGCCCTGACATGTCAGAATTTTAAGAGTATAAGAAAATACTTATATACATAAATAAATATTATGACTGTGATTTCAGTTTAGTTTAATTAATGTTTTGAGAACTCAGAATTTCAGAATTTGGCAGTCTCTGTGTCATTCATTTTTTGCCAAAGTATTAGTTTCATGTAGATCACAAGGTCAAAGCTGTAGAATGAAAATTGATCAAATCTACCAAATTGCTGTGAACAATTTTAGAAAAAGCAAAATGGAGGAGAGCGTTTTATTAACAACAAACCAGGACCCAAAATAATTCATACCCCTTCTAAATTTAGATTTCAAATATTTTTTTCCGACCACAAAATTTGTTTCAAAAAGTACTACAAGACAAAAGATGATAATGTAAATTGAGTGTCAATACAAACCCCATTTGTTTTCATTTACATTTTACATTACTTTTTATTTAAAAAAACGGTGCGTCAAATTATTTTACTCTTATCAATACTCAATGGAAAAATCTCTACTGGCATTATAGCAATCAAACCCTTATAACTGTTGATCAGTTTTTCATGTTTCCACCTGTACATTGAGGACTTATCTTTGGGGATGAGCTTCAAGTATCTAAAGATGGAAGGCCTCTCTGCCACCACCATAATCTTTACATCCTTCCACTAGTTCCCAATCAGACTCAACTTGAGACTCTGTCTTGGCTTCTTCAAGCCTTCATATTACTTCTAGACAGAATAAACATGTTGCTAAGATTAAAAGATTACTTTAAACCTAAATCTGCCAGAGGTAAGAATAAATCTGGGCTTAATGGTATGTATAGAGAAAAGAACAAATTAGTGATTTGGGATCCAATTTAACACTCACACCAATGATGTTTACGACAGTCTCAGTTTTTCTTGACACTAAAGAAGAGTCTCTGCTCCAGTGCTTCTTTGTTCTAAAAAGGTACTTGACTCAACACAAAGGGCTAAAGTCTTCAGTGAACTCACCCCTTTCTCTGGCATCTGCTTAGACACGTTTTGCTTAATTGTTAGGCTAAAGTTAGCATGTTTACTCTTTTGATATGACTTATTGATAATTTCCTGTAGAGTAACCTCAATAAAGTCCTAGTTAAGGTCTCTTGTCCTAGTTAAAGTCTTCTGCATTAAAACATAGTGTTTAGCTTTCAAAGTCATGAAGTACATTTTGTTCATCTTTTAGACACCTGCCAGGGCACATCTGAGGACATTGCATAGCCGTTCGCATGACACAGAAAGATAAGGGACTGCAGCAGCTAATTTGGTGACTTTCACTGTGAACATTGTTATAAGAAATAAAAACATGATTATTGTTGTGGTAACCCCAGATTCATTTGATCAACAAAATAAAGTGTTTCCTATTGTACAATTTTGCGAGCCGTAAACAAGAAAATAGGCCATTGTACAAAAAATTAGCAGCATAAATTTTGATGGAGGTGCGGCTAACATTATCACAGATGTAAGGTTAACGTGGTATCTCAAGCTGAGATTAATGATTGACTCCTAATACAGACAACTAAAAATGCCATGGTCAGGACCGCGGGGAGCAAGGCATTACTTTGAATTGGATTCAGACTGAGGCATCCCTGGTTTGTTGTTTCTAGTTTGTTTGCTCATACCCTACCCTACAGATAAATGATTGTTTACAGGTTTTGTGCTACAGCATAAATACGGTTAAATAAAAAAATATATTTTGTTAGTTATTCCTACATATCAGTGGCACTGCTGTTCACACATAACCCAGTTTGTTGGCAGATTTTTGGGCAGGACCTAATGTGGCAGTAAAGTCTAGATCATGGCCCCTGTTCTCAGGTGTCTTTCTGTCCTCTCAAAAGATGTGCATAGATGGGTCTATTCACTCTTCTCAGGGGAGTGCATTGTGTGAAGTGTGTGTGTGTGTGTGTGTGTGTGTGTGTGTGTGTGTGTGTGTATATACTTCTAGTATAGCAACAGTCCTTTCATAACCATGGCAACTCTCTGTTTGGTCTTTCCTTCTCTTTTCCACCCTCCACCCTCCCTTCCTCCTCTTCTCTCCTCTCCTTCTCTCCTTGCCAGGTATCCAGTCATATCCAGGTCTTGGCCAGAAGAAAATCCAGGGAGTTTCAGTCCAAACTAAAGGTATGGGGAGGCTGATGGGAATCTGTAACATTTACTTTTGTGGTTTGATAATTCATTTGCTGTTAAAAGTCTTTTATTGCACAGTAAGTGTTGTTTTACAAGTCCTGTTTGTTTGGAAGAAAAACAGCTGATATGTAAAGACTTTTTTAAGACCTGATGGCTGCATTGGATGAACAGGCTGAAAAGGCACCAAACCCAGATAGTTTTTTTTCCCTTTAATGAGCAAGAACAATCTAAATTCAGTGTTTGTCCCTTACTGTGACTGGAAGGATGCCTGTCACAGTGACTCCAGTATCCTAGGTGTCTAATTACCCCCTGTTTGGGTTTTTTCCTCCTCCTCTTCCTGCCATTCTTCTCTTTCCTTGCATTCATTCAATTCTTCCTATTCTCTCTCTTCCCTTCTTCTTACCGTCTCCACATCTCAGTCTATTAATCTCTTACCCTGCTTGTCTTGTCCTTCTTTCTCGTCGTTGGGTGTAATTAACTTTATTTAAAGCAACAAAGGGGAGCTTGTTTTCCGAGAAGACTAGCCGGAACTCTGAGCTGATGTTTGCTGTCATAAAATAAATGATGGCGGGTTTATTAAAGGCAAGAGTAAATGTTTTTTGACTTGTTATACATTGAACATTAAAAGTCTACAACCCCCATTACAATGTCAGTTTTGTCAACATAAAAAGGGACCATAATAAATTATTTCAAAACTTGTATCCACTTTAATGTGACATATGTCCTTTGAAATTCTAACAAATATGTTAAAGGAAAAAAAACAAAAAATAAAAAAGGTCACAAATGGAGGGTCACAAAGGATCAATAGTCTTATTGTACAACTGTGTCAGTCACGAGAAAGGTACAAACAAACTCTAAAGCATTATATATGTACTATGGTACAGTGAAGACCACCATTAATAATTAGAGAAAATATAGAATAGGGATATTTCAAAAAAGGGAAATATATCCAAAATTTATGAAAAGAGAAAATGTAAACTGGTCAGGGAGGTGGCCAGTAGCAGCAGGGATTTCTGGTAATTGCTGGTAATGTTCTACATGTGACAACAATTTTCTGTGTCATTTTTATAGAAAATTGGCTTGTGAGACATAAGCCTTCTCTTAAAAAACCCCAAAACAAAACAAATAAACAACAACAAAAAAAGAAACATTTAGGCCAGACTAGAATCTTTCCTGATTTTGTGGAAGAATGTATTATGGTGTGGTGAAACTAAGTAAACCTTTGGACCACAATTCTAAAAGATGAGTTTGGAACAAAAAATAACCTGTTCATCACCAAACTAATACCATACCTACAGTGAAACGTGGTCGCGGCACTGTCATGCTCTGGGGTTACGTTTCCTAATATGGAACTGGGGTTTGTATCAAGGTGAATGAAATTATGAACAATTCCAAATTTTGACCCAGAACCTATTAAAATCTTCTGAAAAACTGAAGAGGAAGGGGGATTTTTCTTTTCAGCATCACAGTTCATTTAAGCATACATTCAAAACAACAAACAATTGCCTTCTCTGGAGAAGAAAAGTAAAGTCTGGGAATGACCGAGCCAGAGTGTAGAACTTAATTGGACAGATAATATGTGGAATATTACTAACAGGGCTTTAGATGAAATATATCCTTGCAATCGGATAATTATCTTTTTCATTTCTAACAGCTATTTTTTTCTTTTTCTTTTTTTTGTGTGAAATTATACAGGAAATATATTCCTTTTAAAATTGGTGAAACAAAGGTTTTTAAATGATGGCATATTTCCATTTTATTACATTACAAAAAACTAGAATTTTAATTAGCATTCGTTTACTTCTTCTATCATCTGTATGTCAAACACAAACTGGTTATTAAAGTGGGGGTAGCGGGAGAGTTTTCAAAAACTCTGTGTAACTAAGTAGTCATTTTGGTCTAAAAATGTCAGTATACCAGAAGAAATTTAAAAACTGATTTGTTTACCTTCTCCTTTTATGTAAAATATAGGTTATTATATGCCTGGTGGACTCAGTTGTTTTTATACACTTGAGTTGAAATTGAAAAAAAATATTACAGTTTGATGTGGATTAGGGCCTCTTTACTATGACCAGTTATGTGAGGAAAGTTTATTTGTATAGCACATTTCAACAATAAGGCGATTAAAGATGCTTTGCATGATAAAAAATATAAATCAAGAAAAAATGAAGTACATTGCTGTGGCATAATAAAGGAAAATAAAGTTATGTAAAAACCCATGTAAAATATTTTGCAACTGAGCTTAATCATCTCCAGTAAAATGGATAAAAACAACTCCAATTTAAATTCCACTTAAAACCTATAAAATTCAGTCCACTTATAATACAATTCATAAAGATTCATTAAATGAATAAATAGAAAAGGTCTGTTCTCATTTTTTCCCAGTTAGGGAAACTTATGGGTTGTGTCAAATCATCCTTGTTGTTCACTTCTTCACTTAAGTCAAATTATTGCTTTTACTCCCTGAAAATAACTAACTTTTATCATCAAATGTGTGATAATTGGAAAATTTGGGGTTTACTCCTAAACTGTAATTTTTTTTAAGCTTGCATATTAAATGGTTTTTTTTTTATTTAAAAAAACATCTGGAACTTGGTATTTAACATGAAAATCCAGCATGATTCCCATCTCAGTACCTTCTGTAATGTTATTATCTCTCCCAGGAGGGGAGATTTCTCTCTGTGCCAATTAACTTGAGTGAAGCTGCCAATTAGTGATTCTCCAGCTATCATGGTGCCTCTAATTCTGTTTCATTCAGCTGTTTTGTGCTCCATGCTGCTTTTACCCTAAAGTTAAATATTTTTAATCTACACTGTGTTACTTTTTGCTCCAACAGCAGCTTTACTGTGTTGCATTAAGCTTCACGGAACAATTTGTGAATGTTGCAACGTTTTTGTGGAATTTTAATTTATCTTTACTGAATATTTGATTTTCCCCCCAGCTTCTTATGAAACTGTGCAGCCATTGTGTGTACAGAGTGTGGTTCATGCTCACAATAATGATTGTGTTAATGTTCATGTGCAGGACCAGAATGCCAAGGAGAAAGCTCTGCAAAGCATCTCGTCCATGTCCTCGGCTCAGATTGTCTCAGCTACTGCCATACACAGCAAGCTGCTGCCTGGAATCGTGCGGGCCAGCTTCCCCGGCAACGCACAGGTAAAACACGCACACGCTTGCACAGAGACACATTGCGTATGTCCTCAACAAATAAATACATGGATGGGGATGGGGATAACAATAAAGCAGTTTGTATGTATAATCTACTTGCCACATATGCATAGTTACAGGTGATGGTACACAGAAGAACAAGCACATTGGTTTGCATTTGTAGTTTGCATTTTCAGTGTGGTATATTAATACGTGCACTTATTTTCAGCTGTGGCAGGGTATGATTCCGGGAGGGCAGTCCAGCTCTACCACAGAAGAGTGAGTCACATTTAAATTACATCTTCTTATCTAACTTGTTGCTTTAAATTTAGCTGTTGATTTGTGGTTCCAGTAGATATCTATTTTTTTGTTGTTGTTATCCTTAAATTTCACTTATTTCAAGTTACTTACAAATGAATCAAATCAAACTTATCTTTTCTTATCAAATAGTATATCTATTTCATTCCATCTTGTTTTTTTTTTTGTTTTTTTTTACAAGGAAAACACGATGTGAACCTTGGTTCACGATGTTAATGCTTACTCCAAAATCAGCTTGGCAGAATTAGGAATTTGAAGGCTATAAAATGTAACATCCTAGTGACTTACATTATAAGGGTAAACAGAAATGAGGCATGTTCCCAAAGGTTTTTAGTTGAGCAGCAAACTACTAGACTAAAAACTAAGCAAGAGCTGTCAAGCTGAATTTACTAAGTTTGAAAAATAATTGTATCTGTAAATGCAGCAGGTTTATACACTGCCTGTTGGGAGAATTCAACAAGACAAAAAATAAAACAAAACAAACCTCAAGCTTTAGAGTGACTTTTGTGTATTTCAAGGAAACTGTACTGGGTTCGTAGGTAATTGTCAGTTGTTACATTGATTTGTGCCATTAGATGCCATGATATCCAGTGTACTGCAGCTTTAAAGATAGAATAAAATTACTGTTTGCCAACTTTTTGCACACTTCCTCTCATACTTTAATGATTTATCTTTGGTGTTGAGCTCCAAGTCTTTCTACCTGGGCCATTCTAAAGTGTTAATACTATTTCCAGTCAAAAGAAACATGTTGATAGAATGAAAATAATCTTAATATAATATTATCCAGAGGAATAAATAATTTTGCCCTTTACTCTCATCACAGACAAAAATATTCCAGTTGGGGCGTGCTTTCAGTGTTTCTAATTTCTTTGGTTTTTTTTATCAATACAAAATAGTTCCCATTATTGTTTATTCTCTGAGGAGGTCAATTTGAGTTGATCTGATTTTGCTCTATGAAGATATTGAGAGGAGTGTTTCCTCTGGGGAAAAAAAAAACATCATATGACTCCTTCAGTTTGATTTATTATGCATCTAAATCTATAATCAGACTGTATCTGCATGATTATCCCAGCTTATTATTCAAAAACAATTAACTTGATTAACTCACATGACTGATGCGTATAATCTGTCTTCCATCATATTGGCAAACACTGATTACCCTTGTCAATGCCAACATGAAGACCACCTGTTGATTTTAAAATTAGGTGGAAATTTTAAAGCCTGTCTCCTGCTGTTTCCTTCTCTTGCATTAATGTCTGGTAATATAACTCATAGTATTTCACTTCTTGTTGTACTATTGGATCTGATGATAATGGTCGTAAATGGGGCTAGCCAGATTTTATTGAACATGGAGCTGCTCTTGACCTCCGTGCTCCTGCTTTTGTTCATACAAGACAGAGAACAGAAAACTTTTTTGTATAATTCAAGCACAATGAGGCTGGTCCTACTGCGTCTCTTCCCCTTCCATCCTTTTTTTTTGTGTGTGTGTAATGCTTTCTTGTGTGTTTCTCTGAATCTCTCAGCATCAAGCCGTTCTCCCAGCAGGCCTACCCTGTGCAGACAGCAGGGACCACCACAATCGCAGGTGAGAGGGACCATGGGACAATTATCATCTTTCTGTAAAGCAGACCGTCAGTTCTCTCTCCTGCCATTTATGATGTTTCCTCACCACAGGGTGGTCTTTGACTGCCAGGGCACATGGGTCTCCAGCACTGCTTTCTTTGTCTCGCAAAGAGGTCAAAAAGAGAAAAACCGTGTCAAACTGACTTTTCTCATAATTTATTATAGTTATGTTTATTCTTAGAAAATTGATTTAAAAGTAATACATTAATAATACATATATTTTACATATTACTACTAAGCCAGAATTTCCAAATCAAAACCTTTATTTGGACTATTTGTTTCATTATTTGTAATAAGTGAAATGCTAACACATTCTAAAAGAAGCTAACATATTCCTAAATTAGTTGTGAAATAAAGTTAAAGACAACCGGCTTGTGTTTGTGTCTTTTCTCATTAACAGTCGGCATTGATAAGAGAAAAATCACTCAAGTAAATGAATTTTAATAATTAGATACCGTTTTTGATTCCCAACTCATTTTTAATACTTGTTTTAGAAATATTTCCACTATCATTATATCTAAACCTAAATGTTCCCATGTCATTAGATGTTTGAGTGTGATCTGGCAAACATGGCAGAACCACTTTATTACCCTTTTTTGTAAAATTTTTTATCTGATTAATAACTACTGTAAATGAGAATATGTGTTTTTAAGTGAAACGCCTTTCAAAATTCCTATCTTCTTAAATACAATTCAATTATCTTTAGTTTCCATTCACAACTAATTCTATCTCAAGGCACTTTACAAGACAACTAGCTCCAGTTCGTAGCCAATAATATGGAATTCAGTTTGGTCGAATTTATTCCAGTATACTCCAATAATATTTTTTCATTAAGATTAAAATACATACAGTTAGAATCAGTTGTAATTATAATACAATAATACAGTGTAGTCAAATTTAGTAGGTCATATAGTGCTAGGTCGTTAAAAACCATATCTAAAGAAGAACGACTATCTGGAGCTCTGCGCCAGTTTCCACCTTTAACACACACTGGACTCATCATGCAGATACAGTAGTGTTAAAAAATATTTGCTCCCTTCCTGATTTCCTATTCTTTCCCATGTTTGTCACACTTAAGTGTTTCAGAACATCAAACCAATTTAAATGTTACTCAAAGGTAACACAAGTAAATACAAAATGCATGTTTTAAATGAGGCTGTAAATTATTAAGGGTGGAGAAAAATCCCCCCCCTCCAAACACACACACACACACACACACACACACACACACACACACACACATGCACACACACACACTTTTAAATAGGACCAGCCTGTCAAAGTGAAGAACATCAAATAATCCTCAAAAGCTAGACATCATGCAGAGATCCAAAAAATTCAGGAACAAATGAGAAAAAAAGTAATTGAGATCTATTAGTCTAGATAAGGTTACAAAGCCATGTCTAAAGCTTTGGGACTCCAGCGAACCTCAGTGAGAGCCGTTATCCACAAATGATGAAAACATGGAACAGTGGTGAAGCTTCCCAGGAGAGACCGGCCAACCGAAATTATCCTAAGACCTCAGCAACGACTCATTCAAGAGGTCACAAAAGACCCCACAACAACATACGAAGAACTGCAGACTTCACTTGCTTCAGTTAATGTCAGAGGTCATGTCTCCACCATAAGATAGAGACTGGACAAAAATGGCTTTTGTGGAAGAGTTCCAAGATGAAAACCACTGCGAAGCAAAAAAAACCCATTAGGGCTCGTCTCAATTTTTCCAGAAAACATCTTGATGATCCCCAAGACTTTTGGGAAAACATTCTGTGGACTGATGAGACAAAAAGTTGAACTCTTTGGAAGGTGTGTGTCTCATTACATCTGGTGTAAAAGTAACACCGCATTTCAGAAAAAGAACATTATACCAACAGTAAAATATGGTCGTGGTAGTGTGAGGGTCTGGGGCTGTTTTGCTGCTTCAGGACCTGGAAGACTTGCTGTGATGAATGAAACCCTAAATTCTGCTGGCTACCAAAAAATCCTGAAGGATAATGTCCGCCCATCTGTTCGTGACCTCAAGCTGAAACAAACGTGGGTTCTGCATCAGGACAATGATCCAGAACACACCAGCAGTTCCACCTGTGAAAGGCTGAAGAAAAATAAAGTGAAGACTTTGAAGTGACCTAGTCAATGTCCTGACCTAAATCTTATTGAGATGCTGTGCAGTGACCTTAAAAAGCCTTTCATCTTCAAAAATCCTCCTATGTACTGAATTAGAACAATTCTGCAAAGATGAGTGGCCAAAATTCCTCCACAGCTGTAAAAGACTCATTGCAAGTTATCGCAACCAATTGATTGCAGTTTTTGCTGCCAAGGGTGGCTCAACCAGTTATTAGGTTTAGGGGGCAATCACTTTTTCACACAGGGCCATGAGGGTTTCTATCTTCTTCTCCCTTAATAATGAACACTTGCATTTAAAAACTGCATTTTGTGTTTACTTGTGTTGTCTTCGACTAATATTTAAATTGGTTTGATGTTCTAAAACACTTAAAGCTGCAGTATGTAACTTTTATGAAAAATACATTTTTTTATATATTGTTAAAATTATCATTATGTCGTGACAGTATAATATAAGACAGCTAATCTGTGAAAAAATAAAGCTCCTCTCCCATCTTCCAGTGCTCCCAGTACTAATTGCAGAAATACACCACCCAGTCAGAAACAACCAATCAGAGCCAGGAGGAGGGTCTTAGCGCTGTCAATCACTCTCATGTACGTGCCACTCACAGACTCTCCTTTGCTCTCTTGTATGCTAGAGCTTGATCACCACAACATAGCTTGCCTCGAATGCTAAAGCTAGTTAGCATGACCACCAATGATGGCGGATAAACAGCTTTCTGGAACAGTAAGTTGTTTCTTCACCATTAGCACATTTAGCCACACATACACAAGGGTGATTGACAGTGCTAATACCTTCCTCCTGGCTCTGATTGGTTGTTCTAGGTCAGGAGTGGTGCATTTCTTTAGATGGAAACTGTAGGTGGAGAATGTGGAGGAGCTCAATCTTTTCACAGATAATCTGTCTCATACCATACTGCCACAACATGGTGACAATTTTAACAAATATGCAAAAACCATTTTTGCTTTGAGTGTGACAAACTTCCAAAAAATAGAAAATCAGGATGGAGGGAAACACACTTTCACACCACCGTATACGCCGAGATAGAACAGATTACTGGACTGAATGGATAGTTTATCAAAAGCATCAACTTTGTTGAACTGAGCAGGTTTAAAACAGATCACTGGATGCTGAGCCTTGAAGAGTCCCTTGCTGACCAGTCGCTGCTGGTGTCTTCTATTTATTAGAAAATAATAGGAGAGTATTTTTAGAGGCACACCTCTAAAAATAAGATCGAGATTTTTTTTCAATCTGTGCCCTATTTTCATACCTATATCATGCACTTTATTTTCAATGACTCCATCCAGTAAACAATTAGCTAAGCACAGCAGCAGAATGAGGAGTACTTTCTATGGGAAAGAAAGTACATTTGGTAATATTTGTCTGTGCTGCACTTTGACCCTAAGCTCATTATTATCTACAGGATTGGCACATCTTCAGCCAAACAAAATGCATGTGCATGATAGTGCATTATGACAGTGTTGAATTGGGTTTATAACTGTATTTTTTGGTGTGTTGTTTAGCCTACGAGCCTGCTGCTGCAGCCCAAACACACAGAGAGCCAGCATGGCAGGGGCGATCCATCGGCACCACCAAACTACGACTGGTGGAGTTTTCATCTTTCTTAGAGACACAGAGGGATCAGGAAGCGGTGAGTACACACATGCATGTACACACACAGACAGAGCCAGCAGTCTACAATAAGCACTCCCCATTGTCCTATAAACAGAGATGACAGATAACCCTACAGCAGAGAACAGCATTAAAGCCCTTTGTGTGTCTCCTTGTATGAATAACCTTTGTAAAGCTCTATCTCTCCGTCTGCTCAGCCTATCTGTCATCTTGCCACATTGGAGACTCATTGTCATTTTTCTACCTTGGGCTCATGGACAGCTGGCATTCATCTTGTTGCTTTCTGTTTGGACAGTACATAAAAATGTTCTACAATGGCTTTGAAATGGATTCTATTGTGCTGCGGCGTCACCTTCCCTGCATGATTTATTCTACTGTAAATAAATGGAGCTAGAAGCATCCTTGAAGGCAGACCATGTCACAATTGAACTAAAACTTATAACTAACATTTATTAGTTTGACAAACAAACTCAAGTTATTATTCATAGTTTAAAACTCAGATTTTAAACTCAGATTCTGTTGTAATATTTTCGACTTTTTTTGAAGATAGCATTCCTTTTTTGCATATCATGGCTCTTTGTGTTTTTGTGATGAAAAATATTTCTAAACTACCAAATTAGGCTGGCTTGAAAGAGAGGCCAATATAGATTAGTCTTCTTTTTAGTCAGCTGACTGGCGGTGTACCTGCAGGGGAGGGTCAACACTGTCATGTGATGCTCAGTACAACCCAAGAAAGCTCTAACTGGTCTGGTATTTTCTCCGACCTCTCATGGAAAACAATTTAAAGCGTTGGAATAGTAAGATTTTGCTAATATCTGATTAGTGGGGAAACATTTGGAGAAAGAGAAGGAGCTCGAAAGTGATACTTTAAACTTGGTCTGGCCAACTTTTACATCTTTGTGACCAATGATTGACTTCATTAGTGAAATTAATTTTAGAACCAACCAAAGGGGAGTAAATTTGCTTGACACCAAAAAATTGACTGATGAGAAAAGTTTAGTGACTGACTATTTAACAATGGATTATGGATGATGGATTGTGCAGAGATAATGATTTCTGGTTTTCTTTGAGTTCTGATCTGCTGATACTGACTTTGATCAAAAGTGAACTAAAAAAGGAAAATGTTTTGCAACTTTCTTGATAAGGAGAGTAGTTTTAGATATAAAAGAAAATGAAGGGATAACAAGATTGTCTCTTTAGATGCACCAAGCATATCCCCGACCGTAATCACATTTGTATTTAACTGAAATGCAAACAAGAACATGCTCTCATGGATGCACTTAAAAAAAAACAGTAAAAGTAAAAAAAAAAAACATCAAAATAGTTCAGTGTTTTATCTGACAATTGCTGATCAAACCTGAGGCAACTGAGGGGAAAATTGGCAGGTTTCGATCACAGGACGATTTATTGTTACATCATTGGTCTCATAAGAACAAGAACAACCTTGAAACATTCTATATTTAATGCTAAAATATTCACATATATTCAGATGTGACTCATGTACATGTCACAGAGAAATTTTAGGGAAGTAATGGATATGAGGATGTTAAAATCACTTTTCCAAGTCTGGATTTATCTTTATCCTTTTTGCAGTACAACAAGCACCTGTTTGTGCACATCAGCCAGAGTAGCCCGAGTTACAGCGACCCGCTGCTGGAGTGTGTGGACATCAGGCAAATCTATGATAAGTTCCCCGAGAAGAAGGGTGGTCTCAAGGAGCTTTTCAGCAAGGGCCCACAGAATGCATTCTACCTGATCAAGTTCTGGGTAAGGAAATGTGCTAATCTGTTTGTGTGATCTTATTTTTTGTATATTTTTATTTTTATTAAATATTTCTGTACTGAGAGTAGTTTTTTAAAAAATTCCCAAATGCAAATTACTTTTGTAAGTGCTCTGTAATTTTCCATGTAGGGTTGTGTCTTTGTCTGCATTTTCAGGTGTGTGTGTGTGCGTGTGTGTGTTCAGTCTTTCCACCTGGGATATAGAGGTGGTGGGTTGATGAAAGCTCAGTCGCTTTGTTTGAACACCTGCTCACCTCCTGACTCAGAGGTTGCTCTCCCTCTACCCATGTGTGTGTGTGTGTGTGTGTGTGTGTGTGTGTATGTTTAAAGTGTGTGTCTCATTTTGCAGTTCTTTCTTCAAATGCTTCAGGCCAATTTATAAAACTTTCAAGAATTTTGCCCTCAAAATAACTGATTTACGACAGCTGTGACACAGCGGTTTACCTTCTGCAAATCAAGTTTAGCAAGTGAAAGAACTGACAGGCCTTATATTTATACATGCCACTAGAGAGCATATAGCCCCGTAATAGCACATACATCTTTTAACTTTGTATTAGTGATGGTATGAATAGGTAGAAGTTCAAGGTTAGGTTGACTAAAACAATATTTTATTCCACTGACTGTACATAATATTCCCTGAACCTGGAGACAAGATAACGTGATTGTGCTTGATGCAAAAAAAAAAAAAATAAAATAAAATAAAAATAATTAATTAAATAAATAAATAAAAAAGAAAAAAATACCTAGAAAAGAAAAGATCAAGGTGTTTAAGTTCCAGTTACCCTTTCCTCCTGCCAGAAAAAAAGTCTTAAATTCTGCCAGTAACAGCTGCGAAACACCATGGGTGCACATAATGCTTGGCTTTTGTGACGAGAGCGATTTTAAAGATTTTTAATTTGTTACCAGGTCAAGATGAACTTCAGTTATATTTATTTCAGTTTATGTATTATGTATTTAGGGCTAGTTTACAACAAATGTCATCTTAAGACCCTTTGCAAAACAAATAGATCCAGTTCATCTCCAATTATAAAAGAATATTTAATCCAATCAATCCAACAATATCCAAACATTTAGGCAGTCAAATTCAGTTACATGGAGTCCTATTTGATTCTGATTGAATTACAATATCTAATAAATTCTGCCTATAATGCCAATCAACAAAAAAGGTATCCAGGAAGGTCCAGCTGATTGTGAAGTCACTGATTTTGGATCCTTTCCTGCTCCTGAGCAAGTATCTGGTGACAGTGGACAGGTGATTGCATTAAGTTGTTGACTTAGCAATAGTCATCTTGAATGAGCATGTACCTCAACAAAACTATTCGAATTTGATGGAATATAAACTGGCCTTTTCAAAACTTGATAAGCAAATCAGGTGATTCATCTCTTTTGACATGATGTATTGGAACAGGGAACTATGTATAACATACAGGACACTGAACATTGAGGACCAGGGCCCCCATTTCTACTCATAAGTCATAATTTCTGGGTTCCAAGCTGAGTAAAATTTACAGCAATGTCTGTGAAGTTGCATGCCCAACTTAAAAAAATAGTGGAATACCACCACCCCTAACCTTAAAACCAAAATGACTGCTGCAATTCTTGGGTATATTGATAGGTAAATGGTTTTATTTGCCATTGTGTTTGTTCAAGCTTTGGTATTAAAAGTGTTGTTGCAGATTTTGTATTAAAATGTGTGACATTATGCATTGTCCTACTGGAAGTAGCCATTAGAATTTGTGTCCACTGTGGTGATAAAGTTCAGCAACAAAGCTCAGGTAGGCAATGGTGTTTAAACTATGCTGAATTTGCACTAAAGGGCCCTAAATGTGCCAGGAAAATATCTTTATTAGCTCTGCCACTCACCTGAACTGTTGATATAAGGCAGAGTGGATCCATGCTTTCATCTTGCTTATGCCCAATGCGGCTGAAATCAAAACTCATCAGACTAGTCAATATTTTTCCGAAAGCATTAGCTTCCTGTTTTGAGTGGACAGGGGGACTCCTGGTATGGTATTTTGCAACAGAAGCCTTTTTTCTTCAAGGTTTGACATATTGTACATTTGAAGATGGTATTCACCATGGTGTGCACCATTGTTGTAATTTTTTTTTTTTTTTGGCTTCTGTTGTCTTTCTATAATCTTGAACCATTCTGATGCTCAGTTTGAACTTTAACAAGTGATCTTTACCACATTTGGATGCCTACATGCATTGAGTTACTACCATGGGGCTGATTTACTTATGTTAAGCAATTCAATGGGTGTGCCAAATAAAGTGGCTGGTGAATGTACATTGTTTTTTTTACCCATTATAGTAGTTAGCTTGGGCCCTGACCACAACAATTAGCCATTGTTCACCCAATCACCATGTCATGGGGCGATGATGGCGACGGAAGTAGGAGTTCGTCCTGCAATCAGTGTGTCGCCAGTTTAAGCCTCCGCCCTGCCCATCTCTTGTCCTTGGGTAAGAGACTTCACTCACCATGCATGCTGGTGGTGGTCAGAAGGGCCGATGGTGCCGGTATAGAAGCCTTGCTTTTGTCAGACTGCCCCAGGGCAGTTGTGGCTACAATCCAGTAGCTTGCCATCATCACCGTGTGAATGTGTGCGTGAATGGGAATGGCTGGTTTCATTGTAAAGCATATTTGAGTGTCTAATAAAGCGCTATATAATTCTGTTGTCATTTCATTTCATATTCTGGTATCCAATGACTTCAGTAACAGGCTGGAGTGTTAGAAAGCCTACGCAGCCACCATGAGGTCATCCCCTAGTTAAAAGCTGCTAGCCACCAGCACACCAATGAGTGAGTCCAGCTAATGAAACCATAGCAGCTCATGGGAAAAAATGTATTGATTAAGCATTTCATGAAAGAGAAGGGGAATCTATAGCAGTTAGCCCCTAGGGACCATCAGCGGTATTGCACTTTAAGACACCGAACGACAACATAAATCTTTCACACGTATTCTATACGATGCAGCTAATGGTATCCCAACTGTAACGTTGTTTGTTGGAGCATCATTTTAACCATATGATGGATTTTCTGCTTTTATTGTCTATAAATAAGATATGTGTATATATAAATGTCATTTTTGGAAATGTCATTAAATCAAATTATCCTGTTGTTCAAGATCCTAATTAGACAAATCGGGGTAACTTGGACTTGAATCACACTTAATTCATAAAAACAGATTTTAGACTTGAAATAGACTCACGCTTCAAAGTCTCAAGACTACTCTAACTCAAGATCTGGGACTCAAGTCTCATAAACAATGTTTATCTCAAGCGTGAGTGTAAGCTGGTGAGTATAGATAATTTGAGTAAATGATTAGTTTTCATCTCTTTTGAGTTACGATGGTGCAGAGGTGCCTAAGTCCAGTCCTCCAGAGCTACCTTCCTGCAACTTTTACATGCATCCTTTCTCCAACACACTTGAATTAAATGGCTGAATGTCTTCATCAGCATGTCATTCAGCTTTGCAGAGGCCTGGTAATGAGGCCCTCAGTTGATTCAGGTGTGTTGGCCATAGTGTATACAAATGAATAGCAGTGATAAAATTGTACACAATTTGTATGGTTTCTCTGGACAGTATGTGACAATAAGACGACTTTACAGCTTTACAGTCTGAGCCACAGTCCCCAGCTCCAGCAGAAATTAGCTTCACCTGTTAGAATGCATTTAATTTTTAACAAGGGTTGTTTACATATAATGGGCTGTTCATGGTTCATAGAAAAACCCATTTATTTTAACTTTATAATAATGGTCACATGGACATGTCTCGAACTGAACCGTTTTAAATGACCGAGTCATTTCCTAATAAAAACTTAACTTAAACAACATATTCTTTCACTGTTAAAGACATAGGCAACAAAACCACTTCCTATTTTGTTCATTCAGAAACATTAACAGGTGTTAATCTCGTATTATGTTGCTTTGAACATAACTACATATGTGTGTTTTTAATGTGATAAACATACATTTTATTTTTAAAAAATAAATTCATAACTTAGAGCATTTGTGAATTTTTAAGAAGATTATATGGCATGGATCTAATGTAAGAATATTAATTTCTTCCATCAGATTTTAGAAAATAACATGAACATATTTGTGCCACGTAATAAAGGTTGTGGTGATGAAGTGGAGAAAACATGTCAGATTTAACAGAATGTCAAATCAGAGCCACTCTTTGACATTACTTACTTTTTTTAATCACAGAAAATTGTATTTTTCAACAAAATTATACTAAAATGATCAGAAAATGGCTGATTAGATGCTCAAGAAAACTGAAAGACATCACCATTCTGCTAATATAGTGAGAAATTTGTGAATTAAGCTGCTAAAACTCTCTATTTAGGCCCTACATGGACCTAAATAGAATAGTCCCCCCCCCAATTTTTTCTCCATGAAAAAAAAAATCTAAATCCCAAAGAGAAATCAGAAAAGAAAATATGAAACGTCTGCTCCAGCCCAGAAGGTGGCATTGCTGTTGATGTTAGGAAAACGCCAAAATTCGTAGCAACAGACCTTGAACAGAACCAGTGATTCTTACTAAGCATTTGTTTTTTGTTTTGTGTTATTTGGACAACCCTGTTATCATTTGCTCTGGTTGAACATTTTCTGCAGGGTAATGAAACACAACAGTATCAGTCCAAACCTTTGTGGGCATTTGAGTTACATGGAAAACTGAATTTTTAGAAATTAGACTTATTTAATCGGTAGAACACTGTTTTGATAGAGATGATGGCTGCACCCTGCAGCCCTGTTTGGTTTTGAAAATGTCGTTTAGTGTTAACAGGTGGTTTTAACTTAAAAGGACAATAAATGTATTTCAATTAATTTATTCCACTATTCTTAGTTTTATTTGTCAAGACAACTAGTAGAAACAAAGCAACAGGCACTACTTCACTTATCAGAGACAAATTCAAAGTAAGTAGCCTCCATCTTCCTGGTTGTTAGTAAACTTTGATTGGAGAGTCCTGGTTGAGAGGCGGGGTTTATTAGAACATGGATGGCAAAGTTGTTCGTCAGCAGAAATCACAGATAGAAGGGCAGAAAACAGCAGAGTAGTGAAGTGGACTCAGTGTACAATAAGAGCAGAACTGATGAGATATACTCAAACAAAGAGCGAGTTTGTGCATTATGTCAAGAGCCTCCTCTCTGAATTTAATTAAAAAGCTCTCAGATCTACCACAATGGAGCATGTTTCTCATAATCTGCTGCTTTAATAGAGCTCAGTTTGATCTTAGTGTGTGTGTGTATGACTGCTGTACATGTTAGCAGTGTAGCATATGGTGTTTGTACATTTGTGTGTGTTTGCTCACAGCTCGGAGACGCTCAGTGCTCCTTAGAGAACTCATTACAAAAAGGGACAAACCCTTCCCACATTTCACAACCTGTAATCCAGGTACAGGATGTTCTCGCTGCTCTGATTAAACATTTTCCTGCTTCACTGACAGAATTATAAATAAAATATTGTTTCTAATTCCAACAGCTGTACCAGCACTTGTGTGACCAATAAATAAATAAAAATATTAGGGTTTTTGCAGGGTCTTAAAAAATGTTGAATTTCATCATCTCAGTTACAGACCTTTAAAATATTTTTTGTTGTTTAGATTTATAGGGCAATCTACATGAGACCTTTTTGGTGCGTTTTATTAAGGCCCATAATTCAGTGCAGGAAACAGCCCTGTTGGAAGATATTTATTGTTTAACCATTGGCTATTTCTCAAAACCTGTAAAAGAATTCAGCTCCTGAAACCTGGGTTATATATCATTTTCTAATTTTCAAGTGCCATAAAAAAAAGACTAAATTTAATTTCCATATATCACTTTCGCAACTGTTGTCATTCATGTAATGAATGGCAAGGCAATTAACTGAGCTGCAATAACAACAGGCGGTTCAATTAAAATAAAATGCAGTGACATGTTTTACCAGCAGAGGACGCTGTTGCCTTACTACCAGAAGTGCAGCAGTTCTGAATGTCGCAATTTATCATGTTCTATGAGTTTTTAGTTGTATTGCTGCAACATCTTAATGTTTAAACTTTTTGTGGGTGGGGTTTGTCTCCAGGCGGACTTGAATTACAGCGTACAGGACGACTCTACGGCCTTTTATGGTGTAACCAGCCAGTACGAGAGCTCAGAGAACATGACCATCACCTGCTCCACAAAGGTCTGTTCCTTTGGAAAGCAGGTGGTTGAGAAGGTGGAGGTGAGTAGGATGGCAGTTTGTTTTTTATAGTGTTGATGTATTTTTCTCAAAGTTGATTTGAAATTAAGCAATGAATTTAAGTCAGGTTAGTTAGTTTTGAAAGTTTCTTTTGAGAAACGTCTGCTGAGTTATAGTCATTAGATTTAATTATCCTTGTTTAAAGTAGGTTTTTGTTGTTATACTTGTAAGTGAACAAAATGATCAAAGCAATTAGGTATTTATCACAAGGTGACAACCATAATTTTATATTCTGGTAGAGGGATGAGCTGTGATAGGTGACAAAAAACAAGCACACATTTATTCATCCAGGTGAAATTGTTTCCAGAAAAAAAAAACAAAAAAACATTTCTTACAGCTTCAAATGTACTTACTATGACACACACTGTTATGCCTTCCATCACTTTCGTTTAATGCTGTTTTTATGTTAAAAATCAAACTGTTTTGTTTATGGTTGGAACTTCCTAGAAATAGAGACGTTCAGATGATGTGTCACCAATTATGTGGGGCTGATGTGCACCATTCAGAAGAGCACAGGTGAAGGTGGCAGGTAAAATTAATGAAGAGAAATAACCCTAACCCTGTCTTCCACCCCCCACCCCCCACTGTCTAACAGACGGAGTATGCCAGGTTTGAAAATGGACGGTTCGTCTACAGAATCAGTCGTTCTCCCATGTGTGAATACATGATTAACTTCATCCACAAGCTGAAACACCTGCCTGAGAAATACATGATGAACAGCGTGCTGGAGAACTTCACAATTCTGCTGGTGAGGGCATCCACGATGAAACACCTTTCTGCTTTAAGTGAGAGGAAAAACAAAAGACATTAAGTTCATTTAATTTTCCTTTATAAGTGTATCATTTTTATTTAATAACTATTAATATATTTTAATGAGTGAATGTCTAGTTTATCTACATACACAGTTTCCGTCAGAAGCTGACATATACTCATCACTGGCATGAATTTCATATTAATTCCGGGCTTTCATTGATATGAATATTTTTGCTAGGGTGGAATAATTATGCATACAACTTTTCTAATCCAAACAGGGTTGAAATTATACATAGAGGCTCAAATATATACATATACCCCCACTGACATTCGTATACTTGTCCCCTTCATGAAGTTGCGCCTCAACTGTAGAAGTTTTGTAGTCATCTAAAAGCTTGTGGCATCTCTCTAGCTGAATATTTGACCACTCTTCATGGTATAATTGGCAGAACCTATTTAAAACACTCCTTTTAGGCTGGATCTATAGCTTTTCAGTTGGGTTTATGTTGTTGACATTTCAGGACTTTTGGTAATTGTGGTTGGGTACTTTATCCTGTTGGAACATCCAACTGTGTTAAAGTTCCAGCTGCTGATTTGCAGGGAAGTTAAGGAATTTGGTGGTGGTCCAGCTGTTTCATTAATTTCATCCACTTTGTCCTACAGTATTATGTTACCACCACTGTGTTGACAGTTGGTAAATAGCTCTTAGATCTGAAAGCCTCTCTTTGATTCATCAGAATGTACTGCCTTTTATTGTAGCTAAATAGCTACATTTTCTGTCTGATCTGACTATAAAACCTTTTCTCCATAAGGCATTTGGCTTGTTCATATGGGTAGCTACACATTTGAGTAATTTTTTTATTTTAGAGCAGGGACTTTTTTCCTGGATGAGACCCTCTCTGTTCATGTTGATGTATGCTCACCCGCTTGCACTTTGCAAGTTCCATATGTAAAGCCTGCCTGCTGTATGAACATCAGCCATCAATCTATAGTGAACTTTTCTATTAAAATGAGTGTAAAGGACCGAGGACTCTGAAAAAGTCTAACATTTTTACATGAATAATGTGTAGGAAACCTTTGTTAGAAAAATTATGAAAGTAGTTCACTGTATAATCCTATCACTAGGGTGACCAGCTAAAGTCCTCTAGAGCTACTATCCCTCAGCATTTAGATACAGCCCTGGTAACAACCCATGTATTTGGTTCAGGTATGTTAGAGATAGGATGCATCTAAAATTTGCAGGAAAGTCGTTCTGGTGGACTGAACTTCGGCACCCCTGTCCTACCCCCTTGAAAAAAACAGGTTCCAAAAATCTATAAAGCCCAATATTATGATATTCAACCCCATGATTAATACATACAAACTTCTGACTGGAACTATATAATACTTGGAGATAAATGCATTTTTTTAAATTAATGTTTTTGTGTCCAGGTGGTGAGCAATAGAGACACTCAGGAGACCTTGCTGTGTATGGCGTGTGTGTTCGAGGTGTCAAACAATGACCACGGAGCACAGCACCACATCTATCGACTCGTCAAGGAATAACACACTCCTCCTCGTTAACAAATGCACATCCATGGCCTTTGCTTGGTGATTATTCATGGTGACACTGGAGGGAGATAAATAGATCCCTTAAAAATGACCAAAATTTCAGTTCACCCAAAAAAAAAAAAAAAAAAAAAAAAATTAAAATCAGTAAAGGATAAAAAAAAATGGCTGCATTTTCACTGCCACTTTATGAACTAGCTATCAACAAAGGCGGTGACAGTGTAGCCATGGAACCCTATGAGAATCAACATGGGTGGTTTTTCCTCAAAAGAACTCCCTGACATGAGGAGAACTGTACGCCTGTAAACATGGGAATAAAAGTGGGATTCATGTTATGAGCTTTTGGGAAAAATGAGAGGGAGAAGGAAAAAAAAACCAACAAATTTTACCCTCTGGTGGAGAAAAAGGCCTCCTCAGCCAAGACGTACCGAAGGTCAGACCCTGTGTATCATCAATAACCTGTGGGAGAAAAGGACATTTCTGCATTATGGTATAGTAGAATATAGATCTTGATGTGTACAGATAGATTCTGCAGGTTGTGCCAGTTGAGCTCTTGCACAAATTAAGAGGTTTGTCCCAAAGAAAAAGAATGAAGTTTTTACCTTTTTGTATGTTTTCCTTAAAACACACAAAAAACATGTTAAACTTTGGGATCTTGTTTATCCATTGTAGCATATAGATTATATTTCAATTCCCTGATTGCTATCTAAAATTTATAAAAGTATAATTGGGGAAAAAAGAAGAAATTCAGGTACCTTTTTGTGCAGCAGGTAACTCTTCATCAAGCCCTTTAGATTTTAGTCCAGGTCTTACTGAATCCAGCACAGAAAGACTGAGACAAAGGATTATAAACATGATCCAAGAGACTAAGATCACAGTTTTAAACATATTGTTTGGATTTCTTGGAAAAGCACTGTGATTGTTTTTTTTCCAACTACATCATTCAGTGTCCAGCTGTTAGGTGAACTTCAGTTTAACTCTCATTTTAACACATGCTCCTTATTTCAGTATTTGTACCAGCAAAGTAGAGCCTTAATGTCCATACCGCCAAAACCTGAGATACTCCTCCACCCATATTACAACTGACTGCCCTGACTCGAAGCCTTAGAACCTCCTGTGTCAGGATTATAGATCACACCCTTTCCCTCCTTTATGAATCCAAAACCAAAAAACGCTGATGATGATGATGATGATGATGGAGTATACTGTAGCAGGTGTCGTCCAACGGCTTGCCTGTGTCATGCTCAGCAGCGTGAAGTGCCTTTGGCTGGAGACGGCAGTAGACATTTCTGTTCTGTTTCGCTGATGGTTCCATGTTTTAGAGGAAGCTCTGTAGACGTAAATAAACTGTAGGTTTGGACCTTCTTTTTTCTGATGTCTTTGTAGCCGGTTATCTAAAGTCTGATATTTAATGTTTTTTGTTTTTTTTTTTGAATGACGGTCAGCACTGGATCCTCCTGAAAGATTTGTTTAATTTCACAAAGATACCCGTGGAATATATTTTTATTCTTTTGGTATTTAATGGCAGTGTTTGCTTGTATTTGTTTTTGTGCTTCACATTTGACTGCTTCATGCAAGAAGAGCTTGCACACTTAATGTAGTCTGGTGCCTCATTCGAACTAAATCATTGTAGAAGAACAATACTTAAGCAAAGACCAATTTAAACATGAATCTGGACCGCAGGATTATCTATTCAGTTGGAGGCATGGGCCGGTGTGATAACTACAACAGGAAAAATAACATGGTTTCTCTGTATTTGCACCTAAATTCAAAATAAAAGTGTACAATTCACTCAAAACAAAAGAGCAACAATTACTCTCACTGCAGCTGGAATAAAATATGCAGTGGATCTCAAATGTGTACAAATCCCTGTTAAAGGAGATTATGATAAATAATTTTAAACCATTTTCCACAGGTAATGTAACAGTTATACTGTACAATTTAACTGAAAAAACCCTGATCTGTTAGATGGAAAAATATAAATATGCTGTAACCTTGCTGCATAAGTTTGCACCCCTTTAAAATAATACAGTGTTGAAACACTCATGATTCAAATTTCAGCATTCAGTACTCATTGGTAGGAGTTTCAGTGTCCCACATATTAACTTGGAAATACCTGCCCACTCTACATTGCAAAAGGTCGATGTATTTCTTAAATGTGGCTAAGATTTTCCAAAACTTTCATTCTATGAAACTTTCATTCATTCTTTCATTCACTATGATGCTGAAAAATGTAGCAGACCCTGGAAGGTTTTGGGCATTCTGGCAACACTGTGTTTCACTGTAATGAATGTGTTCTTTCCATGATGCTCAGGTTGTTTTGATCATCTTCCTACAAGCCTCAGTGACATTTTAACTGGGCCTGGATTTTTTCTTTGGACTATAAAGCTTCTGTCCAAGAATCCTGCCCTGCAGTACAAACATACAGGTTGTTTCTTCTTGTAATATTGCCATTTTCCATTCTTTTGTTAAAATATAAATGACTGGTTTTATGTTGACAGAACATATATAATGTGGACATTTTTTCCTCACCCATCTCCTGATACTTTTGTACAATAACAGAGTTTTGATCACTTTTAACCCCTCCACAAACTGGCTTTAGCTAAAGGATAGAAATTTCAGAAAATCCTGACATGACAGTTAAACTTTTTAAACATTTATCTACACATTTAAGCTTAATTAAATTCACCATAATTAAATGCAGGAGTAAATTAAAACAGACTGAATGTGGAAACAGCATCAAAAGGAAGTTCACCCAAATATGCAGAGCACAATTTTACAACTTTGTTTTTGCATCTCACAGGTGTTTTTTTTTTTTGTTTGTTTGTTTGTTTTGCTTTATTTTTTTTAAAGAGATCTATGTTTTGCTGTTTAACTGTACAGGATAAATGTCAGATTCCATTTGGCAAAGGTTTTGAAATGATTTATCATGGTCCAGATCCTTTATCATCTCAAAAACCCTGCATTATAACTGGGGTGTGTACACTTTTGAGTGCCACTTTCAGTTAGCTGACCGACAGTGTGCAGCAACAAGTGCGGGAGGGGAAGTCAGTACTCAACTTTGCCCCCCTTTTAATCTGAGAAAACTCTGGTTACTTCCACTCTTGCTCTGGCATCTCAAAGATTTAAACCCTAGGGACAGTATGATGGTAAATTCTAGATTTAGATTTTAAAACTGTTGGTTTATTTTTATACTAGAAACCAGCCCATACCGACTCAGTTCAGGGCACTTTCGAAGGTTTAAAGTCTAAAAAATTGGCAAAAATTTATTTTGGATCAGAAGAAAACTTTATCATCTGAGAATATGAAAGTTCAAATGAAAACATGACGATCTCACATAGTAAAGATAAATAAAATAAACCAAAAATTCAGTGGCAACAGAATGAATTAAGTCCCATTAATAAGAAGAATCTGCTCAGAGAACCAAAATGTATCTGTACAGACCTTATTCTACAGCAAATAAGAACATTTTTAAAGTGCACCAAAAAATAAAATAAAATCTTGCTAAACCAAATTATGTTACATTAGGCTATGGTAGAAAAAAGGGCTTATTACAGAAAATTAGGGCCCAACCCCTTAGTGAGCCATTTCAAAATTTTTCCATAATGGTGAAAGATGGAGTTCTAATATAACAAAATTCAAGAAATTTTTTCCATCCACATTGCATTGGATAAAAGAAGATATGTTTGTAAGTGCAGGCTTATTTTAGCCTTTAATTTCTATAATGCACTTATAACACACTTTAGCTGTAATTTAGCAACATTTTCATTCACAAACTTCCTGCAGGGAATTAATTAATGTTGCTGAACTCAAGTGGACTTTACATTTAATACATTAATTTATTGCTTATACTATATAAACCAACTACTTTCATAGGTGCATATCAGCTATGGAAGACATTCATCTGATACCATGAGTTAGTTCAAGTCATTAAAGCAATAAAAATTCCTTGTGTATCTGGATAGTTTCAGTGGACTGAGGCAGTTGCTCACGAGTGTTAAAAATTCCTCACAGACTTGTAGGAACTGTACACATTTTTTTTGTTGTTGTTACCAATTGGAAAAATGTTCCACCAAGCAAACGCTGAACCAAAATTTGAAGATGACAATAGATGCTATGTAAAAGAATGAGGTCCAAAAGAGTGGAAATGCTTAAAAAAAAGAGAACTTTGCAGGACTCACATAGTTGCTTCCAGCTGTGATGGTTAGAAGTGTCCAGAAGATGCAGTACTGTGCAGCAGAGGCCTCGGAGCTGAAATAATTCTTGATGATGACATCTGATTGACAGCCAGTCTGACCTTTCTTGATTTGGAATTTGTCTTTGTTAACCATAAGATATCTGAGGTTTCGACCTTCACTGAGTTTTGTCCCATTCTGCATTACTTGCTTGCAGACAGGCTGAAAGAGTTTCTATTCTGGTATCAACATGCAACATGTGAGTGTTAACCTAGCAAGCAGCCTCGAAGCCACTGATGCTGTTTGGACATTGTCTACCACCTGCTTACCAAAGACAGTAATGCTGTGGCACAAAATACAACAGACTGGTGATGTCATGGGAGCTGTATGAGGCTAGAAGCTGATTATCCCAAAAGAAATTAATCTGGACTCATTCTAGCATCTCAGCTGCAGAAGAACTGCAGGACATAGGCCTCTTTAAACTGTGACTTATTAAAAAAGGGTCTGCTCGCAGTCGCTCAGCTGTTCACTATTAAATATCTACTCATCATAATGGCACTAAAGGCTGACTCAGTGTGTATACTCCATGTCTGAAGGTTTCAGTGAACAGTGGAGTTTCTCAGTCATCGTTGTCTGTGTACTTAATGTCGTCTTGTGTGTGTAAGTGGGGCATTTATCTCCTATCCTGAACCACATATGGCACAGAGATCCCTGTCTGTAAATCAGCTCCAAAATGGCCTTGAAACTTTTCGCTCCGGTGCGAAGACATGCAGCACGTCTGTCTGTTCACCGAGGGTTTCCAGAAGGTGCTTTGTATGAAAATGACAATAACCTTTATTACAGATGTTGTGTATATCTTTGATATTCTGATGTTTATCCTATTTTGTGAAGAAGAGAGAAGATTTAGAAAAAAGCCAGAAACTAGTAATATGTGTGTGTTTTGGTATTGCACAGGGTCTGATCTTTGCTTTGTAACTTTTATCCCCCTGACATGGCTAAAAGTATGTTAGATATTTTCTAGCTTTGTAGAGACTTTGTACGCATATGCTATTCAGTTTAAATAAATTGTCAGTTCTAAACTGTGACTTTGTTTTAATTAGTCATTTCTGCTTCTTTCATTTTTACTAAAAATAAAAATGTTCCTTGAACTGAGCTAACTGTACTGTCTGACGTAATGACACCTGTTTGAAAAGATGAAGTTCAATGAGACCTGCAGGGACAATTAGTGACATCGATCTCGACCAAAGTCTTGCCACAGCAAAAGTACACCCTCTTTCAAATCTGAGGTTTCTATATCATAGGACAAACCAATATTCTAGTGTGTTACCAGATTCCAAAATTATTTAGGACTTAAAGGTGAAAATACATCAATCAGATTTAACACTTAATTTGAAGTCAACATGGACAAGCTGGGTACATCTCTTAATTCAACTGACCTTTCGAATGTTGCTTCACTTCATTGACATTTGCAGAGGTCCCACCACAGCATTTCATGCTGGGCTTGACGACTTTGACTGGGGCTTTACAGAAGTGTGCTCCGTTTTAGCTAATCTGTTGTAGATTAGCTGCTGTGTTTGACATCATTGTTCTGTTGATGACCAACTTTGGGCCAAGCTCCAGCTGTCTGACAGATGGTCTCACATTTGACTCTAGAATACATTAGTCTACAGGGGAGTTAATAGTGGACTTAATGACTGCAAGTTTCCCAGGACCTGTGGCTGACAGACAAGCTCAAATCATCAGCCCTCCATCACTGTGCATGACAGCTGGTCTAAACTGATGATGCTGATATGCTGTGTTTGGTTTTCTCCAAACATGGCTCTGTGCATTATGGCAAAACATCTCTACTTTGGTCTTAAAGAGATCTCTCTTAAAGAGAGATCTCTTTAAGAGACAATGTCAAGATGCCCAGATATTTTCTGGGCATCTTGGCTCAGAAAATGTTAAGAAATCTTGAGGTTCATTCAAACTTCTTTTTCTAATTATCCTCAAATGAACTTTAGCTGTTATTCTGCTAACTGATGCCTGCAGAGTCTCAGATGGGGCTCTTGTCTTTTCTCTGAGCATTGCACGGTCAGACATTGGGATGAATTTGATGAGGCCATCCACTTCTGCGAAGACTGGAAGCTGTCATAAATGTTTTCCACTTGTAGATATTATCTCTCAGTGCAGAATGATAGACCTCAAATAGTTTGCAAATGCCCTTATAACCATTCCCAGATTAATAAACAGCAACACTTACTTCTTTAAGGTTATTGCTGATGTCTTTCCTTTTGGCATTGTCTTAAAAACCTGTATGCCCCCAACAAGCAAGCTGCCAAAACTTGCTGTATCCAATGTGCATTTTTGTATGCTTAAAGAGTTATATAATTTTAGAACCTGGTAAGGACTAGATCCTTACTAAGATTTCTTCTGTTTCTGCTTTTGTAACATAAACACTTCGGATCACTAAATTTTAATACCACACAAACACAACATAAATTTAAAAAATGTAGTTTTCACATGCTGAATTAATTTATAAATGAAAAAGTATCCATGCCCTACATGAAAAATTAATTGTTGCCCTTGTGAAACCATTAATTAACTATGATTAGCCAAATTCTTTGGTTCTGTTTCACTAGTCACATTCAGGTCAAATTCCTGCCAGACCTGTACAAGCAAGAGACCATCTAAACAGAACCTTTCAGACAACATGAAGCAGGACAAGCGAACTCAAAAAGCAACACATTATGACCCAATCTTGAGAAATCCAATAATTTCACTGGTATTTATCAGTGTAGAACAACAAATGGAGTTTTATCAGCATCAAAACAACAAATGGAGAAAACATGCAACAGTGGTGAACCTTCCAAGAACTCCAAGAACACATTAGTGACTCAACCAGGAGGTCACAAAAGAACCCAGAACCACATCTGAAACACTGCAGGCCTCCCTTGTCTCAGTTAGTCACTGTTCATAATTCAACAAAATCTAATCAGTGAGAGAGGTTCAAATCCAAAACCCCCTTAACCAAAAAGGACACAATGAACGCAAGGTGTCAAATACTTTTTCACAGCACTGCATCTTGTGCTGAAAATTCTTGGAAACCTGAGGCCATCGTTACCAATCAGATGTCAGGTGAATTGTTCCTTTCAGGTCATGAGTCAGCCTCTGCCTACAGTGGAGGAGTTCAAATATCTTGGTGTTTTGATCACTAGTGATAGTGATGCTGTTGTGGTTAAAAGAAAAATGAGCAATAAGCCAAAGCTCCCAATTTACTGTTCTGCCAATGTTCCTATTGTCATGAGATCATGACAGAAACAATGAGATCCTGAATACTATAGCTTCGAAAGAAGTCTGCTGGGTTTGTTCCTCTGATCCTGATCCTTCTTGAGTGTCTCCCTTCTTTTGGAGGTTTTTAGTGCACATCCCACAGGGAGGAGACCTAAGGGGAAAACCAGAGCTCAATGTAAGGGTGACATATAACTTCTGGCCTGTGAACAAAATGGCATCCCCATCATAATGAACCAGAGAACGCCGCCGGAGAGAGGGATTTAAGGGTTTCCGTCCTGAACCTGTTACCACTGGAACCTAATATTAGATAAGTGGAAAGCAATGAATGGATGAATGGATTGAGTCTGTTCCTTCATACATGCAATGTCCTATTTTTACACCAGAGTGCGCTATAATTTAGGAAATAGAGTTTCACAGTTTATTTTTTTTCCCATGACATTGGGATTAAAACACCAGCTTCTTCCATACCTTCATTTTAACAGCTTAATTTGTAACAACTAACTCACAAAAACAATTTTATCAAAGCAAGGATATAATCTAGCTAAGTGCATGTTTTTGTATTAGTTTTGATTGATTTAGTACTTGAAATTTTAAATTATGGATTTATAACAAAACAACAAATAACTAAGTTTCAGCAGCCTATTAGTACTCTTCAGAGGTCTGCTTTCATGGTCTTGTTTATTCTATTGACATTGCAGGCTCCAAACCTGACAGCTAATAATAGATGCACAGGTCAGACACGGTGTGACCTCACAGGAAATGAGATCAAACACAGGAAAAACATTTTACGCTCGCACTCTCTCTCTCACACACACATCCCAGACACAGCACCGACAATCCTCTTATTCCAAATCTACTGTTTGTAATGCATGCCTGCATGCCTCCAACACACACGCTTCTCTGAGTAATACTGTCTGCTTGTGTCTGATATGTGGATGCGTCCTCACATCTCTGCATGTATGTTTGCATTCCCAGGTGGTTTCTAAGCACTTCATTTACCAACAAACCCAACCTGAACAGAGGTTACAGAACACAAACATTAATGCTTTGTGTTGGAGATAATGCACACAGACATCAGACCACTTAACGCAGAACATATTCTCCTCTTAAACAACAGATTATAGTTTCAGATATTATGTGAGAACTCTGCAGGGAGATGGATGAATTCCCTTATGCCTTACAGTTGGTTCAGCTGAACTGATAAACATTCAGGGATAAGATTATAAAGATGAACAATGCGAACTGCAGAATTAAGGTTTTAACATCAAGCCAATCTTTCTTTGTTGCTTCTAACCCAGATTCATCAGTTTGGAGTCATTTAGAATTCCTCATACTGCTAAAAGTCTCTTAAAAAATAAAAAACTTTAATAAATCTGCCAGTGAGAACATTAAAACATTACTTGAAAAGACAGTTTTGGAAGTATCACTATAAATTTAGCCAAAAAAGATTAAACAAACTCAGAACAGTGTCAAAAAAGGCTTGAAATGGATGAATAAAAGACACTGCAATTAAGGTATATCACAAAATTGATCAAATCATAAATTTTATGTTGCTTCAGTTAAGTTTGAAATTCAGATCTGCAAAGGTATGTATACAGGTATTTATACAGAAACATCAGCATCAGATTTGGCTAATTTCAAGTCAAGTCAAAACTGAAGACAAATCTTCAAATAGGCTGTGTAAGAATAAACCAAGTTTGCAAATTTTCTCAAAACATTAACAAATATTAGAGAAGGCTATACAGAGAAAAATAAGTATAATATGATTTATACCTGTTTAGACTGGAGTTGGATTTAAAAAAAAAAAAATGTCAATAATTAAATTTATGTCAAATAAAGAATTTTTTTTCCAAGAGATTCTTCTGCAGCCAAAGAATATATTTTTTTGTTGGCTGAAATTTCTGCTTTAAATATACCCAAATATGCAATTGATGTTTTCAGTGCAACTATTGATAATCGGCACTCCCTGTGTTTTGGACTGATTATTTTTTACAGAAATACTAGTTTTAGTTTTTCATCATTAGTGGACTAAGTGTATTTGTCTCTTCATTTAGAAAATTTTTTTTAGTTTTCTTGACAGTTAAACACACTGGGATGTATTTAACAAAAACACTCCATCCTCTCTATCTATATTATATTTCATTGGTGGAAAAGAAGTGAAAATATTTTCATGAAGTCCAGTGAAGTATATGACATTTCAGGCTCAAGAAATCTGACTATTATCAAAAAGTTAATTTATTTCAGTAACTCAATTAAGAGAAATTCATATTGCTTAGACAGATTACATGCAGAGTGACATAATTCAATTGCTTAATTTGGATGATTAGGGGTGAAAACTAATAGAAACTCAAATTTCAGTTTTCAGATACAAATCATATTACACAAAACCAAAAGAAAGTGGTCTTTCTATTTTAATACAGAAATGTTGCTCTACTGAAAAATATGTCCATGTACTGTACAGTATATTCATTTAATACTTACAGTTAATGTGCAGCAAGCAGGTGATCAGCTTGTGGTTCTGCTGAGGTGTTAACGAAGCCACCATTGCTTTTAAAGCGGCCTTCGGCTTGTCTTCATTGCTGGGTCTGGTGTCTCCCGTCAACCTGTTGACAACACTTCATATATTTTATGCAGTTTTAGGTCAGGCCAGTTGTTGACCAATCAGGCACAATGATAACATGGCCGTTAAAGCAGGCTATGGTACATATGGGAGTGTGGGCCGGTGCCAAGTGGAGAGCAAAATCAGCATCTCCATAAAGTATCAGAGGGAAGCATGAAATGTTCTAGAACATCCTATGTTACAGCTGTGCTGACTCTGGACTTGAGAAAACAAAGTGGACTATCTCAGGCAGATGTCAAGGCTCCACAAATCACCACTGACTGTGAAAACTTTACGCTGGACCCTGTGCACCTTGGATTCTGTATTTCTCCACTCTTTCTTCAGACTCTGAGATCTTGGTTTCGAAATGAAATGCAAAATGTACTTTCATTTGAAAAGAGGACTTTGGAACAGGCCAGTACTCCTTAGCCCATATAGCACAATTCTGGCATTGTGTTTAGTTCATGAATGGGTTAACACAAATAATGTGACAATTGTAGCCCATGTCCTCTCTGTGTGCTGACTCTTGAGGCTCTGACTACAGCTGAAGTCCACACCTCTTTTAAAGCTGTGGTTATCCATATTTGCTTGTGTACCTTTTTCCAACAAAGTTTTTATTTCCACCATTGACTATCTGTTGGATAACAAGTTAGCAGTCTTTCCAGTTATTCTGTAGCTATAGCAAATAACATGTCTGTTTAAAAATATTTTTATTTTATTGGTCTTCTGTAATATTCGAATTTATTTTCGGTTTTCATTAACTGTAAGCAATTATCACTGGAGCTAACAATGAACCTTTTAAACAAATCGCTTTGTGTGGAATAAATCTATGTATGAGATTTTTTTTTTATTTTTTTTTATTTAAAAACAACTTCGTGTTAATATACTGTAAGACACTGTAATCAGCCTAAAGCAAAAATGAAACAAACAGCACTTCTAAAAACCTGAGTGCAGGTTTCTGAGTGGGATGATCAGTGGGCAGGGAGGAGGGAGGCGTGTCCCAGCAGCTCCAGCAGCCTCCTGTTTCTGTCCCGCACATCAGAGCTGCCTGTCCCGACGCAAGGACGTTGTTCTCCTCCTCTCCTCTCCTGTCCGGAGCAACAACAATCTGCCCCGGGGGAGAGGAACGAGGACCCGGCATGCAGCCTGCAGCCAGACCGCCGAAGGACCCGGCCAGGACGTGATTTTACTGAGACATTTTAATGATTCCTTAAGAAGCAGCAGGTTTTCCTAAATGATCAGATCTCTCAGAGTAAAGTAACAGAAGGAAGCGCTTCAACAACCCATCAGCTGGAACTAGGAATATAAACAAAAACTTCTGTTTTACTTTTGAGTGGCAGCAGAGATTCACTGGGAAACTTTATTTATTTTTTATTTATTTTTTTTTATTTTTTTTGGAGATGGAGCCCGAGGAGGGGAAGATCTCGGTATGGGTCTGCCGAGAGGAGAAGCTGGTCTCCGGACTGACAAAACGAACCACCTGTGCCGACGTTGTGAGGGTTCTGCTGGAGGACCAGAACCTGCAGCAGGGCACTGCAGCCGCGATGCTGTCCGGCTCCCCGCAGTCCTATTGCGTGGTGGAAAAGTGGAGAGGCTTCGAGAGGATTTTGCCCAACAAGACCAAGATCCTGCGGCTGTGGAGCGCCTGGGGAGACGAGCAGGAGAACGTCCGGTTTGTCCTTGTGAAGAGCGAAGCTTCGCTGCCCAACAACGGGCCCCGGAGTGCCGAGGCGCGGGTCGTCCAGAGCCGGGAGAGCGGCGGCCCGGGTGGGCTGCTCAAGGGGACCGCTAAGAGCTGCTGGATCGCCGCGGCCGCTGCTGCCAACCTGTCCCAAGAGAAGCAGAGGCGGATTGTCCGGAAGGCCTTTAGGAAGCTGGATAAATTGAACAGAAAGAAAGAACAGACAGTGACTAAAGATAAAGGTTCAGTGGAGAAGATGGAGACGCTGGTCCACTTGGTGATCTCACAGGATCACACCATCCGGCAGCAGATCCAGAGAATCAAAGAGCTGGACCGGGAGATCGAGCGATACGAAGCCAAAGTGCACTTCGACCGCATTAAGAGACACGGGGTGAACTATGTGCAGGACACATACATGGTGGACTCCTCCGCGGAAAACCCGGCTCCATCTGCGGACGGGAAGCGCAAAGCGGAGCGCCAGGACGCCCGCTGCACGGCTGAGGCGCTGGCGCAGTTCGAAGAGTATGCGCGCCGCTGCGAGGAGGTGGTGCGGCTGCAGGAGGAGGTGACGGAGCGGGAGGCGCTGGTGGAGAGCATCACCGGGGAGATCCAGGAGGAGCTGAACCGGCGCTGGATGAGGCGGCGGCGGGAGGAGGGAGCAACGGAGGAGGCGCAGGACACCGACAGCACCGCGGAGGAGATGAGCCTCTGCGAGCCCGTAGATCCAGCTGTGGAGCCAGATGTGGAGAGCCTGTCAGAGAACGACCTCCTCCTGGAGGAGGAGAGGATAAAAACCCAGCTGGGCACCAGTCTGTACATAGGCTTGAGACTCAAGACGGACTTGGACGCCATCAGAGAGGACTTGGACCTGAGTCTGGCACTCTGGGAGACCAAAGAGAGTGAACTGTTGGACCTGCTTGCCAAAGTCGAAATCATGGAGCTGGAGCAGGCGAACAAACAACTGACTGATGATGGAAAGGAAGAACTGGCTGTGAGCAGTGCAGAGGCTGACCCGGGGTCAGTGGAACAGAGCAGTGGCTGGGTGGAGCAGGCTAGAGGTCTGTCAAAAGCCTGCAGCATCAATGATGAAGATTCGGACACAGGCCTGAGCTCCATGCACAGCCAGGACTCTGACAACCCTCCTGTGTGTGAATCACTAGTGTAGTGTATCTTTTTGCCGAAGCATCTTAGGCTTTTATGCAATTCAATGTCACAAACTCAGGGGCAGAGAGAGAAATCAGTGTCAGCTTCCTGAAATATATATATATATATATATATATATATATATATATATATATATATATATATATATATATATATATATATATATAAAACCCACCTCTGTGTGACACTGCAATTCTTCAGCAATAATCTCTATATAGTCACGGCACAATAAGCTTAGACAGCAAAGCATGTATAGTAGAGGCTTGGTAAAATGTGCTGCTCCATAAGCTGATGTCTGACCTCCATCAGAGAGAGTCAAAAGAGCATAATTTATTAGAAGTAGTAGCCTGGAGGAGTTTTAGAACTATTAACTTATGATCCATTGTCCTGAAACAAGCGCTGAGATTAACCTGATCACAGTTTTGCAGCTGGTCTTGGTCGACATCATCTGACAACTTGTTTAAGCAGCAAAAACACCAGGCTGAGTGTTATTTGAATGGAGTCCTAAGTATAATGGCAATGAACAGCAGCTTTGATATAAGGGTCCAAATCAGTTATAATGTTTATTCCAGGACACATGGACATGTCAGCGACAAAGGTGACAAAAACAGATTCAAAGAGAGAAGCAATTTCAACAATAACAGTCATAAAGAATTACCACATGCTATTTCATATTCTGAATGGTCAAAATTTAGGAAAAACAAATGTGTAAAGTTTATAAATTAGAATAAAAACACTGATGTTTACATTTCCGTCTTAGCAAAACTGATGGATCACTTAAAGTCTTTCTCTTCTATTTTTCTCTCAGTTACAGATGGGCATGGGATAGGTATGAGATTCTCTTAGAATGTTTACATAACCTAAATTATTTTATTTAAAACAGAAAGGTAAAGTTTACCCTACTGCTGTTAACACAAAGTATTTGATTACTACAGTTCTAAAATTTTGACTCTAAAACATAAACTATGGTTAAAAAAAAAAACACTCCAAAAGAATTCAATAAACATGTTGGATTTAGAGGTAGTTTTACAGCACATATATCTTTCTGCCATCCTGCTTTCATAGAGCAACACTAAGAATGTGAGAAAATTATTTAATAAGTTGGGCTATCTACTTGAAAAGTCAACTTGTTGCCAACAGACGTGGAGCTCTTAGCCTAAAATTAGTTTTGCATTAGTTTCTACACCATGATGGTCAGCGATTTTTCTTTTTCTTTTTTTTTTTTGTGACCGGAAATACTAACAAACAACAAAATTTGACTTTTCTGTTAGCATTGAAAAACACAGAAACTTTATTTCAGACAGCTGACTGGCATTGTGTGTGTGTGTGTGGGGGGGGGGGGGGGCCCTTGGGTCTACTCTATGCTCCATACAACCAGAGAAAACTCCAGTCCCTCTGGCACTTTCTCTGGTCTCTCATTAAAATGACTTTAAACCAGTTTTTGAGGTTTTAAAACCATGACTTTTAAAAACCTTGGTACCATTTGCCCATGTCTAATCACAAATTGGATTTTTTTTTTTTTTTTTTTTTTTTTTTTTTTTTTTACATGGTGCCTCTTCTACTGGACAACTGTCTAAAAATTAAACATTTTGTTGGCACAGTATCCCAATGAACCTTTGATCCTTAAAAAAAGCAAAGTAAGAAAGGCATGCTGCATATTATATAGCAACATTTCAATGACTTTAAATCATTTCAAGCTAACAAAGCCATGTCTCTTTGCTTTTCTTTATTAAAGTAATACAGGAAACAAACAGTAAAACAAATAGAATTTCCCCAAAAGGTAAAAGAAAAAAGAAAATGTTATAAATGGCTGATATGGATTTAAAATTGTATCTCTATATTTAAATATATATTTTAATGATGTTATAAGGGATGATATAAAAGTGTTTAGAAAATTCAACACCATATTTATAATTCAGTATCATTATTAAAAAGTAGGAATGCGCCAATCAATCGACCAGAGCTCAGAATTGGGACATTTTCCTTTAGTCAGCTCTGATCGATGATTAGCAGATCAATTATACTAACAAATCAGATTCTTTTCCCTATTCATTAAAAGCATCCAAAATTATTTGGTCATTAAAAGGAACCAACAGTATGCAATGTGAAACACTTCTTTCAAGCAGAAAAAGAAGTTGAATAAAGATTAGGAACACTGATGCATATATGAGGAAAATCTTGTAATTCCTTCATTTTCCGCTGGATTCAAAACTAACACCTTCGATCAAAGAACCTGGAGCTCTTTATTTGCTCTCTTATTTGTTATAGTCCGTTGGGGAATAAAATCAAAATTGGTCAGAATCGATATAAGATCAGGAGAAAACCAGAAATAGGTATTGGTTAGAAAAAGCCTAATTGGAGAATCTTTATCATATGCAATTCACCACACTTATTAGTTTAAGATGTGTAACTATACAGATAAACAGCGCATAAAGTGAGTTTGATCATATTCTGAAACATAACTTGAGCATTTATCGATGACCAACAGAGGAAAATAGCAGAAAAAGAGACCAAACAGCGAAAGTAACAAAATCAAGCAACAATCTTATCAATAAACTGCATCAGTTACAGTTTATCATTACTATCATAGAATGAATAATTTTTAATCACATTAACTTTTTTCATGATATTTCTCCCATCACTACAATCAACAAGTATCTGGTCTGTAGGTTGGCTCACTGTGCTAAACAGTTGATCTAATTTTTAAATTGAAATTGTAAAATACAGCATAGTCAAGCTTATTTAGAAGTTTAGTCCAGCTATTTAGACTACCACTAACCCTCAGTAACTAGCAAAAGAATGGTTTCAAACAAAACAAATTAGGAGTGACTGAAGCAGAGATCTCATATCTAGGCCCCATTAAAATCTGTAAACTGTGGAACCTACATTTTGCCATTCTGTTGGATAAGACCTTCCTTCAGAGGCTCCTCTGCCTAACCTTTTAAATCCCACGTCATAGTTTGTCGGCTCAACATTAGACCCCTCCGATGACATCATCAGGCTGGTCTAATGCAGTCAGGAAACCTCATACATCTATTTTTTTTTTTGTCTCTGACTGGTATTAGTTCTCCTGATAGTGAAGCTGAACACTGTGGTTGAAACTGGTGCAGTGCTCCTTTAAATCTGTGTTTGGATTATTGTTGTAACATCAGTTTGGTTGCTCTACAGGGCTTTGTTTCCATGTAAAGCTTCTTATTCAACTATAATCAATGTGGGCCAAGAAGGAAAACCTTGTTTTTATATTAAGGTTCAGGTCAGAGAATTATTGCTCCTTTGTCACAGAAATGTTGCGTAATACATAGTGAGACAGCACGTCTCCACACTAGTTTGTGTCATAACTATCGTCATGCAAACACTTTAGGATATTTTGCATTAATTTAGAGCAGACTGATGTGACTAAAACTGTTACACTTATTTCCAGAAGCAATGTTGTATCTGGGTCTTTACACCGCTGCACGTGCAAGTCCTTCTGTGGGTACAAACACCTGTAAGAAAATTGGACTTCAAGATGCTTTTGGAACAGACCCATTTAGTAATCCTGCAGTCGCTGCATGTCTGAACACTGTGACATTAAGGAGAACTATTTTCAGCTTTAGTTCACTTTTTTTTTTTTTTTACCCTGAAAATAGTTGCAGCAGAGCAGTATTCGCTGTGCTTTCTGGCCGAGCTGGCTCCTCTGAGACCTGCACAGACAACAAACATCGCGGCAGAAGTGATTCATCACTTTAAGGTCTTTATTCAGTAAAAAATAAATAATTTACTCTGTATGTTGTCGGGATGTTGTGTTGTCAAGCTTACATGTCTGACTCTGTCCAACTTTAAATGTGAGCAATATTATCTTTGTGACACCAAGATAAAAAAAAAAAAAAAAAAAAAAAAAAAAAGATACCGTTCCTGTGGAGTTACCACAATGACCTGCATGTAGCTAACTTATGTCTCTTGATGAGGGACTCTTTAGACCTCTCACACTCTGACATTCAGACTACTTTTTCTATACATTTGGCACCTAGATTAGCAACTCTGAAGCAAACAAATCCACTGTGCTGGAAGGATATCACTACTCAGCTGTTAGAGTTGAAATAAAAGGTAACATCTAACTTTGTGTCTAGTTTTATTCATTCTGACCTTGGAGAGCCGACATATTTTTCATGTAAAACTCTCCACTTTTCAATAGTTATTTTTTTTTTTTTTTTTTTTTTTTTTAAGAGTTCCCGGTCTTTTGCGTTCATCTTAAATTGTAAAATGCTTAAGTTCACTGTAAATTTATGGCAAATATTAATGCAGCAGACATGCTTTGAATATGTAATCTGCAAAAAATGAGACATTGGAAAGGAGGTAAGGCTAGAAGGACACAAGAAAGGAAGGAGGACACTAAGTCAAGGAAGGACAAATGAAGAAATAAAACATGGATACAAGGGAAGAATCAAGATAATACACAAGGAAGGAACAACAAATGTAAGGAAAGAAGGAAGGACAGAGGGAAAGACAGAGGTAAGTAAAGAAGGATGGACAAAGTAAGGAGGGATGATACAATACAAGAAGGTCATAAGAAAGCAAGGAATAAAGGGCATAAGGAAAATGAGGAAAGAAAGGAGGAAATGAAGCAAGAAGGGATAGACACAATGAGGTTAGAAATGATGGCAGAACAAAAATTATATAAAGGAATAAAGGAAGAACACAAGGAAATAAGCAATGACACAGAAGGAAGGACATAACTTTTAGACAATGGAAGAAAGAATGAAGTCAAAGAATACAAATGTTTTTACGTCTTCCTATTAGCTTTCTCCATATTTTTCCAGAGCTGAAAAACAGTGAAATCAAATTCCATCCTTTTCCAGACTACATAGGTACCCTGAGACTCAGTGTTTCACAGATTATGTCCTCATTGTTCGGTTTGCTTGTATGCTTTTTTAAATGGAAAGACAATTTGCATACCTCATGACTGCAGGGCTTGACGTTTAAAGGTGTGTGTCTCTCGCTTGTTTGTATTTTGTGCTGTTCCTTTCCTACCATGCCGTCTCACTCATCATGTATGCTTGTGTTTAATTGCTGCTTGGTGATCACTCTTGCATGATCTCCTGCATTAATTATGAGAGGTTGAAACAGAGACATGAATGTACAGAACCGAACTGTACATCTCAAGTTACAATTTAGTAACACATCCCCTTCATCTGTTCCTCAGGGGTCAGTTGTTCCACTTTAGAAGAAGTATGCTTTGTTACTTAACTCCAGTTGTCCAACTTGATGCTTTGGTGTCAGGTTTTCTTCATCCATCCAGTGGATCAATAGAGTTGAACAGAACAAGTTTTTGCTAGTTGCTGGACAGTAGGTGCTAGTTATTATGTTTATTTCCAATTTTATACTTTTTGTTATTGTAGTTGTTTTGTAGCTTAAAAAAAAGTAAATAAATTATTCAATTTACTTAAACAGAGCTACTTGCCACAGGATGATTCACAGCTACCATTGATCTATTCGTAACCTCCTCATGGGGGTTTCAGAGATGCTTTGACACACAGTTTGTCAAATCATTTCACATAGAGTTTTTTCTTAATGTTAAAACATGACCATTTAAATCTTCACTTTTAGCCATTTTCTAGAACAGAAACCCACAATTTTATATCAGAATAACTGAAAATGGTCATTATATTAGCAACACTTTTATATTTTGGCCCTTTTCATCTAGTGTCAAAAAAGGCACAAATGTGGTTACAAATTATCTCCATTCTTCACCAACTTTAAGAAATAGAAATATACACTCTTTTTAATGTCCACCTTGCTAATACCAGGTTGGTACTTGTTTTGACTTCAGAACTGCTTTAATTCAACAACTTTGCTTTAAAGTCAACAAGGCATTGGAAACATTCATCAGAGATTTTGGTCTACACTGACATGAATTTTTTTTTTTGCTGCTGTAGTCCATCTGCTCCAAGTTTCAATATGCTTTGTGTTCATAAATGGTATTCTGCATATCTTTGTAACAAGAGGGAATTTTAGCTACTGTTGCCTTTCTATAATTTATAACATGCCTGCACATTCGTCACTGACCTAAAAGACTATGAGCAGGGCTTTTGATACCAACTCTTGACATTCACACGGCCTCATCAGTGCACAACAGATCATATTATACCCCCAAAACCACAGAAAAATGACATTTGTTGTCATGTCCCTTTAAATCCCTTTTCCTCTTCATTCTGATGCTAAGTTTGAACTTTGCCAAGTTGTCCTAGATGCATTGAGTGGCTGCAATATGATTAGCTGATTTGCTCTTACATTTGTTTAAGCAATTGAACAAATGTACCTAATAAAGTGCCTTGTAAGTCTATGGTATAGTAAATATGAGTACCACATGACCAATGGGTTGGGATGGGCTGTGGGTCAATTCATCCTTTTATACCCCTTATATATTTTTGCTTCAGTTTATTTCTCTTGGTAGTCAAGGCTTATGATGAATTATGGAGAAAAAAGTCATAAAAATTATAAAATCTAACAAATAGTATAATTTAATTTTCAGTTTTTCTGAAGAAGTTATTTTACACACTATTCCCACTGATGGGGTTATGATACCCATTTGGGCCAGTAGACTTTTGTAAAATATGACAGATTATGACTCCTAATCAAGCCTCTGACCAACCTCCTGCAGATAGATAATACTTATTAGAGTTACATAACCACATTTCCTTACATTAAGCCAGGAATGGATTAAATGAAAATGGGTGCATATCATCTATTGCAAAAGCAAGTAAAAATCATCTCCAAGCCCCCCACCCGCCCAAAAAAAATGCATGGTAAAAAATATCTGGCTCCTTTTTTTAAACCGTAAGTCAGGTGTGAAAAGACCAAAACAGTGAAATTGTGAAGGCGTAAAGTTACAAATTCACAGCAAATTAGAGATTTATATTATTTTACTTTAAGAATATCTATCTTCATTACAGAAAAATTTATGCAAGAGAAGGCATGTCTGCAATATAGTAAACGGCAAAATGGTAGGCACATGAGGTTGTTATTTTTTGAAGGGACAAAATGGAATTAGGTCAACCCAAATGGCAATGTGTTGGTACAAAATAGCAAAGGGGTGAACTAACTTTCTTATAGTTATAAAATACATCATAATTCAACACTGACGACTTTTCTTTCTTTTCTGTCATCACTATGTCCCACTACTCTTTGTGAGCTTAAGCATCTCAGTCACTAAGCATGTACATCAAATGTAGTCTGTAAGGGCTTTGACAATATTAATTGCTTGGAGATGTTTCATGCATGGCAAACCAAATATTGCATCCAGGCCATCCTTTGCGATTGTGATATTGCAATTTGATATATTGTAAAGTTCTGCTCTAAAAAAATAATGGTTCAAAATGGGCTACATGCTGAACAGGTGGGCTGCCTGCTGAACAGGTGGGCTGCCTGTTGTAGCACAATCATTGCAAGGTAAAGGGGAAGTTGTTTAAGCACACTGATGCTTGCTTCTCCAGAAACTTCTTAAATGCAAACTGAAGTGAAGAACATTTTGAGAACTTTGGGTACAAAGTGAAGTGGATAAAAGTTATCCAGATGTCATGCGCTGGTGACATTTTATGTTGTGTCAGGACTTGGATCTGCCAACGGAAATCTTCAATGACCAGGCTAACTGTATTAGCAATAAAAGCTAATGTATTAATTTGCATTTTGTACTTTCAAACACTGTAGCAACATGTACACTTCAGAAAGTTTTACAGTACATAGGGTTTTAGTAGTTAAACTATCAAGTGATTAAAAAAAAACTGTTTTAAGCATGGGCAATTTTATACTCAAGGCAGCCATATTGGATTTTGAGGCCAAAAATCCAACTTCAGGTAACCTTTCAATTTTCCTGCAGAAAATCCAGAATAAAAATGGAACACACGAATAAACTGCCTCCTTCAGCCAATTATACAGTACCTTCAAAAAAATATTTTCCCTTGTATGTTTTGCGTAATACAAAAAATGTTCATGGCCCAATTACAGTTGCACTACTGTTTGGGAAAGGTCTGCCAGTATGTTGGAAGTTGGATGACCACTGTTCTAAAGCATTAAAGTCCAGTATGTTAAAATAAAAAAGCAATGTCTTCTATAATATGTGCTTTTCAATTAGAAGCCTGAACATCTACAACACAACTGAGCTAACTGGTGTTTGAAATACTTTGTTTTATTCTCAGATTTTAGCACACAGATGTGTTATTAGACAAATTTTCCCTAACTTCTAATATTTATGTTCAGGTATAAGATTAATTTTATACATTCAAATACTCTGCAGTAAAGGGGCAGTATTATGCAAAAATGACTTTTTTGAGCTTTACATCATGTTATAATGTTATTCCCTTGTCAAAAACATACCTGGAGTGTTGCTTTCATTCTTTCATGCATGTCTGAGAAATCCTTTAATCTCCTGTGGCAGCCATTCAGCTGTGTAAAACACCTGGATAGACTTAGCGCCACCTTCGGGGTGTAGCTCCTCCTTGGAGCTGCAGTTTCTAAACTTCCAAGCTTCCACCTCACAGAGCAGCTCTCCCTCGCAAGTTCCCCACTCAGCTCCTTCAGACTAGCCAGCAGCAACTAGCAAACACCTGGTGGAACTGTGCATCTGCTGAGCTCATTATACAAGCTACTTTTCACTGCAGTGCTAGTTAAAACATTGTTAAAAAGTTAATAGAGGTGCACTGTTGTGATGACTTCCTGAAGGCGGAGTGTTGGAAAGGGCAGGACTTTCTTAAAGAGACAGAGGCACAATTTGAAGGCGTTAAATTACAAAGTCAAATTTCTTTGAAGTCATATTTGATATATGCAGCATTTTTATAACAACTGAAGATAACAGTTACTTGACTGTGTTGTAAAATGATTCTATGTGGCTGGAAAACAACATAATACTGCCCTTTTAAGGCCTCACTGACAAGTCAGCCCAGAAATGTGTCGATAATTGTGCCACTCCCTTCTGTTCTGAGCATCATTAGGCACGTGTGGAATTATCTACAGAGCTTGTGTTGAAAGAAAAAAGGCTGATATTTATTTCCAACACAAACTGGCTTGAGAGTTACAGAAAAACTGGCTTATGCTAAGCAGGATTCAGCTGAAGGCCCAGAGGGAAGTGGTAATGTTCACAGGGATATGTGAAAACAAAATTAAAAACAAAAGTGATACCACAAGTTGAATGATGTATTAGACATTTGTACAACACTGTAAGAATTATTTGCCCCACTTAAGTCTTTTTTGTCACACATAAATGTTTCAAATGAAACAAATGTTAACATCAGACAAAGATAACCTGAGAAAATACAAAATGCAGTTTGCAAATTATGATTTCAGCCATCAAGGGAACAAACTATTCAAACCATCCTAGCAGTATGTAAAATCATGAAATTAATGATTAACCATATTTATCAGGAAAGCTGAGTTATATTTCAAAAGCCACGCCCAGGATAAATGCCAGAAATGTAGAATCAGGAAATCACTAAGATAGAACCTTTCTAGCAACAGGAAGTAAGCTTAAAATAATAATAAAAAAAATCAAAATCAACACCTTATGCCCTGATCTAAAAACATTCATAGGGAAATAAAATCACTGCCATCTATCAGTTTAGGTTTGGGGCTCCAGTTAACCACATTTAAGGTCTTTGTTTATGATCCAAGAATAAGAAAGAGACTGGGCACAAATGGCATCCATGGGAAAGTTCCTAATCCAAAACAACTACTGAACAAAAAGAACAGAAAAGGCCTTGTCTCATGTTTCCTGAAATCCACCTTCATGATCCCAAAGACCTTTGGGAAAAAATTCTGCATACTAATGAAACAAAAGTGAAATTTTTTACAAGACAAGCGTCTGGTTATATTTTACAAGAAATTAACATTTGCTTCTTCAAGACCTGGATGATATGTTGCAATTGATGGAACCATGGATTCTGCTCTCTGCCAAAAAATCCTGAAGGAGAGCATCAAGCTATCAGTTTGTGAACTTATGTTCAAGCACATTTTATTTTTCCACATCACACCTTTAGTTTCACATTTTACTGTTTCTTAATTTGGTTGAAATATTAGTGACAACCCACAGATAAATGCAAAACATTCAAAAATCAAAATGCCAATTTCCTTGCGTTTGACTGTTTGACAAGGTTAAACCACCACATTTCATTTAAAACTCCTATCTTATCTCCACTCAGGGAAAAACAAATCAAATTCCAGAATTTCTTGACTAAATAGTCAAGATAGTCTGTGCGGTCCTTACTGCACCAATTTGAGACTGGAGGTGTTTTAAGGTGACTAAAATCTGCTTTGGAGTTGGCCCCCGTTTGATTGGCTATTACTGGGTGGCCAGGTTCTGTTGGCAGTTTACCAGAAGCTCATATTAAAAACCCTGAAATATCCCTTTAAGTGTTGACAGGAAGCTCAAAGATGTTAAAATGACACCAGGATGATTTGGCTTCCAGCATAAACTCTCAGCTATGTTAGTCAGCATAACTAGATGTTTGGTTACAAGTAAAAGCCCTGAAAGGAGCTCAGATTCTTAAAGCATTTAAAGTGGATGAACTGCAAACACTGTAGGAGTCTTGAAAGGGGCTGAAGTGTCTTTCAGCAAGAGTGCTTCTTAAACGTCAACTTTTGATGAAAAGAAACCCTAACAACTGATTGATGACAGAAGGTCAAATGTCAATTGTCGACTAAAAGATGAAAGCAGGTATATTTGTTTACCTAACAGAACCTGGGAATTACCTCGATAAGTGGAGATATTCCTGAAACTGTGTGTTTGAAGTGGGAACAGTTCAATATTTAAAAAAAAAAAAAAAAATCCACAGACTGAACACCTTAGATCTTCCCAACCCCAAAAGGAAAAGCGTTATAACCCCCCTGAAACAACACACAATTTGAGTTTTGTGATGAAGATGTCAAAGCAAAGCAAACAAAAAACAAACAAACAGCCCCCCCAAAAAAAGAACCCCCAAAACCTTCATGATCTTTTTTCTTTTGTCATTTGCTGGAAGCACATTTCCCCAGAGGGACAATCTCAGAGCTCAGTCAACTGATATCCTGCTGATCTGTCTCATCTGAATGTGTCACTCATTACACGTGATGCTGTCTGATACTTTTGATTTTGTTCTAACTCCAATATTAAATCTTTCCAGGTTCTCACTCTTGTACTAATCAGTTTTATTAGTGTGTTAGTCTGTCTATTTCTTACTGAAAAACGTTCAGTGCGATCCAAGCAGGGAACTGATAGTTACTTTCTCCTGCGTCTTCAGTTACACTGTCAGGTTAATTTAAAATGAGGTAATTCTTTACTTCATGATCTCTCTGCAGAACTTCTCTTCACTTACAGTGATTGGCAAAAGTATTCATGCCCCTTGAACCTTTCCATATTTTGTCACATCACAACCACAAACTTCATTGTAAGTGGACGTGTGAGGGATCCATTGTTTCCATGTTCTTCTAAATAAAAAAAATCTGAGTCAATACTTTGAAGAAGCACCTTTTGGTGCAATCACAGCTGAAAGTCTTTTGAAGCTTGTCTCATCAAGTCTTGTACAAATAGACATTGACATATTTGCCTGTTTGTCTTTGCCAAATATCTCAAGCTTAGATTAGACTCCTGCCACAGACTCTCATTTAGATTTAGGTTTGGACTTTGACTTGACTATTATGAGAAATGGACATCATTTGAGCTACAACTTTTCTCTGAAGCTCTGGCTGTATGCTAAGGGTTGATGCTGGAATGTGAACCTCTGCCCCAATCTCAAGTCATTTCCTCCAAGACTGCCCTATACTTGGCATCATCTATTTCTCTATAAATTCAAGCAAGTGTCCCCATCCTTGCCAATGAAAAGCCTCCCCTCAGCACATTGCACTGCCAATTTTCACAGTGGTGATAGGCTGCTAAAGGTGATGTGCAGACAGCAACAGATAGTATTTTGCATACAATCCAAAATGCTCAGTGTTGGTCTCATCCGACCCAGGTGCCTTCTTCAACATTTATGTTGTGCCCACTATATGTCTTGTGCAACTTTGGGCAAACTGCAAATAAGATTTTTTAAAATTATCTTTTCAACCATGGATTTCATCTTGTCGATCTTCCATAGAGGCCAGATCTAGAGAATGCACAACTCATAGTTGCCCTGTGGACAGATACTGCTGCCTTAACAATTGATCTCAGCTCCTCCAGGGTTACAGCAGACATCCTGCTTACTTTTTTGGATTAACTCTCTCCTTCCCTAGCCTGTCAGTTTAGATGGTCAAGTCTGACTAAGTTTTTAATATTGGTGAACAGAGCTCTGTCAGATATTCAAAACTTGAAATGCTGTTTTACAAACTAACCATGCTTGAAGCTGCTGTCTGTCTGCTGTGTCCCTTGGTCTTCATGATGAAGTTTGTTCCCTAATGATATCTAACAAACCTCCAAGGCCATCACAGAACAACTGGATTTATCCTGAGAGCAAGTTTCTCACAGGTGTAACTGACTAAGAGCCCTTTAATAATAAATGGTTGCTCTATGTTTTATTTAGGAGCATAATAGTAAAGGGAACTAAATGCAAGTTTATACCCCAGTTTTCAGATTCTTACTTGTAAGATGTATCCTTAAACTATGGTTTTAATGTGGCTAAATGTAAAAAACCTAACCTTTGTGGAAATCGCTGTGTTTCTGTTCTGCTATAGAATAAGTCACCTCCCAAAGTGTTATTTTACACCATGGCTAAAACACAAGTAGTGTTCCTGTCTGCAGAGTCTCTCTTTTCAGACTCGCTATTGTGTTTCTAACCTCTTGGTGCCATGCTGGGCACAGACAGCGAGACCATTCATTTCAGTCAAAACACTGGAAATGATGTAAGTTGACATTTAGACTGGAAGGAATTCTTTCTTTGTGTGTTTATGAACAAAACTGAAAGGGCCAAAGATGAAGAAAGAGTGATACAGATAGATTATGCAACCTTGTTTGATGATTTTGTGTGTGTGTGAGTTGAGTGTCAGACCCCCTGGTGTTTTGTTTGGCAGAAACAGTGATGGGTGGTGTGAGGCCAGTTAACAGCAGCTGCTCAAACCAAATAACACCACGGTTTATATAATCAGACTCATAAACACAAGCTGCTGGGAAGTTAGGATCATTGTGTTCATGTTGGTTCAGTCTCAGCCTACAGTTTATGAATACATGGATAGTATACATACTCTATACTGCCAAAAGTATTCCCTAAGCCAAATCATTAGTTTCAGGTGTTCTAATCAGTTCCATGGCCACAGACAGCTAGAGATGCAGACTGCTTCTACAAACATTTGTGAAAGTATGGGTCACTCTCAGAAGCTCAGTGAATTCCAGCATGGCATCATCATAGGATGCCACTGGTGCAATAAGTCCAGTCATTAAATTCCCTCACTTCAAATTATTTCAAAATCAACTGTAGTACTATTAGAACCACAGTGGGAGCTATTTGGAATGATAGCATCTCAGCCATGAAGCGGTAGACCACGTAAAATCACAGCGTTGGGCCAGAGTGCATAGAGGTCATGAACTTTCTGCTGAGTCAAATTTTACGGACCTCGAAACTTCATATGATCTTCAGATAAGCTCAGAAACTGGTTCATGGAAAGGGTTTCTATGGCTGAGAAGCGACACTCTTGCCGTACAGCCCATTGTGCAAAGCGAAGCGTTAGATGCTGTGGCGTAAAGAGCACAATGCCACTGGACTCTAAAGGAGTGGAGATGCATCCTCTGGAGTAGCAAATCATGCCTCCCTTTCTGTGTGGCAATCTGTTGGACAGGTCTGGGTTTGGCAGTTTACAGGAAAACAGTGCTTGCCTGGCTGCACTGTGTCAAATGCAAAGAATGATGTAGAATTTTAATGTTAGGCTGTTTTTCAGGAGTGGGGCCCAGCCCCTGAGTTCCAGTGAAAGAAACTCTTAATACCTCAGCATACCAAGACATTTTGGACATTTTCATGCTAAAACTTACTTTTTGGAGACAGTTTGGGGATTGCCCTTTCCTGTTCAACAAGACTGTATACCACTGTACAAAGCAAGGTCCATAAAAACATGGATTGTGAATTTGGTTTGGAAAAATTTGACTGACCTGCACAGTCCTGACCTTAACCTGATAAAACATCTTCAGGATGAATTAAGCTGCAGGTGTACCTTTGCACACCAGACGCCTCAAGAGAAGTATGTCTCTTTAACCATATACCAGGCCTTGCCATCCAACATCAGTGCTTGATCTTACAAATGCTCTCCTTAAAAGAATGGAGAATGGTCATATATTCCCATAAACACTTAAATCTCAGACAGAATAGGTGGGTTACTGTTACATTAAAACTTTTGCATTTAGACTGAGAACATTAAAGGCTATGTGTGCAAAGGAAGGTTAACTAATGCTTTTCAAATATAGTGTAAACGAAACAGTAATTATTGGGTATTTATATTTGACAAACATTTTACATTTTACACTTCAAGATGGAAAACGTCCTTGAGATTTTTGATTTACTTCACTGTGCAAATTCTGCATCTCTTTCAGTATTTCATGCCTAGATTAAATTGACTTCATGTATTTGTAGTCAGGCCTGTTTTTTGGTCACCATGGTGTGTGTGAATGATTATGAAAGCAAGAGAACATACCTGTGATGCAACATTGTTATGTTGAGTGAACTGAAAATCTCAAAAAAAAAAAAAAAAAAAAAAAAAAAAAAAAAAAAAAATGCAGCATAGAAAAACACGACACAACAAACAAAGGCTTTCAGCTACACAGCAAACTAAATAAATGAGTTTCCCCTGGGCTGATGACATGAATACACAAACAGCTGTCCAGCTTGGACAAAAGAGGATAGCGTTCTGAAGCGTGTGTGTGTGTGTGCACGTGAGATTTAGTTAATCCCCGATGACAGCTTGCAGACAGACAGAACTGTGTGTGTGTGTGTTTAGTGTTTGTGATCTAGCATAGGGCCACACTGAGGTCTGTCTGTCTTCAAAATCAAAGTCACGTCATTCTAAAACAGATCCAGTGGGAGGTTTGAGAGAGAAGGAAATGTAATCTCAATGCTGTCTGAACATTCAACCTGCAATGTGGATGCAGAAGTATAAATCTAGAAAAAGAAAATGGGGGAATTTTGCTACCAATCAGCATTCATTTACCCTGTTAGGGTGTGTTTGTGTGCGTCAGGGACACCATCGGTCACACAACTCCTGACAGATGCAGCTTAATTTTTGTTGCTGGTTATTTAAAACACCTTGCCAGCAGCTTATCCCTGTTCAAATTAAATTCTGAGTAAATCTCTTTAACAGAATTATATTGGCAGTATCAGGCAGAAGGGAAAGTCTGATATTCTGATATTATGTGTTTGACCTTACCAATATTTTGTGCTACTGTACTGTTATGTTAGCATGAATCAGTTCTGTGATGAGTGATGTCCACTGTTCACTTCTCTGTTCTGTTATCAAGCAGACTTGAACATTATTCAAATATTCAGTGAGAAACAATTACAGTGCATCCAGAAAGTATTCATAGCCCTTCAATTTTTCCACATTTTATTATGTTACAACCTTATTCCAAATTGTATTAAATAATTACCTGTCCTCCAAATTCTACAAACAAATATCCCATTATGACAATGTGGAAAAAACCTCGAGAATTTTACAAATTTATAAAAAATAGAAAACTAAGAAATCACATTTCCATAAGTGTTCACAGTCTTTGCTATGTAGCTCAAAAATGAGCTGTTTCCACTGATCATCCCTGAGGTGTTTTTATAACTTAAATGGAGTCCACCTGTGGTAAATTCAGTCGATTGAACTTGATTTGGAAAGGCTTACACCCATCTATATAATGTCCCACAGTTGACAGTGCAGGTCAGAGGTCAAACACCAAGCATGAAATCAAAGATGTTGACCTCCGAGACAGGATTGTCTTGAGGCAGAAATCTGGGGAAGGATCCAGAAAAATTTCTGCTGCTTTGAAGATCCCAAACGCTTTTGACCTCAGACCGAGGTGACGGTTAATTTTTCAGCAGGACAACAACTCAAAGCACATGACCAAGATCTCAAAGAAGTGGCTTCAGAACCACTTTATGAATGTCCCGGAGGGGCCAAACCAGAGTCCAGACTCCAACTGATCTCTGGAGAGATCTGAAAATGGCTGCACAGACGTCTCCCATCCAACCTGATGGAGCTTGAGAAGAACTGCAAAGAAGAAAGAGTAAAACTGCCTCAAGACAGGTGAGCTAAGCTGGAGGCATCAGAAAGACTGAAGGCTGTTAAAGCTGCCAAAGGTGGATCAACAAAGTATTAAGCAAAGGCTGTGAAAACTTATATAAATGTGATTTCTTGGTTTTCTATTATTAATAAATTTGCAAGAAACTCAAAAGGTTTTTTCCACCTTATTATAATATTTTGGATATTTGTGTGAAGAATTTTGAGGAAAGAGAATAATTTAATACAATTTAGAATATGGCTATAATGTCACAAAATATGGAAAAAGTGAAGCGCTGTGAATATTTTCCAGATACACTGTACCTGTAAAATGATAAAGAAATTAAAAACTTTTTCTACACAAATGCTAAACTAATAAATACAAAGAATATTACATAATTTCAAAGAAAAATGTATTAGATTGAAAATGAAAAATAAAAAGGGGAAACTCAAGGAACAAAAGTGTCACAATCCAACAAATAATTAGTTAAATATTTATATAACTGATAGTTTAAATAATTTATAAAGACCAAATAATCAAGCAGTCATGTGTTTGAACTGTAGGATGAAGCTGAGTACACAGAGAGAACCTACATTTATTTGGACAACATGCAAACTTCAGCAAACAGAATGACATGCTGCAAGGCAACAACAGTAACTAAAGCCTCACCATAGAGTTAAGACATTTAAAAAAATATAAATCAATATATCAATGTTAATAGTTTATCTAAAATTCAGTTAAATAATTATATGATGAAATTGTTCATTAAAACATCAATACGTGAAAATTACATATCAAATTTTCAGGATTTAATTAGTTTATAGTTTCTGTGCAATACTCAATCATTAAATATTCAAACTCCCTATGGCTTGTCAAATACACTCTTATTTCTGATTGGTTAATCAGCAGACCAATCATTTTGTCAAGAGGCATGTGAGCTTTGACCATCACATTTGATGGCTTACTAATAAAATAAATTCACAGTATACTTCAACACAATACCTTTAAAATGAACCAAAATAAATACAATTATTTTTGCTTCTATAATATAATGAACACAATTTCTATTAATTAGTTTCACTTCTATTTTGTTTATTTTTTATTGAAGCATTTAGTTATATGTTAAATTAGTTTAAGTGTGTATTTCCAAGTTCATATAAATTACTACACATTAATATTACACCAGAGTCCTAGTTTGATTCTGATAAAGAATCTATGGAGGGAGCCAAAGATAAAGGTCATGGCAAGAAAAAAATCCCACCCTAGAGACTTTAATCTTATAGCAAAAGATGAATCATCGAAACACCAGGTTAAACATGCAAAAAGCTAGTCAACAATTATAAGAAGGGTTTGGTTTCTATAGTGTCAATAAAGATTTTTCCTTTAAGTAATTACAAGGGCATAAATAATTTTGCATGCCATTTTTTAAATTAAATCAATAAAAACTATTATTTTGAATTGATATTCCTTTTACGTTGTTTTGATATATTTTCTTTGGAGAGATGTCTGTCTCAAATCCTATCAGAAATAAATTTCTTGGTCGAATGAAAATTTTATATCCAAGTCTGCCAGGGGTATGAATTAATTTGAGCTTAACTTTATAAAGTTCAGGATATCAGCATATGTATGGTAAAATATGCTTTAAGTACTCCCTAATCTGACCTAGAGGAAGGATATTGATATTGAATAAAAGTAGCCTTAGAGTGGGGTCATGAGGAACCACTCTTGCCATTTTTGTTCACTCAGATATATAATTGCCAAACGAAATAAGTTAAAGAGTGCAGGAAAAACACTATTGCACTATGTGCAAGAGAAATTCTGAAACCACTGAAAAAAGTTGATTAAATGTGTTCTCAGCCTAAAAACATATTTACTGTGGAGCAATGTATAGATGTATGTAAATGTATGTAAAGGTTTTACACCCCTTGTTATCTCACTAAATATACCATAAATCAAGGAATTTTGATAAATCTGATATTTTTTTCTTAAGCATTCTAGTATGCCAATCATGTAGAATTTAACCAAACTTGTCAAATTAATAGTTAACAGACAATAGGAAATTTTAGGAAAATCAAAATGCTTTTGTCCAAAAAAACACAGCAAATATTAAAATTTTTAAACTTTTGTCTGATAATATAATTGGTCATATCTAAAAACTAAAAAACTAAATTTAGCTTTAGTGGGGGTTCAGTGGCATTTCATGGCTGAGAACAGAGCAGCAACTCAGGGACAATAGATCCCCCCACCTCTGTCATTAACCTTTCCTTGAAGCTTACGCAGAGCGCTGACCCCAGAGTAACAAACCACTGAGCTTGTGATTTATAGCGCTTGTCAGCAATATTATTTATTTAGACAGGTTCTAACACCAAAGCTCAATGCATCTAAACCCACATCTACAATAAAACCAACCTCTGACAAGTGAGTGTGCAACTACGATCATAAATAATGAGAGGGCAACAGCTTGTAGATCCTGGGCTGTTCAGCTGATGTCAGACTGCATTAACGCACAAACTGATCAGGCAAACAATAATTTGTTTTGAAGAGCAATATGCAGTGTCAATATAGAGCAAGTCAAGTTGTATTAGTCGAAGTGACAGGTTTTACAGTTGGAGTCAGGAGAGCATTAAAGATTTTTAGCAACAAATTAATGTAGCTTACAGCTACTCGTGTAGCAGTTGCTCCACTGCTGCTCAGACATCTGCACAGCCTTTGCTGTAAGGATAAGTGCAAGTAAGTGATTTAGTTTTTCTAAAACTTTACTAATCTTCCCACGGCACACTGGATGTTATTCTCTATGATGTTCAGTCCTATCCAGTAAAAATGTTGTGTTTACTTAATGTGCTTATTTGTTCCTTGTCTTGTTAAATAACAGCTGGTACAGACTTGTTAAATTCAGTCCATGCTGTCAACTTCTGTGATTTTTCTTATGATGGGAAAGGTATGGTTAGAGCACTCTTACACACTGCATTTTTAGCTTCGTTTGTCATCTTGTGAAAAGAGCAACACCTCAATTAGGAACCTGCTCTTCCAGCCACAAAAAAGTGGGCTGGCTTCTGTGTGAGAAAAGAAAATTTCATAACTCATCAATATACTGTATGTTGTTTAGCAATGCACAGAAAAATGATTTTTTTGTTTTTCTCTTAGGTCCATCCAACAAAAAAAAAAAAAAAAACCCCTCCAAAAAGCTGTTGTTAAGGAGTAATTTTTTCTCAGAAGATATTCTGTTTCTTTCTAAAGGGTTTTGTTGAGCAATGAAGAAGTAGTCACCACGTAAACCTTAAAACTTGTTGCACCTACCTTGAGTGCAACAACTACCATAAGTGTTTGTAATATCTGACAAAGATTTTTCAGTCTTTGTGGATGTATTTTGGCATGTTTTATGTTGCAGAATTGTTTTAACTCAGCCACAATCGGGAGATTTCAAACAACAACAAAAAAAGTCTGTTTAGTGCTTTGAACCATTGTCCTGCTGCATAACCCAAGTGTACTTGAGCTTAAGGTCAACAACGAACGGTCAAACTTTCTCCTTTGAGATTTTTTGGCAAAAATTTTTTGGTACAAAATAGTGGATCCCAGCAACAGGAGGGTTAGTTGTGGTTTTGATCTCTGTAACCGTTATTTCACAAAATATATCAATAATAAAAAGAAAATCCTAATCGTATCAGGATAGAGAGGCATTTATGAGGTATGAGGTAAAAAGGTGTGACAAATTCTATGTAGTAAACACTGTTACTAAGCCTGTGAGACATGACAAAGGAATTTTCAATTAATAGGGCGCAGTTGTGGCTTGTGTGCCTCGATGACGATAATGCTGATGATCAAAAGAATACATATTGGTTTATCTGTCAGTTTGTTAATTTTTTTTAATGTGGTATCATACCCTGCTGTAGATCAATTTAAAAGGGACAGTAAGATTTTTGTTCACAAAAAGCTGCCCTTCTCTGTCTGGGAAAACTGGAAAACTAACTTATATTACATCAAAACAAAAATGCTAACAAACCACACTTCAGAAAATCAAAACCATCCATTTCACGCTCTCCAAACAAAGGGAACTGCTATCATTCCCATGTCCTGCACATAAAGTGTTTCTGGGTTTTAGGATGTCATGAGCCTGCAAGGACTGCAGACATGTAGCCTCCATGCAACGTTAACATCATCTAGTCCTCCAGCTCTTTTTATACAAGACAAAATGTACCTTTTCAAGTCTAACATTTGAAATCTAAAAATGTTTTTTATAATGACATTTTATAGTAACTGCAATGCTGCATCTGTAACCCAATCTTGAAGTATAATATATTAGCCTAAAAAGTGCTGAAACTTCTAAGTCACACTATATCTCATTACTTGAAAAAGTAAATAAAGTTTAAAACAACAAAAGGAAAGACAGAAGCACAGAGACTAAGGAGCGTGAGAGCAGATGTCAAACAAGCAGTATGAGCCACTGTGATTTATACAGGAAGGGGGAGGGAGCCTGGGCTTGACTTTTATGAACCTGACGAGCTGGTTCTGTTCTTTTCTGTTTTATTCGGTGACCTCAATCATCTCAGCGTCTAGGCCTCTGCACCGCCTGCCTGTCAATTAAAGTAAACGCCAGCAGGGAGAAAGGAGCGATGATCAATATTTCATGAGGGTAGCTTCTTCGCCCAGACAGACTGTGGGTGACGTCAGAAACACAAACACCAACAGACACTGGAGTTAAACCTAGAGCGTTTGTTACAAACAGGATTTCTTTTAATCTGTGCCAACAAAAACAAGACGCTTTAAACAGAATAGTTGTAACTGGATTAGACAATAGTTGCTACTTCTTTCAGATGATCTGGGGATTTATTTTGAAAGCTGTTGACTTATTAGTGATGAGTTGACTGCTGTGCCTATAACACATATAAAGAAGACTGAATTTGCCTCTGTTATATTTATTCAAATTAAAATTTGTCTTTGGAGGTGACCATCAGAACGCTGAACAACCTATAGTGACAGTTTAGCACATCAAAAACAACACAACACACAGGGTACATCAGGTGTAAATGGAAGGTGAGAACTCACTGTTTCTGAATGGTGCGGTCTTTGGTCTGGGTCAGTTAGTGAGAACAGGCCAGTCATATGCAGCCTCAGTGCATCATCTGTTGGAAAAAAACAAAACATAAAAGTCAAAGAAGTATGTTGGAAAACTGGCATCAACCGAGTTTGTCCTCGCATCACTCCAGGAGCACAGGAAGGACATCCGCCTATCTATTTTAGTAATTAGTTTTCCAGTAGGGCCGGGCCGCTCAAACCAAGTGGAACAAAAGGCATCACCTTCAAGCTGATAAAAAACAAAACTGTATAGGTGATGTAACCATCTTTTAACACCCCCCCCCAAAAAAAAAAATCCAAAATCAGTACCAAATTCATCAATATTATATGATTATGTTTAGTAAAATGAGACTTAATGTAGTAAACAGGTAAACATTTGCGTGCCACATATTGCAAGTAATTGGTCTCATGCAAACCTATAACACACACTGTTGATATGTGTTAGCTGCTGGTAATGTTGTGTAATGTCTTTATTATGCATCCTTTACATGTCCTTTACTTTGTCCATCTTTATGACTGTTGGATGTCACAGTAACTTTGTGATGATAATATTGCTTCTCTTATGAAGCCATCACTAATAGCTTCAGGTACCTGAACCTTCTATACGAGGCTCCTTGCAAATGTAATTCTTTTTATAGCAGTTACTTTTTCTACATGCATACCAAATTACTTCAAAATTCAGTTTCAATATTCTGACTTTATTAACAGGAGTATGTAGCATCCTACATATTTGCCCCTCTACATTGCAGGTTCTCATGTCCACAGCCTTCTTCAGGTGAATTTACAGATATTCTGTAAGATTTAGTTCTGGACTCTAGCAACTTTAGTTTTCAATTATAATTTTTTCATTAACTTGGACCTTCATTCTAGACATTCAGTTTTCTAACAGACACCTGATGTTTTGGGGTCAAAACTGAGTGGTATTTACAATATATGGATCTATGAGTTCATCCACCTTGAAAAAAATGTTGAGTATCATCTGAAGAGAAGTAACCCCAGATCATGAAGCTGCTACTTCCATGTTTCACCATGGGTATGGTGATGTTGGTGCCGGTCAGTGTTGTTTTTGTGCCAAAGATACCTTTCACAATTGTGACCAAAGAAAAATTCTGGTTTAGTTTTATCATACCAAAAAAGCATTCTTTGACATGGTTTTGGTCAATTTTAGCCAGGCCTGGCTATTTTCTTCAGTAGAAAAGGCTTTAGTCTTACACCTCTTCTCCTTATTCTATGCATATCGGGAATACAGGGGCATGTTAATCACATGTAGAACACAACCAGAAATCCTCAATTAATTAAATTCTCTATGCTGAAACTGAATAAAGAAGTTTCAACAAAGTTTCAACTGAGTGTTAGTTCAAGGGTGTACACATTCACACCACTATTTCACAGAAGCTTTAATCTTTTTAATCTCTCAGATTTTTTTTAATCATTGAGCTCTACAGGATAAATGTCACATTAAAAAGGTGCACAGGTTATGAAACCATTTGCAATGGTCTAATTTTTTTTTACATGACAAAAACCTGGTATTTGAATATAATGGTGTTTACACTTGTGAGATCCACTGTACGAGTATTCACACAGATATTTGTGATATTATTTTTGACTTTTAAAGTTTATCCGAGGTGGGTGCAGCAGTGGTACAGGGGTAAAGCGCCCGACCCATGTATGGAGGCCTCAGTCCTTGATGCGGCCATCACAGGTTTGAGTCTTGCCGCATGTCTTTCTCCTCTCTCACAACCCCCTTTCCTGTCAACTAACTGTCAAATAAAGGCTACTAGAGCCAAAAAAAGAAAATAAAAGAGAGAATGTCCAAGGTTGTTCCTGATCGAGTCAAGGGAATGGGGACTGTGCTGCACCCGAGACAATATGTAAACTCTGGGTTAAAGAGCAGTCAGGAGTCAATACACAAGTATACACACACTACCTAGAGCTACCTTGACCTCACATTCGTCATTCCTGTCAAAGGCAAACAAACCTTTTTTTTTTGTTTTCTGGAGCGGTACCAGAATAGATTGTTGGATCAATCTCAGTTTTTTATGAATGTGTTTGTCAGTGTGAGAATGATAGGAACACATTCTGGGAACATTCCACTGACAATTTCTCACTGGAATCTCCAATGTTCCTAGAAGGAAGGAAGAAAATGGAAGAGTTGACAGATTGCAGAATTGTGTAAATGTGTGTGAACTCTAAAATATATTCCTACGGGTGGGTGCTATTAGATATATGTGCAGGCAAGTTACCAATCATTCTCTACAAGGATTTGAGATTGTAACAACATTATAACACATTACCACATCTTGCAGCATTCAATTATTCTTTCTGTTGGTAGCTTTTCTACATTTCCTCTGCACTAACTACAACTTTACTTAGCTATCTAAAAGTAAGAATCGCTTTAAACAATTGACTTGATATTAGTTAAAAATGCAGTATATATATATATATATATATATATATATATATATATATATATATATATATATATATATATATATACACACATATATAAAATAAAGCAGCCTCTTCACACATTGGAAGATGTGTAAACAGCCTTGAAATAAGGCATAATCTCAGTTCCATAATCTCTGAACCCTTAGAAAAAAAAGCCAAGCTTTCATCCGTGAGGAAAATGTACATTAAAACAGAAGTTATTTTTTGTGATTCATTGTTTAAATTTACATTTTACTTTAACGATTCATAATAGTGTCTAGAATCTTCTGATAAGTAATCCAGGTTTTCTTGTTTCCAAGGGATATAAATACGACTTCATAGAGACAGCCTATTTCTCTTGGTGAATCCTCAAAAAAGGAAAGACAAGTGAACATGCCATATAAGTGATTTGTATAATTTCAGTTGTCAGTATGATTTAATAAGAACATTCTTTAAATATAAGTCCTAAACTAACCGATAGCCATGACTGAAAAAGGTTTTTGTCTTATCTTTGATCTAAAAAAACAAAACTCATATGCATTTGTCTTTAGTCAATTTGATTACCACAACAGTGTCTTCACAGGTCTGCCTAAAAATTCAGACTGCTGCAGCTGACCAGAACGTTGCTGCTCCTGTCCTCACTAAAACAAGGAAAATAGAGCACATCACCGCAGTTCTAAAGTCCTTGCACTGATTCCCTGTAGCTGAGAGAATAAACTTTTGCTGGTTTATAAATCCCTCAATGGCTTGGGACCAAAACACATTAAGGTTCTGGTGTCATATCAACTCTCAGAACACTCAGGTCTTTTGGTTCAAGTCTACTCTGCATCCCCACAATCAAAACCAAACACTGAGAGGCAACATTCAGCTATGCTACACTAATCTGGAAAAACAACCTCCCAGAAAACCGAAAAAATGCTAAAACCCTGAGTTCCTTTAAACCAAGGCTAAGAACCCATTCGTAAAGAGCTGCCTTTGATTAATAGCTGGAACATTAATTCAAGTCTGTATCCCAACTTTTCATTACTTTCCTTTATTATGCCACTGCAATGTAATGTTTTTTGTTTGTTTCAATCATGTAAGGCACTTTGATTGGTCTCATTGCTGAAATGTGCTATACAAATAAACTTGCTGTGGCTTATTCATATTTTATGCATCTAAAACTTGAAATTCAGTAGGGATAGTTACATTTTTGAGCAGGACTTTTTAAATGCACTTTTGATATGTTGGTTTACATTAATTCTTCCTAATAGATTGAAAAACTTTGTTGTCTGTGTGAAGCTCACTGAACTGGGTGCCTGGTTGAATTTTTAGAGATACCAGATTTACATTTTTACTTTCATTTAAAGTTGTTGACCACCAGCTTCTGCACTCTGTTTTATGTAATTGGCTGCTGACAATTGATTTTTTTTTCTAGGATTAATAAAGCATACTAATAAGTAGTACTGTGAAGATATTATTAGAGTTTATGTGATTTTAATTTGTCCTAAAACCAAGATATGAAAAACTGGCTGAATTTTTAGAATACGCCTGTAAACCTATAAGATATTAATGATTATTACACAGAGGATGCCATATAGGGGAAAGGATGAGCAGTTTTAGTTACTGTATTGGTGATGCCAATTAGAGCAACAGCAGGGCTGCACATCTGGCCAGAAATGCTGTGTGTATGAGAACGAGGCACTGCACAGGCAGGATATCCAAACCTTATCGTTATCCCAACCAACAGATGAATAGAGGGAAACAGATGCAGACTTTCCTTCATCCTGTCTGCCACTTCCTATTACAGTACACCTATAGTGTGTGTATGTGCAACGTAAGTGTTTTTTTGCTTTCACTATCACAGCTGAAAGTGGTGCTTTTGACTGTCCACAAAACATGAACTAAAACTCCTTTCCTCCCAGAGAGTTAAAGTAAGAGTTCTTGTTTGAAACTTGTCATTCAGGTTATGAAAAGATTTAGATATTTTGTTCTACTTTTACACAGAGGGAATTTGGACAACTGTCAGTGAAATTATATTTTTCTCATAAACATAATTAGACTGTCTGACCTGAAGGTGTTGACTAGGTCAGTTTCTGCAATCTGAGGCATAATTGGCCACATGCTGAACTGTTATGCTGTTATTTGAAAATGAAATTAATTCTCATTGCACATACTGATCTGTTCATACATATTATAGGTAAAGATTGTGACATGTGCAGTAAAGAGTCTATTCATGAAATGTTATCATGAATAGACTCATCATAAAAATGGAGCTAAAAAATAAAAGTCCATGAATACGTAAAGTAGCTTTACAAAATAAGCGTCACAAAATAAAACACCATTATGAAATGAACAATGAAATACATTTTAAAAAAAATAAACAAATAAGGTAAACATTTCTCCTTTAAATATTTGTTTTATTTTATGGGCACATTATTTATTTCATAGAATATTTATTAATAATGTATTAACAATTTATTTATTGTCACAGCCTTACAGTTACCTAAAAATAGTAGTAATAAATATTTTTTTTAAAAATCATTTTTATTGTTATCACAATAGTACCTCAAAATATTGTTATAAAATTTTAAGTAGATATCGCCCACCCCTACATCACAATAATCACAAGTGGAAGCAATTTTTAAACTGTTCTCTGGGTTAGATTCTAGACAAGGGTGAACAGGGGCCAGTGTTCCAGTAGAACTCAGCATGGACTTTGTACTGAATAGATAATACTAAATCAGTTTCTTATGATATCTGCTGGTACAGAAACTATAATTAACTGTTCCCTTGGATCAATTTAGCTTTTTTCCTTCACAGTTTTACTTTAACAATGAATTAGAAATTAAGGTGTTGCACTTTTACCTTCAGCTGCACTGAGATAGGATCACAGTTTTCATATGCTGGACCAAAGGTCCACAACCAGCAGCTCCAGAACCGTAAATGGCTCTTTGGTTCACATAATACATTAAATGATTTTTTTTTTTTCTTTTATGTTTCAGTCTTTTGTTCTGTGCCCCCATGAAAAAGCCCTGCCCCCCTGGTATATTTGGTCTAGAACCGCCACTGATTTGATCACCATACTAAAAGGATATCAGATTCTGGAGGTCTCTCCTCTGCTTCTGTCTGGAATGAAAGAATGTGATTGTAGATTAGCTTAACTGGGCAGATGCTGGGAAAGATTAGAAATCATTAACCTCCATTTTCTGTCCGGCTGTTGATTTTAAACTTTCACTACAATTTTCTCATCTATCTATTCCTGTTCAACAAAACTTCATGCATGGTTTAAACAAGGCATACATAAGATAGCAAAGCAACATTATGAGCAGAACAGTATTTTAGTGCAATTCTGTTTTACATATTTATATTAACATTGAAATATTTACATTACAGAATAATATTTGAAAATTAGCAAACAGCTAAATCATTTTAGTAATTTAAAAAAATAACTTACTAAATAACTTCATCTTGCACATGCTGATATGTTTCAAGTGTTTATTTCTATCCATTGTGTGAGTATAGGTTATAGCTAATGTAAACCCAAACTTGGTATACAAAACAGGATTTTTAAAACAGAAATGTTATGTAATTGCCATGTTAAGGCTCGTCACAGAGGGCTGTATCCAACTATTCTAGTGGAAAGTTCAGTGGAAGGAAAAATGAAGTGGAAAAAAAATTATAGTGGTAACTACTGACTTAAAGAGGATTATGATGCAAAGCCCCAAGAGTTTTGGGGGTGACTCACAAGGTGTGGACACTGACTGGAATCAGATCTTCAACAGCTGCTATCGCACAGACGTATCGAAAGCACAGCTCATCTCATAGCTCATGGAAAACATGGACTAAAAGCCTTCTTTAGATCCAGAACACACGTGGACTTGACGCAGAGTTGATGCATCAACTACAGCAGCGATTGTTTAAATAACCGTTTTGCTGCTGAAGTGTTATTTCATGGATGTCAAACTGGGTTATGTTTGCAATTCTGTTCTCATTCAACAAAAGAAATTGGAACATTTTGTGTGTTTGTGGCAACTTGTTAGAAATTTGTCTAGTTTCCTGGGTCATTCTTTGGGTTTAAGATGTATTTTCTTTTAATCAATTATTTATTCACAGTTCAAAGACAAGTGGCTTGACACAAAAAATCTTTGATGTTTTTCCTATCTAAACATTTTGCTCATATTTCTAAAACATTTTAAGAATTATTGAAACTACAAGCAAAACAAATCCAAAAACTTTTCCTCCCTTGTGGATACAGTAATGACATGTTACTAGCCTTAAATCCTTCATCTCTCTGCATATCCCAAACAGCAATTTTCTGGCTGTGTTCTTCATGTGAAACTTCACAAAGGCATGAGGTTTCTCCCTACAACAAAGCCTCCTGAAAAACAATGTAAAACAGTCAGAATACAGCCATGGTAATTATGACTTGTTATTAAATAAGCAAGTGTGCGGTATGTGTTTGTTTTGATATTCGTATCTTAGAGCACTACCGGAAAATGTGTGCAAAGCCGAGCATTAATGTTCCACTAAAGTCTTAACTGCTTTGTTATGCATAAAGTTGACATCAAAAATAGATTCTCTTTCCCGGAAATTCAGGTACAAAATCCCCACTCATGAATTTGCATGTCTGAGCAGAAGTTTAATGTTTTTCACAGACTGAGCACTGGTTACACAATGAAATACTGAAACTTTGCAGCCAAGGTGAGCACAGGTATGCGGCCTCAGAGTCCACCCCCACGTTTCTGCAGCCCGCCTTTGATCCTGAACTACAGGGTCAAACCATTACGAGGTCAGAGAACATTCCACTGCTTTTAATAGGTCACTGCTGAGATGTTTTACATTGCAAAGGTAGATACAGTATAACTGACTATTTTGGAGAAAAAAAAGCCACATCATTCGTTTTACATTTTCTTAGATAACTTAAGCATAAGAAAGCAACGAGAGTAAGAGACAGTGTGGCTTTTGTCAATAATTACAGAAGAAAACCTCTGATATAAAACAATTAACAAGCAGTGAGAACATTTTTTTTTTCAAATAAAAGTCAACAACAATATACAGTCCATCCAGAAAGTATTCACAGTGCTTCACTTTTTCCACAAATTGCATAAATCTCTTTCCTCAAAATTCAACACACAAATACCCCATTATGACAATGTGGACAAAAGTTTTTGAGTATTTTGCAAATTTATTAAAAATAGGAAAACAGGAACTCACATTTACTTAAGTATTCACAGCCTTTGTCATGAAGCTCAAAATTGAGCCATTTCCACTGATCATCCTAGAGATGTTTCTGCAACCTAAATGGAGTCCACCTGAGGTAAAGTGGACTTGATTTGGAAAGGCACTCACTTGTCTATTTAAGGTCCCACAGTTGACAAGCATGAAATCAAAGGAATTGTCTGTAGACTTCCAAGACAGGATTGTCTTGAGGCAGAAATCTGGGGGAGAGGACAGAATTTCTACTGCTTTAAAGGTCTCAGTGAACTCAGTGGCCTCCATCATTCGTAAATGGAAGAAGTTTGGAACCACCAGGACTCTTCCTGAAGCTGGCCGGCCATCTAGACTGAGCGACTGGGGGAGAAGGGCCTTAGTCAGGGAGGTGACCAATAAACCGATGGTCACTCTGTCAGCGCTCCAGTGTTCCTCTGTGATGGAGCTCTCAAGTATTGAGATTCAAACAGGTGAATTTGGATTATGCAGAATGCCTTTACAGGAGAATTCATGTTTAAATTTCAGCAGCATCTACACAGGTAACTACTTAAACTACTTGCAATTGTGCAGAACCTCAAAGAAAAAAAAAACTCACGGCGGTTTTGTTACTCTTAAGATGTTGGTAAGTGGGGATTTTGAAGAGGAATTATTAGGTGGTTTTTTACTGTCCCAGCTGTTTTATACTTTTCAGTTATTGTTCTGATTGTAGATATGGGATGTTTAGGCAAGTAGTTCTTCTCCAGTAAACAAATCCTCACTCATGAAGATCAATACATATCAGCACTGCTTGAATGGCATGTTATCTAGTTTTCCTGTTTTTAAGAACGGTGAAATGAAATGGGCCTGTGTCTCCTTTTATAGTTTTCACCCTTATTAAAACTTCCTACGCCCTCTCATACGCTTTTAAAAAATATAAATTATAAAAACACTTAAGTTACATTATTTTTGTAAGGATTTTTAAAGAAGTGTAGAACTACTTGAATTTCTAAAGTGTAATAAAATCTTAACATGGGAGTGACTGAAATAAATACTCAAAACGGCCGGATGTTTCAAAATGTTCTGTATGAGATCATGCCTCTGTAATTGAATTTACTGCTTTTTATACACAGCGGTGCCAATAAGTGTGGAGGGTGCTGTAAATACAACTACAAATCATGAGTCCTTTTTCATTTTTTTCCCTCTGAATCTGAATGATTAAACAACAAAATGACAAGGAGTCTGTGTGTTCGACTGACCAGCCTGACAGCCTTAAGTCCAGATCTGTCGTATACTGAGAACCTATCATGAAGAGGAGAATTAAATGTTGTCTATAAACTTACTTTCAGCTGGGAGGGACACATTCCTTCTGTCAAACAATAGATCTCATTGTTTTGCAAATGGTATAAAGTGCAATTAAAATAAAAATAGCTTTACCTTAAATGATAAAGAAGCCAGTCTCCCAACTCTCCTTGACTCAAAAGCTGCCATCAAGCTGTAGACTTGAACATGCCAGATTATTCAGTGAGGAGAAATTTTTTTTTCATACTTGTTTAAAGTTTCAAACCTTATATTTTAACAAAATTGGAGAATGAGTCATTGCTTGACCATATTGTTACATTTGAGCTTTGCTTGGGACAGGAGAGTCTGTATGCTAGACATAGAAGATGCTCCAAGAATGCTTCTTGGCGCTTTTGAAGAAGCCATCATAGCTCCCAGATATAATCTTACCAGGATTTTAAAAAACAAAGCGTGTATGACGGCCCGTGACATCTGTCAGCACACTGTAGCTGTGGTGGATTAAATTTTATTCCTACTGTGAATGAAGATAATTGCAATGTGCAGCTCACAGTATAATAACACAAAACAGGGCCATGACATGCTCACTTTGGCCAACCTTGGAAAAAAACCAAAACATTCAGACCACTAAAAAAAAATTTATTTTATTTGTTGCAGCTTTTTGACACAATTAAAAAGAATGGGTGTTAAGTGCTTGAAAAGACAAACATGAGACAACAAAGAGCGATCAGTGACTAAAATCCTAGACAGTTTTAAACAGATTAACAGCTCAGTCTAATTTGATAAATCATTTTCACTCCTAATTCATATGCCTCTGCTCTTTATTTTTAAATCAGCTTTGATTCTCTGGCGTTCCTGAAGGGAATACCAGTCTGATGTCTGGATGACAACGCTCTGAAAGAAGAAAAAGAAGAGAGACAGGTTTGAGCATATTTCTTACACCGAGTTGATACGATAAAGAAAATTAACTTGTTCTGAGTTATTAAAAACTCAAGAAAGATAAAGTATATACAAAATTTGGGTTTTTTTGCTATTTTTAACTGAGAATGTTGAAAAGCACTTTTTAACAAGGAACAATGCAACATATAAGAGACAAGGTAGGGTTCTCACTAAATAACTGGTTAAGTTCTGTATCATCATCATTAAGCACTAAAAGTGACTCCAAGTAAATAAGTAAAAAGGACAGTTATGATGTTATAAGATGAAGTCTGTGAAGTTATTGTGTCGTTCCTTGTAAAAGCACAGCAATGCTCCATTTTCTTTCATGATGTTGCACAGGTGACAGCCTGCTGCAATATCCAAAAGTTTACTCCACCCTTTGTGAACTTAGATTTGTATGGTGAGCTGAGCCTCAGCAGATCAGGGGGATTGATGCAGGCGGCAACCTAAAGCACACATAGTTTTGCATAGTAACAGGGACTTTGCTTTGACAACACTGATACCTTGTGAGAATTTTAACATTTAACATCTGCTAATATACTGCAGCGTTATATCATCCAGGTATAAGCATTTTTGGTTCAAAGTTGTTGTTGGACAGTTGGGGAAAAAAAACAAAAAGATTTTCTTTTCAGTTTTCTACCAACTCATTGGGATTTGACATCTTTCTACTATAGGAAAGGAAGCTATTATAGATAATTTCACAAAGCCTGACTATCTCTAAACAATCCCTTTCATCTTTCTAAACTATGCAAATTAGACTCTTTTTGAAAGACTACCAGCAAAATGTTTAAATCGCACAAAAGGTTTTTGAATTGTATTGTTGCTGTGTTTGAAAAATAATCCGGGATTTCCTACCCTTGCGGTTAATGTAAAAAAAAAATAAAAATAAATAAATAAAGGATTACCATAAGGCTTTGGCACTTGGACAAATATCATGAAAAATAATTTATTTGTGACATCAGGGCCTACTGCTACCTTCTCTGGACCTATGTTGATTAGGTAGAATGACCAATGGTGTGAGGGGATCCTGGTGTCTGAAGAAACAACACTTGAAATTAGCTTTGAAAATCATGAACTTTTGACACTTAACAATTTTAATTCAACTTTGCAGTTAAATTGCTTTTTGACAAAGATCAGTGCTTCTTTATGGTTTCCTGTTTCTAGTTGGGACAGAATTATTACCCTAAGCTGGAGCAGGAAAGTAAAGCTCTCCTTACTGAGCCAGTGTTTCTGAAACTGCACCTAGACCCGTAATCTCACTCATCCTAAATGGCAATTTGCTCATTACCCAAACTTCTGAAATCCAAACAAACCACAAACATTCGAGTTTACCCCACACCAGACATTTTTCAAAGCATAAAACAAACAGGGATTTACATACATGCATCTCAGTAAAATTGAATACCATTAAAACATTATTTCAGTAACACAGTTAAAAAAAAGTTTAACTCAAATTATTTACCTGTATATAAAATGCATTACACAATGTGATATAATTCACATGTTAATTTCTGTTCATTTTGATAATTCTGCCCTTATAGCAATTGAAAACCACATAACACTAAAGAAAAAAGTTTTTTGTTTTTTTTTTAAATACAGAAATGGTATGGCCTATATAATCATGAAAAAGACTGCTGACTTAAAAGATGATCAGCAGACAGTCGACAATATTCACAAGGAACATATACCACAAAAGGTCATTATTAAACAAGCTGGCTTTTAACAGACTGCCGTATGCAAGCATTTTAATGGACAATTAAGTGGAAATGGAAACACTGTAGAAAGTCCACAAGTAACAGAGATAACCAAAGCCTTAAGAAAATTCTGAAGCAACGCCCTTTCAAGAATTTGGGGAGAGATTCACAAGGCAGTGACTGCAGCTGGAGACAATGCTTCAAGGGACGCCACACACAGACATATCCAGGACATGGGCTACACCCGTCACATTCTTTGTGTTAGGCCACTCCTAACCCTGAGCAAACATCAGAAACATCCTACCGAGGTTAAGGAGAAAAAAGGACTGGACTTCTTTTTAGGTGTCCAAAGTCCTCCATTTTGAATTTAACATTTAATTTGGAAATCAATTCTGGAGGAATGGAGAAGCAAAGAAACCAAGTTGCTTGAGGTCCAGTGTCAAGTTTTCATAGCCAATGATGATTTAAGGAGCCATTACCCCTGCTTGTGGTGGTCCACTGTATTTGACCAAGTCCAAAGTCAGAGCAACTGTCTTCCAGGAAGCACTTCATGCTTCCCTCAGCTTTATGTAAATGCTGGTTTTATTTTCCAGTGGGATTCTGCACCTGGCCACACTGCTAAAAGATCAAAAGCTGCTTTAATAAGCATGGCATCACTGTGTTTGATTGACTTACAAACTCTCCTGATCAAAACCCCATAATAGGTGTTGAGGGAGACACCTGAGCCAACAATGCAGATGAGCTGAAGGCTGCTATCAAAGCACCCTGGGCTACCTGAACAGCCCTACAAGCTGATCACCTTCATGCCACACTATGTTGATGCAGCAATTCATGCAAAAGGATCCTCAGTTAACTACTGAGTGCATTTACTGTACAGTGCATGGACATATCTTCCAGGCTGTCCATATTTCTGTATTAGACACAATTTTTTGTTAATATTATGCAATATTTAAAAATGTCCAAACTGAATTACTATATTAAATTACTTTTTGAGATGCATAGAAAAAGAATGAAAGTCAATCACATCCATGCCTAAATGTAAAAAAGTACCATATTTGTTAATGAGATTCTGATACATTTTAAAATGTTTTTTCTTCTTTTAGATGTTTGGCATAGATTTTGAAATAATAGTGTCCTGTCAGAGTTAAAAAGCTACTTTATATTTTCTATCATCTATCTCTTTCTGTAACTTTTCAGTTCTGCTTTTGGGTGCCAGTGTAACTTCTTCCACACCAAACATGATGACTTAAAAGCTTCTGTAAAGCAAACTGCAAAACTCCTGATGTTTGTTTTTATATCAGTCTTGATGTTCAATTTTACTTAAAATCAAAAGGAGTAGATTTGGGGCTGTGATGGGTGTTTTCATTTGGTCTGTGGAATACATCCTATGCTGTGAGTTCAGAAATACGTAGAATAAAACACCAGGGTGTTTGAGAATGAAGTTGTGGTTAAAGCATGTATTGTTTATGTGTGGGAAATATTTTTTTCTGGTCTGCATCTTTGAGCTAGTTCTTTTGGGCTCATTTGTTTTGGAGTATAAAGAGTAATTAGTACGAGAAGGTTAGCCATGTTGGCTTTAGCCCACATGCAGTAACAGGCAGAATAAATCTGACACAAAACAGCCATTTAGTATGACCAGCCTTCAGTGTGGTTTTACTAAAGACCAGGTCTATAGATTCATTCAGTGAAAGAGAGCACCATGGTAAAAAGGTCCCTGACACTGGCTCCACATTATAACGCTTATAAGCAAGTCTATGCAGATTTAAACGCCCCCTTCTAAACACCAATGTCACTTCACCTGACATGAGTACAAAATGAAAGAAAAGAAAGTTCTGTCAGTGTATACAAATACGACAGCAGCAAAAAAGCACAGCAGTCTCAAAGCTCCAAACTTTAAGAATCAAAATTTCAAAGATCTTATTACATTTATGCTTATATACAGTCATATTTGAGCAATTAAAATGTTATTGAAAAGTTAATTTCAGTTACTAGATTTACTCAGTGTAACATTATATACATTAATTACACACAGACTAATGTTTGAGCCTTTTTTCTGTTAATTATGATTTTCTGTTTACAGCTAATGAAAACACAACATTTGAGATGAGAATATTATATCAGACCCATGAAAAAAATTATACAGAAATGTTATTGAATATGACTATATATACACAAAGGTTTACTGTGAATTTACTGCAAATATCTGCTAGAGGTCAGGCTTTAATAATGGAATCCAAAAAAAACACAGATGTGTGGATGTATAGACAGATGCAGATGCAAATATTAAGTCTGAAAATGCAAAAAAGAAAAAAAAAAAAGCTGAGATATTAAACAACTCTGGACCTCACAGAGCATTGTGACATGAAAAACAGGAGGAATTAAAGCTCTGCTAGATCTGGAGTAGGAAAAACAATGACCACTTTAGTGTGTTATGATGTGTCTGACTGCTCCAAGTGATCAATTAGAGTCACCCATTCCAGACAACTTATCCGCTGCACTCAAGTTAAAACAGTAAGAGTAATTGGATTGAGCTTGTATAGGACTTTTCTAGTCATACTGACCAACCAAAGAGCTCATTACATTGAGCAACTACCGTGTTTTCCAGACTATAAGTCACACTTTTTTTTCATAGTTTGGCTGGTCCTGTGTTTTATAGTCAGGAATGACTTATATATGCTTTTTTTCCCCACTTTATGATGCATTTTTTGACTGATGCATTAAATATTAATTCATACTGATGGATATGAACTAAGAATTAAACATTACTGTCTGCAGCTGCGAGGAAAGATAATCACGGGCTGAAAGCTAGACGGCCAGAGCTGGAGGAACGACTCCACAGATGGGTATATAAAGAATGTGCCACTAGTGTTCTGACAATCTGTGTTACCTCATCAGATTTTCCCACCGTAGCATGTCTAGATAGCCATCTCTATCTGTCAGGTATCTGTCCGAAACTGCTAGAACACCTGTTGAGGCTTGTGAATGATGCAGTTACGTCTCCACGCCCTGGTAGTTGCCAAGGAGATGAATGTAAAGGACCTTGCAAGCGGACGTTACTGGTTTTACCGCATCATGCGACACAACCATCTCTCTATCACCCTGGATTTACTGCATGCGTCTTTGTTCCGCCCCACTGCGCACTTCACTGGTGGGGCGAAGATGTTCCTGACCACACTGATAAGAGCACAAACATCGGTGCATCAGAAACTGCCAGTAGACTTCCAAGCCAAAGTTGACAGTTTCCTTGAGTTTGTTGAAAAGCAACTGAACAAAATGTGTCACCACACAATCTTAACATGGACGAGGTTCTCCTCATGTTTAACAATTTCTAAATAAATGCAACTCATACTCCAGTGCGTCTTATACGTGTTTTTTTCCTCTCCATTTCGCATTTTTCGTCTAATCCGACTTGTACTCTGGAGCAACGGTTAAATAAAATAATAAATATGGTAAGTCACATCTGTGGTACGAATAGACTTTGAGTAAAACAGGAAATCTTTCCATTACAGCACCTCCACCAGCCTAAACTATTTACACATGGCAGGATAGATCCATAGTTTCATGTCAATTACGCCAAAATTCTGACACCATCATCTGAATGTTACAGCTGAAACTATGAACTACTGTTTGCTCTTGAAACAACTTGCCAAGTCTCCTGTGACCTCTGACATGAACAGGGCACTTTTGTCTACCCAACTGTCACTCAATGGACATTTTCTCTTTTCAGACTATTCTCTGTTGACTCAACAGATGATTGTGCATGAAAATCTCAGCTAATCAGTGGTTTGTGAAACACCCCAATCAGCCTTGTCTGGCACCAACAGCTTTGCCTCAAATAAAGTATCTTAAATTCTCTTTTTTTCCCTATTCTGATGTTCACTTTGAATTTCAGCAAATCATCTTAACCAATTCTAGATGCTGCTACCATTTGATTAACTGAGCCATAGTTTGAGCTACCAAGCAACTCAACGGGTGTACCCAATAAAATGGCAGATGAGAGAAAGTTCTAAATACGAATTCGCACCACCTGACCAACTTTCTTCACTATAATACGAGTTGACAATACCTCCAGTTCACTACAGAACAGCCTGTGCTGACATCAGTTGTGAACCATGGATGAGCATTGATCATTTTAAAAAACTAAAAACTTGTATCTACTACCAAACAAGTCCCAACAAACAGAACATACTGTATGGGATTTTGGACAATAACTTAAGGTAGGGGCTAAGCTCAAACAAATACGATGGGAGGAAGGAAAAGTGAGATAAAGAACCCACCTCTTTTTTTTTGGGAAGGGGTGGGTTGATTTAAAAACTGTGTTTCTTGGTGATAAAACCAACCAATAACTAAATGAAGCTGTGTCTTTTGATGTCTGGTCAGTGCTTCCTCCTTTCTTTGTATGGCTGATTATTTTACCAACAAATGTCTTTCTGACAACTTGGTGACAGGGTCTACCTTTCAGAAACCGAGACAAAAGACTTAGTCATACATCACCAACCTTTACAGCACCATCGCCCCCATCCTGTCCTCGACAGGTGTTCGCAGTACAGTATCAGATACAATCTAATATATGGGGATAGGAAGTAGTGGGAAGTTACTAAAGAACTCTAGCATGACAGTTTATTTAAAACATGAAAAGAGTACGATCAGGGTAAGCATTTGGTACTTTTCAAACAGAAAGTTTTACTTCCTCACCTTTCAAAGACTGTTAAAACAGTACTAACAACATGCAAGAAATTGGTTTAGCTTCATTCCATGAACAGAAATATACTTTAAATGCAAAGTCCTGCTGAAAGGTCACACATATCTCAAGAGTTTCAGTGACTCAAACTTCTTCAGTTTTCAATATTCAACAAACTCTCACACCAGAAAACTGATGTACATTTTATGCTCATTATTTTGTAGACAATGCACATGCTATGATAAAAAAGAGAAAAAAGGGTCAGATATGTTGAGAATGAAGGAAAAAAAGGTGACAAGAAATACAACCATAGGACCAGAGGACTTGCAATGTCTATTGTCTCTTTTTCTCCAGGCTCCATTTCCTTTTATATTTATAACCTTGAAAATGTTAGTATTCCAATCATTAACTGTGACCTTTCTCATTCACTGAACACAGTTTCATTCAAACCAAACCCTTTCAGTATGATTGAAGATGAGCAAGGCCTTATGACGTTTCCCATTTTCTAGCAACATCTCACAAACAGTTTTCTATTTTTTAATAAGAAATGACACATACCCTTGTCACCATGGAAGAAAAATGATAACTGTAACTCAAAGTAATGGTCAGCACATCCAATCTACCTTCTGTGTACAGCTGGCATGACAGGTCACCCTTTCTAATCAGCTTTCACAAGAAGAATTAGGCGTGCTTCATTTATGGCTCAACAACTTTTCACTACACTATATTTGTAGCTTTGGTTACCTTTTAAGATAAAAACAGTTATGCAGGGTGCAGCTTTGTTTGAATGAGGCCAAACAATGAAAGCAGTAGATTTTTTCAAACCTCTACCGTATGCTGCTTTGTGTGCCAGGCACAAGAAAACAACACAAAACAAAGAACGCCCATGTAACAGCCCCATGTAGAGCATACAATATCCTTGGGCAACAACTTGTGGACTGTAGGCTTGTTAACCACATCCTGCACATTTATCTTCAGACAATTCGTAAGGGAGGCGTATGACGAAGTATTAGGGCCAGGCTAAGAAAAAAAATTAATTAATAATTATGGGAATAAAGTCATTATATTACAAGAAAAAAGTCAATGTTATGAGAATAATCTTGTACGACAAAGTTGAAAGAAGAACAAAGTTGGAATAATGCAAAAATAAAGTCATAATATTACCAGAATAAAGTTGTAATAATAAAGTCATAGCATGAGAATATCGTCATAACATTACCAGAATAAAATCATAATATTAGGAGAATAAAGTAATAATTTTATGAGAAATTACTCATACTATTTTTCCTACAAGAAAAATAGTTAAAAATTATCATGAGGAATGTAGAGCATCCTGTCAAGTTATACTTTGGTATTTATTTTACAAACAAAAAAAAAACTACGTATTTCCTTAACACATCAGGATCAAATTATTAGTAAGACACTGAAACGATTGTGCAAACTACTGTCTATTTCGAAGAAAGACCCAGACACACTTGCCGAGCTGGTCTGATCTAAAACTGTCAAAGGTTTTTTCTCATTAAAACAACTTTTTTCTTGTAATTTAAGACTTTCTTCTGGAAATATGGTATCTTTATTCTGCCAATATGACTTTATTCTTATAATTTAAAAAAAAAAAATCTTAGTCTAGCCCTTATACGCCATCATAGAGGAACCATGTGCCATTTGCATTTTGAAAAAATTTGTATTTAAATGCATTCATATTCCAACATTCCACTGTATTTAAGACTATTTCACTCTTAAAATCACTCATTGTTTGGAATTGTGGTATAATAGCAATATTATAAACTTGTGTTATCTCTTTTTTGAACGATGTAACTGTTCTAAACAAAACTATACAGACACCCAACCACCTCATAATAACATAATGGTTTAGATGTTCTGTTTGAAATTTGTAAAGTTTGGAAGGTTGTATTCGGTGATGGATGAACCAACATTTAAAACACAATCAGCCTGTTGAATATGAACAACTTCTAGAGGCTAACAGAGGAGAAAAAGGTCTGATATTTGGGGTAAAATTTAGTTTCACAATTAGGACCACATCATGATACTTATTAGACTGAGGCCTGAATGCAAATGAAGAAGTTCAATACATAAGAATAAAAAAAAAAACAGTGTGTGTGAAAGGATGAAAAGCTGAAAATGTTAGGATTAATTTTCTTGAAATCTTGATCATTTGAGCCAAGACCTTTTTTTATATAATTAAAACCATTAGCTACACAGAATCTACAAGGGAATTTAGTTAAACAAGTTTTGTATTTCTCCTTCACATACCTCCATTTGTGTTGGTTCTGTCGGGCTCTGATTGTATGCCTGAAATGCTAGAGGCAGAGTCTTTGATCAAACAAACACCAAGGTGTGGGATATCAGTGGGACACTTTTTTCCCCCCCATTTTCACTCGAGTGTGACCTGCAGAGTCTTGCTATTCACATTGTTAAAAGTTAGTACTGCTGAAACCAGCTGAAACACACACCAAACAACAACCTGGAATTGCTGGGAATCCGGAATGATGTCATAAATGTTTAAAATTAAATTGGTTTAGGGTGTCGAGGGAATAGTAATCGACAGACTGTGTAGAGCGTACCAGAACATTTTGGTAAGAGGGTAAATCAGCAAAAAGAGGAGCCATTATGACACCATAATAATATTAGGAATTAAAGCGATCATATTTCAAACCAGCATAGTGTGGCATCATTAGAGTTTAATTGTGTTTGTCAAAGGAGCAACCCGAAAACTAAGATTGATAATCTCTAGCTCTTAGATGGAATAATGGGAGACTGAGGAAGTGCAATGTCCCTTCCATTAAATCTACCCTGGAAAAGAAAACAAAGGAATAATTTTGTGCACTTCAAAGAGAAGAAGCACATCTAGTGATGTATAGTAGTTTGAATCTTTCATATTTCTTTTGATTTCTATTTTTGAGATTGTGGTTTAAAAAACAAACAAACAAACAAAAAAAAAACCTTATACTGCTTTTTGAGCTAATACAATAAAATACCCTGTCTTGTCTCAGTCACACGTGTGCTGGACTCTGGATTTTTTCTCAAGACCAGTAAAGACTACAGCTGCAGAAGCAACAAATAGTTTTTTTTAAGGGAGGTGTGAGGACACTCATGGTTATTAAATGGACACGATACGCAACAGAGAGCCTGTTTGGGGCACAAATGACAGAATTTTTCCACCAGGGATGTAGCCATATCCATCATATTAGAAACTCCCACTGACAGCAACTACCAAGCTTGTTTATCCACTAAAACAAAAGCTGTGTTTCTAAAACAGTCAACTTAAAGCTGCAGTATGTAGCTTTTATAGAAAATATTTTTCTAGATATTTGTTGAAACTGTCACTGTGTCGTGACAGAATGGTATGAGACAGATAATCTGTGAAAAAATTCAAGCTGCTCTGATTTCTCCTAGTGATCCCAGAGCTATCTAGAAACAATCAGAGCCAGGAGGTGGGTCTTAGTGCTGTCTGTGTGGCGCTGCTCAGCCCCCTGCCCACTGCTCTCTGCTGTGCTGCAGTTTGCAGAGACTGCTGTGAATGCTCAGGCTAGTTAGCATGACCACCGATGACGACAGATAAACAGTTTTCCTGTAACGGTAAGTTGTTTCTCTGCCATCAGCACACTTAGTAGCAAGTAAATGAAGTTGACTGACAGCACTAAGACCTTCCTCCTGGCTCTGATTGGTGCATTTCTTCACACGATAATAGTAGCTCAGGGAGGAGATGGAGGAGACTGATCTTTACACAGATTATCTGTATCATAACATACTGTCACAACATGGTGACAGTTTCAACAAATATGTAAATAACTTTTTTTTAATATAAGTTACATACTGCAGCTTTGACTAGACTGTAGATTTTGTGATTCATTCTGCCTCTACCTTCCATCACATAACAGAATGATTAAAGTGATAGTTGAGTGGCTTGGATTTGTATCGATGGGTCCCCTTTGTTTGTCTAAGCATCAAACACTTCCACTGTTTCCACTGCTACTTTGTTTCTTTGTATAGAATTTGTTCTGTGTTTGATCACTCATCCATCCTGTAGCTTTACAACTCCATTACATAACACCTTAACAAGGACCAGTGCTGTACTTATATGCTTCTCAAGAACAACACATTTAGTAATACAAAAAATATAAAAAACCTTTTTTTTTTTTTTTTTTTTTTTTTTTTTTTTTTACTGTCCTCTGCTGCATGAAGCATAAACAACACAAAATCAAATTACAAAGTGTGCTGTAAAACGTGCATACAACCAGATTCCCCAGGTGGGAGGAGAAGAGCAGTGAGTACAGGATGTGATAGTGGCTCCCACACTGCTAAGCATACGACCCACAACGCAGGAGGATCAGATGACAAGCCTCAGCCGACAAACACACGCCAAGCTCGATGCACTTTTTTTTTGGTCCCCCTCTGGCAGAGAGCAGAGTCATGTGTGCTCTGCCGCGATTTTGTGAGGAAAATTCTCCCTAATTAGGTTAAGTTTCTGCATTTTAATTGCTGTCCTCATAAATAGGAAGAGTGCTGTTGTTGTGACTGCAACCCCCCCCTTGGATATAGCTTTAAATTACAGCTTTGATCTCACTATTTAACCCTTGTTGACAGTAATAAAACACCAGCATCTTTGAGTTAAATAATTGCTACATCCTGAGACCTTATCAAATGTATGCTTTGTATTGTGCTTGTATAATGAAAGGATAAAAAAATAAATCCTTCAACATGTTTTGGAAAGTCATCCAAGCCATGGCTTAATTTGAATTTACATACACACGCAGATTCTGTGAAAAAGTGCCAACGAGAGATAGTGTATGCCAGTGTGTCAACAAGTATTAGAAAAATAATTTCAAATTCATTCTGACAAAATAAAACAGAAAACATAAGAATAATGTATTCAACAGAAAACTAACCTTATGCAATAGGAATATGTGGGTAAACATGGAACAGTCTGTTCAAATATGACTCCCAAATAACTGGTTGAGCTAGTTACCTGGCACTTTGTCAGTTTTGTTAATTTATGAGGTTCTTACTTTAAAAACATGCTATCCTGCTTGCTGTTCCACTGAATACTTTCCTGGAAGAGGACAGATGAATACATGTTTAACATTGTCTAAAGTAACAGAGGAACAAGAACAATAAAACTGGTGTGCAAATGCAGGAATAGGCTTTTATCACACTACATATTCACTGTATCTGACAGCATACAGTCAAATCATTTGGATTGAAATGTATACCAGAAAATGGTCAGGATAGAGCATTAGTAATATACCTGACCATTCAGGGAGGAGATTTGTAGAGGACCACTTCTTTGCTTTATAACTGACTCGATCTCGCAAGTTTTCATGTTTATAATCACTCAGAGTGACAGTTGATATGCCCTCCATTCAGTTTTTTTTTTGGCAGCAAGGTAGGGATGGATGGGGATTACATCTAATGTTTTTTCTACAATCAATGTTCTGTTTTTGCTGATGAATAAAAATATTTAACCAGTGTAACTTCTGTGAAAAAAAGAGGTTGGCTGTGAAAATATTTTATCTTTGAAAATTTTACTAATTTTAGTATTTTGAAGCTTGTTTTTAAATGTCTGAAAAATCATGTATCACCACTATTTTCTGTTGTGATTACCAGACGTCAAAGCTCTCTCAGACTCTTGACCTTAGCCTCTGTTAGCAGACACTGTACAGCTCCAAAACTTACAACATCCATTGGACAGTCTTGTTTCTCGCTTAAGGTACCCAAACTCTGGAACTTTCTCTCCACTGATCTATAATTGTAAACTGACATTAATATCTTCAGGGCAGACCTGCTCACATGGTAAAATGTAAAATTACTGATTTACCAATTTTTTCAACTGTCATTTATGTTATTGTATTTTACTTTTCTTCTTTTTAGAAAAAAATGTAAAGCTTTCTGTGGACAGGTGTTGAAAATTAGCATGTTTGCTCTAACACTTAAATGATGCATCTGGTTTACACCAATGTGTTTGTATTGTCCATAATAAAAAAAATTAATTCAATTCAACATCAGGTTGTAACCATAATCAAAACCAAACTGTGTTTTAATAGAATCCATCAGTGTATAATATTTTAGTACAGGTTTGGCCGGACCATATATTTTGTTTTTTATGTGCATTTAATATTAAGGAGGTCCTAATGCCGAAAAACCATTGAAAATTGAAAAAAACCCCAAAAGAAACCAAATTTCAAAACAGTTTTAGAAATTCCCTGTTCACTGTAGTATCATTCCATCCAGATTTGATCAGTACAAGTTTTAAACTAGGGATGATTGAATGCAGCCCAAAGTCATAAAAACTGAAACAGCTCTTTAGTTTGGTGACGATTAAAAAGCTACAAAGCTGAGGTAACTTTACTGTCAAATAAATTATTTAAAAGTTGGCAGAGGATTTCTTCTGTACTTATGCACCAGCTTGTTGTATGTCAGCCCAACAAGAACTCTATTACCTGACAGTCAATGTAACAGGGCAATTCAAGAACTACTTCTTTTCTTACTTCAAAATAAGAGTGTTAAACATAGATATGGGGTCTGGAGTAGCTGGATAACACCTTGTGTGACATGCTTCCCTTCCGACAAGTTCAATTTAATTATGAACCACCTTTATTTTCTTCTATTTTTTTCATTGAACATTTATTGGATGAAATAAAAGACCGATTGAGATCAAGACCTCTTTCACAAGGGTAACCTGGCCAAGAAAGACAGCAGCACAAGTCATAGTGGACCAAAACAGATAGACAACAAAAACAAAAACATAAATAATATATAAAGGTGAGAATATTGTTTTTTTTTTGTATTGCAAGATGTCGTCACATGAGATCTAGTGTCATCCTATTTTAAACACAGTTACACCATTTGCATACAGTTAAGTGATTTCACATCTATTATGCCAGTAGCATGATAACATTTTCAAGTAGCATATCAATGCGGCCATCAACCTGATTTAAAACTCTGCTGTGATGTAATAAGCTCCTGCATAGAGGCATTCAAAAAAACATTAAAATAATTTACCCTCTTTATAATTGGACATGGATTTAGTCTATTAGATAGAATTGAAGGCACCACAATGCATTTAAAGAAATTAAAATCGATTTTAAACTATGTTGCTCCAGTGCAATTCACTTCCTGGATAATTCTTGAAAGGGACATAATGTCACAAGGTGTGTAACTCACTAAACAGGAAGCTATTAGTTTATTTTTGTGCTATGGTGTTCCGGCCCTGCTTAGATGTAAAATACAGTGGAAAACGCAACAGGAGGGTGTTCCTCTTCTCTCAGTCCGTCTCTCACACAAATTCACTTCATATTTAAAAAACTATAAACAAAACAATTTGTTTCTGGCTGGTAAATCGCTCTGTGTTCACAAACAGGTTTAGTTTTGTGTTCTCTTTAATGGGCTATTGCAGTAGGAAAACTTCTATTGTTCTCAGTGGTTATTAACAGGATTTAATGTAATTACAGCTTTTAATTGTTTTTATTCAGTAAATTAAAAGAAGTTCTACTGACACACTGAACAATATATCTAAAAATGCAATGTTTGGGAATGGTAAAAAAGTATTTGTGCATCAGTTATTTCAAATGAAGCTCTGACACTTTTTCAAGACAAAATAAATGAAAAGAGATTTATCTATAATATGCAAATTCAGAACCAATCTTATGTTTAAAGAGATTTGACTGGATTTATTTGAAAAACCTCTTTAAGTTGTGCCCTTATCTTTTCATTGTTTAGAGATATTCCTGTTTTGAAGATATGTCAAATTTTTAACATACTGTTCTGACACTTCTGTGAGATGTAGAGTTGGAATGCATCAAGTATTTTGCAGTACAGAAAAATTCAAATAATCTGTATTACAGATATCCCCCTAGTTACCTCCCCTGGAATGTTATAGTTCTAAAGGAAGTGGAGAGGAGGAAAACAGATTTGTGATGTAGGGGTTTATAGTTCGCAAAATAACCCCACTTCCCATAACCAAAGCCTCAAACAGGACTGATGGAGGATTACAAGCTGCTCACTTGATTGTGAGAAACCTGATAAACTCTGTGATGTGGCTGGCTCTGCTTACCAGACTTTAACTCTGATGACAGCTTTCTGTTACATCCGTTATCTGTCAATAAAAAAGGTTTTATTTGGCAACCTTGATCTCTTTAATGGGCATTTGGGTTTTGCCAACCTCTTAGCAAAACCTGTGGTAGTTTGGCAATCAGTCATATTGGAATTAAACTAAGCAGTACTAAACTAAGCAGTACTGGCATTTTTGATTTAGGTTAAGTTGGCAAAGAACCATTTTGTAACATGACCTAAAATGTTGCTGCAGTAGTACATCTTTCTACAGAAATTGTGAATGAGGGTAAAAATGAGCTTCCATATTCAATCTTAAACCTCCTTCCCAAAATCAAAGAGTACTGAGGACAGATTACAGTTTGTGGTATATTGTTTCATATAAACTTGTTAAATTATACCAGCATGTTGTAGTATACTGTATATTCAATAATGTCTTCACTGGATAAGTAACTTGTCCCCCACTGGAATAAGATTGACAGCAGGGTCAGGTCCAATGAGGAGAATTTTTTTCTCCCAGAGCTGTGATATAAAATAAGCTTTTAGGTATTGGGAACCATATTGTTGGTCTTCATTACATGGAATAGAAGAAAACACTGAGGTGGGATCAGGGCTAAGGGCACTTCTTTTGTTTGCTGTTGTTGAGATTTTGCAACACAACTGACTGTAACTTTTCCTCTTAAACTCTGGTTTATTTTTATACTTGAAATAAAACTGAAAGAATTTTAAAACCCTACAATAGAAAGACAGCATGCCTCCTTTGTTTTCCACAAGTCTAGACCAGCTTTTAATATTTTAAACTACTTGACAAGCAAAATTAATTTGTTGATCTTACCTAATGAGAGCTGCATTGGGTGTTTTCATGGGTTCTCCACTTTGAGAAGCACTGGTGCATTGGGGGCTTGAATGAGTGGTGGAGGAAGACTGAGGCAGGGTGGAGGACCAGAGGGATGAAGAGAGAACCGGGTTGGAATAAGGATTCTGGTTCACTGAACTCTTCTCAATTCGAAGACGATGATGAGACTTCGCTCTGGCATGATTACTGGTGCTGTGGTTACTACAATGTTGAGCCAACTTGTCAACAGACCCTGTTGCTGATCTCTTAAAGGTTTGTTCACATCTTTAAACAGAAGCACAAAGAGTAGGTTTACATTACTTCCCAAATGTCACAGTCACTCCTTGTGAGCTCTAACATTTTGGACCCCATTATTTAAAAAAGATATGGGCAGCAAAGCATCAGTCAAAGTCCAACAAGCCACATAGGTTATCAGCATGCAAGATATGAATGCATAGTACCTGAAATACAGGTATATTTCATTGAAATGGAGTATTCATTCCAATGAGGATCATTTGTCAGATTAAAAATACGTTTTGAAAATAGCACCTTTTAAGTAGGTGTTAAACATACTTTTCCTTAAGCCCACATTTCTGTATTAAAAATGTTTTTTTATTGGTCTGATGTAATATTCTAATCTTTAATGTCTTTTCATTAGCTTTAAATAGAAAACCATCATAACACAAAGGCTTGAAAACATCAGTCTGTATGTAGTTAATCTATAAAATGTGTTTCCTTAGGGAATTGAGTTTCTGGAATAAATCGACTTTTTAACAATAAATATTTTAAGTTATTGAAATGCACCTTTATAATGGCTGATCAAATATTGAATTAAGCAGTTCTTTGTGATTTTAATTTTGTACTACAACTTGATGTATACTACAGGTCTGTTTGATAGTCACTGCAGTTCTTACCTCTTGATGAGACTAGATGAGATGGATCTAGCATTTAATGTTATAGTTTTGGTAAAAAAAAAAAACTAACTGTTGTTTTGAGATTAACTCAGTGGGTAACGTGTCTCTATATTTTTGGGCCTTTTCTTTTCCTTATTATGGGACCATAAGAGCTGTCAGTTAACTGCTTAAATGACCTTTTTGTGGTCCACTTTAATTAAATTACATTTTCTAAATAATTTCTCCACTATTATTTTTTATTCTGTAAAGCAAATTAAAAATACTCCAAGTGAAATTGCGCTTAAAGATTTATTTTTGTGTTATTTTTATGTACTAGAAAGAACAATATAGAATGAGTAAGAGTAGAATTAAAATACTGCACCACTTATTAAACATAAAGGCAGCTGTGCCAAAACAGTGGTGGGCACATTCATCAAACGTAGAATTACTACATGACAAATATACTTCCTTATAAGGCAAAGTAGTCAAATATTAGTAATCATACAAATTTTCTGAACCCCCTGGTTGATTTCTTTTTGTGACTCAGTATGGTCTTTATGAGTTCCTGACATTCTTTTAAACATTGAAGTGAGTTATACAAAAGATTGTCTCGTTCCCTCCTCTTGTCTACAGCTGATTTGCCACCCAATTACAATAATCCCTTTTGTGACCCCTGATGACCCACCGCATGCTTCAAATAACCCGATCCACTTGACACAAAGAGCAAAGCTGTGAGGAATTACAAGTATGCTTAAAACATGGGTGCAAATATGTGGATACATACACACATACAGGACCATGCACTAATAAATACAAACACACCAACCACCAACAAGGTACTGACGGTTTCTGCTACGAGCCGTGTGCCGTTGGGACAAAAAAAAACAACATTACAATGAGAGGATTAGAGGACAATTGAGAAATTCTGAGTGTGGCTGGAAATTACCTGCTTTATCACAAAGAACCAAACACAGGTAGACTTTGTAGAATAGCAGAAATTTTTAGCACTACTGAAATAGGTTCCATGTCTGCATGGAGATTATATAAATAAGCACTTCAATAAGCTTGCATCTGCATGTGCCTGATTTGCAAGTAAACAGCCACAACGTGTGAGAATTAGAGAAAGAATTAGAGAAACATTAAAATAACTTGAGAATAACTGGGAAACAACAAATCCTTAAATACTTGGATGTTTATATGTGCACAGATGTGTCTGTGCTTACGCTTTTCAGTAAATTAAATTCCAGATAATTTGGTAAAAGATTCTCTAACATTACAAAAAAAATATTGAATAAGTCAAAAAAAGAAAGGCCTATATGAAACCATTTCTGTACATTACCTTTGAAGTTCTGATCAGCAGCCAGCTGACCAACAAAACCCCAAAAAGGTGAACTCTTACTCAGATTTAATCTGAGACTGCATCACATAGAAAAGGTAATTTACAGCACTGATAGCTGCAGGGAAATGGTATATATTGCAGGAATCCAAGATTGAGTTACTTCAGTGAGAATAAAAAAAAAAGTTGATGAAAAGTGAGACAGTCATATAAATTACAGCTAAGGCAATAAAGAGGATCATAAAATGTTGAGAAAATGATTTATGGCGTCATAAACATGAAATGAGCATGAACTTCAGAAAGTTTTACTATAGGTTTCATATGCTTGATGATTCTTGTCTAGTCCATGTTTTTCATAGGCAATATCCACATATGTAAAAAAACAAAACATTGCTGGAATATGCTCTTATTATGAGGCTTATTCAACTGCTAAATTCAAAGTCAAATAAAAATAATGCTTTCATAAGAATATCCTGGAAGTAAGTGGCAGCAGGTTTGTTGTTTTATGGTTGAAATAGTTAAACTTGGTGCTAACCTTTCACGTTTCCCATAGCCAGCAGTTTTTTTTCCAGTAACAGGGGCTAAAGCCATGTTGCCACTGCTCCCTTGTCCTTCAGGTTGGTGGCCATTACTTTTCTGCTTGCTTTGTCTTTTTGATCTCACCTAAAAAAACATAAGAAAAACTGGAATCAATCCCAGAATGTTGAAGACAAGATTACTGGCTATCCCATTCTAGTGGAGACATTTCTTCTGAAAGTTAAAAGGGAAAAAAAAAAATCCCCACCCCAGGTTATGTAAAGTATTTTTTTGTTTTCAAAAATAAATAGCTCAAAGACTACAGAAATTATATCAAATATATAAATTAGATCAAAGCATATTAATGTGTTAGAACGGTTCATTTAAACTTCATTACTAAAACCAATTGAGAATCTGTGGCAGGACTGGAGTTCACAGACAGTCTCCCTCCAATCGAACAGAACATAGTTAATTTGCAATAAAAGGTGCAAGGCCCTGTAACAATGTTCATTAGTAAGATTGATGCTGTTTTTTTTTTTATCATGTTGTGAAATGCACAACCTGTATGGAATGACTGATGGATTTGTGTTGCACAAACAGACAAAATAAAAGGAATCAACTTCCTTTTTGTTGTGTTAATGGTTGTTTTAAACCTGCAATTCTGATGTTACCAATTTCTTTTCATCGTAACTCAGATCTAACTGCTATATACTGATGGGAGCATAAATCCTTTCGAAAGTTATTTCTTAAGTTAGTTTTGCAAAGCACATTTTTTAAAATACTGTAAACATCATTGATTGTTATGTAATATTTTAACAATTAACACAGTTTCACTAGCAGCCACCATGACAGTCAAATTAGTCTTTTGTTCTGACTTCTCCATTTTTCAATTCCAAACCCTGCAAAACTAAATCTAAATCCCCCAACAAAGAAAGACATCTATAATCCCTTTCTAGACCAGCATAAGATTCCAAAAGGGCAGTCACAGCCACAGTTTACAAGTTTGGAACAAAATAATTATATCAAACCTTGGTTCCATATACTGATAATCCTTTGAGTAGCAAGCTGAGGTGTCAAAGTGCATTTTCTGGGGGCTGAACTTAGAAAGACCTTGCAAAGCAACCAATTTCAGAGAATTATGTGATAATTGGTAGCATTTCATAATGCTGCTACATATGCAACATCTTACTCTGCCCCTGGCCTTCTCTGACTGGTTGAGGAAAAACACAATGTTATTAATCTGCTGCCATTAAACTGCAATGAATTCATCAATAACTTTAAAAAAAAAAAAATCACATTAGACCCACAGCAACCAGTTTTAGCTAGATAACACCATTATTATACAATTACAATATTTTTAATTACTTGTTTTTTAGGATTAAGTGTCCTCAAACACTTGTAGTCCCTTGTTACCAAATATTAGGAAAGATCACCTCAATAGTAAGGATAAGCCCTGTTGTGTCAAAATGATTTAAATCGCACGCTAACTTTGTGTGATTTTCTCACTCAAGCCTGTTTTGGCTTTAGCTCAAGGCAAATTGAGCTTAAATTGAGCAGCACAAACTTCAGTTGGCTAATGTGTTGAGCTTTGCTTGAGGCATTTAAACTCCTCTGAGGATCAAAATCAATTCAAGAGCTAAAAAAAAAAAATCTTTACCACTAAGGAAAGAGACTTTAATAAAGTCTCGGACAGCCAGAGGAGAAGGAAACATCCTTCCAAGGAAAATAGGCTAAAAGGCACACCATGTAAAGCAGATGTTGAAGAACTACATTGTTAACCTATACTTGCTGCCCACTTCATTAGGTACACCAACAGCTTGTTGACACAAACAACAGCCAGTCACATGTCAGCAAGTCAGTGCATGTAGGCATCTTGACTCTGTGGAGAGAACTTGCTGAAATTCAAACAGAGCATCAGAATGTGGAAAAAAGGAGTGAATCTAAACTTCAGATGATTGTTGATACCAGACGAGTCGGTCTGGGTATTTCAGAACCAACTGATTTACTGTCATTATCACACAAAACCATCTCTTAAGGTTTACAGAGAGTGGTCCGAAAAAGAAAAAAGAAAATGTTTTGTGAAAATATCAAATGTGGACGAATATGCCTTACTGATGTCAGAGAAGATTGGGCAGACTGGTTTTAGATAATAGAAAGGCAACAGTGGATCATATAACCAATTCGGGATGCAAACAATTAGTTGACCTACAATTAATGATTTATTAGATTAAAATTAGTTCCATTCGATTAACTAACAGCATCCGCTTAGACCTTATTTCAGTGATGTAGTGTGGCCGCCATCCAGGAGAGGGGGCCGTTGATCATCCTTAAGCAGAGCCAGTTGATACAGAAATAAAGATGGTGGAGGGATCCCAGAACAGTAAAGTGAAAAGGTCCAAATGGAGTCCATTGTGGGATGCAAAATACACTTTATGCAGTTTAGTTTTGAAATATAAACACTCGACAAGCTTAAGTTTCAGCTCATTCAGTATGGCAGAGCAGCATCAACTTCTCATCCAAAAATATTTGATGTGTTACGAAGGTGAAGATGTGATGACAGAAAAGTGGAGGGCATAACGCAGAAAAATTGTAACATGATCGAAAAAGACATGATGCTAATAGCCACGGTGGATTTTGAGGGCTGTCGTGAGACAATGCACTTCATGGAGCCAAGTTTAAACATTCCTTTGAGAGCAGCCGTAAACACCCGTAGAGGTGCTACAATAGCTGAATTGGAAGCAAGACTAACAGCACAAAGTGTCGCTGTCAGCACTGCTTATAGACTGTCCTGACAGGAGAGAGCTATATCACAGTACTATCCAGTTTGTCAACATGGAGTGGCAAGTAAAGTCTGCAATCTTCCTCACTGTATATTCTGTATGAACATCTCTCTGTTCAAAGGGTATTTAAGTGTTTCAAAAATTTTATTTTTTTCACCTTTTATTTTGTGCACAAACACTGGCAACAGTGTTATTTAATACACCATGGTTTTTTAATGCAAGGAAAAAAAAAAACAATATCCAGTTGAAAGGTTTTCTGCTTGTTTTTTTTTCTTTGTATATAAAATAAGATTCCCTAGAGGCTTTAATTGTTACATTTTATGGTGATTTTAATGACAAATGAGGCAAACAAACAGTATAGTAGCTGTTTTTTTTGCAGAGGTAAGCAAATAGTCTGCTTGCTACACCATTGTACTGACCAAGCAGATAAAAACTAAATAATTATATGCATTCATAATATGTTTACCTGAGCTTGTGTGAATGAAGCCGTGGTCCGACTCCAGAATATATGACCAGGACTCTGGTGTCTCGGCACGACTGGTGTTTGTGAACACTTCTCTTCAACTCCCTGCTGGCCCAAAGGGCTGAGAAGGTACCGTTGCACCACATGTATCACACGGGTCAATAAACTCATACCCCCTGGAACTGTGTCTGCATTTGGAAACATCATAGATCGTTATTTATCAAAGTATTTATTTAGGTTCTCCACCATAAACAAATGGCTCATTAAGATGTTTTTGAGTTTCAGGGATCTAAACTGTAGGAAATCTAACTGAGGAATAATATCTGTCTCATTTAGCAAACATTTAGGCTTAAGCATCAGTTAGCTACAAGATCCAGGGGACAACAGCAACAGTTCAAAGCCAAAACTTATTTTTAACAAAACAAATTATCATTCCACCACAAAACCACCCCCACTGACACTGCTCTGTGGGCGTACAGTACACATACTTTGGTGTGTGAATGTGTCCTTGTACACAAATGAATGTTATCAGTTCCTCTCCATATTTACTCAGGAGGGAAGAATCTGTCTGCTTAGGCAAGCTGTGAACACAAAGACTCTCTTGTCCTGTCCATGTTTGTGTGCAAGTGCCCTCATGCACCCTGTCACAGTCATGGATTCTGCAGCTATATCTCCTGTTTATGTAGAGGGATAGTTTGTGCTACTACTTTAAGTTAAGAATCCAAAATCTGGTACTTTCACCATCTTAACTGATAACAGCAAATTGGTAATGAGATGGGATTGTGCTTTATTAGGTTTTCTTTTAAAATAATCTTTCTTGAGATAGCACACTAATGCACTGCAATCCATGGCATCCTTAGGTTCAAGTGGGTATAATAGCTGCTTTAAGTTTACTTTGGACTTCTATTTTAAAGGCATGAAATAATGGAAAAACTGTTTCCAGCAATTTCATCTCCTATAAAGTCTTGAAGGTTTGTTATAACCTTTGATCCATTGTATCAAACTAAGCAATTTTGTCCATGAATTTTGTTTTAAAAAAAAAACAAAAAACAAAAAAACCCCACACAAATGGTTTCCGCGACTTCGAGCGCGGACTTCTAAGCCAAAGCCGGTCGTTTCCACGTGTTTGTTAAAAAGCAGACAACTGAACACAATGTGTAACCGAAACCTTTCATCAACATGGACGAGGTCTCCCTCACATTTGACAATTTCTAAATAAATGCCACTCCTTGTCATGATGCTTTTTTTTTTACTTATGTGACTTATAGTCAAGAGCAACTTATAGTCTGCAAAATACAGTATAAACTTTGTATTACTTCAATAATTAAATGAAGCAAATCTGACCATAAATGAAAATAAAAAACATGCTGCAAATTGTTTGTTAAAGGTTATAGTTTCAAATTAAATAGAAAATGAAAGCTAAAGTCCCGAGCCTTTATTAGATTTTCATTCAACTCCAATCATAGCACATCAGCGAACATTCAGATGTGGCTACAGACTGAAAATGTTTTCAGTTTTGATTTTTTTGATATTTACACTGCACACTGACACTTGCCACCACTGATACTTAATAATACAACCCTCTTAGGAGATGAGTGATGTTCTGAATTGAAAACCAGGCTCCCTTTTTAACACCTACACACAAGCAATACAATAAGAGAGTTAAAAAAGGTATGAATAATCTTCTCACTAAAAAGGGATCTCATGAAACCTGTGAGTACATGCAGCCTCTAAAACCAATGTTTACCAGCTGCCTCCATCTTTATACTCTCCATAATATGGTGACAAAGACTTTGGATAAAACATTACAAAGAAGTGTGTGGTAGAAGAAGTCCGACTGAAAAGCACCGGTGAGCAAGCTTGCACTTGTTGACTTTTAAATAAAACTTTACTTGTTGTCAAGCTCAACTGACTTCGTGCCATGAAAAGCCTTTCTAGTCTTACCAGAGAAGATATATTTCATCAGGAAGCTTAAGTGTAGATTAATGCATGAACAGACTTTATAAATAAGAAATGTAACCAAAGTATACACCAAGTGTAAATTATACAAAGACATTAACTCACCTTTTTCAGAGGTTTTCTTGCCTCCAGATGTTGAAACATTTTGTGTCTTGTTTTCTGTTCTGACATTGCTGGACGTGTCCTGCAGGTTTTCTGACTTTTCTGCAAGAAATAAAACCAATATCACCTTTTTGGTTCATGATATTAGAAGAGCAGCAAAATGTTACTTTCAAATAGTACAGAAAGGGATGTCCTGATTGGACTGAAGAAGTGTTGTGCACAAACACATTCAGATAAACTTGTTCATGAATGGAGCTCATATTTTTGAGAACTTTGAACTGAATAAAGCAGTTTTTGACAGTTTTTCACTATTACTGTCAGTTTTTAACAATGCAATAATAGTTTAAAAGGGAAAAAAAGATAAAACTCCTTGAAAATCCCTTCTACATTGAATTGACTTGATGCCATTAACCCTTAGATGAACGGATGACAGGACCCTACACTCTTCCATAAGTGGGTCAAAAAAAAAAAAAAAAAAAAAAAAAAAAAAAAAAATCACTTTTATTAGAATCAATTTGTTTTGGGGCTTTTTTTTAAATCATTTTAGTTAAGGATTATCATTTAGTAATATAAAAGTTGGATACATTTGCAAATTAGTATACCAGGATATGGACAAAGGGAAGCTGAATATAATCCATGTTCCTTGAGGTCCAATGTAAAGCTGCCACAGTCAGGGATGATTTTGGGAGCCACATCAGTCTCAAGGCAGTGCACCCATCTACCAGGAAATTTTGAAGCACGTGATGCTTCCTCTGCTGACAAGCTTTATGGAAATGGTGATTTGAGTTTCTAGCAGGACTTGGCACCTAGTTTAATACCTATGATATTACTGTTATTGATTTGCCAAGAAACTAACAAAGTCCACAGAAAATCTCTCAAGTACTGTCAAAAGTATTACAAGAAATAGATGATTCAACAATGCAGAAGAGCTGAAGTCCGCCATTAACACAGCGTAAGCTCTGACCAAGTACAGTGCATATATTGTAAAGTACGTTGACATACTATTTAGTAGACCTAGAATCTTTATTTTGTCTTACATATTTTACTTTTCTGAGAACAATTTGGGTTTTCATCAGCTCCAAGCTAAAATTGTAAAATTGACAGAAATAAACAGTGTGAGATGAATCTTTATAATAAACAAGTTTCACTTTTTAAATTGAATACGTGAAATATGTAAATTTTTTGATGACATCTAATTTACTGAATTGCATCTGCACATGACATTGAATTTATTAACTTTAATGTAGTATCAGATCAGGACATCTCTAGCAACAGGTTTCCAAACAAATTCCCAAAGAAGCATTTAATCAATTCTGAGACAATTTTCCTCAAGAACAAACAACAAAAAAAAAAAAAAAATAGAGACTGACAATGTGGTAACAAAATATGTTTTTTTTCTCTGGTGAGATACACAAGTTTCTTAGTTGAGCCTTTTCACAACACTGTTCCACAGGTCTCCAGTTTTCAACTGCACAGCTAAAATAGATTAATCTGATCACCAGTTTAACATTGGCAAGGATTTTTTTTTTTTTTTTCCTCCACAAAACTGTGCCATTTTTTATGCAATATGCATTCACATATGTTCAAATCCCTCATGCTATAATGAGAAATTGAGGGCATTACTACAATGGCTTACCATCTCAAAGTCAAATTCTGGTTTTGTCTTTCCAACGAGATCAGAAGCAGTTTACTCTGTGCTTTAACCATTGTTTTAAAGTGAATGAGATTTTCTGTCAGAAATCAAACATCTGAACAGAGCAGAGGATTGAAATTCTCAGCCACAGTGTAGCTGGCAGTCTTATCTGACTGACAGACTGCTATGCAGGCACCACCTATATTTTAACATTTGCATTTTAAAACAGAAAAACACTAATTTACTTATTTTGACTAAATCTGGAGTCTGATTTTTGATAGCATAACACTGGTTTATCAGAACTAAAAGTTGGGCTGTATGTCTGGTGGTAGGTTTGTATCATAGCAAAGAGAAGGTATGATGTACACCTCTAATTTTCATATCTGTGAACAGGGGTTTTGAGGATAAGTGCTTTTGCCAAACAGGCAGAGCCAATGATAAAGTGCAGTGTCTACTGGCCTAATTCAAGGTCTTTGCATATTCCTGACTAGGGTCATCTTTGATGTTAAAACAACGCAGTTTCCCAGACACACCCTCCCTTTTCCTATAGCCCATGGCTCTCACCCTCTGCCTCATGTCTCTGTCTCCTTCCTTCCCTCCCTGCGATCCATCTCAATCACCGTCAGACATCAGTTAAGGAGGGGTTCCCTTCCACAGCAGAATTCAAAACACTGACGTGTCACAGCATGTCTCCAGTTAACCACCCAAAAACCAACCAAGATAAAAACATAGGGCTTAAGAATATCCACGGATATAACATGTTAAATAGTTTGGAACTGTAGGACAGAGAAGATGTCCACCACTATTGAATATGCACAAATATGCAGCCCCCCCATTTATGAAGTGCCTTTAAAGTCGATAAAGTGCTTTAACAACATAAAATTTACAGTAAGATACAAGTTTAAGGTCTTAGGTTCAGTCAGAAGTTCACGTTCAATACTAACACCCTGTAGCCCCTTTTGAGCTTTGGTGTTAGAACTGTGCAAAAATAACAACAACAAAAATTCTATATTTTTAAGTATCTGTTTTTGTTGAAGATATAAATCCAGACTGTGGAAGTATTAACATGGATGAGCTCACCTGTACAGTTTCTGTATGACTCAAGTAGGTAATGAGTAGGCCTGCGTGAATGTGTGACTATGTAGGAGTGATTTATTATTGTAGCTAAGCCTTGTGCAGGCACTTCCACCTTCACTAGAGCTGCCACCCAGCAGCCAGACAGTCAGTCATCCTCAAACAACTTTAATTAAAGCCAAAGTAAAACTGAAAACAACTTTGTTCCATCACACAACACAAGCTGCACTCAGCATCTCATAAAACCTCACAGAATAAAATGTAACAGGGCTCCAGACTAACTTTTTGCACTGGTGCGCCTAACTTTAACTGGGAAACTGGTCAAGCCGTTGTCTTCCAAACTATACACTTCCTCCGTGCAATTTCATTTCACTGGTTCTGGCTCAGAGTTGATCATACGTGGCTCATTATCTGAGACAGTTTCTGAACCACAGCTTGATAGAACCTATGAGGTTGATAGCTCTGTGTAATGATTCATGGTAATGATTTTTCGGACAGCTCAGACCTCAACTTCTCTATATTTTCTCTCTTCAGCCGTGTTACATCGACTCTGTTTACCTGACTAGCTTAGCAGAGCCTACTCACCTCTAACTGCAGGATACAGACGTAGACATTCATGATTAGCTGGACCACAGCCAATAAGAGGGGAGGTCCCACCCTTTACTGTTTCTGATTTGCTTAGATTATGATATGGGCCTAATGTATGTTCACTGTGAAACTCAGGCAGACTTTCAGTGTCACAGAGATTGACATATTACAGTCACAGAGACTTTTTTTTTTTAATTACCTCCAATGACTGGTTGCACCAGTGTGACCTGCGATTTTTTTCCAGGTGCACTACTGAGAAATCTGGTTGCATTCGAGACCAAATTGGTTGCACGCTGGAGCCCTGCTACTGGTCCATACACAGTACAGGTACATCTAAAAAAATTAGAATCTTGCATAAAAGTGCAATATTTCTTGCCTGTCATCTCAAAAAGTGAAATTGTCATTTTATAGAGATTCATCACATAGATTAAAATATTTCAAGTTTTTATTTTTTTGAAATTTTAATGATTATGGCTTATAGGTAAAGAACATCCAAAATTTAGTGTCTCAGAAAATTAGAATATTACATTAGACCAATCAAAAACAGATGTTTTAAGCACAAATGTCAGGCTTCTACAGAGGTAGAAGGGATAAAAAGTAACATTACACACAGTTTCATAGAGCAAAAACACTCTGATTAAATTAACTTGGAAACTTAAGAACTGTTTTACATTTTTTCCAGTACTAACGTGCTTTTAGCTCTACTAACTTTATGCTAAAGACTGGTACAAACACAGTCCAACAAACTTTTATTCCCTACTAGTCAGCAGCACATCTTCAATTTTTAGTTCTTACAGTTTTACGGTTTCAAAACAGCTAAAACTATCACTTCTACCTCTCCTATGGTTTAAAGTACTCTCAATTAGATTTTACAGAAAGTACTGGAATGACCAGTTTTCTCCAACATGTGATAACTATAATAAAAAAATGCTGCCCCCCGACCACCCCGGTTGCTGTGCACTGCTGCTCAGCTGGCTAACGGAAGGCTACTACAGAGCTATTAATCTGCTGGTTGTTTGAATATATTTCCATTTAAGTTGTGAACTGAAAACTAAAATCATGCCACTCATCACTCTTATGAAGGTAATGCTGTTTTACAAAAATCAAACCAGAAGCTGCAGAAGGAAGAATTGTTTTTCTATTTTTAGGTTAGACAGCAATTTGATTATGCTATACATTTTGTTTTCAATTTCAGTGTGACCACCATGATAAACTCATATCAGTCCATATTGCCTGCATATGAGATAAAGGATTATAGTACTCACTGGGAACAAAAAAAAAACAAAAAAAAAAACATTTTTTTCATCTTGTTGGCATAGGATAAAAGGGTTTTCTCAGCAATTGTTAATGATGCTATATTTAAATACCATGATTAATCAATATTCCCCAGAAATATTTTGACTGTAAACACTTTATAAAAATGTGAAAATTTGATGCAAGATTTGTTGCTTACTTATTTCAACATTGCTAAAACACCTAATCATGTTTTATAGGATAAAGTTGACAACATAACTCTCTGCAAGCTGTTTCTTTCTTCCCATCTTTTCTTTTCACAGTAAAAGATTAGTAAATTAATACTCTAGGGTTTTTGGGCATGACAAAGGTCACTGGATTATCTCTACACATTATTTAAAACCATAATTCATTGGGTATTGGCTCAGGATCAAAGGAAATCCTACATATGACATAATCTTGGATCCTGCTCAATCACTGTAACTCAGCCAAGTTTGGAATATGATAGGTGTTTCCAAACACACAGCGGAGTCTTGTTGCACAGGTTCTTCAGTCCTACTAAATCAAAACATTGATACAACAGAGACTGAGCAGCACTGATTTAGTGCCATTAAGGGAAAACACTCTTAAAATACATACCAAACCTGATAATGAGTTATGGATTTAAACAGTATTTCAGAGAAAACCAAGTGTTAACATCATGCTTGTTATAAAATCAACACACTATTGCACAAAATGACAAAACACATTCACATATTATAATTTAATGTTGAAAAGCTGCAAAAGTCAATAAAAAAAAAAACCAGCATCCAATTGAATATTTTAGCTTGGATAATATATATATATATATATATATATATATATATATATATATATATATATATATATATATATATATATATATCATACATTAACACATTATTTTAGGGAAATAATAGCCTTACCATTAATAAATTAATAGTAGAAGTAAAGGAATAAAGCTATTGTGTTTCACACATATGCTCTTTGTGCTAATAATAATAATAATAATAATAATAATAATAATAATGCAATGTTATGTTCTTTATGTTAGGGAGCTGCTGTGCAACTTTAATGAAAGTTGTGCTGCAAGTTGAAAGTAACAGTGCAAACACCAAGATATTCAACAAGGTTAAGGTTGGAAAAAAACTTATTTCTGTTCATCTGGATATATTGTTTTCCCCTTACAAGTCCTCTGTTTTCCGATTTACATTGTGTTTTGACATTGTTGAGGCAGAGGAATCCACGTCTATCACACATGAACTGCAGATTCTGAGAGCAAACTTAAACACAATTCAGCTTACATGAAGGCAACAGCTTCAAGAAATATCCAAAATAGGGACGGCCAATTACCGTGTTCCTCATTAGTGGGGTAAAAGAGAATAATTGATTTAGCTTGCAAGCCCCAAGAACTGACTAAAAGTATTTAGTCACTTTAGCTGTTTCAAACTTTCTCCCATTTTGATCCAATGAGAGCATCAAGAAATGCAAAACAATTTGAAAGAAAGCACAATTATTGTATGCTTTTTGCTGTACAGTTACACTATTTAATGTAACTGGTGTACTGAACCTATATGATACTGGACAATTTTACTTTTAGCTCTACAATATTTGTGTTTGTGGGGTTCTGACTGTATACAGTGAAAGATATATTGCAAGATATTTTAATACTTTTCATTGAGAAATTAACACATGAAGTCCACAGAGAAAATCACAGAGGTCAATAAATCAATCCGTATAAGAAAAACTTGCATCAGAGAATCATCTCTGATTTGGATGCTATCCGAGTGCTGATGGCTGCGCGTTGAAGAGTTATGGACAAGAGGCTCGGGAGCGCATCTAGCACAGCTGACACTGATGCGGGATTATTTTCCTGCTGAGGGGAGTGTTTGCAGGTTCAAGTAACATTCAGAGGGTCTTGCCAACTTCTAATCATTTCAAATGATGAAATGTTACCTTTAAAAACTTCATCACTGCAGAGAAGTTAAATTTATTAAGCTTGATGATGATCACGATGTGGATTATCTGTTCAGCTTGTTGAATATTAAAAAGAATGAAAATGAAACGCAATTTAATGTCATTATTGTTTTTAAAATTGATGAGTAAAAATAGATTATGGCAGGCTTTTATTGACACTGTTAGTCAAAATGACAGACAATGGAAAAAATCTAGTGCGACCTCTGCTCCAAACTATGGACATTTTTGCCCCCTCCAGCCATCTAACTTCTCCCATCTTCATCTGTATTTTTTGTTTGGTTTTTTTTTAAGGACCAGCAAATAACTTATTGTTGTATTACCACCACCTAATATAAAGTGTGTTTTAGCCATTGAGTTGTACTGCAGTGCAGCCCAGGAGGAAAAGCAGAAAGGTGGTATTGGTTTGGAGTATTGGCTTGCTTTTTCGAGTACGAGTACCTGATCCTGGTATTGGGCCCGATACCGATATCGGGACACCACTAATATGATTTGGTTTTACTTAGTATAAGTCTATGTGATTTTTCACCACAAAACTACCACACAGTTCTAGACATGGGAAAGAACTCATTTATTGATGAACCTCTTTCATGGGTGGCCTTCAGTGTTTTCTGGTAACTATTTAGCACTATTCTCACATACTAACATTTACTACTTTTAGATCTATGTTGCAGCATCAAGAGTCAGACTGTGGACTTACTAGGACTCCTGAAACAGGTTTCTCTACCTCGTGGTTGGAATTTAAATTTTCCCAAAGAGCCACGTGTGTAACTATGGTTGTTGAGATCTAGAGGTTTAACTAAAGTCAATTTCCCCCCCAAAAAATTTGATGTTAATCTCTAAATATGAGTTAATCAACTGCTGGTAACAGCTGTCAGAAAAATGATATGAAATAATTACAACTAAATATAGAGAATATTTCTGATGAACAACTGTCAAAAATGGAAAAGAATGATTAGTCTGATCATGTTATCTCTCAAGCTCTAAACACTGAAAATATAGTCTGAAGAAGAATAGTCTGATGAAGACATATTGTCCAGCCCTTCCTTAGTAGCTTATGTACTTTTATTAACTGTAGGAGGATAGCTTTTTACGATGATACGATGATAAATTAGCAACCAAAAAGAATAATAACTAATCACCTTCACCTTCAAATCACCTTCAAAATGAACAGCTGGTCTTTTAAAATTAAAAATAAAAAAAACACAAAAAAAACAATAAGCATCGCACCCAGATTTATGTTAAGGAATTAATACTTAATGCATGTTGTAGATTTTACTTTTGACCAACCACACCCTTTAAATGTCCTTTAGATGTCACAGACCATTTATCTATTATCTGTTAAATAATACATTTGCTTTTAAACTGTATTTCTCTAGATTCTGGCATGGCAGCTGAGACAGGTTGTGATACTCTGGGCACATATTTACTTTTATGAAGGCCAGAGTGTGGTCTATCAGACAACCTGACCTTTTATCACTGAAAACGCTGTACTGTATATACGACATAGCACACAAACCACTTATGTCAATTTAAAACTAACAAATAAAAACATATGGTAAAGTCCTGAATGCCGCACAGTTGTAAACGCCAGTCAGTGAGCTCAGCCTCGAGCTTCCTCTATGACTCAGGGATTTAATGAGAGGGTATGAATGACAGTGGGTGTTTTACTGCCCACACACTCTTTCGCTCTGAAAGTCAGCTTCAGATAACAGAGCACTCTGCTGATTCTTCAATGTCCAGGAATTAATGCTGATGACACACAGCCTTTTGAAGGTTGTGTTTTAGTGTGTTTGAAGCTCTGACGTCCTCTGGGACAGAACACCTGTAGCTTGGATTGAAAAGCTGTGATGTAAGCCTGGGCTCAGCAGATCCTGTAGCCTGGGAATTCACTGACACTGCTCAATGCCATCTTTATGGTGCTGATCATTTAAAGAGAGAAAGAGAAAGTAATGAAAACTGGAAATTTCTCCAAGGAAAATGAGAAAACATTTAGACTATTTCTCTTACCTAACCCTGAACCCCTGCCTCACAGTAACTAAGAAAACAACATGGGTCACCAAATCATGAAAGTGTGAGAGACAAAAATGAAACACTCCCTATAATCACACCAACAGAAGGACAATCAATTAAAAAAAACAAAACCTTATCTTAGATAAATGTAAGACAAAAGAAAGAAAGCACAAGATTTTTACCTCAACAAACAATGTCTTAAGGGCGAAATTCAGGGTTAAGCTGGGCAAAATGCCCAGGTCTGATCATTTAATTAAGTTCTCCCTGAGAGCAGACCACAAGAGGCTAAAATAAGTCTCCAAAAACCCTAAAATGTCATCACAGGATCTACAGCAGGCTCTTGCTATTGTTATGAAAGTGCATGCCTGTACCATTAAAGGAATGCTGCACAAGTTTAACTTCCTTTGGTAGGTGTTCAATGAAGACATCTTTGCTCTAAGGAAAGCATGAAAGCTGACAAAAATTTGCTATAAAAAACGTAGACAAACACCAGGGGTCTCATTTATAAAGGAATGCATAGGATTCAAACTAAAAGTGTATGTACACCGAAAACACGAAAATGATGTATGGCAAAAAAAGAAAAAACAGATTTATAAAACCGTAAGCATGCACACCAGCAAGCAATTTTCCTTTATAAATCCCAGCTGTACCTCAAAGTTTGCGCACAAGGTCCCACCTCAGGTTCTGCCCTCTACACACACACACATCCAACCATAAACTGTCAATGCAAAGCACCTCATGAAAGTTAGTGTTTATTTAATTGAACCAGCTGATCATGTTATTTCGTGATTAAGAATGGCAACCACTTAGCCTGGCCATTGCCTTCCTGTGCAATTCCGCTTGATTTGATTCTCACTTCACAGCACAGCCTGGGCTTTCTCCCATTGACTTTGATTTGAATGACAACATCGATTTTCTGCGCCGTTTTAGAATTGTAGTCTGCCTGTGGCATGGCAATGGCAGTGGAGGAAGTGAATGAAGCCATTCAGTCTGTGTTGACCACACTTCCAAATATTAAATTAACATTAACAGCCATCTTATTTGGCTCGGCACTTCTCTCTTCACAGTGAGGGATCGTTGTTTACAGCATACATAATTTCCGGAAAGCTTCTTAGAGTAGCTTTCTTCATGGCTGAGCTGGTGCACTACATACATCATGGCCAAACGTTAACAATTGGATAAAATCATATCCGTTTAAAATTTCAACAGAGTCTACGCCTCCAGGAAGCAATTGTTTCTCAATAGCTGAGAGCTCAGACCCTCTGTATGAAGCAAAGCGTAGAACAAGGGGCTGGTTTTTACCAGGCTGCCAACCACAGGGAAAAGAGGGGGAAAAAAAGCAATTTCATTGATACAAAAAGGATTGTGAGTTAGGTGGAGAGTTGAAAACATATTTTTGGTAGCCACAGTGACGTGAGAGGCACTCTCCACAGTTGAGCACTCATGGGTGTGAGTTTTATTAAACCACAACTCCTCTGTGATCTCTGGGGGTTTGGAAACAGGATTAGGAGCCAATGCCTGCGGGGTAGCCACGATCACCTGTAGGTTATAGCAGAATAGTGCATCAGTACATCGGGTCCTAACAGTTTGAATTCCACAAATATTAGTTTTTCATGGACTCATGTTCTCCCACAGTGTAGGGAAATCTGATTTATCAACTGGTCATGTTAATGCCATCCAGGATGGCTATTAAGCTTAGCGCTGGCTGTGATATCCCAGACCTATGCATGACTTCATAGAATTATGCTGTTCCTTAAAGTGGGTACAGAGAGTTAATTTGTTGATTAATTCAAACACATACCTTTCTGCTAATTCGCGCTGGTAGGAGCTTGCCAGGGAACCCAGAGTGGTTGACATTGTGATTCGACAGGGATGGCATGGTTCCGGCAGCTCAGTCTCTCCTACACTGGACTTAGTTCAGTCAGTCATCATCAGGGGCCAGAAAATCTTGGTGATCCCTAAAAAAAATCATTCCCTCCCGATTCTCCCATTTACAAAGTCTTCCATCAATGCAAATGCTACCATCACGCAGCACTACATACGGGTGTCACAATGGTTTTTAGACGTTTACAGGAATCACTGAATGCTTCCCACCTTGTCACAATTTATACATTAATCTGTTGCACGTCTCACCCTGGTGATCGTTGGGAAAACTAATATGATGATGAAAAATTGTTTAAATATTGTGCAGACTATATTATATAAATATTGTGAAGGATTGAGGCTGCCTTATAAGTCTTTTTTTCATTTGAACACTCCACATTTATAGTTTTGGCTCACAAGTGCAAGCATATATCACACTGTGCTTTTGAATGCTTATGATAAAGTTGATTTATGATAAAAGTTCGATATGCAATTAAAGATCTGAGGGAATCATGATGCAGTGTGGCTTCAATTCCCCACCACATTATTGGTGTTGCCATTTCCCCCATTTCCAAAACAAGCATATATAGTATGCATGGGTCAGAGATGGCATGAGGGACCGCACATTTTCACATCAAGTTTGTGTTTTATAAATAAGAACCTTTGCGTGGAAAGTGGTGTACGCAGGTTTCACTCCCCATTTTGTGCGTATGCAAGCTTTATTAATGAGACCAATACTTTTGGAGTAATGGTATTTGAACAAAAGTCTTATTATTTGGACACCAGAAATAGGGACATGTTTGGCAGAAACCTAATGAACAATCCCAAGAAAACAACCTCATACCATCTTTGAACCATGGAGCTGGGAGTGTCACCGTATGGGGATGGTTTGCTGCAGCAGGACCTGGACATCTCACCATCATGAAATCTACCCTTAGTCGAGGAAAGGAATAATTCATTCAAAATCAGGTAAGAATATGGAATATAATGACAAATCAGTTTCAGATTTAAAGCTGTTTTATTCAAAGAGGTCTTTTAGGGTCAGACCTTCTATTGGGTAAGAATGTTTGCCCTAATTTGTATAACATACTGTGACACAACAGTGTTAAAAGCCATTTAGTAAAGATATAAACATAACAAAATAGCCTGACAAATTTTTTTTTTAAGCAAGTCCAAAGCAGAAGCCCAATTTTACTAAATTATTTTTAGTAACCAAAATTGTGAGATACCCTGAGAAATATCTAACAGAGCAAAGGTCATCTGTTGAAGTTTTAGCAAAGTTAAAGCAAAGGCCATAAGTTCTTGGTGTCCTTATCACAGATGAAGGGTTGAAGGTCAGGCCAATTTTTTTGTTGTTTTAGCCTCATGGACATGACTCAGCTTGCAGTTATCACATCACTACCTCAGCAGATTGTTTAAAAGAAAAGACACGATCTGTTAAATATTTTACAATTGGAAAGAAAAAGAAGATAGAGAAGTGAAAGGCTGTCAAAAGTGATGAGATGCAGGAAAAAAGGAAAAGCTCTGCTCCAATCGGGTTTATTGCTGCCAATCACCGATACTGATCACTCATGAGTCCCGATCGCATGGCTTGGCTGTTTATTTTTTGATTTGGTTAGAAATTCTACTGTCACAGGGAGGAGGCAGAGGAGCTCAATTTTTTTCTACAAAATATTTGTCTCATACTATCACGACTTAGTGACAGTTTTAATAAATATGTAAAAAGTTAGACAAGAATAAAATCTGCAAGATAGTTGTTAGACATGAACTGTTACACATGAACTGGAATATTTTACACTGATTACAGATTGTTTAAACAGTCTGATTTTCACATATTTAATTTATATTAAAAAAAAAAAATAGGGGATCTTAAGTTTCCTAAGAAAATCCCCCTGTGTGACCTTCATCATAAATAACCTACCCAAAATGATTTCAAAGGACTGTCATATTATTTAATCTCTCTTCATAAACATCAAACTAAGTAAAAATACTTTATTTAAGACCACTTTGTTTGCACAGTTTGCATTAACATGTTCTCTCTTTTCCTGAGCGTAAACACATAAGGATTATGAACAAACACTTCCACCCACACTCACTTGTCACAACAATTTGTAATAATACTTCAGTCCTCAAGAGGATCAACATCTTAACTCACAGACCATATGTTCTCATTAATCAGACAGTAGACAGCAGCTAAATTATTCCTGTGCTTCCCGCTTGCGTGAAAATGACAGACAGGTAAAGCTCCCTAAGGAGTGTGGTATGAAATGATGCTTTGGAATACTAGGTATTTAGAAGCTGCATGAGGAGAAAGAGAAACACAAACCATTGCCTGCAAAGATTCAGTCAACAGAGAGCACAAAGTTGTACTAAAGATGATAGGAATGGTATTGAAATGCATTAAGTCTTGACCCTGTAATTATTTGATTCAACATTTTTAAAAGCCCTTTGAATAACACCAATGCTGTTATTCTTCAAGGATCACCAAAATGAGACAGCAAAGGTCTCATTTCTGTAATTTTCAAAAGGAAGTTACAGAAAACTACATCCAGCAATGTTCAGAATGTTGGCTATATTGCAGATAGCTTATTAATTAAAACCCACCTCTCTGATCTCAGTAGCAGATGATAAGATAAACAGTTAGACTATAACCAGATGATAAGCAAACTCAAACGAAATGCTAAGATACAATATAGCCGCTTGTGGAGAGCAATATAAGATTAAATTTAGAATGGGTGGGATACAAAAAAACAAATCTGAGCTTGAGCATCCACTAAATTAGTATATGCTACCTTAAGATATCAAGGATGTGCTTAAGTCTTTGCTGATACCATCAGCAAGCCAAACTTAAAACTTAAATCTAAAGAATCTGAACATTTCCCTAGTTTTTTTGGAAGACAACCGACAAAGAGTATATACAATTATGAAAGTAGTAAAAAAAAAACAAAACATGACTTTGATAGAGACAAATGGCCAAAGGAATGAACATACTTGAAATCCATACAGATGGAGCAGAAACTTGTTAACCTCTCATCCCTGTTAACCAACTTGTTTTAATTCTTACCACAACCTCCCATTTAAAGTCTCCTGCCTTATGTGCTTGAAAGCCTATTGTAAGGTCAATTTACTTTTACCAGCTAAACAAGCTCTCTCCAGTTTTAAGTGCAATATATAGAATAATAAACTGAAACCAACCAAATCTCAACAATACAACTCACACCGCAATGACATAAGATCTAGTGCTTTGGAATGCACTAACCCCTGAAAAATAGGATAATTACTCAAAGCATCAAGTGTTTTCCAAATTTAAGTCAATTATAGTGAAAGCACAGCAGGATACAAAAACAAAAAAGGAGGAAAAATTTTTGTCACTGATTGGTCTCCAGGATAGCACACACAGCAGCTTTAGCAAAGTAACTGGCTGGGTCATGACCAAAAATAATGTGATTAGCAGAGACTGATTTACTTGGACTTGAGTCGTTTGACTTAATATCTTACACCAAACATGAAATGTGTTACAACTGATTCATAGCTGGTGAACAACAATGGAACCATGTCAGGCATGCAAGTCAGTCCGCTGTGTGCATCTGGCCTTGCCAGCACTTCGTCCAGGTGTTTCTGCAACATGGATGCTGTATTTACTATGTCTTTTTTCCTGCATCCTACAACAACAGCAAAGAAGCCGACAGTGCTGGTCAAGTTAGTGCTCTCTTCCAACACTATCAAAGAGATGTGATCCAAGTACAGGGTTCAAGCAGGTTTCCTTAAGTTAAATTTATGACCTTTCAAGACCATTATGAATGAAATTTAAGCTCAACACGACACATTACCAGAAACATTCAAATTAACATTTTAACAAAGAAACCTTTGCTTGTTACCAATTTAGTCTTCAAAGAAGATTCAAGTTTATTAATAAAGAGATTAAATTATCCTAATGTTAAAACAGACAAAATACACTGCTCACAAAATTAAAGGGAACACTAAGACAACACACACTAGATCTCAATTAAATATTGTCATTGAAAAACTTTACTGTTGACACAGTGGAATTGATTGAGAAGAAAATAAAAATTATCCATGTAAATCAAAATTATTACACCATGGAGATCTGCATTTGGATTTATACTCAATATGAAAGCGGAAAATAACATGACAGGCTGATTCAACGTCAGTGAATATTCCTCAAGACAAGTCTAAATGAGGCTCAGTAGTGTGTGTGGCCTCCACGTGCCTGTATAACCTCCCGACAATGCCCGGGCATACTCCTAATGAGACGACGGATGTTCTCCTGAGAAATCCCAGCCCAGACCTGGATTAGAGCATCAATGCCCTCATGTAGGAACTGCTGACACACTTCAGCCACATGAGGCCTAGCATAGTCATGCATAAGAAGGAACCCAGGGCCCATTACACCAGCATATGGTCTCATAATGGGCCTGAGGATCTCATCCCAGTACCTTGTGGCAGTCAGGGAACCTCTGGCTAGCACATGGAGGGCTGTGCAGCCATCCAAAGAAATGCTTTGGATATCATGACTGACCCACCACCAAACCGGTCATGCTGGAGGATGTTGCAGGCAGCATAATGTTCTCCACTGTGTCTCCAGACTCTGTCACGTCTGTCACATGTGCTCAGTGTGAACCTCCTTTCATCTGTGAAGAGCACAGAGCACCAATGGCGAATCTGCCAATTTTGGTGTTCCCTAGCAAACGGCAATCGTCCTGCACGGTGTTGGGCTGTAAGCACAGGTTCTATATGTGAAAGTCAGGCCCTCATACCCTCATGGAGTCTGTTTCTGATAGTCTGAGTAGAAACATGCACATTAGTGGCCTGTTGGAGGTCATTTTGTAGGGCCCTGGCAGTGGACCTCCTGTTCCTCCTTGCACAAAGGATGAGGTAGCAGTCCTGCTGCTGGGTTGTAGCCCTCCTATGGCCCCCTCCATGTCTCCTGGTGTACTGGCCTATCTCCTGGTACCTATTCCATGCTCTGGACACTGTGCTGAGAGACACAGCAAATCTTCTTGCCACCGCTTGCACTGATGTTCCGTCTTGGATTAGCCGCACTACTTGAGCAACTTCAGTGGGCCGTAAAAAACACCTCATGATGCCTCTATGCGTGACAGCACTGACAAAATGAAAAAGTGACTTAAAGTTCAATCAGAAAGGACGAGAACAGAGAAATGATCTGTGGTCACCACCTGCAGAACCACTCTTTTATAGGGGTCGTCTTGCTAATTGCCTCTCATTTTCACCTGTTGTATGTTCCATTTGCACAGCAGCAGGTGAAATTGATTCACAATAAGTGTTACTACCTAACTGGTGACATTGATTCCACAAAGGTTTGACTGATTTGCAGTTACATTGTTTTGCTTAGGTGTTCCCTTAATTTTTTGAGCAGTGTTATCTTCTTAATCCAGGTAATCTTCCCAACACAACACTATTCTTTGTCTACATACAACCTCATCCTACATATGTCTGAGCTCATTCCATTTAACACCAATCTCAGTTTAAAGGGTTTTGCATAGGGCAAGTTTTTTTTTTTTTTTGGTCAGGATCTCCCATCTCTGGTGCTTAGGTTACTGAAGTGATTAAAAACTCCTTGGTGGCAAGGCCCCGTAGGTGGATGAGGTTCGTCCAGAGTTCCTTAAGGCTCTGGATGTTGTGGGGTTGTACTCTGCAATATCGCGTGGACATTGGGGGCAGTTCCACTGGATTGGCAGACCGGGGTGGTAGACTTCCATCTCCACTCAAAAAGGGGGACCGCAGAGTGTGTTCTAACTACAGGGAGATCACACTCCTAAGCCTCCCTGGTAAGGTCTATCCACGGGTGCTGGATAGGAGGGTATGTTGGATAGTGGGACCTCGGATTCAGGAAGAGCAGTATGGTTTACATCCTGGCCGTGGGACAATGGACCAGCTTTACACCCTCAGTAGGGCCATGGGAGTTCGCCCAATCAGTCTACATGTGCTTTGTGGACTTGGAGAAGGCCTTGACCATGTCCCTCAGGGAATCCTCTGGGGGGTACTACGGGAGTATAGGGTACCAGGCCATTTGATACGGGCTGTTGGGTCCCTGTATGACTGCTGTCAGAGCTTGGTCTGCTTTGCTGGCAGTAAGTCGGGCTTGTTTCCAGTGAGAGTTTGATTTCGCCAAGGTTGCCCTTTGTCACCGATTCAGGTGCAGTTTAAAATGTTTAGCTGCACTGGAAGAGCTTCTGACTATCTGTACAAGTTCAACTTTTTGCTCTGCAACTTCTCACATCGTGATGCACAGATCTTTGGATCCAGAATACTATTGTGGATATTTTGAAATATATCTACCTCCATAGTAATCTTCACTCATGTCATTCACCTGCACTGTCTCATCATCTACATGTGTTTCACATGACCTGTCATTCATAAAAGCTTTTGAGTTTTCACTATTCAGCGCCATATTCTCAGTTTTCATGCTCTAATTAACATTTGTTCTTTGCTGCTTTCCATGTCCCTTTTCTTGTTCCTTAATTTTGCTTATTAAATTTCACTATAACCCCTCTCATCAGAGGGTGTCTGCGCTTTCACTCTGTCTCTTCACCACAAAACTTGACAGGTTGCCGTAGTTTCTCTGTGTACGAGCAGAGTGCGCTGGTTACGGGGCGTAGTCTAATCGCGCACATTTTTTACTGCCTGTGTGGTGCAGAGCTGTAAGTGGAGCATAATGATGAGAAACACAGACTGACTTAACACCTGTTACAACACCGCAAAGAGTCCTGGTGCACACCATATACTGGAAAATAAAGTCCCAGTACAATGAGTGGTAAAATTTATAAATGCTGGTACTATGTCTGGTGCATACGAGCCCACAAAGCACTGACAAGTGACTGTTGACTTGACTCTGACAACACTGCTGCAGACAGGTTGCAAACAGCCACAAACTGGGCCATTTTTGCCTGCAGTTATCACAGGAGTTGTAGCTTAATCACCATGTACCAACACTGGTAGCGAACCTAGCCCCTCAGGAACACAGGCAGCCTCAGTTTCTAATTATGTTGCTTTGCTCTGTGTATTTATTTACGCTTCTCTAGGATGATCGAAAGTGAACAAAAAATGACTTGATGAAATTAAATTTAAGACCTTGGATTAAAATGTGGGCAATTTTAAGACTTTTGAAGGGCTAAAATTTTTATTTTCAAATTTTAGACTTTTTCTAGACTTTAAGGGGGTAGTATTATGTATTATCCAGTCACATTGTGCCATTTTATAGCAGAATCAAGTACCTGTTACCTTCAGTTGTTACAAAAATGCTGTATACATCAAATATGACTTAAAAGAAATTTGACTTCGTAATTTAATGCCTTGAAATTTGGCCTCCCTTTAAAAACTCCTGCTCTTTCTGAAACTCCACCTTCAGGAAGTCATCACAACAGCTCAGCTCAGCAGATGTGCAGTACCATCAGGTATTTGCTAATTGCTGGTGGCTAGTCTGAATAAGCTCAGTGGAGAAGTCACAGGGGATGGGTGCTCTGTGAGGCGTAAGCTTTTAAGCTTAGAAACTGCAGCTCCAAGGAGGAGCTGAATCTCGAAGGTGGAGCTGTATTCACCCAGGCATTTTTCACAGCTGAATGGCTGCCATGGGAGATTAAAGGATTTCTCAAACATGCATGAAAAGAATCAAGGCAAAACTCCAGGTATGTTTTTGATGAGGGAATAAAATTAGAACATGATGTAAAGCTCAAAAAAGTTGATTTTACATAATACTGCCCCTTTAAGACCCCGCATGATCCCTGCAAGTAGAAAAAAAAAAAAAAAAAAAAAAAAAAAAAAAAAATTGTTGCAGCATAAATGTGCAATGGAATTACGGCACTTTCAGTACCTTTTTAAATGTAGACAGAAGTAAGTGCTTAGGGATTGATCTTTTCCAATTACAGCACTGGAGTCATTGACATGAGTGTTGCCAGAAATTGTACTGACACCAAGTATGGGATGCCATTGGTACCAAAATGTGTGGGCATGGTGCTGGGCCATGGCACAAGTGTAAATGTTCTAGGACAGAGACCAACTATAACTGTCAAATTGTTGAAGTTATAATTGAATTGGTTTTGCCTTTTTTTTAGAATTAATAAAAAAATCCTTCTCATGCCACTTTGTCTCCATTGTGTGAACTACGTGGATGACCCACAGATTTGTGGGTCATCAACAAATCTTGCATTTGTTCAGGTGAAAAAGAGTTTAAAACAGCTTAATGTCATCAGTATAAAAGCATTTGTCCAACAGGGTGTGTATGTAAATATATAGAAAAAAAATGAAGTGGGCCCAAAACAGAGCCAGGGGTACCCCACTTATTAGAACAGCAGAAACTTAGATTATGTGATTTAAATCAACACTGAGGCTTCTCTTTAATAAAGTAAGACCTGAGACACTAGGAGTTCCACAGATTCTCACCAAACTAAGAAGAGAAGAGGAGGATGGTGTTATGAACAGCAATAAAGGCTGCTGAAAGGTCTAATAGAATTAAAAACAGTTAATTCCCCAGCGCCCGCGGTCATCGTGTCGTCTCTGGACACTATGAACAAAGCATTTTATGTTGAATTAATTTTACAAAAACCAAATTGGTATTAACTTTTTTTTTTGTTCCAGAAAAGAAATGACTTGGTCAGCCACAAAGTTAACTAGGATTTTTGAAGTAAAGACACATTTAGAAACAGGACTGTAATTATTTGAGTGAAAGGAGTCCATGCTGGGTCTCTTGAGGAATAGCTTTAACAACAGCATGATACAGTGCTGGTTTTGAGCAACAGACTGATAATGTAAACTTTGTATCATTAGAAACAAAGAGGTTGGGAGAATATTGACAGAGCTAGAGGAGGGCTTAATCAATTAACATGGACACTCAGGTACAAGTTAAAAGGATGATATTGCACTCTAAAACTTTGTCCATCCACTGTTCATATTGTTGTTCCACATAAATGTTTTTCCCTGCCAATGCTCACCTTTAATATCCCCACATATTTTATATGGAATATGCTGTAAGATCGGAGTCTTCTTGAATTATTTTGCAAGTAAAATATGACCGACATTTGCACGAATGCAAATCAAAGCTTCTTTGAAATATCACATCCTACATTTTAGTAAAAGTTGACATGATTACAATAATCCATTAGTCTTGAAGATAGCACATTCCCCTCTATATTTACATGAGTCTTTCCCTTTGTGAATTTTCATTCACTCTGCGTGCACACATAGCCTCCCTTTGCTTCAGTTTTATGGCAAAATTCCAGGACAGCCACAGGGTGTAACTGCAGAAGAGGGAAAATAGCAAAGAGAAATGTATTAGTGCTCATCAGGAGAGCTGGAAATGTCAACATCCATTCAAAAATGATAGACCGTCAGGGAAATTTTCAGGATCTAACCCAGAGGAAGATTTGAGCCAAGATTGACATTTTTTTTTCCTAGTTTTTTTTTTTTTTTTTTTTTACTCTCTTATTTCCTGCCCCAACTGTGCCTTCTAATCCCATGAACAGACACATTTATCTACAAAAAATGTAATCCCACTCATAACCCACTCCTAACTAAATGGAGAGAGAAACAGTACAAGCTTCCTGTTTTGTTCATATATACTTGACATTTTTTCAAATTCAATCTCTGATGCAATTAGGGAGCTCCTCGGAGTAAAGACTGGCAACTAGTACTAAGACTATATAAAAGCCAGACTGTTTGGAAGCAAAATATATAAAATATGCAATAGTTTAAGATTTTAGGGATAGTTTAAGAATGCCATCTAATATTTTTCTGCCAATAAATAAATAAATAAATAAATAAATAAATAAATTCTGTTCAGGTAATTCAAAATCCTGTAGACTCGTTCTTGTGTTATACGTGACCAAAACTAGATAATCTGAATGCAAGCTGCTATATGTCCGTCATAATGAATAAAATTAAATGGCAAGAGGTCCTGCTCACAAGATTTTGCCTAGTAATAGGACTGGGTCAGCCCTAAAGGCTGATTGAGCAGGAGGCATTCCACCTTAACTAGCAGAAACAAATACTATGGGATGGAGGAGGATAACAGCAAGGCTTACTAGAAAGCAGGACCAGTCTGAGGGTCATATATAAGCTAAATGCCCAGAGAGGTTAAATAGGTCACATTCCTAGAGGACTAATAGATGCAATTCAGCTTCAGCTACGGTGTAATACTAAAAATTAGTCAAGATAACCCTGATATTCATGTACCACATTAATTTAAAACTTAAAAAATATTACTTTATTTTACTCCTGAAAACTGTTGCTGCCTATAAAACACAATGTGGTAAAGTTATTATTCTGAGCCTGAATCATTTATCATGACCCCAGAGAGGAAAGTGACTATAAAGGCTGTTCACTAAGTGATTCTAGATGGATTCTGATGCGGTCCAGGGACTCACAAACACACACAAAAACATGTACAAATGTTTTAATATACATAAATAGTGCACGGGTCTGAGGGAGGCAGACAGATGGGCAGAGGTCAAAGTACTGTCAACAGTGAGATGAAATGAAATGGAGAGGGATGAAAAACAAAGTACTAAAAACTTTATGGAAGTACAGTTTACTGACTGGTAGAGTAAAATGCAAAAGGCTCTAGTTTGGTTTACAGAACATAAATTAAAAATTTCAGATCAAAAGGATTATTTATATTGAGAGAGCAAAAAATTAATTCAGATTTATTTAATCTATGGAATGGTTTAGGCAAGAAAAATAATATGTCAACAAAAAAGATGAAATAAATGAACAAAGAAAACAACAAACATGCTTTGACAACAAAGTAAGGGTTATATGACTAAAACAGACATGAGTTAGAGAGCCAGAAATTGTGACTTTTTTTTTTAGAGTGATATTATTAAAGCTAAACATGGCAGCATATTGCAGTCCCACTGGTATTTTGCATATGCAAACACTTGAAAAACTTCCAAGGCAGTCAGCTTTAAAAACATGCAAATTATTCTGTTTTTAAAAAAATAATAATTTGGCTAAATCAAATAAACTGCATGAAAATGAGGGTTGGGACAGTTTCCCTTAAAACCATTAAGCAGGGGTATTCTATATGGACAAAAAAAATTAATAAAATAAATTCAAAACAATAAAACAATAAATTAAAACAATCCATCTGAAGATATCTCCAATGATGGTCCAGACTTGATCACAAAGTCAGAGTTTCATCATGTGCCATTTCTTTCAGTTTTTTGGGTCAGTGATGTAACTACACTCAAAATGTTAGGTAACTTCAAAAATTCTGGAAATCAAACACCAAACAGGTTTTTGATTTAATGAGTTCATAATTAGCCTTGCAAAACAGATGTCCTTTGCCCACAGCAATCTGACCATTAGTGAGTACTTGCCTTACAGAAGAGAGTATGAAGAACAAAAGTCTAACCATGACAACAGACAAAAACCTTCACATATTTTTCTTTGACTTTTCTCATCTTGACTAGTTGGCTAACTTGACAGTGATGATTCATTTGCATGTCAGCAATACCTCGGGTACCTGGTCATCAAGTCGCTACGATTAGCCCAATCAATCACATTGCAGATGTATAATAGAAGCATATAAATAACGCACAATCTGCTAGCGGTAAAATGCATCTTAATTATGCAGCAGTTGCTGTGGAAGGTTGTTTGGGGTTAGTGACTGAAATTAAAGCTGAGTCACTGCACTGACGCTAAAGCAGAAGGCAGTCAGGAAGACAACAGAGCAGGTATCCTGGGAGCCTGCTGAGGAGAACGGTACCCTGGCATCTGCTACAGTACAGGCAGAGAAATGTAAACAGGAGGCAGGAAAGCTCCAGGGCGGGAATGGAAGACAAAATAGGAATGAAAAGGATGCAGTAGAAATGAGAAGGAAAGAGAATTTTAGAAAATGAAAGAAAGATGAAGGAGAAAGATGGGAAGGGTCATGAAGGGAAAAGATAAAATGGCACAGATTAAAATGGGGGGGGGACAAAGAAAACAAGAGGAAAATAAAAGAGGTAAGCAGCCTCCAGAGGACAGAAGAACATGCCTTTGTGTTCTCAGCCCCTCTTAGCCTGAGTAAGCATAATTTTAAATCACATCAACTTTCTTTAAATGCTGACTCAGCTTTCTGTTATGGACAGGCAACAAATGCCTGCTCTCACTAGGGCAATACTGAATGTATGGACAGACTAGGCTGGTTTGACCTTTAAGGATCTTTTTTCTACTTTGCAACAACAAGAGCCATATGACAAGAAGACATGAGCTGGTATGACATTCTCTCACAATGATAACCTTGAGTTAAAAAAGAAATTCAGCAAAAATTGAGCAAAAAGAATTTATATTGTTGCAAAAGTGACATATTGATTACAGTTATAAATGTTAACTACAACACATTTGTTATTTTGATGTAATTTGAAATAAGCACCTGCTTTAATAATTATTAATCTTCAGGTAAACCTTCAAATTGTCAAATTGGCAATATCATTGATTTTAGCCGGTTAATTAAGACAGTCTGAGGCTGATTGCCTCTATGCCACGGCACATTGAAGCAACAATTCAAGCAAGAGGAGGCCCAACCAAGAACTGAGTGCATAGAAATGAGCATACTTTTCAGAAGCCTGACATTTGTGCTTAAACAAATGTTTTTGACTGGTCTAATGTAACATGTCGCGACGGTGACAGGAGTTCGACCCGTAATCGGTGGGTTGCCATTTCAAGCCTCCTCTCCCTCCATTGTCCATCATCGTGTCTTTGGGCAAGACGCTTCACCTGCCTGGTGATAGTCAGAGGGCCTAGTGTGCCGGTGCATGGCAGCCTTGCCTCTGTCAGACTGCCTGGGAGCAGCTGTGGCTACAATCTAGTAGCTTGCCACCATCAGCGTGTTAATGTGCGTGAACGGGTGAATGACCGAATGTACAGTGAAGCGCTTTGGGGTCCTCTGAACAAGATAAAGCATAAAGATAAAGCACTACACAAGTACAGGCCATTTACCTGTAAGCCATATTCATTAAAACTGCAAAAAAAATAAATAAATGAAAGCTTGAAATATTTTACTCATGTAATGAATCTCTATAAAATGACCGTTTTAATTTCTGAGATGACAGGCAGGAAATATTGCACTTTTATGCAATATTCTACTTTTTTGAGATGTACTAGTAATAATGTAGTGACAGGAATCACCTTAAAGCAGCAAAAAAAAAAAAAAAAAAAAAAAAAAAAAAAAAAAAAAAAAAGCCACCGAAGTAAACAAAACTGGGTTTTCCCACTCCCAAAAAAAGGTTTCCTTTAACATTTTTAATTACTTTCACAATGACAGTATAGAGACGGACAGCAACTTCCTGTAGGTTTGATGTGACTAAGTCAACTGAGGTTATAGTTTTCTTTAGATCGATAGCAGTGCTAGGAGACCAGGGTGCAGCTAAAATGATATCCCTTAAAAAATACGATGTTGGAAAGAAAGTGTTACATTTTAGTGGGAGAACCAAATATTCAAGTTTTTCATCTTTTTAGGCAGAAAATAATTATCTCCACTGTAAAACATGTAATTCAGAAAAATCTAAAAAAATATATATATTTGGGAAAAAGATTGTCCTTTAAGTGCCATAAAAGAATATGATTCCAAAACCGTGCCTAACAATGCCAAATAATTGTGATTACGTGTTTATTTGATGATTCAGCAGCCCCATAGTTATAAAAAGTATCAAAAATCTCCAAAAAGTTCAGCAGACAAAGCTACTCATGTTCAAAGCAAGGAGAAAAAATTCTTTCCCACCATTTGATGCCGTTTCTGACCCAGTGTAGCATGACAAGATTAAACAATGTGACGTAATGAGAGGACCTCACAAACAGGTCCTGACAGAGGATTTTTTTTTCTCTCTCAAATCATTTCAGCAACCTTACAGTAATCTTAAAGAAAAAAAAGGTCTATAAAATCTGCACACTCATCTCTCAGCATTATGAACAATATTGATTTTTAATACAAAAAAGAAAAAAAACAAAGAGGACTCAGGACTGAGGTAGTGTTTGCATCCCTGCAGTTGAGACATTTCTCTGAGGAAATTTCCAATGTTTCTGTGCAATCTCAGCTGAAAGAAGGAATGTCAAGAGTTGATAACCTGAATTGATAAGTAGTAATAAAGAGAACTAATGTATGTTATTACATACATTTTGAAATTGACAAAATAGAGGGAGTGAGTGAAAGTTTGATGGAGAGAAAGCAGTAAAACAGCATCAGTCGGCAGAAAATGAATCAGCTCAATTTCCTCGGCTGTCTTGAGGGCTAGACAGTCTGACAGGCCAGCAAATAAGGACAGTAAGGATGACTTATCCTGATTCACTCACACAGATATATCTATATATCTATATCTATATCTATATATATATATATATTCAGGGTGATGGATTATCTCCAGTATAATGCTCACACACATACAGTAGTGGCTTCCAGTAACAGTGAAAGGTTCTTCTGCCCTTTTTCAAACACATTCATTTTCTCAAACACACAAACTCAGATCCCCTCATCCAAACACTCACCACAGAAAGCCAAACCCAAAATCCCCCATTTAAATCTGAAGCAATTTACAATACAAGAGCATAAAACCTGTTTTGAACTTGTAAAATGTATTAAAATTTGTAGATTTCAGCATTTTGCTCTCTATAAACATGCCAGAGCCTAAACCTTTTGTGGGATCTCAGTTTTTATGCTCAGCAAATAAAAGAAGGCAACACACACAAGCAGACAGCCTAATACCCTGCAGTCACCAATACATGACTCATCTGTTAGCCTTTTCTCAGCTTGTCAGAATGCACAAACACACACAGAAGCATCTGTGCACAGCATGCTCTCACACGCACGTTCATGAGACACTTGCATTCCAATGTGTCTTTAGTAAGGATCAGACTCCGGTGGCGAGGGGTTTCCAGATCTTGTGTGGGTGATACCTGAACAACCTTCAAAAGACATCAACTCTTTGATCTTTGCAGATCTCGCAGACACTCTAGTACACACATACATGAACATGCATGAGTAGCCTTTTTTTTTTTTTTTTTTTTATAACAGGAATTTGATAACCGGTATTCTGAAGAATTCATTTTACAAAAAGTCTGCTTCTTTTGAGAGGCTTTCTTTTTTATTATTATTTTACATACATTTTATATAATCAAAAGCACAAAAATTAGTTTTTAAATAATTCATTACTCTGTTTTATACACCTTCTAACCATTTCATTTTTAACCATTAAGTTATTGAAAATGTTACTTTTATAACAAGTAATAGATATTTTAAAAGATGTAAAAAAATTTTAATCAACTTTAGTATGTTTATTTATGAGGAGAAAAAAAGGTAAATTAAAAAGGCAATGTTCTCAGGAACATGCAGAAAATGCTCTGTTTAACCACTTATAGAGTGAGAAAAAAATGTAAGTGAAACAACAAAGCTAAACTGAATCGTCTTGAATAAGATACCAGAGTTTGATAAACAGCACAGGGTTCCCAATTCTTTTGTTCTAAGAACAAACACCCAGTGTGAGTATGGGTTTTTTTTTCACCTTACCTGTTTCAGGCTCATGGTGGCTCTCATCCAGCACCAGGCTGTTCATGCATTTAAGCTCCCAGTCCTGGACCTCAGTTTTCCACAGTGCGGAAATCAACACAGTATACTCGGCCCTGCAAAAGGAAATGTGGTTGGAGGAAAGAGAAATGGAGGTGAAGAAATATGATAGGAAATTGCCGACATGGGTTTGTATGCATTTTTGGAAATTAAGTTAAAATATGACAGATTTATATCGCTTGGTTTTTCTTAAAGGTATGTGTTTGTGTGGGGGGGAGGGGCTTATTTGTGCATAAAACACAGTCTGAAACAAAAAATTAAAAAATTAGGTTTATAGAAACTGGGAATGCATAGCTGCATACTGTGTATGTTCGCAGTTCAGTATTCATGAATTCACCTATTCCTTTTTTTTTTTTTTTTTTTTTTTTCCACAGGAATGTGTAAAATATTCGAAAGACAATGCAGTTTGGGAAGCTGAAATACCTTGGCACAATGATAACCGACATGCTATTGACTTCCATTTGCATAGCAGCCAATCCAGGAGCAGAACTGATTTTCCTTGGCACTGACTGGCTGTACCCCCCAGGAGCGGAGGTAAGGAACAGTCTAGATGTTAGCTTCTGAAGTAGCCTACTGCCAAGACTGGTTCCACTGTGCGTATTAATCCATATTAGGAATATTTGGTGTTTGAAGCATTAAAACAGCTAGTTCTAAGCATTTTGGAGGGGGTCTTACGTATTTGCGTATTTCAACTATTCAGGCCCACTTGTGGTCCCTAACCCCCGCAAATACCACGGTCCACTATACTTCTTAACTTTTTTTAATCCTTGCAAGAACATCAGTACAAGTTCAGGTAATACTAATACTTTAATAGCTTCACTTTTTTCATTGTCTAGCACTTAAAACACATGAATACACACCAAAACTAATACATTTCATTTGTTGCACACTTTCTGATAGAAAAAATGTGATATTGCAATGTAGAAACTCCCTTTTTAAACAAGAACATGAGAGCACAATTTAGATTTGTGAGGTTGCATTAACAAAATTTCACTAACTACAATATAGGAACAAATGAGAACACGATGACCCTAACACAGAGTCATGTTTAGATAAAAACAGAGTTAAAATGTGAAAAGATCTTTCTGACAGTTAAAACAGAAAGGCAGAAACAGAATGATCTTAAAAACAGTGAATCAATGTCAAATTACCAAAAAAGATGAAAAATAAGTTGTGACAATGCCCAAAAGTTCAGACATTAGACCAACTAACCCATTCTGGCAGAATCTTAACAGAATTCATAATTACATGCTGTAGTGCATCATGGATTTATTTCACCTGTGGCTCAAACTGTTCTAATCACTATAATTAGCCTGATGTGCTCTTGCTGTGCAGATTAGCCAATCAGATGTTGGGATCCAGTTGCCACTGCAATTTAAGTTCAAGTTTATTTGTTTAGCACATTTCAGCCGCAAGGCAGTTCAATGTGCTTTACATCATAAAAACATCAATCAAGTACACAGCAAAATAATCAAAATCAAACAAATATACATGAAAATCATCAAAATCATCGAGCAAATATCAGTGCATCAAAATCACAAGGATCATCAAGCAAATATCAAATCAAACATCAAAATATAATTCGAAATTACTGATCAATGTTCCACTTTCTGTTCTACTAATCAAAAACTAGTCTAAACAGGTAGGTTTCTAGCCTTGATTTAAAAGAACTCAGTGTTTTGGCTGTTTTACAGTTATTTGGAATTTTGTTCCAGATTTGTGGTGCATAAACACTGAAAGCTGCTTCTCCATGTTTGGTTCTGGGGATGCAGAGTAGGCCAGAACCAGAAGACCTAAGTGGTCTGGAAGGCTGATACAACAACAACAACAGGTCTTTAATGTATTTTGATGCTAAGCCATTTAGTGAATTATAAACTAACGGAAGTATTTTAAAGTCTGTTCTCTGAGCTACAGGGAGCCAGTGTAAGGACTTTAGAACTGGGGTGATGTGCTCTATCTTGCTGATCTTAGTGAGAACAAGAGCAGCAGCGTTCTGGATCAGCAGCAGCTGTCTGATTGATTTTTTAGGCAGACCTGTGAAGACACTATTGCAATAATCAATGCGACTAAAGATAAACACATGTATGAGTTTCTCTCAATGTTGTTGAGACTTTAGTCCTTTAATTCCGGAAATGTTCTTCAGGTGATAGAAGGCCGACTTTGTAACTGTTTTTATGTGTCTCTGAATGTTCAGGTCCGAGTCCATCACTACACCTAGATTTCGGGCCATATCACTAGTTTTTAGCTGTAATAATTGAAGCTGCATGCTGACTCTAGATCTTTCCTCTTTGGGTTCAAAGATAATAGCTTCAGTTTTGTTTCTGTTCAGCTGAAGAAAGTTTTGGCACATCCACACATTGATTTGTCTAAGCATCTGTTCAGTGCTTGGATGGGTTCAAAGTCACCTGGTGACATGGCAATGTAGAGCTGTGTATCATCTGTGTAGTTATGGTAACTAATCTTATTACTTATTATAATCTGAGCTAGTGGGAGCATGTAGATATTAAATAGGAAGGGTCCCAGGATTTGAACGTTGGGGTACTCCACATGTGACTTTTGTCCGCTCCAATGAGAAGTTGCCAACTGACACAAAGAAATCTTTGTTCTTTAGGTAGGATTTAAACTGTAAGTACTCTAACAGAGTCCAACCCAGCTCTTCAGTTGCTTTAATAATATATCATGGTCAATAGTGTCAAATGCTGCGCTGAGGTCCATCAAAACCAACACTGTGGTCTGTATTTGTGTGAATGTCATTAAACACTTTGACGAGGGCGGTCTCAGTACTGTGGTGAGCAGGGAAACTGGACTGAAAGACATCAAAAGGGTTTGTCATTGTTAAGAAGCTGTTAAACTGTTGAAACACAGCTTTTTCAATAATTTTGCTGATGAATGGAAGGTTAGATATTGGCCTGTAAGTGATTTGTCCAGATTGTTCTTTTTTAACAGTGGTTTGATAACTGCTGTTTTTAAAGCCTGGGGGAAAACACCAGATTAGAGGGATGAGTTTACTATTTGAATCAGATCAGATGCAATGACAGGCAGAACTTTCTTAAGGAAGTTTAAGATTTTTATCATTTCAAGCTGCACTTCAGCGCAGGGACTTAGAATCAAAAATGAAATAATTGTATATAATTTGAACACCTAATGACTTCAGATTTTAATCTATAAAATTCACATTTATTTACATATTAAATACATCACGCTCATAATTATGGATATATTTAATTAGTATGTTACAGATAGTGATAGAACTACCACCTAATTCAAGCCTCACACAAGTCTTGAAAAACATATTTATCAAAACACGTAAACTTTTCCCCTTTCAAAAGCCGAAGAATTAATGGAATTGATAAAAATCTTCAAGAAAACCTGACATTAGCAAATTATATACTACTGGTTCACTTTAAGGCTAAAAATTGTATGTGATTCGATTCTAATTTTGTAAAATAAAGAAAACTGAACAAATTAAAATGCGTTAATTATAAATTAATTTAAAAAAAACATAACACCACAGCATTCCCTTAATTGCCCTTAATTCTCTTAATAGTGGGCTGGAAGCTTAGCTGGGGACTGCAGCTCTAAGGTGGAGCTTTGGGTAAATAGGCAGCACATTGTACGAGCAAGAGTTTAGACACCCCTGAATTGCTACCAAAGGAGATTCAAGGATGCATGAATGAGTCAAAGCAACACTCCAGGTATGTGTTTGATGATGGAATGACATTATAACATGGAATAAAGCTCAAAAAAGTCAATTCTGCATAATACCCCCCTTAAAAATGTGCTGATCCCACATACTGCCTTTTAGGTCACATGTATTGTCTGTCTGATTGAATTTTAAAGTCTACTTTACAATCATTATTGACATTCTCTGTTTTTCAATAAATTAATGAAATTGTTTTAGTGCCCGACACTACTGCACCATGTGCAGGCATAACACAAAGGGGTATCCCAGTGTGGAAAGAACACAAGTTACAACCTGAGATGGGGGAAAAAATAAAGCTGAGGCTGAAGATAGTCTCCCTCCCAATTTCTTATCTCCTTGCTGCTTTTTGACTCGACAGCACTTAACCTTTTTTCCCCCACCTCATCATTTTGTACTATTCCCAGGATCTTCCCAGTGTAAGAAGATCCTGCCCAGAGAGGCAGTCATACCACTTAGTGTTGACTTCTGACCAACCTTTCGCAACAATGCCAAGCAGGCAACAATGACTTCTCAATGTGATGTGGTGGCAGTCTGCCCACTGAAAACCAGAGCAAGAACAAAACAGGTTTGTCTATGGTTGCCTTAATTCATGCATGAATAAACAGCAGAAGAGGTTCACACATGGATTAAAATGTGGTCAAGAAAATAGCTGCATAATTCATCTTTAAAGTGGGTTTCAGTAAAAGTTGAAAAACATTTTAGATTAAGCAGCTGCAAAGGTATTTCCCATAATAGTTTTTTCAAAGTAAATGTCCTTAATTATACCAGAACTTAAATACATTACTTTACCTCTCTGGTTCATTAATAAGAAGTTTTTTTGGAACTATGTACTAAAAATACCGAACTTTACTGCAGCATCTAAAAAGGGAGCACATTTATTCAAAGATGGTAAACTAGATCTTAATAATTAACTTGCACCAGTTCTTCCACAGACACATGCTGCATAAACCAGGATAATTGACCCTACTAAGTTGCCATAACTACAGCTCTATGCCAGCAAACATGTCAGTCGGCATGTGACACTTGTATTCAACATTGCAAGAAAAAGAAGAGTGAGACAAAAAGCAGCATTGGCTGCCATTTGAGGAATTAATTCAGAAAAAGGGATTTTAGTTTGGATTAAAAAGGATTTTATCCAAACAAAAAAACAAACAAACAAAAAAACATCCTTGGAAAACATGGACCACCTTGTTTTTCCAGAATGCTCAGCATCTAAACATCTCCGGTTCTGACACCCCGATTGATATTCATGAGATGCCTATGGATTTATTTAGAGTTGAAATAAATAAAAAGCTGTGCTGAACATCTGAATTATCTTACAGACGACATGTTCTGTAAGATAATTCATGAGGGTGGTCTAGGACAACATTTCTGAATGGGTTTCTCAGGCAACATATTTCAGAGAACAAACACAAATTACATATCCATATTTGTGGTTCTACCCAGTAAAACAACAATATGTGTGCCTGCATTCTTTATGCTATGAAATAATAAATGTCACTTACACATACACTGGTACTCTTAACAGCAAGGGTAACATTGTTCCTTCATCATTTAGCTCCATCAGTCGAGGCTCCAGAAGCTCAATGATGGTGAGAGCAGTACGAAACACAGCTTGCAGGCCTATCCAGAAAAAACATAACAGCACATTCGAGCATCTGGAAATTGTGCCCAAGGATGAACCAGAATTGTGGAGGTCCACTATTTTGTTTCTGATATCTTGGCTAATTTCTTGCCATTTGTCCAAGACATCACACAATAAAGCAGTGTGTTTGATGTGTTGTCATAAAATATATCCACAAGTGTGCCTCCATTTAACTCAAACCTTGCACATTAATCTATGAGGAGTTTACAATGCTACGACATAATCATCTAGGCTTTCCAAAATTGTTTAAACACATAATATTAGTGTTGGAAATAGAATAGAAATAGCCTTTATTGTCACCCAGAGGGGAAATGCAGGTGTAACAGCAGCATCAGATATATATATCTCTCTTTTGGAACTTTTGTGTGAACATACATACATCTATATTATATATATTTATTCACACAAAAGTTCCAAAAGTGTTAAATATATATAAAAAAGATTAACAGTAATAATATACTGTACAACATAACAAAAAATACTGTGCAGTTATTAAAATAGAAATATCGTACTCATGATCCAAGGGATGTGCAGCTAAGAAGGATGACTTTTTAAAATGCACATAATGTACATGAGTATTGAAATTTAAAAAAGATAACAGACTATTTATAATACAGTATATCAGTGCAGTTACTTTGGAATTTAAGGAACGACAACATTACATTTTAAAAGTTCTTCTGTTATTCAAGCATGTAGCAAATACAACTTTGGTAATCCTAACTGAACTATGGCATATGGATACTTATAGTGTATACAAAATACCCAGTTTCAACTTCAAAATATAAATTATTCTGTTTATATCAAGAAAAAAGTAAAAAAGGAACTATGGAACTGTTACCCAGCATATATTGACTGGATATTGTGTCTGTGTGGATATCTCATTTTTAAACATTTGTGTGTGTGTGTGTGTACAAGTGTGTGTGTGTACCAGCCTTGCAATATGATGAGGTCCCAGACAGCGAGAACAGAGTCCCAGCAGGGCAGGGAAGTGAAGAGGGTGAGAAACCATGGCATCACAAAATGGACTGATAAGACTCCCGCTGAGTCCTGCAGGGAGGTTGAGAGAACAGGAAGGCTTGATTTGGCATGAACATCAATGTATTCAAAATGTGTTTCAGACACTTGCATCAAATATCAGCTCTTCTAATTAATCCTAAGTGAAGCATCCAACTACACCTATCTAAAAATTCTGATGACAAACTGAAATACTTTTTTGGTCACCTCCCCTTTGAGGTGTGTTTGAAAAGTTGTTTCAATAAATTGTACACAGTAACAAGCAAATTATAGCTTTACAATAGTCTAAAACATCACAAGTGGATGTTGTTGACTACAAGATTTACTTTTTGCTAGTTTACAACCATCTCTCATTATGAACATGTTCTAGATCAGACACCAGGTCTCAAAGAGACTACATAAAAAATGTACTAAGCTTATTTTAGCTCTGCTCTGTTGGAAAAAGTAAAAACATGGATCAAGTCTCCTCAGCTTGCTTAAGTCCACAGAACAACTGTAACAATTAAAAAAATTTTCTGACTTCTGATCTAAAATAAGATCTCTCTGAATGGGGGAAAAAAAATGTTTATAATAAATCCTGATTAGTAATGAGTCCATAGACAGCTTTTCTATCAGACATGCTGAGCTGACAAAGTAATTCCTTGGATTTTGATGGTTTCCAGTCATAAATAACATGTTGATAAAATTGGATATCATCATTGGTGCAATCAGGACAGTGATGAGTCTCCATACAGACAGGAGGTGGATTGGCTGATCTGAAGCTGAATTATCTGGAACCACTCAGGACCTGAAACGGTCCTCACACACAGACACTGTTTGGAAGAAGGCCCAGCAGAGACTGTATTTCCTACAGCAACTCAAAACATGCAACCTTCCACAGGAGCTGCTGGTCACCATTTACACTGACATTATTCAGTCTGTCCTGTGCATATCCATCACTGTGTGGTTTGACTCAGCCACTAAACAGGACAGGTCCAAACTGCAATAAACAATTCTGCAGAGAGGAGGATCATCAGGGCTGACTGTCCCTCCATTGAGGTCTCGGGTCAGGAAATAGGTCACTAAAAACTATGCAGACCCCACACATCCTAGATGCAAAGTGCTTAGACTTTTATTTTCAGATTGGCGCTATATCTGCAACAACTAGCTACCACAAGAGCAGTGTCTTTCCCCTGACTGTCTTTCTGGTGAACACAATGAATAACTTACAGCCAGTAAGGTAACAGCCTGTAGGAACCATTAAAAGATAGTATTTTTTATAGCCATAATGATGTTATTTCATTAGCAGGAAAATGTTATACTTTTCTATTTTACATAAAAATTAAAAGATTGTGAGATATATTTTTCTTCTGAACTTTTGTGTAAATACAGCGATAGGGTGCTACATGCGCTGAAAGTTATCCTACTGTGGGAATATCACAGCACACAGTGGGTAGCAGTAAAGAGTCTTCCAATATAGGTCAACAGATGTTACGAATGAAATTAAACTGCTTACAATACATCTCTATTTGAAATATTTCAGTCCTCATCCATTTCAGATGTTACTGTCTTGATAAATAGTTCTTTAAGCTTTCTGAAGGGCTTTTAAATATTGTTTTCCACTTATGCTATGTCAAGAGTCTAACCATTTTCAGAGGAATATTTTGGTTTGGGATGCCACCAAACTCAGACCTGTGACATATTCAAGCATAAAAAAAGGCTTTTCAAACCAACGGCTTGAACAAATGCTGTGCCCACATAAGACAATTTAAAAATATTTTCTTTAGGCACTTTATAAAAAATGGCTTGTCACAAAGACAATTTGTTCCTCTATCTTTAGTTGTCTTTATATTTTCATTGTAACTATAACAATAATTGGATGGCAAAAGACCAAAAGGTGTGCAGGAGAAAGTTTTCACCTGTGTGCCATTCAGATAAAACATTTGCGAAAGGTTGTCATTTCAGGACAAGACTAGAGGGGTTGGCTTAGCCAACACCAGCTTCCCACACATCAAACTTCCAAAGCAGTGAAAAACAAATTTTAACTGATAACAGTGCAGAAAAAAAAAAAAACAGTATTTAGACAAGCTACAACATGCAATTCTATTCCTGTTTGCACATGCTTTAAATGGCTCTCCATGGAGGAGAAAAAAGAAGACTCACAAAGAGGATTATATGATGGCCATGACTGAGAAATATACACCAGTGGGATCAAGTAGGATTGCTTCATCTCATGTGGCCCTGAATACACGCCAGTCTGGTGAAACTGGTGAACAAATTGCCACAAAATAAAGACAAAAAAAAAAAAAACTAAATAAATTTGTTTTACCACAGATTTTATAGTTTCAGTTAGATTCACATCATCCCAATAATGTTTTCTTTTTTTTAATCCTTTTACTTGGACAAATTTCCTTTTTTGAAACTAACTCAATCCATGAAAAGAACATTTATATTTTACCCTATATTTGATGTAAAATGAACACTGTGTAAAAGTTGCTTCAAGTCATTTTAGAAAAATAGATAGAGCAACAACTTATTTGGTAGTCTTAAATGTTTCCAACAGTCTGATTAAACTGCCCAATCCTTACACCCTTGAATTGAACCAGAACACTAAATGCACCAAATGAATGGTTCTATCCCATCTTGTATGGGGGGAAAATGACATCCCTGCAGGAATGTGCACTGCATTAACAACAATGCCAAGCCTAAAGCCAATAGAGTGAATGGCAGAGGAGGCCCAGCTGATGATGGATTCATTACATAGGCCTCTAGCAGAGGACCTGCTCATCTCTTGGCTATGTGCACTCAATTGTGTGCTGAATCGCTCCCTTTTCAGATACTCTGAAGTTCGCAGTATACACAAAAACCAGAATTTACGTCTATTATTGGCATTTCCCAAAAGTGTGACCAGGCATGGGGGAGTATGAGATTGTAGTGGTTTGATACTCTCAGCAAAAATACCATGATCTTACAGTAGTTACACAAATCTCAAACAAAAAAATGTATGTCATTATCCAACTGCTTTTCTCTAAACTGGAAAAGCAAACATTCACACTGTTGCTAATATAAAAATAATAAAACATAATTTTTGCCCTTACTGTACAGTATTCTTATTCTTTATTCTGTTTTTATATACATTTTATATTCTATCTTTGAGTGAATCTATTTGCTTTTTATTGCCTGTCACCTTGCTGCTGTTGCACAGAAATTTCCCCATTGTGGGACAATAAAGGATATTTTTATTCTATTCTAAATGTTCTAAACTGTTTGCTCCAGTAGCCATCCAGTGGTCAAGTATGTTACCTATAGCTTGGCAATTGTTTAACAGTTTAAAACCATAACAACCACCACACATTATTTTGGCTCAGTGCTCAGTTTATTGAATCCATTACAATTGTAAATGAATGCCGAGATGATGAACCTTAAAACTTCTGAATGATAACTCGGGTGATAATCTGATCATTTTTGATATAATTTACTGCATAAGCATGCCTACAATGAGCCAGATAAATGCTCCCTTCAAAAAAAAAAAAAAAAAAAAAAAATCCTCAAGGACACACACAGGGGACAAAAACAAACACTCAAACATAAGCATAACCACATTGCAGAGAAATAGCTTTATTGTGATAAAAACTATGAACAGAGTTTGTGAGAATCAGATGAGCAAGAAGAAGTTTTAATTACCACTATGTAGATCAACCTTTTGGATTTTCTTAAGTATGGAGAACACATCAAAGCCTATAAACAAATGATGTCGGTAAATAAAGCCAATGGGCCTTAGTTTCTCACCAAGTGCTTGGAGAGCTGAGCCTTCCGGTGTTTGAGGAATTGATCAAAGACCTTCACCTGATGTTGGACTCTGATTAGAAGAACAATAAAAATGGCAGTTTAGTTTTATGGTAGTGGAACGGATGCAGTTTCAGGGTATGACTAGCATACACTGACAAGTGCATGCAGAAATGAAACCGTGCTTTTATCATTTGTCTCTTTTACATAAAACTACACCTATAAATACAAAACTGGTTGGTTTTTACTACCCTGATCCTTTTTGTTACATATTGTGAGTCTATTTTGCAGATTCAGAAACCAAAACATGTGGACAATATCAACATTCTTCAACTCATATTTTGAACAATGCTTTAAAAGAAATCTGAAGAATGAAAGGATTCAAAAATAAATGCTAAATACCTGAACAGTAGGAATGCTTCCAGGTTAATTATTTCCAACATTTTCTCAGATTTATTTCATGGCTTTCCCTCAAAACTTTAATATAATTACTCCAAAGCCATGTTGAGCACCTTTAAACCCAGTTCTTACTTTGTGAGACTGAGGTCAAAAAGTTCAGCCAGATATTTGGATTTATCCAACAAGGCTGTCAGAGCCCAGAAAGCCTCCTCCTCTCCCAACTGCATCAGCAGGACAGCAGCTATGTAGGACATCCCTGTGAAACAAACGCAAAGACATACACACACATACTTTTTATTGGATGACAAAGAACAAATTGGATTTACAGTAACTAATGTAAACCAGGAAAATGCAGTTAATAAGTTGTATATTGTTTCAATGATGATCAGTTGATATGCTTTTTTAGTGTCTGTGTCTTAGAGATCAACTCCAGTAAATGCGTTTTCCTCAATAACATTATTAAGTGACCTACAGAGACAGAAGACTAATTGTAATTCTCTCATCTAGTCCATTTATTAGGTGAATTGATGTTTCACACAACAATTTTTAATTAAATTAAAGAAATGTCAACTTAAATTTAAATAACTTAATTTTATTTGACTGGATATCACATGCTGCTAAGGTCTTACTGTTACAATGGGAGAAGAAATTAAATTAAGACTTTTACATTTCTTTTGTTTTCTTTTACTTTTTCGATTTAAATTTACAGGTAATGAAAGACCAAATCTACAAAAGGAAAAAAAAAAAAAGTTATTGTAGTTTTTCTCATTTACAAATCGCCAAAACTTTAAGCACCTTTCTTATCCAATTTGAAACAAAGCAGTGTTGTCAGAACAGAACCCTATTTGCTAATTAATTTTCAACTATATCTTGTATTGTTACTAAGGGAAGACATACTCAATACATTATCCTCCACATTTACTGGAACCCCTAAAGGATGTGTACAAAAACTGAAAGAAAAATCATGCCACAGTTGTAGTCCTCTACTTCCATCAGTTGGTCATGTTGTGTACTGCAGCCTCCTCCTCTGACACCTCAAAGGTTTGTATGAAAACTTGAAATATCTTGATGATTTAAACTTGTTTTTTTCTTTTTCTTTTTTGAAGGATTTTTTTTATTAGTACTAAAAATGCATATATATATATATATATATATATATATATATATATATATATATATATATATATATATATATATATATGTATAAAAAATTCCCTTCTCACCCTCCACCCTCCACGGGTGGTCTTTTCTCAACCTCTGAGCTCGGGTCCTCTACCAGAGGCCTGGGAGCTTGAGGGTTCTGCGTAGTATCTTGGCTGTGCCAAGAACTGCGCATTTCTGGACTGAGATGTCTGACGTTGTTCCTGGGATCTGTTTTAGCCACTGCTCCAGTTTGGGGGTGACTGCCCTGAGGGCCCCGATGACCACAGGCACCACTGTGGTCTTCACCTTCCAGGCCTTCTCCAGTTCCTCTCTGAGGCCCTGGTATTTCTCCAGTTTCTCGTGTTCCTTTTTCCTGATGTTGCAATCGCTTGGTATTGCTACATCCACCACAACGGCTTTCCTCTGTTGTTTATCCACCACCACGATGTCCGGTTGGTTCGCCATTACCATTTTGTCTGTCTGGATCTGGAAGTCCCACAGGATCTTAGCTCGGTCATTCTCCACCACCTTTGGGGGTGTGCCCCACTTTGATCTCGGGGCTTCCAGTCCATATCCTGCACAGATGTTTCTGTACACTATGCCCGCCACTTGGTTATGACGTTCCATGTACGCTTTCCCTGCCAGCATCTTGCACCCTGCTGTTATGTGTTGGACTGTCTCAGGGGCCTCCTTGCACAATCTACACCTTGGATCTTGTCTGGTGTGGTAGATCTGAGCCTCTATTGCTCTACATTTTCATATATATATATATATATATATATATATATATATATATATATATATATATATATATATATATATATATATATATATATATAAAAATGTGTTACTGCATATTAAAATCACTCTCATTTTTAAAAAATGAGAATGATAACTACCAGAAGTCAATAACTTTGTTTATACCAAAATGGGCGGAGAAAAGCAGTGGAGCTGAGAAAAGTAGTGAAACTGAGATAAATGAGGATAAGTAAGGAACAGAGAGAAAGGCAAGGGTGCGCAGTGAGCAATGAGAAATTGTTACCTTGGCTGTAACCAACTTGTGGGTTGTATTTTGCATAAGCAATGAGGACCCTGAAGAGTTTAGCCTGACCCTCAATGGCCTCTGAGCTCTGTCCCATTAGGGACCGGTGGGTTGGAAAGGATCGCTCTGTGGTCAGATAAGATCAAGCACAGTAAACAACATTAATTTCTTCAACTCGGCCCAAATCATTATTTAAAAAAAAAAAAAAAAAAAAGGTACTGTTTTACTCACCTTGTATTAGCGAATATAAAACCAATGATAAAGATGAGATTAAAGAGATGTAGTGTAACATGTATAATGGCAAAATCAGGGATTAGAGTATGACTGAAATTACTTGAAACTGAAGGCAATATTTGCTTATATTTTTACCCCTGCACATCATAACTTGAAAAAACAGATGTGAAGTGTTTGTAGCCTTACAGATTTGACCTGTTGCTGCTTTTTTTTGGGACATTTGAATATTTGAGATGAGACAAATTTCAATATCAGACAAAGAAAGTAAATGCAATTCCTCAATCATTTATTTTACTGTGGGGAAAAAGCTATCTAAACCAACCTAGCACTACGTGGAAAAATAGTAACAGTGCCCTTTTTTAAACCATGGATTAACTGCTTTTATGAAAGCTCGGTTCAGTTTCACCAGCCACACCTCGGACTGATTAATACCAGACCTATAGAAACACGAAATCCAAAAGGCCAAAAGATATAACTACACATCATCGCTCTAAAATCCAGTTGAGATTGGTGGCGAGACCTTAAACAAGCTATTCATGCTTGAAAACGCCTGAGTGTATCTGAATTAAAACAACTCGGCAAAGAAGAGACTTGGTTATCACAGGGACCTGATGACTGTTTTTACTGGAAAGAGTAGAACAGAAAGTTGCTTATGTGGCATTTCTATTTTCTCACTAAGAAAAGTTGGTTTGGAGAATTTTTTCCAGTTTATAAATGAAACTATTACATCAACATGGAAGCTGTTTTTTGTAATTTACTCAGACTAGATTTGTCTAATGCTAAAATTGGTTTGATGATATAAAACAAGCAAAAACAGAATAAATCTGTAAGGGGTCAAACACTTTTTCACAGCACTGTAGCAGTCTGTCAGGAACAGAGAAAGGCTTTAAATATGTTTTTGCATATAAACTCACGTAGGTCTAGGGCGATCTGTCTGAACAGAGTTATTTCATCGATAGAGTAGCTAGGCTCGGAGGAGCTAGGTTGGTCCAAACCCAGATCATTCTGAGTGTCACCCAGTGTGGCGATCGCAGATAAAATGCCATATTCACTGACGCCCAAATCCACAAGGGGCCCTCGAACTTCAGACAAACATGTCTGTTTAGGAGGGAGCAGGGGGGGAAACAACAGAACAAAATCAATAAACTTCTTGGCTAATAAGAAAAATCTATAATGTTTCTGCTATTAAAGAATAAAGAACAGCTATGAGATCAATAAGTTAATAATGCGTTGTAAAGAAATGGTTAAAAAAAAAAAATTAAAAATCGGAAAACACAAATGGAAAGTTATCATGGAAAAACTGACATTACTTTTGCATGTCACAATGCAAAAGTCTTGTGAGTCTTGTCACAAGCAAGAGCCTTGTGGCTTTGAGGTTTAAAGCTGAAATTTTGAGTCCATGGTCAAAAACAACAACAAAAAAATCCCCAGATCTTCATCCCATCAAGAACTTGAACTTGTGGTCAGTCCTAATAAGCATCTTTGCAAAAAGAAAGAAAGAAAAAAACCAAAAAAAAAAAAAAAAAACAAAACCCCATATTGTGATATATAATTGGACTTATAAGACACAAACAGGTTCCCATCAGCCAGGGTAATAGCCCAGTTGCAATCCAGTAATCTAGGGTGAATTGCAGAATTCTTAACACAAAGAATGTAAGTGCTGTACATATTGATGCTTTGCATCAATATTGATGTAATTCAGAAAAACATTTTGAAACTTATGAAGTGTTTATTTTTAAGCTTCAGGAAAGAAACACTTGGAAAAAAACCCATCTAGCAACAAAGAAGAAGCAGTTTGTAAAAAAAACATTATTTTGAAACCACAATTACACTGTAAAGTATTGTTCCTGATTGTTTTGAGTAAAAATCTTTGATTTCTCCTCTTTTTCTGAGGTAAATAATTTACCTGATAGTTGAAGTCACTAGATTCTCTCAGACCATCAAGGTTAAGAAGGCACTTCCACACTCTCCCTCGCAGGCTTGGAGGAATGCCCATCCTGATAAAACGTTCAATCTGAAAATAATTGCACGTTTAATTACTGACTGGCTCAGATAATTAGGGACGTGTTTTCACTCTTTGTTTGCTAAAAAGAACTAACCTGACTCTTGCAGATGAAACTGGCTCCATTCCAGTAGCTGAGCAGTTCACACAGCTCTTTCACTCTCACCGAGCTCAGCTGGGGGTAGCTGACACAGAAAACATTTGTTGATTAACCTTAAATGTTGTTCACCCATAGCGGTATATCCGTTTATGTTTTCACTGTTTTCCTTTTATTGGAGATCAGTTCATGGAGTTAAAAGGTGCAAGAGGAGAACCCAAAAAACCCTCCTAAAAAGGAAACTCTCCAACTCCTTCTATGGTGATCCCAAGGTGTTCCGAGAGGCCAGAAGGCACATAAAGGTCTTTGACGAGTTCAGGACCCACCTCAACTGACTACTTACAGTGAGAAGGTCAAAAGCAGCTCTACTCTGAGCCACCCTATGGAGGAATTCAATATACCTGCTTGCGTCTGGGATCAGTTTATTTCTGACATGATCCATTTCTCAAGACCATAGGTGAGAGTCATAATGTAGGCAGACTGGTAAATGATGGGCCTCACTCAGTAATCATAAAACCAAACATAAATCTAACTACCCTCATTAAATTTGCAGACAATATCACTACCATTGTCTGAGCCTTGGTACAGAGATAAGAGCCATGTCGTCACGGTGCTGGGGCAACAACTGGCTGCTCCTCAACAGTAAGACCAAGGAACTAACTAGCAAGTTTCAGGCTGCATGGAGAGAGTCAGCTGCTTCAGGTTTAAGGACGATCTGAGCTAGTCAAAATATCACCAAGATGGAGTGACTGAGAAGCTTCAGCATGGAATCCAGAATAATAATCAGCAGGCATGAGCCAGATAGCAGTATCAACATGTACTAAGATTTTAAAAAGTTATAATTTCAAAATCTCTAAAACTTTGTCATATCCTTCACAAGTTCTAAATTCCTTCTATTAAGCTGCCACAAAAGGTTCAGGAATGACCAGCATTTACTTCGGCCTTATGGAACAAAGAACAATACAACGCTGACTCATCTATCTGAGGAAAGACCACTACTAAATTTAGTTGGTATTTGGTCCACAGCTATCTATATCAAAATACAAACAAATGTTAGTATAATATTGTCTTAGGAGCAGTAGGGGTAACTGTTGCTTTTTTATTTTAAACAAAAGCAATCAAAACAGTACACATTTTTTGGATTAGTATTATGATACAGTAGCCTGGTAAAAATCAGCCCATTGTTCTACACTTTGCTTCGTACAGAGGGTCTGGACCATCGGCTATTGATAAACAATAGCTTGCTGAAGGCATGGACTCTGTTGAAGTTTTAAATATTACCCACTCACTAATGTTTGGCTGTGACTTATGTAATGTGCCAGTTCAATGCTATGAAGCTTACCAGAAATTACCTGTGCTGGAAACAACCATTTCCCACTGTGAAGAGAGAAGTGCCAAACCAAACAAGATGGCTGTTACCGTTAATTCAATATTTGGAAGTGTGGCCAACACGGACTGAATGGCTTCATTCACTTCCCTTGCTGTCATTGCCAAACTACAGGCAGACATCAACTCTAAAACAGCACAGAAAATCGACGTTATTGCTCACTACTTCTGTTCACCGATTGGCCCAGTTGAAATTCTACCAGAGAAATCCAGTTCAGTGGGAGATAGCCCAGATGGCGCACTGAAGGGAGATGAGAATCGAGTTGAATTGTGTAGAAAGGCAATGGTCAGGCAAATAATACAGTGAAACCCTGATATTTTTACACCTTTTGTAAAAATACCCTGAGAATCTCATTCTGGACCATGCCTTTTAAAACTTGCAGCAGTTCACCAGTGTTCTGGCAGGCTGCATCGCAGTCCAGTTTGTCAGTTATACTTCTCTGAACCAAAGTTAAAGCAAAGGTGATTAGCTCTGTGGAGTGAATTACCAGGACTGAACTGTCAACGAAGCTAGACCTCTACAGACAACACTGTGGAAAGAAGGTGCAGACAATTAACATTAACCCTTGCCATCCTAGCAACACATAATTATCGGTCCAATATCACCAAGGAGGCACACTGCAAGCTCAAGAGCAGTTTCTATTGAAAAGCCACCAGGATTGAGATTTCTTTTTTCAGCCATTCACAGGGGAACTTGCAGGTGTACTTTGGATTTTGATGAGCAGAACTCAAGAGTCTATCAATTACAGCCCACATCTTGAAGCTGCAAAGCAACCCCAGACTATCACACCTAGACGACTTACAATGCACTCTTGGAGTAAATCTGAAAGGCCAATCACCCCTGGGAGGGTTCGCCACTATTCCATGTTTTCTCCATTCTTGGATAATGGCTCTGTCCGTACTTTGCTGGAGTTCCAAAGTCTCAGAGAGGACTGTGCAGCACCTTTCCAGACCTATTAATGCCAGTGACTGTACTTCACATTGCTCTTGAAATGCTTTAGTTCGAGACATGATGCACTTTTTGAGAACTATTCTGTCTACTTCATGTGGTCAGACAGGCTCTGTTTTATTATATGATTCTCCAAGTCTGGTAGTAATCAAGTGTGGTGAATAATATCTAACTCAGGTTTCCAAAAATATGATTGACATTTAATTCATAATTTAACAGAGGTCAGTTAATTCTCAGTAGGTTGGGCTGGATAGTCCCCCCGCCACCCCGTTAGTAAACAAAATTATTAAACAATTAATTGGGTATTTAATCTGATTATATTTCTCATATTTAAAATCTATTTCATAATCTGAAACATTGAAGTTTGACCAAAAAAACCCCGCAAAAATAGGAAAAAGTGATGGGGCAAACAACTTTTCACAGCACCAATTGAAAAACATTTCATTTAGCTATACCTCAATATTTGCTCACAGGCAAATTTAAAATCTTTAACCTTATTACAAAGGTAATGGCATGGCAGCTATTGGTTTCACGGACCTAAACCAGCGCTCATTTAGTCAAACCTGTGTCGCACCTGTAATCGTGACATCTGTGAAGTTTTTGCTCCCTCCTGTTGGTGAAAGCAAAGCCGAATTCATCAAAACGTAAACTCTCACCGCGCCTTTTATTTGTTGAGCTTCTCCAGCCGGCGCTATTGCTGCTTCTTCTCCTCATTTTCTTTCTTTATTTAAACCTACTTAGTTTTAAAACGATGGCGTCTCTCCTAGAAACGATTCGCTTTGTTCAACAACTGTCAAGCTCAACGGTCGCATTAGGAACGCCCCTAACACTGCGTCATGAAGCGTCATCAAATTATTTTCATGAATGGCAAAATATTATGGTTGAATTGTGATTTATTTGAAACAGTAATTATAGGTTAGAATGATGTAAAATATCTTAACAAACACCTCTGGTTCTTTGTCAGCTGAAAATATCTGGGATCAACCAAGACGTTTGTTCTTATTTTTGAGGGGAGGGGCTGTTATTTTAAACAGATGAAATAAACTCAAAGCACGTGGAAACAACCAATGCTGGTTTCATGAAACTATTAAAGCCCCTCTCTCCGCCGCCCTCCCGGCTGGAAAATGACACGGATCCGGAGCAAGTCACAAGATACCAAAAAGCTGATGGTCATATGTAAATTATATCGTACATTATGTAGGCAGTATTGCGTTTTTTATGTTTCTGAAAGGGTTGAAGAAAGCTAAATTAAGTTTTACACTGTTTGAACAAGAAGAGGTTTTAAAAGTCAAAGAGTGATTTTAAGAAGGGAAAAAAGCGAGAGCTTGTGAAATATTTATTTGCGTTCATCTCTGAAAATATGAATGAACGAAACAATATTTGTTTTGCAATGACAAGATGTATATATCACAAACCAAAAACTGAGAAAAGCAGTTGCGCAACAAACATCTTGCTGAAGAAGAAGTGGTGGAGGTGGTGTTGGGGGGGAGACACATCGGATCTGTCTGTCTGTCCGTCCATCATAGCAAATAGAAGTTAAAGAGGTGGGTGAAAAAATTAGTGCCTAACATGACTTAAACATTATCATTCCAAAGTCATCTAAAATTATGTTCTACCATCCAAAACATGAAGCTTGATCGAAGTACACACAACTTAATTTTTCTTTACTGCTCTGACTCAAACACTAAAACTTGTATAAAGCTTGTCTGTCTGGCCAGTGATGACCATGACCAACAAAGGTTACATCCATTGCCAACAAAAGATAAATGCAGTAAGATTTGATGACACCCATAAAATTTTTTAGGGGGTAGTACTATTTTGGGATGTTAGATGTGATAATCTAGGTTTTAATGCTGAGTAAAGGGGGTAAAGTAAAGATGTCTCATTGGGATGTCACATGGGCATTGCTGCGTGTCTCCACTTTGTATATTGTCTGGTAGCCATCATCCCAGGCATACAGCTGTTTATCTCCAGGGTGATAGTGGATGCTGCTGTGGCTGGTGTAGCGCTTTGGGAAGAACATCACTGGACTCTCATTGCTGCAAGGAGACAACATAGAAAACATAAAACATTTAACCACATTCCTTTAAAATAAGTCATACTGCAGTATATTATCTGAGTGTGCATCATAAACCTGAAGTTTATGGAGAGCTATACCATGACTGCACTCCCAGACTGTGTTGTACACTAACCTGTGAATTGTGTCATGGATGTCATACAGACACTGGATGGTGGAGCGACCTCCATAGCGTGTGTTATAGACCACATAAAGCGTCCCACATATCAGGAAAGCCCCCTCGGCATCGTTACTTTTACACTGTGTGTCCCAGATGTACTCCACTGCTAAACTTACTGGTAAAAACAACAATAAAAATGGTCAAAATGATATCTACCAGACATTGGCAATTCTTGCATAAATGCCGACCTGGACAAACTCATGCTTTTGCCACCCCCCAACAATTAAAATTATTAAATGGTTGGGACAGAATGTAAGGTTGTTCTGCACAAATCATGCAAGCTAGTCTTCCTGTTCTTATCAGCAAGCACATGTATAAAAGCAATACAAATCTTGCTCAGGGTACAACTGAAAAATAAATTATATTTTTTTCATTGTGCTGCCCTCTTTCTAATGCCACCATACACTCTATACAAAGGGTTTATGCACCAAGGGATATGGTGGGGAAAATAAGTGTTCAATCTCCTACTGGTTTCTTATGGTTGCTATTTTACAAAAGTCTCCGAAAAGTTTTTTAGATTCCGTTTAAAAAATGGTTTTGCATGTCGAGCAAAAAAAGATTTGTTGATCCACTTCCATGACTCTAGCATGACTCTAGAACTTGGTGGCAAAATCTATAGGCAAACACAGCCCTAGGACATTTTCTGGAGATGGTCACCAGGTTTTCATGCATCTTGGGAGGGATTTTATCTTACTCTTCTTTACAGAAACTCTCGTAAACCTTTAGGACTCATGGCTGCTGCTGAGCCACTCAAAACTCCTTTAATCGATTGAATTTTGATTTGAGTACAAGTTGAATGCAAGATTTCAATCCATTGTTAACAATCTCCCCCCATGCAGCTGTGGACTGTCCCTCAACTTTCTCATGATCATTCTCTCGGCATGAGCCAAGACCTTAATTGTAGCTCCTAACTGAATTCGACTGATGGTCATTTTACCTTTCTTCCTTCTCCCAATATTTGCTCCAACAGCTTCCTCTAGGTGATCTTGGAGACCATTCTAGCTTTATGCAGCTCTACTGTTTTCTCCCTGATGCCCTTTGACAGCACTACATTGTGGTCTTTGGTCCATGATGGTGGAGAGATTGGAATTAAATAAACTGATTTTGTGTACTCTATGTGTATCTACCAAATATGTGTGCAACATGGATACATAGCTAATCCGTAGGAGCAAAATACTTCTAGTGTTGCAGGGGATTAACTACTTATTTCCCCTCATGTCGTGCCAACCAATTTTAACTTTAATATAACAGATTTTTAAGGTCCTATAAGATGAGGTTTTCTGTCAATTGGTGCCATAAAAACAAACTCAATATATGTAATTGAAATTTGAGAGATGTCTTGGTAAATGGTTTTTTGGTACTTGGTTTTAAAATTAACTGAAGTTCTTTGGAAAGTGTTGACAGTTCTTATTTGGGTGTACACAGCCCTAACTTCAATTAAGTATAAAACCATTTCCACAGTTGAAGGTTGTCACATCTACCTTTGTCTAGCTTGGTGATTACCAGGTTTCCTCCGTACTCAGGATCCGCATAGATAACCCAGAGGCCAAGTTCATCTACAGCCATGTCCAGATAAGTGTTGGGATTGAGGCTGTAGACGGGAAGACTACCGGCTCCAGGAAGAAGGATGCTATCCACCACAGTGCCATTCAGCAGATCCACCTTTAAATGTGACAATAAATAAACTGAATAATGCCAAATGTGCTCATCAACAAAGAAAATGTAGCCTGAGTTTTTTTTTTTTGTTGTTGTTCGTAACAGATTATCCATCCATCCACTATCTTATGTGAGGTCAAGGAGGTAACAGGTCCGGATGTAGAATCCAAACATTCCTCTTCCCTGTAACAGTTTTCAGCTCGTTCTTAAGGATTTTTTGGTGTTCCCAAGCCAGATGGGCTCTACCCTATGCTCTCGTCCTAGTGAAACATGTCAGAAAAACCTCCAAATGTAGAGGCAATCAGAATTCAACTTAATTAGAGGTACAGCTATTTTACCCTGGTGCAAATTCTAGCCACTCTAGAGAAGAAGATTTTTCAGCTGCTTCTCTTGTGATTCTCTTGATCCAGATCTCTTAACCAGAGGTGAGAGTTATGCAAATAGGGAATGTAAACTGAGAGCTGTCCCTTTTAGCTTACCGTACTTGTTTTTCATTATCATAAGATAGAACAGTCTTTGCATGACAACAGAGAAGGCCCCAATCCATCTATCCATCTCATGCTTCACTGTGCCCTCACTTCTCAGCAAGAAACAAAGACCCTTCCACTGAAGGTAGAGACTAAACACTGACCTGAAAACATTATCCAGTCTGACAATAGATTGTCCCAAAAGAAATTGGTTTTATATTTTTTGTGTGTGTGTGTGTGTGAACTGGCTGTCGAAGTGCAATTTTCTCAAAAACACCCAGAGTTCCTGAGAAAAAATTAGCTTCAGTGTAATAAAATTATTTCTTTTGGCACTGTGTTCTCTGTGACCTCAGCTAACACACTGAGACAAAGAAAAGAGCACAGAACTCCCTCTCTGTTGACCATGATTCCTTAAAATGATCAGACTTCAGGTTAACAGCTGCTCTGCAGTTCAACAGATCATCTGTGTGAAATTTTCAGGGTGGTAAACTATGCAGTCAGGGACTGTTCTTAATAACTATAACAACAGAATATGAACCAGCAGTTCCTCACTATCCTGGTTCCTCTTTCTTTGCTTGATGTAGTTCAGCAGAGAAATGCATGAATGACCCATCAGTTTATGTTTAGACCAAAACTTTAAGTGACAAACCTTCAGTATTTCATTAGATGTATCTGCCTTGTGGCAGTACAGGAATCCATTGTAAACCACATGACCTGTGCCCTGCCAGTAAAAAGGCAGCTGCACCTCATTTGCTGGAGGTGTGGAAGTCTTTGTGAAGCTCTTCAGAGATTTGTACTCTAGTATGGTGTTGTTACGGAATCCACTGAACAGGTATACCTGGAAGCGAGAGGACAAGAAGAAGAAGCTCTTCTTAAATAAATAAAGGCAATCTTACTCTATATCTAATTACTTGGGTTTATTTTCAGATTGGCTAATTTCCACTTTAAAGGCAGCAACATCCAAAAAGATATCCCACATGGGTCTTAAAATGAGCCAAAAACAGAAAGGCTGATATGGCTAACTTATGACATACATACAGAAATATAGAGCACAATTAACAAATATAGATCAGCAGGGTTCCTACTCATTTTTCATGTCAAATGTCCATACCTTTCCAGTCATAGAGTTTCGTAAACATAGAACATGCAGACAAACTATATGGAAGCGGATGGATGGATGAACAGATTGGTCAATGGGAAAGTGGATGGACTTACTGATAAATGGATGTACAGATGAATGGACAGACTGGCCAAGAGATAGATAGAACATTTAGAGAAAGGGGAAAAAGTCTGGTAAAACAAATATTCTTCATACCTTATTTTTGTTTTTTAATGCCTACCTTGACATAGAAATTTGTTAAATCAAATTCGTGTGTGAGAACCTTTGATCAGAAGCTTTAATCTTTTGAAGTTTTATTTGCCTCTGACAAAATTTACAGTAACCTTATATTTATTTGAGATTTTTGCCACCATATTGGGAAAATATTGTGTACTAATGATGGTTACATCTACAAAGAAGACATGGAAAACTGAGCTGGGTAGGGATGATAATACTAAACCCAATAGCATAATTATTTTGATTGTAACTGGATAAAGAACTGTCCATTAGCAGCTCTACAGTGAGCATAAGATCGAAAGGACAAATAGTCCCTGTAAGTTTCAGACATTACAGACCTTACTTGATCCTTCAGAGGGGTCTTTGAACCAACATCCATTTGAGTCTCCAGACTTCTTCACAATCTTAAGAGACTTGACTTGACTCAGAGCTGTGTTGCAGTCTGGAGGTGTAACATAAGAATGAAAGAACTTTCTTACAAAAAGAACTTTCTTACGAAAAAAATAATTTAAAAGTTTTATGCATCTCTGTTCATAGTGCATTATTTTCTGGCATTTCTCTATGCAAATGCTGCCTACCGTTCATCACATTTATCTTGGCCTTCTTTTTTATCTGCTCCAGTTCTGCTGCTTTTATTTGTTGTTCTAGCAGTGCTTCCTCCATCTCAATGTTAGACTGAGTGGGAATTTTGTTTTCCAAATATTCCAGCTCCCTTTCCACACGGTCAACACGCACAGAGACACTGTCCATCTGGCTCTTTACTTCTGATCTAAGGAGCAAAAAAAGCATATTAAATGAGTCAGTATAACTAGTTTTATCATTTAAATCATTTAATGCTGTCAGATAATTCAGGCAGGCCTACCTCAAACTGCTGAGTGTGGACAGATAGCCTCTGACTTCAGAAGAGAGGTCGTAGGTTTTCTGGGTGGCACTCATTGTGTTTTGCTCACACAGACTCAGACGCTCCTGATTTTGTTCACACAGTTGGAACAGTGAGAATATAAATAAAATTTTTATTTTAAAACATTTAAACACTACTTAGTTCAAATTTTCCCATTCTTTATTAGTTTTATTTCTAAATATAAAAGCTACTATGACATTAAGTGACTGCAATGTCATTTATTTATCAGACAAATTGCTTTTCAGACATTCGTTGTATTTTTTAAATTTATTTAACCTTTATATAACCAGAAAACACTATTTGAGGTTAAATATCTCTTATTTCCAGGCCAGGACAGTAGCACGGAAATGGTTTTAAATCCAATTTTAAACCTAGACGCATACAACAAATGTAAACAGATTTTAAAAAGCATTTTACAAAAAGATGTACTTTTTTACAAGTTCTTTAAAAACCCTTTAAAAGTGTTTAGGGAGACCAACTTCTGGGGACAAAATCAATTAATCTGTGTTGTTAAAGTTGCCATTGTGTTATTTCTCCTTTTTGTTTTGGAAAAATAAATAGCCATGTAACATTTCAAATGAAATTAGAGAAAATTGCACAAAATATAGTATTTGAGTCAGAAGAGTGAACACATTTTAATCAGTAAGAAATACTTTGGTCACTTTATTACTTAACCTTGCTTAACCAGAAGCTGATTCTAACAAAAATTACTAAAACATAGTTTATACATAATTTCTTAGCGTTAATCTACTTCTATTCTACTGTTACCCTCTTTTATTCTGTATTATACCAATGAGATTAAAATGTATTAATAATATTGGCACTCCACATATCTGGGTTAAAAAGTACTTCTCAGATTTTAATAAGTGTGTATAGTTTAAAAAAAATCTTCATAGCACTAACCCAGATGTCATTGGCATTTCCCAAGCCCTGTCTTAGGTTCTCTTTTGATTATTATCTATTTCCTACCTCTAGGACACACTTTTCAAGACATATTTTGTTCTTTTTTATGTATACAATGGGGAGACCCATATAAATTTTTCCACAAAGACTATTTCAACTTTGCCACCTTCTTCCCTTCCTTTATCTGAGAAGTTGCATTCAGAGTGTTATATGGTGTCCTCCAGTATCTTTATTATTAAAGTGAGTCCACTTTTACTCCACTCTCAAAAACAGAAAAATTGTTCATTTAAGAATCAAAAGGATCGGGTCTGTATTTTAGCATTTCACATACAGTATCCTGTATTTTTCCATGCATAAAAAACTGATTGCAAGATATTCTGTGTTGGTTCATTCAGATTCCTATAACAGGAGGACTTAATAAAAAACAACTGAAAGGATGCCAAAGCATTGCAACCAGATGACAGTAGTGAAATTCTAAGAAAACACAAACTCTTTGAAATCAAGAAAAATGTCCAATGTGGAATAAATATTGAAGGAAGCAGCTTGTTGAGGGAAAACTATGTAAAAAAAAAAATGAACTCACCTCCATCTGAACAAGCCTTCTCTCCAGGTACTGGATTATGAAGGCATCTTGGGAGGAACCCTGGCTCTGGACTGATCCTAAGGACAGTAACAGAGATACAAGAAACAGCCAAACCATCCTCCTTGATGCTACTTCGCAGTGTATCTCAACTCCCTCAACGTTTGTAAAAAAAATAAAAACCTAAACTGCTGCGACGTCTTCAGAAGTTTTGCCCTGAAATGAGCTGTAACAGCAATAAGATTCTTCCTAAAACTTGTATAAAGCTTCAACAAAAGGAGCTGGCTATCCTTAAAGAAAGGCAGCTTCAGACACTTTATAACATTCGTCGTGTACAAAGAGCAGTTCTTGATTCCTTGCCTGCCTGACTTCCCTTTCTTCTTGCTGTTGTCAGACTTTCAACTCATGAACTTTCTGTTTGTGTTCAGTTGTTGGATCCAACTTTCCCTCACCCACGATCCCTCCCAGTTTCCTTCACTTCCCGTCTCTCTGCATGCCTCTCTTTCATTCTCCACCTCTCCAGATTTTGTGCATTTGTGGTATGAAAGAGGAAGCCAATAGAGGAGGAGAGGGGGAGACAGAGAGTGAGCTAGAAATAACCAAAACTTTCTGATCCATTTAGAGGTCTTTGAAACTGGAATACTCCCTGGATAGTTTATGGGCACATCCTCAGTTCCACGCAGTTGTGGGAATACAAAAGGAGTTAGCTATAGGAAGTAAATTACATTTACATGTACAAATAATAAAAAAGAGATCTTCATAAAACTTTAAATATATACCACTATATTTAAACAAAAATATTGGCAAGGCTGCTTTGCACATTTTTCCCTCCTACACAAACTATGGTAAAACATGCTAATATGATTTTTTATTTCACTTCCCATCTGTTTCACTGCACATCTAACAAGAACATTAATTGTGCCTTGTAATAGTTGTTCCAAAACTTTTAAAGGATGGAAATTGATACTTAACATGACAAGTAGTTTAATAAAAACTTGAAACTGAAATGGAAGGGGTTGTTATCAGCCTGGCTTCTGTTACTTCTGGTCCTGATGATGGTCTCTCTGATTTAGATCCAAAAGTTGTTACTGCCTTTGAAGATAATTGTTGACTAGCTGCTGCTTTAAGAAGAAGGGGAAAAAAAAAAAATCTCCATCTGGAGGATTTTAGAGCTGGCTGAGACCATTTCCTGCATTGTCTCAATGGCAGGCAACATCTGGTTGCCTTTTCTGATGCAAAGATATGGGTTCAAATAAAACAGTGAGCTCTGATTAGAGAGAATGAGAACAAAGCAACAATAAGAGAAGACAGAAGAAGTGGTAGTAAACTCACAAAGCAAAACGTATTTTCTTCTGTTCATCTCCATTTCAAAACTTAAATATTTTGCCTGTCTTTAATGAATATCACTGTGCTACCACTAGATGGCGGTACATCCCAGAAGAACTGCCACAGGGACCAACAAAGATGGGCCTTACAATGTGACTGCTTCTCCCACAATACCCATAACAACCACCTTTTTGCCCAGCCTTTTACCTGTGGTCTGTAATAATAAACATTCACTAAATTACAGGCCTAATAACAAGTAGAGATTTTTTCCACCGCATCTTCAAATCAAAACCTGGTGGTTTAATATCTTTAGTCTCATCGAAATGTATTGGAAACAATCAAAAAAATTCAATACAAACTTCAAATCAGGAGCATTGGTCTCAATTATTACATAGCTGAGGGTCAGATCTTTTATCTGCAGATATATTGTTTGTATGCAGAGACACACAACTAATTCACCACTAAATTACAATGAATATTTCCCCTGCTTCAAACTTCCATTACATTTGCTACTTCATATCTGCAGAGAACACTGATGTGGTCATAAACTCATAAAGTCTGTGGAAAGCCAGTAAATCTACCAAGGTGAGCACTTGTCATGAGTTTATCTAATTGAGAATCACTGAAAATAAATCTGATTCTTCACATCTGTTTAAATATCAGAGCTAAAGTTTTGCGCTTGTTCTGAATAATCAGATTACTCACACCACTACACATTTACATGTATGTAGACACACACTACATACATAAACAAAGAACGAGATGTAACCTCATGAAATATTCAAGACGGTTCACAGAGGAGTGCTATAAAATATCCATGGAGTCACAGCAGGAGATGTGACTGAGCTCACATCCGTAAGTGACAGCGGGAATCCCAGGAGCAGCAAATGTGCATGAGAGTGCATAAATGAAAGTAAGTTTAATAGACATTTTTGAACTTATTTTAAATGTAATATATTTTTGTGTTTATTCTCTATGTACATGTGCAAGGGTCTGTGTAACTTTGTGTACTTTTTTCTCTGTGTAGCTTTTTGATGTACTAATATATGCATGTGTGTCAGAAAATGTAAACAATGTGTCCATGTTTGCTACCAAGTATGTGTGAGTTCATGTGTGCTTGAATTACTGTGTCTTGGTGATTGAGTGAGTGATGCCAGCCTTCCGCCACCCTCTGTCTTTTGACCTTTCCACCAGTCTTTGTGTTTGGCAGATGATGAGTTTTTAATGCCAGCCCAAGCAGACAGGCACTATATCAATACAACGGAGTCTGAAGAGCATGGACGTCAAACATGGAAAAAAGCCTTTTTATTAAAAAAATCAAAGTAAATATTTCCTTTTTTTCCATGAGAAAATAGAAATAGTACAGCTAAAATCCAAAGATACAATAGAGAGGGCTGTTTTTTTTAAAGGTAATGCCTACTCTAAATGATTAAATGTGAGACCCACAACAACTCAGTGCTTTACAACCCAAACCATGCATTTTTACCTTATCAGTCTAAACCTTCAAATGTGAAAGAGAAGTAAAAAAAAAAAAAAAAAGGTGAAGATTCATGGAGGAAAACTGGATGGACTGTTGAAAAGACTGTCAGTAACATGTTCTAAAACCTACCAAGCTCAGTTTCAGTAGTTGCACCCAAGCTTGAACGCCACCAGTCCTGTAGAATCAAGAAATCACTTAAATGTAATCTGTCTGTAAGCGTGAACTAGGTTAAAAGATCTTAAAAAGTAGCGGGTTTATCCCTTCCTAAAGAAATTCAACAACAGATGAGGAAAAAAAGGCAATGACACCTCTCGGTCTGGAAAGGGTTACAAAGCCATTTCCAAGGCTTTGGAACTCAAGGGAACCCGAGTGAGAGCCATTTTTCACAGATGGAAAAAAATTGAACACGGACTCTCCTAGAAGTGCCTGTCCTAACAAAATTACACTCAAATGGCATCAATGTCCATAAGGTCACACAAGAATGTAGAAAAGCATCTAAAGCACTGCAGACCCATCTCACATTTCCAAAAGAAGACATCTGATGAGCCCCACGACTCTCAGGAAATTATTCTGTGCACCGTCAAAAAAATGTTCAAGTAAAGTACAAGTGACTTTATTTGTACTCGTAGGTAGATTTGGTCTGCAGTCATGAGTCACCCATCCTCACATACACATTTCAATAAAGACACCATAGACAATGAACACATAAAAAAGCATAAATGCAGAAAGTTAGAAGCAGAAGCGGGTTATAAAATGTAAATTCAAAGAAAAACATAAAATGATGCATCATAATGGCCATTGATTAATCTATTGTGCATTTGTTTCCTGGTAAATTGAATGTTTACCACATTTTTGAATATTCCACAATTATAGGATCATTTTTTTTCTTTTTCATCTCTACTCTAGTTCCAGTGTCTTAGTAAATGATCCATCTGTTAACAGTAGCACTTCTGTCTGTTAAATTGTAATTTAGTCGTTATCACAGCCTCTGAATTTACCACAAACCGGTGACATCTGTTTGCCACCTCACCTTTCCCATTACATACAGAAACATCTTCTACACACCATAGCTCTTCTTGTTTGGAACAGTATTTCACAATTACTACTTGACCTTTCCTTTCTGTTCTCCCTCACTTTGTCATTTAGTCTGTTTCTCTCAGACTCGGTGGGTCACCGGGGTTCCTGTGGCTCCACTCTTAAAAATTTCATTAGCAGGATGCTCCCTGGTGCAACAGGCCATGATGAATGCCATGTCAACCCCAGGTATTTAAATTAATTAGGGCTTAACACAAGTGCAAGTCATTGTTCAATCCCAGCAGCATTTCTAATGTGAGAAGCACAAGTCTTGCTCTTCCATTCCTGATTATTCAACTACTTAAGTCAGCATTTATTGCAGATCTGAGAGTTAAGATGCACTGTAGGCATGAAATTGACAAACCTTGAAAGGTTGTAATTAAAGCAAACATAATAAGGAAACAATATGGCTGCATCTTCAAAGAGAGATTTTTATGCTAAGAAACTGGTGATTTATTACCTTGCATTTAACAAGATATTTCCCTGCAGTTTATTCCAGCTCTTATAATTTAAAAAAAGTAATTTTAAAGGTGCTGACCAGAGCTGCATTTTCTTTCATCAGCAGTAAAATTGTAACAAAAACACAGCTACATATTAGAATAAATTTTCACTGCAGAATTTCACAGAAATACAGTTTTTAAAAAGTTAAATGGCAAACACTCTGTCAGAATCTGTCTATTCCCACAGAGTGTAAACCTGGGTTACTGGCATCATATTTGGCAGGATTGGAACGAAAAAAGCAAGGATAAAAGTATAAAAGGATAAACAGTGAAGTTCAAGGTGATCAACTGGCTTTAATAAACCTTTAGGTGGACAAGAGACTTCACAGATTACCAGTCTTCTTTACCAAGTTTGTCTTTTACACCGAGGAATGCAACTTAGATGAGTAATGCACTCAGGATCAGACAGAACTGTGATTCATTTAATATTACATTTTCAAGCCAGGCATTGACTACAACTATCATCAAGCCATGATGGCTACTGTTGTTGATGGTGAAGATGAGGCATTGATAAGGACAAATCTATTTATTTTCCTGCAACAAGTTTTCTGACTGATTTGGTTTCTGTGCATGTTTGCCATATCATGCTTTATTATGATCCTGGGGTGGCTGTCTTTCTTCTTTGTGTTTATTTCTTCTCAACTCTCCCCCTCATCCCTTTGACTGTTGATTCTTGCTGTGCGCTGCTGCACTGTGCTTCATACGTACCTAAAGGCCAATCATCTAATCAAACTCTCATCTTTAAAGGATTTGAGAGATGGCCACTTGGTGCCTGATAGTCACCTGTGCAGTGGTAATTAAGGTCATTAGCATGTCTCTCCTCTCAATGCGTTCATGTTGGTTACTATATATCCCTATAGATTTTTAAAAAATTACATGGACCCTACCTAAAGACTCCACTGGAGAGTTCCTCTGAACCTCCATCAGACCTAAACAGTTTTCACGGTTACCTACCTCCAAATGTGATGGTTCACCACACATCTTTCCTTCTAGTCAGTATCACATAAATCACCTGCCAGAAATGACATAATTCCAGAAGCCCTTGTCTTTGACTAAGTTATCTCTGGCAAACTAAAGTTAAACTTGTCTGTTTTTGTTTGTACAGGCATGCACCTTCATATCAACAGCAGCAAGAGCCAGCTGAAGACTTCAATAAGTTTCTTGTGGTCTGATTTTAGGCAGAAGTTGCTTAAAAGTTAGTTGTTTTAAAGTTCCTCCACTTGTACATTATTTTCTATATAGTGAAACAACTCATCTCAAATGATTTTTTTAAAACTCTTGAAATCTCTTACCAGAATTGTAAGCTGCTACATTTTACAAGTGCTCAGAAAGTGCTATTTTACTAATTACCATGGTGTGCACTCTCATGTCAATGGTCAGGAGCACACTAAACTAATTGTCTGAGGTTTAAACAGAGCAAACCTCCTTCAAAGTTTGGAGTAACAATGCTCTAATCTCAATGCTCTAATCTCAATGCTCTCAATCAATGCTCTATATGTCCAAATATGTCAGAAAAATTAACAGATTTTTATAGCATATCCTAAATTTACCTACATCTGTCCGCTGTGGAGCTGGGATACCAGTCCTTGGAGTCTAAAAGAAAATAACTTCTTCCTCACATATTCTCCAAGTACATCTGGATCAACACGTAATGTGAGAAACAATTACAGTAGCAGTGCAATTTAGATTACCACAATAGCGAATTAAGATGGGATTTTCCGGATGTCCTGGCTGAATTAAGCCTCGACTTAGTTTCACAAAAGCAGTAGCACATAAGTTATCATGGCGATTTATCCTGTGCAGATATCCTGCTCCAGACCAGGCTAACAGCCAGTCTTAGTTAATCTCAATGCCTTATCTGTTCAGTCAGTGGTCACGCCGATCAGAAACCAATGTGTTTTCCCAGTGATTCTGTTTACTTGTCGGTCTATTTTGGTCTTTTTTTAAAATCAGCCTGCATTAAAATACCACTGATTACCACCGGCTAATTACGCATTCAGTCAATCTGCTATTGTTGGCTGTTGTAGCGGTAGTGTTTCCTTTCTTGAATTTAAAGTGCTTCAATTTCTCATAATTCTCCATCAAAATATGTTGCTCATTTGGTATTAGGTATGGCACATGCAGTTTATCCATGAAGCATTAGTTAATCTGCGATCAATCTCATGGTCTCTTGAGGAAATCTGTGGACACTCATTTACCTGAATTACTTAAACCTGGCTTGACATAGCCGCACTTCCTGAGCCTGGTTTGGTATTCATGAAACGGATAAAGCCAGGATGAACTGATCACGTTATGTCAAGCCTAGCTTTATCTCTTATCCTCAATTTCTGAATCCTGCTTTTGTGAAACAGCCCTCTGGTGGTGCCCTTAGGATTTTTGACCCTGGGCAGATTCCACATTCCCAATATCCAAACCATCACCACTTTCAAATGCTATTAAAGGGGTCCTATTACACAAAATTCACATATTGCACATTTTTATACTTCCATTTGGGTCTCAAGTGCTTCTAAACACAACCCAAATGCTTAAAAAAAAAAAAAAAACACCCGGCCATTTTTGGCAATAAGTTTATGATTTTTGGTGTCTGGAAAACAAGCAATTGTTATAACCTCCTGATTGTTGTATCACAATCCACAGGCACTGCACTATTACCTATAGCAACCCCAAACCCTCACCTAGCAACCCAAGCAGAGCTCAAGAATGATTGCTCAGCTGGCTTTTACGGCTGTATGCACTGTACAATGGCTGCTGGAGGTGTTTTGCTGTTGACTTATCATTCAGAAACAACTTGCTGCATTTTTGTTGGTTGTTCAGGAAGCTCTACTTCTGCTTTTGGGTCTGATTCAGGATCAAAGATGTACAGTTGTATAATTGCATATCTGTTTGCAGCCATTTTCATGTTTGAGTGTAACTGCTGCATTGGGGGGGGGCGTGGCCAGTTGCAGCTTGTTTGGATTTAAAGTAACAGGAGGCCCTAAAATAGCTCAATCTGAAAGTAGCTCAAAATAAGTAGAACTAACCAGAATGAAATTTCATTATCTAAGAATAGTTTTGTGCAAAAAATGTAATGAACATATATGGCATAGCCCAAAGATCTATCCTAACCTGTTCATTGAAGCATAATAGGTCACCTTTAAGCTGAGATATTAAATTATTTTCACTTTTTCAAAAGTGTGAATAGACACTGATTGATTGTAGTGTCTGTGTAACTGTGAATAAGCTCACCACTGTGTTACCTTTAAGGGTAATGCATCGGAAGTTTTTTTCTGTGTGAAATTTGCAAATTGTCTCTTTGACTGTACATTTTCTTTAGTAACCCTTGATTTCCTTTTCTCATTTCAAGAACCTGCATGTTAGGTCGGTTTTTATTAATGGTACAAGGAATGAATTTATATAGTGCCTTTCCATTCATACCGCCCACTTAAAGTTCTTTACACTACAAGCACATTCACCCACTCACAAAGGTGAACATATTTATACAACAATAAACAGATCAGTAGGCAAACTGGGTTTAAGTCCCTTGGCAAGGAACACACTGGCATGTGGACACTGGAATCAAACCTACAACTTTCTGATTACAAGCTGACAATTCTATCACTGTTCCACAGTCTCCCAAGGCTATAAGAAGGCCATAATTGCTTGCATGCATGTTTTCTCATTTTTGTGTTACACCAGTTTGGACCAGTTTTGAACTCACTTCCTGCCTGACAGGAACCTGGGAAAAGTTCCATTCTGGATATAAGTATCATGAGTAAGTATCATGTTCAGCATCTTCATACTTTGTATACTTCATACACACTACTACTTTTCCACCAATTTAACTTAAGGAAAAAAATCTAGATATTTTTATAAGTTCTTTAAAAAATTCTCAAATTTCCTATTGAGAATTGTTAGGACTTCTATTTATGTTGGGTTTTATATTTTTAGATTTTTTTTTCACTTTGGTCCTCCTCAATACATCTTCAGACATGATTAAATATAGCTGTTCTGTTAAGGTTCAGGCTCTAGGCTCTTATTTATGTTGTATCTACCTGCAACAAGCAGCTGTTTTCAATTAAAAAAAAAAATTAATTACTTATCTGTACATCAGTTGTCCGGCACCACTTGGCAACCAAAGTAAGCAACTGGTAAATGCAAAGGTGCAAAAACAGGATATAATTCTGACTTATTTTCACTTGGTTGAAAGATGAATCATCAGAGTTACCTCGTATCTGCTGGATGTGCTAATTAGTGAATGTTTGCTCACATTTTTTTTAGATAAGGATATAACAGGGTCCTCTGTATTGTTGCACTGTCTGAAGGTAGTCAATAAAACCAATTAGAGCACATTCAAAGAAGAAGCTCACAATAAAGTGAGTCATAAAAGCCACATGCTGATAATTATAGCCAAAAGCATATAAGCTGCTGGCAAAAGTCTTCAGCAGGAAATTTAACATCTCATTCATTCATTCATTCATTTGATGCTTGTGTAAAAGAAGACACTAATGGGATCTTTTTTGTTTGTACAAGAGTAAAGGATAGAAAGCAAGCACAAGGTAGCTGAGCATGTGGTCAAAAGTTACAGAGGAGTGATGAGGTTTTTTTTTTTGTTTTGTTTTGTTTTAATCGAATACCAAATTCAGGCATCAGTACTTACAAAAATGTTCACCCAAGACAATTGTAGAGACTGGAAAGTCTTCAGTTAGAATAGGGATTCACTGAAAATTGTGTCTGTTATCACTAGGATCAAAATAAAAAGCAGTCCACACCTACAAGCTTTTCAATCTGTCATGAGCTTTACAGGTGTTCACAAAGGTACTGCACAGGCAAAGGTGCAGCTGGTTGGGATGAATGGGCAATCTGCAGCAGCGTCATCTTATATGTCATCTACACTAAAATTTCCATTTTAAAACAAAACCACACAGCGTTTTATGGCAGTAGTCATAGACCAAAAGCTTAGAGACCTAACAAACTAGCACTCTACTAATTCATCCATCCATTCATTGTTTATACTTGCTTATCCATGCAGGGCTGGTGCCTGTCTTAGATGGACTTTGGGTGAGAGGCAGAGTACACCATGACCAGTCCATTAAAGGTTAAAACCGAGACACAATTATTCACTGACACACTCACGGGAAAGGACAATTTAGACAGACCATTTACAGAATATGCATGTTTTTGGATCGTGGGAGGAAGCCGTAGTACCCACACCCACAGAGTGAGAACATGCAAACTCAATTCAGAAAGATTACAGACCAGGATTTGAAACCAGGACATTGCATCTGCAAGGCAGCAGTGCTCCAACAACTTAAAAAGACCCTGAAATTCTAGCTGCATTGATCCAGATTCTTGCTCTTAATCTGACCAGCATTGTTACTCTGATCTGCACAGGTGTTCACCAGCACTCTCATTCCTCCAAACAAACTGGAGGTACATTTGATTAGAGTAGTTACTGTTGTTGCCATCACAGCTATACATCCGTTCAATATATTTCTGTCACAATTATTAATTAAATTAAGAAAACCATGTTTTATTTTTTTTTAAAAACTAAACAGTCACCTTCTGAAGTTTCAGATGACAGGTCATTGCTCTAAATATGGTAGTGCCTTTCTATTTTAGCGTGGTTTCAGAAGTTGTACTGTGTCAGCATAGTGCCTTTAAACTTACAAATCTGCTCTCTAAAATAGTCAAAAGGACAAATGTGAATTATTTATGGCAGTACTGTAGAGAGTTGTAGGTTTTGTGGGACTTTGATTGAGCATGCTCTTTAATGATACTCATGAAAAAACTGTCCTGAGAGGGCGCCATTATCAGACTGTAGACAAAGAAAAGAAAAATCCTGTGTCTTAGCTCTGTGATTCCCTGAACCATTCACGGTGCTGAGAGAAAATGACCTATACCAAACATTCAAAAGTCATTCATCATGTCACTATTGCCCTAAGCTGTTTTTTTGCATAACACATATTCTGCCTAACATGAACTTTTGCATTTTTTAGCTTATTTATCACCCTGAAACCCAACACATTCGAGGAGAGAGTTTTACTCTCTGCATAATTTTCACAAATTTCTGACACTGTGGTGCTAAAATTCACAAATAATTTCCTGACATTACTAACAGAACACCTGGCCGCAGTGCTCACAACATCTTAAGCAATGATCTTCATTCTAATAAGTAATACCTCTGAAAACTGTTTACAGAGGTGTTAAGAATTTGGAGTAAGCAAATAAAATGTTTCTGTCATGTCTGTTTTTATCACACCCCTTTTATTCTTTATCCACTTTAAGTTCTAATGCACTTTCCAAGGTTTTCTGTATCTCACATTTCTTAAAATATGAGAAAGTTAGGAATAACACCTTCAGCAATCACTTCTCTGCAGCAGAGGTTCTGAAAGCACAGAGATTTCAGATATGTGTTGGAAGGGAATAGAATTGTGTCATATAGCTATTAAAGCTGGAAACATTTAGTACACTGAATTGAACACATTCCTATTGTCAAACAAATGGGATGCCTCTTTAGAAAGTGAAACACTAATACACTTTCTAATCAGATGATAAATCAGATGATACAATAGCAAGGCACAGAGGCACAATGTTTTGCATAATGAGTGGTGATTGAATGAAAGGTTTGAAAAAAAGAATGGATTTCATCATCCAGGAGGAAGCTCATAGGTTTCCATAGAGACTAGGGAAGGAGATTTAACATTGTATACATACAGTAATGTAGAAATTGTAAGGTCACAGCTCAACTTTACAAATGCACAAGAGCTGCATGTACCATATGAACAGCAACACACAACCATTATTTATAGGGTGACCTTTATAGCTTTTTGCAGAGTTGCAAATCAAAGTATGAACAATAGAATGCCTTCTGTCAAAAACAGGAAAAAAGTTATTTTCCCAGGTGGATCTAACTTGAAAGAGGAACCCTGTTTTTTTCATGCTACTATGCAAGATAAACCTAAACCTTTTATTCAGGCCTGAGGGAAAATACATGGACTGCACAGTGGCGCAGTTAGTACTACTATTGCCTTGCCACAAGAAGGTCTTGTGTTTCGAATCCCGGCACTGGGTCTTTCTGCATAGAGTTTGCATGTTCTCCCTGTGCAGGTTCTCTCTGGAAAAATATGACTGTTAGGTTAATTGGTCTCTCTAAATTATCTTTAGCTGTGAGTGTGTGCATGCATGGTTGTTTGTCCTGTGTGACTCTGTTACCCTGCGATGGACTGGCAACCTATCCAGGGTGTGCTCCGCCTCTCGCTCAATGACAGCTGGAGATAGGCAAGATGTGTAGCATTTCTCAAGCCTTCACTGATGCAGCGCTCCTTCAAGTTGCACCCAAACACAATTCACTATTAGCGACAAATCTGTTAGTCGGGCCTTGCTGTTCCATGTTAGTGCTGTATTTTGTCCTCTCTGCGGCTGCTTCCATGATACAAACGTCCACTGAAATGCTCCCAGTTTGCAACAAATTTGTTCAGGTTTCCAGTTTGTGGCTCACTTCAACAAGACTCTCCAGCTAAAGGAAGATAGTTTAATTTGCACTCCACTTGACAGTTTGATTGACAACAATGCAATACCTCCTGAGAATGATTCAAAATCTAAGAAATCCCCTCAGATGTGCCTCTGTCAGCAGCAAACAGGATGAACCTACTCAACACAGGGTGGCGCCAACTCCTCACTAACTGCACATGCAAAAAATGCAACACAAAACTAATTCAGTGGACACTATTTTTTTTCTAAATTGCCGCTTAGGTGTTCCCCTCTAATGCTGCCCTGGGCAATTGCCCACTTTGGATAGTGATCTGGTCATTAAGGGCTAAAACTAATAGCAATGTTGCTTTACAGACATTAAGGAACAAGAGAAAAATCCATCTGTCCAGAAATTTAGGGAAAAAACAGCTAAATGTAGTAATACAGATATGGATTGCGACTACCCAACATTTCCCCTCAAGTATTATCAAATATATTATTGTCTTGCTAATCCTAAAATATAATCTGATGATAAATTATGCCGATTTTTATGGTGAAAATTCTGTTTTGGGTCATAACTTTCGATAAGTTATAATGTAAATTTGGAAAGCTAATAAAAATATTAAATGTGTTTTTAACTAAATTATGTTCAAAGTGTTCACTTATTTTTAACCATATGTGTATATTGTATTTTAAAATTAAACTTACAGAGGGCAATTAAATGTTAATACTTATTGATTGGTGTATATTAAGTGTGTTATACTGCCTGTTTATTTTGTTAACCAGAAATGACCCATTGAAATTTAAAATATCACTAAAACAGTGTCTTTAGTGCATGCAGTATATTTATACAAATAATACCTAGGTGTATATGAAGTTGGAGACATGCTTTATCCTCCTTATTTCTTTACATCTCAGGTATCTTCTTTTTTTAATCAGGATGCCATATTATTTGTTTCTCTTATTACATTGTATGCTTTAACAGGCATGCAGCACACTCTGAAACAATTGCTTCTACTTGATTCAAGAGGAAGTACATTATACTTATAAAAAGATAATCAAATTATGTAACATTTAGCGGTATGTAATGTGTAGTCCTTTATTCTAAGGTTGCTTGTCTGTTGATTTATGTTCATCATCAGATGGATGTATAAATAGCAATAAAAATCAAACAGAAGCACATAGTTAAACACAAAGAGCTGCACAAGAGTCATATGATGATACTGTATCTTGGTCATCACAGCACTCTGAGTGATGAGCAGCGAGTACAAGTTCATTCCAGTGTGAATATACAGGAAACCACACCCTGGTAATGAGCAAATGCTCCTATTCTTTCATGCCTGAAGTGAACACAACCAGCAGGCGATGCAAGATAAGGAAGTGTGCTGCGTCCAAGTCTCAAGTCTTTAAGGGGCTAGGTCCAAGTCAACTCTCAAGTCTCTAATGAATGAAATATGTATATTTTTTTATCTACAGCACCTTTAACTCTGTATCACTGTTAGTGAAGATTCCAACCTTTGTTTATACTCAAGCCTAAATTGCAAGCAATTAATAATTATCTTTCAATCTTTCAACATTTATTAACAGCTATATTTTACCCTTTTAATATTTATTTCACTATCCCAAAAATCTGCTAAAAACTGATTGATATTATTTTGAAAATTGTAATATTTATTCTATTAGAAATGTCAATAGGCATTTATAAAAAATAATAGAAAGAGATTAAAACCTGCTAATGCTAAATTTCTGAATGACTCAAACAAAATGCTTCTTTTCTTTCGAGTGACTAAGTTAATACCTGTTTATCCCTTTGTTTCCTATTGTCCACTCCTTAATTATATTTTGCACTAAATATGGTTTGAAGGGTTCTCTTCTCACACTGAGCTGGTGATGTTAACAATGGCAAACTGTTTTCAAAATCCACATTTAAAATTTTTGTTCTCAATTCTTGATGCTAAAAATGCTCAAAACAAATGTATCATGAAAGGACATCCTTTCACATCTATAGCTCACATACTGGCTTCCTTTCTCTCTTCATTATATTAGATAAAAACTGTTAATAAGACCCAAGTCTCAGATCAGGAGTTCAAGTAGCGTCTCAAATCTTTAGGTAACAACTCTAATTTGAGACTGAAGTCTTTTGTTTTTGGAACTTAGCTGCAACTTGAGCCAGAGTCTCAAACTTGAGTTACCATCTTGGCAGTAGGGTTCCATTGTGATTAAAACTGAGCAGATTTCCTATCGGACTGCATGACTTTTTCAGCTGTATCATACCTGAGTCTCTTTAATTGCCTTGCCTTTGTGCTTTCTTTTATCTGGTCTACTTTTATTTACTTTTTCCCACTTTAGTTTAATTGGTAAAACATTCAGAAAGTTGTCTTTAAACAATTCGCTTCACCAGTGCAGAAAGGGAAATGCAGTGCTTGTGTTTCTTTGGTAAAGCATCACTAATTTCTTCTCAAAACCTCCAGATTACAGGTGTTTGCAGATTCATGACATTAATGCCTGAACAGCCTGCTGCACTAGTTCGTGTAGAAGCAGTTTCTGCAAAACACCCAGTTAAGTAGAGCGTAGCTCTAGAATGTTGTCTGGCTGCAACATTATGGGAAAAAGAACAGAAATGAATCCACAACACAAGAAATGTAGCATGAAAATGAATAATGAAATTCAGTTTACATTCAGATAAGGAAACATTTCGTTTCTGCTTAATGTGTTTCTGCAAAGCAATTTCCTCACACTCTAAAATGTTAAAGTAGCCAAATGATTTGACTCTGACTTGTAGTTTTTAAAGGAAATGCAGTCCATTGAGAGTAGTGTCATTGGTAGAAGAAAATAAACCAGATTCATTATCATTTTTAGCCAAAGTGAACAGGAGGCAGTCCACACTCTTTGATAATTTACAGATAAAGATGTCTTAAAGAACTGTCAATAATATTTCTTTAAATTATGAGCTGGCAGGAAGAAAAGCTTATTTTTGACACAAAACAAAGCTCTTTGCTATGCGGGAAAGGCAAGGTGTTCAATTTGTGGTCAATAAGTAGCAAAATAAAAATGTAAATATTGTCCACATTAATATGTAACATTTACATAAAGTCAACACAGTGCAGGACTAAAACCTAAAATTCAGAAATACATCTAGGAGAAGAATATCCCAAAGGAGAGCTGTACTAAAAGGAAGATGGAAAAGGAAGACAACCGGCTCAAAAGATTCAGAGATCATTTTATTGTATTAAGGGCAATTCAAAGCAGATGTCTTGGTTGAGTCAGGGAATGGCTAATAGGAAAATCTAATTCAATTCCTGTCTGGATTACATTAGAAATTTTCTCTCAGGCATAAAAAAGAACCTTTCAATTCTCTGTGTATACCAGACACTGGAGAAAATGTCCAGATAGGCTCAAGTTTTTCCAGGAAATACAGAAGTTGTTATTTTTAAAACACAAGTGTTCAAGCACACACAAATAAATGTAATTTTTATTGTTTTATTAGAAACATAATAACATTTCACAAATGTTAAAAACTAAAGGTTTGGAGGGAAAAACTGCAGAACAGTCAGATGCAGAGAAAAGCTTCTGTAACTGTAGAGTGGATATGACTGCTGTTCAAATAAGCAGAGAATAGAATTGAAACAAAGAGGTTTTAATGGTTTCTGAATGCAGTCATATGCAGAAAAACTAAAGGATCTTGATAAAAGGAAATTATTAGATTGCACAGAACTGAACTAGGGACAGTGTGCACTGGTACAATCAACATTATCATGTACCAGCCAGCATAGCTTCAACAAAACCTGCTCCAATGGCTTTTATTTATATTTTTTAGTAAAATTAATTAGATGAAGGTTGCAACCTGGATAAAATCCTGAAATTCAAATTCAGTAGTAATTATGTTACAAATTGTACATCAAGATAAGACATGATTTTTCTTGTACTGTAAGTTTCATCATGATGAGAAGTTGTGACTACCCTATGATTTTTCAGCTGTTTTTTAAAGCTCTACATGTACTGCAGCTTTTTGGGGATTTTTGCTATGAAGATGAGTTATCTGCCAAATGAGTTATTTTAGCAGTCTTCTCAAAATTTCTTCCTAGCATTTTAACAATAATGTGATTTAAGGTTCATTTGATCTGTAGGAAGGTTGGCCACGAGGGATGGGGTGAGGGTCATATTCACACATATTCACACATGTTTTAAGCACTCTGTATACTTTTGTCCTTCATGAAAAATTGTTGGTTAATATCTTTGTTCTTAAAGGTAATAAGTGCCATTGTACTTTTGACTTTCAATTAATATGTTGGTGAATATTGTTGTTTTTAATGCACTTCCTGGGAGCTTGTAGCTGTCAGGTCCTGCCTCTCTTGCTCTCTGCTTTTGTTCTTTTTTAGTGTTGAATTCCTGGCATTTATTTCACCCATCCTAGTTTATTTCTGTTTGTCCAGTTCTTAGTTGAGTATTCAGTAATTTTTAGATCATGTTTGTTATCCCTTGTTGTTTTGTTTATTTCAGTATTTTCTTTGTTGTTCTAGTTATTTCCTTATGTCTAGTTATTCTCAGTTACTATGGGATTCTTTTCCTTGCTCCTCTGTTCCTCTCCCTCGCCCCCTATTGCAATTCTCTCTCCTCAGTTCCCCTCTAGCTCATTCTCCACACCTGCAAACGTTTAACCAATCAGCCCCAGTCATTGTTCCAGCATTCACCCTCATAGTATTTAAGCTCCTTTCTTTCTTCCACTCCTGGCTGGTTCCTCCTGTTAGCTACCTGTTATTCTGCCTGAGAGCTCCCTGTTATCGACCTGTTTCCTTACCCAAATTTTTCCCTGTTGTGCTTACTGTTTTGCTCCCTGGATTCATGCTCTGTTTTTGCTCTGGCTTCCTGCATTCCTCAGTGATTTATACATTTTTTTGTTACTTTTTATTAAATCTTCAATGACTACTTGCTGTCTCTGCCTCTCTGCATTATGGGTTTTCAACAATCACCACATACCATAACAGTAGCCTTGTATCCATAATTTTACATATGGTCATGATAAAAAATTTGGAAACCAGAATAAATAGATAATTCTTTCAAAAGAAATGTTAACATAATTATGTGTGGTAATTTGTTTATTTTTAATGATTTAATTACATAAAGGTAAACATAAAAAGTTTTTTAAAATAAACAAAAGTTATCAACAAAATGTGTATCAAAATTGTGGCAAAAGCTTTGATACATTAATCCTTATTGCTAGTGTTATTCTGTTTGGTTGAAATGACTTCTTGTAGCCATCTACCAGTCTCTGGCATCAGCCTGATGAATGTTTGCCCCACTTCTCACTTTAAGCTGTGATATGTTTTGAATGCATAGCTTGTTTTGAATCAACTCACAGAATCTCAGTTAGATTAAGATCTGGGGTTTGACTGTGCCCAGGACTTCTATTTTTTTTATTATTAACCAGTCCTCGGTGGATTTACTGATATATTGTGGGTATTGTTGCTGTGGCTCCGATCATGTTGCATGATCCAGTTCTGCATAAGCTTTTACCTTTATTCCAGTAGTCTCACATTTTCCTCAAACACTCTGATGCACTTTATAATTCATGGTGGATTTTATGATGGTGGGTTTCCCATGTCCTGCTAAAGCAAAGAATGCCGTGTTCTTGTGTTCATATTATTAAATTTTAAACTCATTGGTCCAATAAACTTTATTCCAGAAGTCCTGATCATGGTCCATTTTCTCTCTAGAAAACATTAATCTGGGTTTTATGTTTTTCTAATAGAGCAAATGTTCTCCTTGCACACCTACCATGAAAGTAATATGCAAGGGATATTCTGATTGCACAGGAATGTGCTTTTATATCAACAGCAGCAAGAGCCTGCTGGAGGTCCCATGATGATATTTCAGGGTTTTTGGAGACTTAGCATTTTGCAATCTGCTCGCAGAGTGAACTTGCTTGAATGGACAGACCTGACATGCTCACAGTTGTTTTAAATTTCCTCCACTTGCAGACAATTTATACAGTGAAACAGTTTTATCAAATTCTCTTGAGACAACTTTAAATTCCTTATCAGACAATAAAAGCCCAAGGCCTTTCCTCTTGGCTTCTGTGTTAATGTGTTTCAGAGCTCCAGGTAAACTGGTGCTGAATGGAACTGGAGACAACTAGCCAGTATCTCCACAAAAGACTATAAGATCCACCACTTCCTGGGACTGTCTCTTTCTCTTCTTCCCTCTCTTCTCTTCTGCAAAATTGGGTTTTTGTTTGTTTTTTGTGAAATAAATGAAACTGTAAGTTATTCCAATGCTTTACTTTCCTTCATTTATTATGGTCCTTGAGCCAGGCCATAACAAGACTCACAAGCTGCTAACTTTTTTTTTCTGAATGCCTCTCAGCTCTTTCGATCTTACCATGGTGTTCACTCACACATCCACGGTCAGGAGCTCATCAAACTAAATGTGTGTGGTGTAACAGGGCAAACCTTCTTCAAAATGTTGAACTTCTAATCAAGTGCATCTGATGTGATTAAATTGTTCGCAATTTAATTATTTTAAATTGGAATAATTGTTGGAGATGTCCTCCCAAAAATTAAAATTTTTCTTAGATTTTACAGAAACTTTAAAAGGGTTTTTTTGTCATTTTTATTTACATCTCCTGCATTTTTCAATCTTGTTAAAATAGATTGCTTTTACATGACTGTATATATAGCTTAATGTCATGTCAAGTATTCAGGTCATTTGGCTAGGAAAAATCATGATTTCACCACTGTTCAAAAAAAAAAAAAAAAAAAAAAAAAAAAAAATTGTACAAGGTTTTTGTGCTGATCTCCTGTGTTTGGTTTACTCCGAAGCGGGTGCTATGCATTCGTTCACTCCACTTCGTACACTTGAAATAAGACAAAACTAACTTCCAAGTAACTTTCCAGCATGATAAAGGAACTTATTTTAAGCCAATAATTCCTTAATAATGAGGAAAAAGTACTAGTTATAAACTAAATAATCTGCTAGTGGAAGAAGACATTTTGGCTTATGGGAAAAATGTTTTGTCTTCCCTGACTGATGGGCAGCAAAAAATGCTTAATTATGGTTATTGCTGGTGTCTTTTCATCATGGCTTTACGTTAAAACACACATGTAAGTTCAACACAAACTGTCATAACCCCTGCTTTTATACAAGTGTTCACTTGCTGATAATTGTGCACCTGGTTGCTAAATCCCCTCTTAAATCCTTTGGAAACTGCAAGGGTGTACTTAATTTTATTGTGACCAATCCTAAATTTCATAATTTAATTCAAACTCCAGTTTTAGTACGTATTAACGCTGACTCAGACAACGCACAATCATTCATACCTCTAACAGACAACACACTCAAATGGGTAAAAGCAACATCGTTTAAAGGTATGTACTGAGTTCAGCAGTCTCTGCTTGTTTTTATTTGGTGTTGTTTTACTCGTTAATAATTTAATGCTGGATGGCAGACCAACAACATTAATGTGGTACACAGCACTCTACTCTATTACACGCCGAAGAACTGAAGGGGGAAGATGGCACATAACAGCAGTGAGAATGTACCACACAGTCAATGTGCTGATTGTGTTTCTGCACGAGAGATCAGGTTCCTAATGATTTCTGATCTGGGAAGTGTGTTTGGCAGCCACAACGAGGAAGAGCTGGAGGATCAATCTGCTTTTTTATCATCTGCAGGAAATCCTCTCAACTGTCAAAATGAGGCTGTTAGAACAGTTGATGCAGAAACAATGTTTATTTCTCAAATGTGTTTGTAAATAAAAATGGTGTCAGAAGCTGTTTGATTCTGAGTTCTGAGAAGATTCATTAAGCCATCCTTTTATCTCTGAAGTTTTTATGAAGTTTAACACTGAAATGTCTGCTTAGGCTAAATGCATTTACAACTCCACACAATCTGCAAATAGTTGAGACCCCTCTAAAAATGCTTATAACTGCCTGCTTTAATAGCTCAAACACCAAACATAATTAATTAATAATAATTAATGTGCTTTAATACTTTCAATGCAAACCGTCTTAGCACAATCACAGAAGCTAACATCCACAGTCTTCCTTATCTCTGCTCTTGATGGTATAGCCAATCAGTGGCAAGGAATTATGCTCCTGAATGGCTAGTTTAAATACACCAGCTCATAGTGTGTCAAGTAGCATTAAGCCCTGGTATTTTAGCTTCCCAGGCTGCATTTTTTCCAAATATTTTATATTTACTCATCTTCAAAAGGGCACATTTTTCACAAATAATTTTAGTTACGTTCCACAGAAAAATCTGCGAGTGGGTGAATCCACAAATACTGAACCACAGATGAAAAACAACAAATGAAAAACAAACAGGTCTAAATTAATTAAAAGTTAACTGAGTTCAAAACTGACTTCTTCTAATTCCTCATTATTGTTATTAATTGGATGTTTGCTGAAATGCCTACATGCCTAAGAATGTTGTGTCCACTGCATGACAGCGACACCTACAAATAGCAAAAATCTGGTATTACTACCTATAAATAACACAGAGCGATTATTTCATGACATAAAAATCTAATGGGGAACAGTGCATCTGTAGAGTTATGGAGCCTAGGCATAAATTCAAACTGGAAGACTTTCTCTAGCCTCACCTGCATTATCCAATCAGCATCAGACCACGCCTCGTCTTAGCCAATCATCATGCAAGTTCCCATTTGTAAGTCCTTCCATCCATGGCTTCATCTGTTCATCAGCCAAGGTTCAACTCTCCTCCACCATCGTTTTCTCAACTCCTTCAGGCTCCCTTACTTTCTTCGGCCTCCACCACCAGTGTCTGGGCCCCAGGGTAAGACGTCTCTAATCCTCATCCGAAGCTGCTCATCCAAGTTTATTGCAAATCAGTGTCCACATCTTCTGCCAGGGTCTAAGCTCCAAAACTTTAATTCATTCATGTCAAACAAAACTTTCTAATTGGAGCTTTGTCTTTGTATGAATCTCTCCAGGTTAAAATCTCAGCACTTCACTTTTTCCACATTTGATGTTATAGCTCTATTCGAAATTGTAATAAATTTTTTTCCTCAAAAGTCCACACACACAAAAAAAGTTGTTTTTCTTTGCAAATTTATTAAAAATAGAAAACCAAGAAATCACATTTATGTAGGTATTCACAGCCTTTGCCATGAAGGTCAAAACTGATAATCCTTGAAATGTTTATCAGACATTTTCAGATCTTTCCAGAGATGAGAGTGTCTGGACTCCAGATTCGACACTCCAGGACATTCACAGAGGGATTCTGAAGCCACTCCTTTGAGATCTTGGTCATGTGCTTTGGATTGCTGTCCTGCTGAAAAATGATGGTAAATAATTGCAAATTCTTTGAGGAGAAAATGTAAAGTGCTGTTGTATAAAGGGATCATTTGTCACAAATATAGTGGTGGTTGTGGAGATAGAAGGGTGGCAGAAGTGGAGAAAAATAAAGATGTTTAATAATCCAAAAATAAAATTGCAAGAACAAAGTCCAAGGTCCAGTAATCCAGAAACACGAACTGAAGATAATGAAACTAAGTAAATAAATATAAATATTTAATAAATGCATATGCTGAGGGAAGAGCAGAGAAATATAATGAATGCATCTGTGGGAATCAGGGCATTAGGAACAGCTGTGGAAGAGTAAATAGGAAGACTGAGGGAAGATGAATAATGACACAGAAGGAAGCTGAACTAGATTCAAAGAAATTACAAACACGGGGGAAAAGACCAGACAATAATCTACTACCATGAAGGTATCTAAAGTCACATCCACAGGTAAATGGAGAATCTGGGTGAAAATCAATTAACCCAACAGTCATGTTTTTGGACTGTGGCAGAAAGTAATACAATGTGGTATACAATTGTGAAGTAGAAAGAAAATTATACATGATTCAAAAATTTTACAAATAAAAACCGAAAAGAGTGGTATGCAAAAGTATTCAGCCCCGCCTGAGTCAATACTTTGTGGAACCATATTTTGCTGCAATTCCAGCTGCAAATCTTTTAGGGTATGTCTCTACCAGCTTTGCACATCTACTGGCTGGAATTTTTGCCCAATCATTCTTTTTCAAAACAGCTCAAGCTCAGTCACATTAGATGGAGAGCATTTGTGAACAGCAGTGTTCAGATCTTCCCACAAATTCTTGATTGGGTTTAGGTCTGGACTTTGATTGGGCCATTCTAACACATGAACATGTTTTCTTCAATACCATTCCACTGTAGCCCAGGCTTTATGTTTAGGGTCATTGTCCTGCTTGAAGCTGAAGCTCCGCCCCACTCTCAAGTCTTTTGCTGACTCAATATTTTCTTCCAAGATTGCCCTATATTTGGCTCCATCCATCTTCCCATCAACTCTGACCATCTTCCTTGTCCCTGCTGAAGAGAAGCACCCACAGAGAATGATGCTGTCACCGCCATATTTGACAATGGGGATGGTGTGTTCAGAGTGATGTGCAGTGTTAATTCGCCACCACACATAGCGTTTTGCATTTTGGGCAAAATGTTCAGTTTTGGTCTCCTCAGACCAAAGCACCTTCTTTCACATGTTTGCTGTGTCCCCAACATGGCTTCTGGCAAACTGCAAATGGCACTTCTTATGGTTTTCTTTTAACAATGGATTTCTTCTTGCCACTCTTCCATACAGACCACATTTGTGCAGTGCACGACTAATAGTTGTCCTGTGGACAGATTACTCCAGCTGAGCTGTGGATCTCCGCATTTTGTCCAGAGTCACCGTGGGCCTCTTGGCTGCATCTCTGATCAGTGTTCTCCTTGTTTGGCCTGTAAGTTTAGGTGGACGGCCTTGTCTTGGTAGGTTTACAGTTGTGCCATACTCTTTCCATTTCCAGATGATGGATTGAGCATTGCTCTGTGAGATGTTCAAAGTTTAGGAAATTTTTTTATATCCCAAGCCTCCTTTAAACTTCTCCATAACTTTATCTCTGACCTGTCTGGTGTGTTCCTTGGACTTCATGATGCTGTTTGCTCCCCAATATTCTCTTAACCAACCTCTGAGGCTGTCACAGAGCAGCTGTATTTGTACTGAGATTAGATTACACACAGGTGGACTCTATTTAGTCATCAGCCAACTTCTGAAGGCAATTGGTTGCACTTAGAGATAGGGATGGGAATCAAGAACTGGTACCAATTCCAGTAGTTCTATTGCTGGGTTTCAGTCACGTAACCCGGATGAGGTGTAAAATTCAGATAGGGGGCAGGAAGTGATTTGCTCTGGTTCAAAACAGCAAAATAGATGACAAGGAGTATGCTAATGCCTTAAATGGGCTGGCACAGACGTGATGTTGCGAAAAAATGTGTACATTTAGGATAAGACCCATATAGTCTGAATATAAAAAGACTTGTCATATAATCTGGAGGATTTACCTAGCATGGAGGCAGTTGACATAAACCATCTGGTGCTGCAGACCTCATATTATACAGTGAGCCAGATGAAAGCTTTCAAAAGGCTTGAAGCCTACAATTATTTTGTTTCAGTTTGGGTCAACCATGTAGGATCCAAAGAAGCTTTAATGGCTGTTGCCTTGTTTCTGGCTGGATGAGTAGTGAGTTGTGCTATTTTAAGTATGACAACAATGCTACCGCTAATGCTAACAACAAGTTAACCCCTGTTATTTCTATGTGCTTAGATCTACTTGTAAGTAATTTATTCAGCTTCTGAAAACCCAAATTCATGCTGGAGTTGTATTTATATGATGAGTCATACTGCATTTCTCCATTGTAGGTCAACCATTCGCAGAGGTCTACAGAAGTCCTATTAAAAACAATGCTTGTCTGTCTAAGTAATTGTCCGATAAAATATCTGAAAATATGACTTAATAAACAATACCATCCCTACCTGTTAGAAAGTGGTTGCTGCAAACTCTTGCATTGTCAGTTTCTGCATTTCCTGTTTTTAGCTGTAGTTTGTTGATCCACTTTTTTCTGAAAGTTTTTGTTTAAATTAACTCCCTTGTGACACACTATTTTCACAACACACAAAAAACCAAACATTTATCTTTCTCCCAATTAGAAGGGTTGCAACAACTGTACACGGTACAGAATTTAGACATTTTGACACTGAATCATCAGAAGGGAACAGGGCTGTTCTACTAGGGCCTGTTGCAACATGTGCAGAGCTTTAATCACAATAAACGGATGAAATACCTCCAGCATCAAATAGTTCACCACACAGCATGCAATTCATTCGTATGAAAGTAAAGTGTTTGATACATTGCTCAGCAACGGTGGTAACTTTTGAGGGGGGGAGCTTCCAGCACAGCTTCTCCTGCCGAGAATGTCCCAGGTAACATTAAACTCCTCCACGTCCTGGTTATTGTATTAATGGTAGTACCATACTTCCTAACTCAATGAGAATTGATAAGGAATCGAATTGATAAGTGAGATCAATAATGGAATTGATATAGATAAATTCTTAAAAATTCCCATCCCTACTCAAAAAAAAAAGGGGGGACTGAATACTTTTGCACACCGCACTTTTCATTTTTATTTGTAAAAAATGGTTTGAATCATGTATAATTTTCTTTCTACTTCACAATTGTACACAACTTTGTGTTGGTCTTTCACATAAAATTACAATGAAATATATTTGTTTGTGGTTGTAATGTGACAAAATGTGGAAAAGTTCAAGGGGTATGAATACTTTTGCAAACCACTTTATATCTTCTTTGCAGAAATTAAACCAAGCCTCAGAGGAGTTGTGTGTAATAACTTCATTAAATCATTTTATACACAATATCTGACAAGTAAATATAAAGCAGAAAATTTTAAAACCTGAATAATAACAAAACTCCAGTGGTTCGCGATTCAGTCTTCTACTGCTTTTTGTCGCTTTGTCTTAGACCCCAAACATAATATTCATCACAGCAGTATAGAATAAGCTTAGAACTGGATTGATTTAAAATGGGTCTTTGGGAAAGTCCGTATTCTGTAAAAAGAATAAGTACACAGCCTTCTTATTCTTTCCCTCCACCCCTCAGAGGTTGTTACAATGGATCACCTGCTAACATCTTACCCCATCTTGTGCCTCTTTAAGAGTTACACCAACCACCTCCATGCTCTCCTTCACCTTCACGATGCCCATGAATCTTCTCTTGGATCCTACTTTTTTCCTCCTGCTCAGCAGCTTCATCTCAAAAATTCTCTTTTCAATGTATCCAGGAACAGAGCTAGTGATTTGGGTGCCATAAACAGAATTGCTTTGTGATGCTTCCCCCTGCCAGAAATGAACAATAATTTAGTATTTGTCAGTATGTTTCTCCCTTTTTGGTGGTGGAAAACCAAGGTTCACAAAGACAGCAGATTTTAAGTGGGATTAAAACAAGGAAACTAAAAAAAGTACAAGAATAAAATGTGACAATGGAGCATGTACAATGGACTTCCACCTATTCATGGTATTCACAGATTTTTCTGTGGAACATAACTCTAAGTTATTTGCAAAAAATTCACCTATTCACAGATTTTTTTTCATAGAATATCTAAAATATTTGAAAGAAAATGCAGCTTCCATCCAGCCATCATCTGAACATGCCTAAACTTGCAGGGTTGTGAGCAGCCATCGGGTGAAAAGAGGGGCACACCCTGGACAGGTCGCCAGTCCATTGCAGGGGAACGCAGAGACAGACAGGATAAACAACCATACACACACTCACACCCAAGGACAATTTAGAGAGACCAATTAACCTAACCTAACAGTCATGTTTTTGGACTGCAGAAGTCAGTGTACTAGGAGGGAACCCACGCATGCTCAGGGAGAACATGCAAACTCCATGCAGAAAGACACCAGGCTGGGATTTGAACCCTGGAGCTTCTTGCTGCAAGGCAACAGTGCTACTTACTGTCCCACTGTGCAGCCAAAATGCAGCTTGTAAAGCTGTAATACCTAGGAGAATTACTACTTGACATGCTATTGGGTGGGGTTTACAAAACAGCCAATCCAGGAAAACCATTCATTTTCCTTGGCACTGATGAGCTGTTCCCAAGAGCGGCGATAACTAAGACTGTAGATGTTAGCTTTTACGGTAGTGCCAAGACGGATTCCATTGTGCATATTAAAGGGGTGGTGACATCTCTGTCTGAACTATTTCATGTAGTTGATATTGCTGCATATATCCATTCTCCAAAAAATTTCATTAAAAAAAAATCTCACCTTTTGGCAGGCCATATTTTCCTCCTCAGCAAAAGGGTTGGGTATGGTAATAATATGAGGCTCTACCAGTTGACTTCTCTCTGATTGGTTACAACCATATTTGGGAAACTCTTCAGTAAAATGCACTGAACATCGTCTCAAATTGGGGTTATAATTGTGTGGTACTTCCCCATAAATGAACTTCAGCCACTCTTCTCTGGTTCTCTCATCCTTCGGGAGTAAGTGGGAACTTCCAGCAGTTTTTGAGCTCCCTCGGACAGAACAGCTCCCCTTTTTAGTAGCCATCCTTTTCTCAAGTGGAGTAGCCAGACATACTAGCGAAACTTAGCCCTTAAATTAGTTGATGTATCAGCTGGGGGGGAGGAGGGAATGGGAAGGTTGTTTGCTTGATGATGTTCTTTAATTGATAATATGAATTATGTAGAAAGATAAGCTATACTCTGATTTGTCCTTTTTTGGGCAAAGAAACAAAGTTGACCGTCTACGAGCAGGGCTTTTGATACCAACTCTTAACCTTCACGTGGCTTCATCCATGCACAACAGACCATATTATACCCCCAAAACCACAGAAAAATGAAATTTGTTGTCATGACTCCTTTAAGGTATTTTTGGAGTTTGAAGCATTTCAAGCATTTCCACTGTGCCACTGATACTCAGACTCCATAGTAGTTTTTGTTAACTTTGCTTTATCTTTAATAAATGTTTCCTTTATGCACCTTAACTTGTGGCATAGTCTCCCATTTTTGTTATGACGCTGAGCCAGTCACAACATAAACATCTTAGAGGGGATCTGAAGTTTTTGTGGATTTTAGCTATTTGCAGGCAGTTGCAGTCCCTACATACCTCAAATAGTGGAAGGTCCACTGTAGTACAGAACTAGGACTCATTCTACAAAGTTCTGTTAGATTCAGACTTATTTTTGTTTTTTATTTGCTTATTTCACATGGTGTATTGTTTGATGCAAACCCATAAAAACCACAGGGAAGTCCAACTTCACAGAGGAAAGTGACTCACGATCATGACAGGTTTTGTTTTTTTGAGGAATATTCATTAGGAGGAGCTTCTTAAAACCTATAACCTTCAAAGTCTGCAGAACTTCTTCAGATTAAGTTAATTATTTTTAGATAAGCAGAGTTTTGCACTGCTGTTCAAAGTAAATCATTTTGAAACAGGACAGATGTAATAGACTGAACATGAGATCCAGCTAAGCTTCCTACCTTTTGGATAGTTTCACTATCTCCACACCATACACAACCTATAGCTGTAAAAAACTGCATCTGAAGAAATGTCTGGGACAACAGCACATAAACAAGGGAGGTTTTTTAAAAGTGGAGTTATATGGACTACGCACGACCAGTTAGTACTTTACTTGCAGTAGGCAGAAGTTGGGGTGATCTCACATTGGAGAATCATGGAGAAATTCTCAATGGGGACCCAAATGAAAACAATAATAGTCTGTTTAATGGCCAATTCCATCCATCTAAAGCTACTTACACATAAAGCTTTAGATTCAGCCTCATTTGAAGGAATGATTTGTGCCAGTCTGTAACTGTCCACTGGGTCTTTCTGTTCATCCACAAACCAAAAATTTGCAAGTGTGCAAAACTTTAAACTTTTTCTTGCAAGTGCGTAGCCCTGGAGATCAGAACAGAAAAATATGTATTTAAAAGTGAGATGAAAAATAGGTGCTTGACTATAGATATCTCTACACAAAAAGGTCCATCACCGCTAACCCCACAATTAATTTAAGTAATTAAGTAATTTAAGGTGTTTTAAAAACCCATCCACCCACTAAGATCTACCTTTTGCCGATTTTATGGACATTTAGGAGCATCTTCCTATGTCAATTTTAGGGCATTTACTAAAATTATTGTATGTGATCCACTTGGTGGATGTTGCTTAATACTTTCCAGAATATTGAATCATAACAGAAAAAAAAAAACCACCCCACAATCACACCTACAGAGTGATTTGCATTTGTTTTCCATATTTATATTTTAAAGTCATCCATATATTCACTTGAGCAATTTTTTTAATGCTTAACAAATAGCGTTAATATATTACTTCATGTTTATTCAGCAGCAGACATACAACTGTAATAAGATTCTTTACATTCAGTCAGATCTATTATAAGAAAAGGAATTGAAAATCATAGGCTAAACATAAATAAGGGAGAAAAAAGGACTAGGAGGAAAAAGGAGGACAGGAATGGAGCCTAGCACTGAGCAAACAAGTGAGTCTTTGAAGGCCTTGGCATTTGACAGCAGGATGCGAGATGTGAGGAAGCAAAATGCAAAAAAAGGAGGTAATTTTCCTTTTACTTTGAAGATAGAGTAGTCTGAGAAGACCCCTGAACCTTTTTCTAACAGTCCATCAGTCGAGCTTTTATCAACTTCAAAACCAAACATTTACAGGTTTTTTTTTTTTTTTTTTTTTTTTTTTTTTTTTTTTTTTTTTCTTTTTAATGATTCTTCTGACATGCAGTCATGGCACAAAGTTCAGGCATGACGTTTTGTGTATGGGACAAAAAAAAGTGGACTTTACCGAAATCTTAAATTAGATGAACGTATGATGAATGAAAAAAAAAACAGCCAGAATTATTTTTAAAACAGCAAAAGGCTGGACAAGCTAAAACACACACACACACACACACACACACACACACACACACACACACACACACACACACACACACACCAGAATAAACATCACTTGCGTTTATATAAAGTTTTAGGGTAAACATTGGTTATTGTGCAAAACATTCCCCAAATCCTTTTTTTCAATTTCATTTTCCATGCATTCCATGTTTTACAATGCAAGAACATTCTTTTCACAGAACATGACTAGATTATAAAATGCTTAACATAAATGTTTACTATAACAATATCTCAAACTGAATAAATGTAGATATACCAAACAGGTGTAGTTTTATGGCTCACACATACATTTTAGGAGAATGTAATGAAACAGACCTTCGTTACAAAGTGCATCACATACAAAGTATATATGAAGAATCACACTATTTCATCAGTTGGACTACATAGAATTTAAGATGATGCACTCTATCTGTTGTTTTTTCAGACAATGGTTGCTCATTTTAGCCTCAGAAGTTTATGGCTGTAACAGTCGGTTAAATGGGTTTGTTAAAGATACTTTAAAGTCCGTTTGTGATTTTCTGTGTGGAAGAGGGCTGCATGATTCCACAGTTAGCACTATTGCCTTGCAGCCTGCAGGTCCTGGATTCAAATCCTATCTGTCAGTTCTGCATGGAATTTGCATTTTCTCCTTGTGCATTTCTTTGGGTCCTCTGGCTTCCACCCATAGCTCAGAACTGTTAGGTTAACTTGTTGCTCTATATTTCCCTTATATGTAACTGTGTTGAGTGTGAGATAGGTACCAAGCCCACCTTGAGGCAACACTGCTATCGACCGCCTCATTGTGTAGCCCAGTTTCATCAAAACAAGATAGACAAAATCAAAGCACAAGCAGAGACATTTAGGGAATTCTTATCGTTCCAATATTTTAAAAAGCTCTTCTGTGAACATTTCTTGATTAAATCTATTATTTTGATTCCTTGATATGAATTTGATTAAAAAAAAAAAAAAAAAAAAAAAAAAAAAAAAAAAAAAAAAAAAGTGCTACTTTGAGGTTGTGTTTACAATCTCTTTGAATTTCAGTTTCTTCCGCAGGTGTGTCTTTGCACGCTTTACCATTCACTTTCATTCTGGCTAGTATCTTGTCAACCTTTGGGTGTATATATAGTGCAATTTTTTTTGTCTTTTTTTGTTCTCCTTGTTTATTGTCTGTCTGAGCCACTCTTATTTGACACACACTCTAGCTTGCCTCCTTCCTGTCTAGGTAGTCCCATCTGTTTTTGTTTTGCCTTCCTGTGTCAAAATTTGGATCTTAACTTCTGAACCTACATAACATACATTTTTGCTCTGCGACCCTATGATGTGTAAACATTCACAGAGCATGTGAAACAAATTAAGCTGGAAAATATATTGATTTGTATATTTTACAGCACCACCTTTAACAGTGTACAAAATTGTTGTTACCAGTATTGAGACTGTTAATCCTTTGATTATAAGTGTTTAACCAATTAGCAAAAGTGGTGTCTTGAAGCTTTTCACCAATCAGCCTATTCATTAATGTATTTGTTACTGAAATGGAACAAACATGTTACTGGGTATTTTAGTATTGTTGTGTGTGCCACACTGAACATAAAATCAGAGAAAGCAAAAGTGAGAAATGATTGAGAAGCTGAGGAAGAATATCCATGTTAAAGCTACAGGCTAACAGACCATTTCCAAGCAGCTTCAGGCTCCTGTGACCAAAGCTGCCATTATTACTAAAGAATAAGCTTCATGAAACTGTACCCAACCTCCCAGGATATGGACAGAGAAAAATGCAACTCCAGATTGATGTGTCCTGGGGGCTTGTTATGTTTTCTCTGTTCTGCATATTCATGTTCTGCAACTCGCTCCGGGCACTGATTTACCAAACTGACCACAGTTAGACAGGAAGCTGCACCTAGTTTTGCATTTATCAATAAATATAAAAGTTAATATCATGAATACTTATAATAGTTGCCATGATTATTGCTGTTATCCTATTGTGCACTTATACCTCTCACTTATAAAAAATGGACAATATAACAGCAGCAGACCAAAAACAAAACCCAACAAATATTCAAACTTCCATTAATTACAAGGGGGAAAAAAGTTGATTAGCAACTCGATCCCCATCACTGTTTTTTTTTTTTGTTTGTTTGTTTTTTGTTCAAAAGTCTAACGAAGGCATCTGCCAGAGGGTAACATTGTTTTGTTCCTCTAAATAAATCATCAAAGCTATAAACGCAATGATATGAAAAAAGATGGTAGAAAAACAAGTCAAGGATGCCATCCAAAACCATTCAAGCTCAACTGGAACTTCACTTACTGATTGCACAATTCATCACATTTTGAATCATGATGTGCTCAGTGGATGACAACTCAGGAAGGGTTCTCTACTGACAGAAGACCCATAAAAGCAAGACAAAATGCATATTGACAGCTCAAACTTTAACAACAGCTTTATGGTAATGAAGAAAAGAGCACCATACCTAATGTGAAACACAAAGCCGCCTCAGATTTGGGGCGGCTTTCCTGCATCCGGAACAGCAGGGAAACATTGAACTTATGGAGGAAGTCCAAGGCATATTGGAGTGAAACATACTGCCTAATATCAGAAAGCAACATGGAAATGGACATGCAAATAAAAGCACACAAACAACAAAATAAGCAATAAAAATGAAGAATATAAAAAGAAAAAAAATATAAAGTTGTGACAAAAGCAGATTCTTATACAAATATATGCAGTAAAACTCTTGAAATTGAGCTTTTTATAATTTTCCAAAATCAGCACATGTACAAGAATATAAAAATGTGGGCAAAGAAAAGCAGGAATGTAAAAACATTTCTGGACAGGTTGGGAGCTGTGATTCTTGTACAGCCTAACAGCTGCCAGGAGGAAGGACTTGTGAAATCGCTCCTTTCTGCATTTAGGATGCAGCAGCCTGTCCCTAAAGCAGCTCTCCATTGATGCAGTGGTGTTATGCATGGGGTGGGAGACACTATTCAAGAGTGATGTTATTTTTGCGATGGTGGTTTTTTGGTGGTTTTCCACCACCTCTACTGAGTCAAGGGAGCATCCTAGGGCAGAGGTGCCTGTCCTGATGAGCTCATCTAGTCATTTCTTCAGATAGGAAAAAGCACTTGAGAATGGCTGGGAATAAAAAACATATATCTATTGGACTATTCATATACACCCCTCCATGAGATCAGATCTTGATCCTGTTAAATGTTAATTAAAAGACCAGAGGTCTCATTTATATAACATTGTGCAGGATCTATACTAAAATTATACGTGTCTAAAAGGCGAAAATGGTGTACGGCAGGAAAAAAATTTTTTAAAACCAGATTTATAAAACCATATGAACGGACACCAGCAAGCAATTTTCCTCTATAGATTACAGCTGTAAATAAATTTGTGCACAAGGTCCCTCTTCCTCTTCGGCTCTTTCCACACCCACTTTCAACTCTAAATGGTTAATGCAAAGTACCTCATGAGTGTCAAAGTGTATTTACATGAGTCAGCTGATCAATGGAAACCATGGAGAAAAGAGGAAAGAAGCTATTCAACGTATTGATATGGCGCCAATTCACAACAAATGTTGTCTTGAGGCACTTAAAGAAAAATCATTTAAATTCAATCACACATACATTCCAGTTGATTCTAGTTATCAAACAGTAGAGCCTGATAACTAAAGGATCTGCCTCCCATTTTATTTTTAGAAATTCTAGGAACCACCAGGAACCCTGCAGTCTGAGAGCGAAGTGCTCTGTTAGGAACATATGGAACAATCAGATCTCTGATGTATGATGGACTTTGATTATTAAAGCAGCAGTATGTAACGTTTATAAAAACTATTTTTCTACATATTTGTTGAAACTGTCACTATGTCGTGACAGAATGGTATGAGACTGAATCTGTGAAAAAAAAAAAAAAAAAAAAAAAATCGAACGCCTCTCCCCCCCCCCCCCCCCAAGTGCTCCCAGTGCTATCTCGAAACAATTAATCAGAACCATGAGGCGGGTTTTAGCGCTATCAATCACCGTCTGAGTGGCGCTGCTCATCCCTTTCTCCCTACCCCTCTTGCTCTCTGCTGCGCTGCAGCTAGCAAAGACTGTTGTGAATACTCAGCCTTGCTAGCATGACCACTAATGATGACGGAGAAACGGTTTTCCTGTAACAGTAAGTTGCTTTTCTGCCATTAGCACATTTAGCAGCGAGTAAATGAAGTTGACTGACAGCGCTAAGACCTTCTGATAAATTGTTTCTAGATAGCACTGGGAGCACTGGGAGAAGGCAGAGGAGCTTCTTTTTTTCACAGATTATCTGTCTCATACCATTCTGTCATGACATAGTGACAGTTTTAACAAACAGGTTGTTTTAGGCTGGGAGTGGTGCGAAGTTACATACTGCAGCTTTAAGGGCCAAGCTAAAAAAAGAGAAATATGATCTCTATTTTTAATTTTCACCAGAACTCTTGCTGCAGCATTTTGGATCAACTGAAGGGTTTTAACTGCATTTTGTGGACTTCCTAATAGTAAACAATTACAGTAGTCAAGCCTTGAAGTAACAAATGCATGGACTAGTTTTTCAGCTTAGCTCCTGGAAAGGATGTTTCTAATTTTGACAAAATTCTGGAGATGAAAGAAGGAAATCCTAGAAACCTGTTTAATATGATATTTAAATGACATATCCTGGTCAAAAATAACAGAGATTCTTAACTTGATTATCAGAGGCCAATGTAGTACCATGCAGATCAAATGATTGACTAAGCAGTTTTTTTTTTCAGTCTGAGGTCCAAAAACGACAACTTCTGTCATGTCACAATTTAAAAGAAGAAAGTTTAGTGTCATCCAGGTTTTCATGTCCTCAAGACATGCCTGTAATCTACCCAACGGATTGGATTCATCAAAATTTATGGATAGATATAGCTGAGTATCATCACCATAACAATGAAAATTTATTCCATGCTGTCTGATGATTTTTCCAATTGGAAGCATACATATAGTAAAAAGAATTGTTCCAAGCACAGAGCCCTGTGGTACTCCACAAGTAACCCTGTAGTGTAAATAAAATTTATCGTTAACATGAACAAAATTAAATCAGTCGGACATATAAGATTTAAACCAGCCTAGTGCTGTTTCTTTGATACCTACAACATGTTCAAGCCTTTCTAAGAGAATATTGGTGTCAACTGTATCAAAATCAGCACTGAGATCAAGCAAAACCAGAACAGACACAAGTCCATTATCTGAGGCCAAGAGGATATCATTTGTAACTTTCACAAGTACTGTTTCAGTGCTATGATAAGCACTGAAACCTGACTTAAACTCTTCAAACAGGTCATTTCTTCTTAATGCTCACACACTTGATTAGCAACTATTTTCTTAAGGATTTTATATAAGAAAGGAAGATTAGATATAGGTCTGTAATTTATTAAGTCATCTTCCTCGAGAGAACATTTCTTAAGAAAAGGTTTAATTACAGCGACCGTAAAAGCCTGTGGTACATGTTCGTTTACTAAGGATAGATTAATCTTATCTAAAATAGGGTCAGTAATCAAAAGGATGACCTCTTCTTCTAAATAATTTAGTTAGGACAGGGTCTACCATGCAAGTCGAAAGTTTGGAAGAAGCTAATATTTTTGATAACTCAGAAAGCTCAACTGACTGAAAACAGTCCGAACAGATCAGGTTGTATAGTTACATTTAGTGCTACCTCACTTAATGAGGATTAAGTAATCATGTTCGGAAGGATGCCAACAATTTTTTTTTCTAAGAGAATCAATTTTATTTAAGAAGAATCCTATAAAGTCATAACTGCTGAGAGCTGGGGGAATCAATGGCTGTAAAGAGCTAGGCCTCTGTGTAAGTTTGGGAATTGTACTAAAAAGAAACCAAGGATTATTCTTATTCTCCTCTGTTAATGATGAAAAATGGAATAGCTCAAAAACAATATTCTAGCTTGGCAAAGGGTCATTTTATACAGCAGTAGACTGTTTTTCCTAGAGTACAATTTCACCAAGGCAGAAATCGATGTGAGAGAGGTGGAAAGTCGAAAAAAATATATTTTTTGGTAGCCACACTTGTGGCGTGAGAAATAAAAGTTTTCATCCCCGGCATTTTAGAATGGCAATGGCACATTCCACAGCTGAGCATGCAGGGCTCCAAATATTATTAAAGTGTGCCTCCTCTCCGTTCTGGGGGTTTGGAGACGGGGTTAGGAGGAAGCACCTGAGGAAATAGCCACTGTCCCCTGCAGGTTATAGCAGAATAGTGCATCAGTACATAAGGTCCTAATAGTTAGAATTCCATAAATTAATTTTTCATAGATTCACTAAGAAGCCAGCCATCACCTATTGCTCCTGCCTAGAGTATCTTCCCTACACTGCTTTGTGCCATGATAAAGGAGTTATGTGTGGAGCCAGTTCAGCGTACCACTAAATTTGTCAAGTGCATGTTGGAGTCACAAATGACTTGCACATTAATAGAATTCACATGCTTTCTATTTACATGCACAACTTTATTGTTATATGGAGCCTTTCTAACTATATGGGTGGAGTCAATTGTGCCGATCACACTTGGAAAACCAGACATTGCTGCAAACATATCTGCCTTTTAATGTTGACTTGATCTCCCACAGTGTATGGAAATCTGATGTATCGACTGGTCATGTTAACAGTGCCATCCAGGACGGCAGCCATTACTGCTCTTTGCGCTGGCTGTGATATCCCCGAGCTATATATATGTAAATGACCCAGTTCGGCACATAGATCCAAGGACAATGCTCTAGCGAGTCTATACCGGCTTATAAGCCAATTGTCATTATGGGCCAGAAGCTCTTGGTGATCCCTGAAAAGGTGTTCCCTCCTGATTCTCCCATTTACGTCGTCTTCCAGCAATGCCAATGCATCCATCAGCATTACGCACAGGTGTCACAACACTATTTAGATGTTTACAGTAATCAGTGTAAGTGCTTCACACTTTGTCACTATTTATGAATTAATCTCTTGCACGTCTCACCATGGTGATTATCGAGAAAACGAATGTGATGGTAAGAAAACGTTTAAATATTGTGCAGACTTTGGTTTAGGATCGAGGCTGCCTTATAGGTCTTTTTTTTTTTGCTTATTTGAAAGGTCCTCATGTAAAGTTATGGCTCACCAGTGCAACCATACATCATGCTGCATTTTTGAATGCTTATGATAAAGTTGATCTATGGTTAAAGGTCGATAAGGAATGCAATTAAAGGTCTGAGGGAGTGATGATGCAGTGGGGCTTCAATTTCTCACCTCACCTTCTATATTGCCATTTCTCCCTGACTCTAAAACGATATGGCATGAGGGACTTCACATTTTCCCATCAAGTTTGTTTTTTATAGGTCACAACTTTTGCATGAAAAGTGATAGACACAAGTTTCAGCTCCCGTTTTGTGCATGCACCAGTTTTATAAATGAGACCACTAACTACTTTCACACAGCAGGCAAATGCGACCCAGATCCCCTTTTTTTGCTCATATGCGACCCATATCCAATTTTTTCACTGCAGTCTAAAAAGCCCAAACAACAAATCCGATCTTTTCATCCAATACACAATTTCAATCTGTGCCACATCCACATGTAGTACTAATTTGGATACATATCTGATTGTTTTCAGAGCGTCTGCAGTCTGGCCGGTATGTTGCATTTTATCGGGCTTTTATGTCATTGATATGAGATGTGTCATAATTCTGTACCAGAAAAAACCAAATGCGGTAAACCAGGACGTAAGCAATGGCTGAAAATCATGATTATGAACTTATGAAAGACATCTGTGTCAGTGAAGTGCATCACATCACAATCCCACCACTCCTGGTTCCAACTACTCATCCAAACAGACTTCTCTACAGAAGCTGCAGTCAATGCTCCACAAAAGGCTGTCACTATTAGTTGTGCTTTCTTTTTATTAGCTTCCTTCGTGTTATGATCTTGTGAGAATACTGTCGGCTGCATTGCTGAATAAACTTTGAAATTGATCCTTAACAGCTCCATCTGTTATTGCTTCCAACAGTATGTTGCTGTGTGATATCAATGTTCTCCTTCAGCACGTGTGGACATAAACCATTCACACAGAAGTCTCATTGCGGTCGGGTTTATTTGGTAGAATAAACAAAAAAAATCGGAACTGAGCATCAAGACCTGCTGTGTGGACATAGCCTAAGAGGAAGAAATACCTCAAACTCAAGACAGCTTCAGCAATTTGCCAGTCAAACTGCTGGAAAATGCACATTTCTTCCCACTGTGAGGTACAGAGATCACTTATGGGTAGAGATTGCGGCAAAAAAGCCACAACATCTTCAAATAAAGGTCCCATCTTTGATGTCCATGCAATTTTTATTTGTTTAATAAGATTGTATTAGTTCATATTAAACCTGTCAGTTTCAAGTTCCTTCAGGGAAAGTTGTGCTTTGTTTTTTGTGAAAGGGTACCAACACACTTGTCTGTGTTTGTATCTTTAGTGAGAACAGTTTTGAGCTCTGAGAAATCTAAACCCCCTTTAACCATAGAAGTTGATGTGTAGCTACTGCTCTGTGAGGAGCGTTAAAGAACAGAGCAACTGGTGTGGAGGCTGAACAGAAGCCTTCAGTTCCCCTGAGCCAGCTGGGCTGCTGGCTACAAGCCCTGGCAGTATCCTCCCAAATGATGCTAAGTCAAACACATTCACAGGAAACACACACACAACTGGACAGCACTGGCCCATACAGGTGCACTGATGTGTACATCTGCATGTTGTGAGAAAACACACAATCAGAAAGGGTTTTGGAAATGAACACATAATGTGCACCAAGATTCAAACAAACATAGAAACAGAGGCACCCACACACACTCCCACACAATTTAAACTGCTGAATAGATTTGAACAAAGCATCAGCAGGCTAAACTTTTTAAGCATTTTGTAGTAAAATTATTTTTTATGGTTTAACATAACAATATAGCTGAATAGCTTGTCAAAGCCCATATGTTGCATCAATAGGTGAAGGTAAATTCATGCAGAAATGGTATACAAATATGAACTCCAAAAAAAAGGACAAAAAAACCCTTCATGAATGTGGACTTACATGCTTTAAAAAGAACACAAATTACTTATCATTTACAGATTAAATAATGTTTAATCCTTACATGCAATACAGCCTACCAATTAAGCTTGAAAAATAAATTTTTAGTCACGGTTTAAAAAGGAGTGCTGCTCATTTTGCGCCTTTGTAGTTTTTTTTCATACCTGCTGTGGGATGTTTTGTACCAACCAATTAATATCCTGTCCTGTCTGGGACATTTTGTACCCACTTTGACCCCCAATGATTTCAAGTAATTTCTCAACATTTTACGATAAGGAACTGTGATTTTATGACTCCAGTAAATAATATCTACAAGCAGGAAGGGACATAATCGACGACTTCTCAAGTTAGTCCCAATCGGCATCCAAACCAAAATAAATGGAAAAGTGTTGAAACACAAAGTTTTGTACACTTAAGATACTCTGTAGATTATAGTGTTTTGATAAATCTTAATAATGGATGACAATAACAGTGTCATGATTTGTGTGTATGAAGTTGGACCAAAATGCAAACCAAAATCCAGAGGTAAATTATGAAATAAGCTTTAATGAAGTATTAAAAAAACCTTATAAAAGCAGAGGGGAATACACTGGGAGCCAGGGAGTAAACAGAGTCCGGGAAACATGAGGCAAACGAAAGGAACCAGCGTGGAGTGAGCCAGCAGAAGGCAAGCTGAGGGAGAGAGAGAGAGAACTGGCAAAGGGGAGCTGGGAGGAGAAAACACTAACAGGAGAGCTGGGAAAACATAAATCTAACCACAACAAAGAATAACTAAACATAAGAAATAAAGATGATCTAACTAAAATAACTAAGAATAGACTGAACTAAAGTAAAACAGAAAAATATGCTGATCTAATCACCACAGACAACAAATAACCAAAACTAAATACCCAGTCTCGCGCTTCTTTCTTGACCCTCCCCACTAGGATAGCACCCTAAGTTCAACTATTTTACATTACTTACCTCAGTCTACTGAGATAAGTAACCAAATACACTGTATCTTATCACGTTGTAATTTATTAGAGTTTTGACGCTTAGGAGTGGTTGGGCCAAATACAATGCGACCCGTTTAATCCAACGTGTCACAAACAAGATCAGAGTACTCACTTAACCTCGGAATACTTTCTGTGTCCATATGTGTCACCTCCCGACGTTATGCAGCTCGTACCCAGCGAAACTCAACACAGACGGTCAGCACGACATGTTCCAGAGTCCCCTGTTGCCAGAAGAGCTTTCAGGCTTTCCGGTCACCTGAAGCTCTATCTGGTTTCTGCCACCGAGTATCTTCCGGTACACTCTACAAAAGCTGCAACGTCACTCAGAACTTGCTTATCCCACATTGCCAGAGGCTATCAGGCTCTCCGGTCACCTGAAGCGCTATTTGGTTCGACAGTTTCCCACTCCCACGTCGGTCTAGCGTAGCTGCTCAGCAATCTCACTATATCCTACTGTTTAAGCACACCACAGCTTTGTGATGTCTGGCTGCGTTCCGTATTGTAGCTTATACAATACTGACATAAATACACACATAAACTTTAAACTAAAAAACTTTCAAAAAGTTTAATCCTTTTTCATTTTTTTTTTTTGTTCGCTTGCTCCAACCTCGCTTCTCCTCGTTCCTCGCTCCTACTCACACTGCTGCCTCCCTTCTGCCAATCAGAACTTAAAATGGTGGATTGTTCATTTAAACTTCTGACCACTGAGAGACAAAAAAAAAGGGAATATGGTTGCTTCACATATGGAGCATGTTTTCTCATAGTACCTTTTAAACAACCTATATAAACAGAAAAATAAAAAATAAGAGCCCCCTGCTAGACAGGTCACTACATACAGCCAGAATAGCTCAAATGAAATATAACTGTCAGAACAAATCCTGCTTATGCCCCATCTGTTCTGGCCAAACAAAGGTTTTCCCAGCTGTGATAAATTTTAGCAGCGTTACACCAGAAAAACCATCCCAAGATACTGACAAATAAACTATAAAGACAACTGCATGATTTGATTGCATGAGTATGAAATGGTTTGTTTGAAAGTATGAAACAGAAGTATGAAGGGATAAGATCAGATTGTGAGGGGAGAAGTATGAGCTAGAAATTGGAGAAGGGGGGAACTGAACCAGATCATTGGTTCTCAAACTGTGGTTCAAACACTGAAGTGTTATGCTGATGAACATTATGATAATATTCAATCTACAAGTTGCACTGATCCAGTGTGGATTTGGCTAGCAAATTTTATTCAGAGTTCATCTAAAATGTGATTTAATTTTTGTCAAATTTTGTCTCCTGTAGTCATGTTAGTTTTGGTCTAGTTTTAGTCAACTAAATTATGTTGCTCTTTGGTCGACTTTATTTACAGTAAATATATCCACAGCTGTCTGTGAATAACTAAAATCCGCAAATACTTGAGATCCCGCTCTAAAAACGCTTATAACTGCCTATTTTAAAAGTTCAAACACCAAATATACCTTAATTTGCTTTGATACGCACAGTGGAAAACATCTAAGCTCTACTGCAAAACCTAATATCTACAGTCTTACCTCTCCCTGCTCTTTGAGGTACAGCCAATCAACACCAAGTAAAATGAATGGCACTCTTGGATTAGCTGCTTTGCAAATGTCAGCCAACAGCATGTCAAGTAGTCTTAAACATAGGTACTGTAAACAGCACAATGTTATATGTAAATGAAGAATGTTTTCTGTTTTTTTTCCAGCATTGATGAGCTGAACAGTTTCAAGTTTTACAACTTTTTCTTTGGTGCTTTTTTAAGCTATCGAGCTTCATAATGAAATAACATTTCACATCAGCTTACTTTCTTTGCATAATCTGTTTAACAAATCTTGTGGTTGTGCCTTATGAACAAATCAGCCCAATTATATTGTGCACTTTTTGTTCAATATTTCTTTGAAAAGATATTGTTGCAATGCTAGAAACCCTTATCAATTCAATTCAAATTCAAAAATACTTTATTTATCCCAAAGGAAATTAAATGTTGATCTCATTTAATTAAGGAGTTATTATAGATTGTGATGGCTGTGGGCAGAAAAGATCTTCTGTAGCAGTCCATTGTACAACCAATTTTTTTTCACTTTAAAAGTATAGTGACTTCATAAGACTTCATAAGGGCTCAGCACAAGGTGGTATAAATTGACTCCCCTTTGGGATACCGTGACACTTGATTTTCAGAAACAGTCACTGTTTGGTCATAAAAATACTACTTTTCCATTTTCTCGTCACATCCACAGAAGCTTCTGAAAAGATATACATGAACAGTTTAACATTAATCTAATCACCAATGAAAGCTTTCCAAATGAAAACATCACAATTAATCCCATTTGCTTACAAAACATTTTCACTATTTACCACTTTGGAAAATGTCTATCCCTCTGTTCCTATAATGGCTGACATGAAAAAGATTTGTTGACTGATGTCCTTTTAGGGCTCTGCCCAGATCCACAGTGCAAGTGAGAGCTACTGCTACAAAATATGCATTTTACAGTTGACATGAAACAAGCCAGCGACATCACTCCAGTTTGGCTGGTTTAATGTAAGTTTCATCATCGACACAGTCCACAGGAGTGCCATTCCTCTACAGTATTTTATGACAGCATAGTGTACACATGCACCATTAAAAAAAGTCATTTAGGAGGCGTTGCTTGTGTACACCCGATTAAGCAATAGCTTTAACCACAACTTCTGCGAGGCCTGGCAAGAAGCCATTAGAAAGAAGCTCAAACAAAATCCATTTGGCTTGGGTTAACACTTCTGTTCTTTCTGAGAGGTCTTGATGCTGCTCTTTGGATCAGCTCTGATTCATGTTGTGCTGTTTGCTCAGGGATGTATATACTGAGGGTGTAGTAAGCCAAACTAGAACAAATGAAAGCATAAAAGACTTAGATTATTTTTGATAACAATGTACAGTGTAGCCCTCCATATTCACAGTTTGGAATTTTCAGGTTCAATTATTTGAATTTTCTTTGGATCGTTGCTCCACATTTTTTGTGGAAAATTCAAGAACTTTTTTTCTAAAATTGTCTAAATAAAATTTAGATTGGGAAGCTGAAATACAATGCATCCTGAAAGCATTCACAGTGCTTCACTTTTTGTTGTCACAACCTTATTCCAAATTGTATTAAGTTAATCTCTTTCATCAAAATTCTACACACAAATAAATACCTTGCATTTCTGCAATCTTATTACAAATAGAAAACCAAGAAATCACATACACAGCTGTTGCTAAATAGTTTGTTGATTCACCCTTACAGAAAAATCCATTGAATTTCACAAATGACAATCACATGTGAAAACCATGTACCACATAAAAACACAAATTTTCACGTGAATGATGTGAGTCACTTGAAAAAGCATATAAATCACATGTATGATTACAAACAGATGCTTTTTTTTTTTTTTTTTTTTTTTTTTTTTTTTTTTTTTTTTTTTTTTTTTTTTCTTTACCCAAATCTGGATGCTTCTTTTTTGTTAAAGTCTTCCACATAGTAGGAGAATGTGTTATAATCTGATGAAACTATACTTAAACTTTGAATCACAGTTCCAATGGGTTAGCTTTACACAAAATGACACAAAATATTACCAAAAGAACAGTACACCTAAATGAAATATGGTGGTGGCTGCCTCATGATCTGGGGTTATCTTAGGAGAGAACTGAGGATTTTGTCAATGTGAATGAAAATATATGAGCAGTTCCAAAAACACCATATTTACGCCGCCAGTATTGACCCCAAACCTTCAGCTGTCCATTAGAAAGTGGAAGATAAAGAAAAATTAAATGTTTGCAATATCACAATGAGTCCAATTAAATGCATCAAATTCTACACATGAATAACTGCATGAGAGAAAATTAGAATTTATGGAATGGCCTAGTGAGAGTCGGGAACTAAATCTGAAAGAAAATCTCTGAGGTCACTGGAAGTGCACTGTAGAAAAAAAAAATGTCCTTACAGTCGGAAAGATATGGAGAACATTTGCAAGGCAGTGGGCAAATATTAAGTTTAGATGTAGGAGACTCCTACCAAAGGAGACTGAATTCTGAAATGAAATCAAAAGGTGCTTTATCAAAATTTAAGGGTGTGCAGACATATGTACGCTGGATACTGTGCCTTTTCTTTTTTATCTTCAAACAGATTTGTTTGTATTTGCAGTTAAATTGTACTGGAAAAGGCTCATGTTGTTTAGATATTTCTGAGCCACTTTATGAGGTGTCCCTGGAGCCTTGAATTTCTGGATCTTTCATTTAATTCTATGTAGAAATTTAATTGGTTAAATGCAAACTGAAATGTTGTTTAGTGCAATACAAAATTAAAAACCTTGTGTCAAGCAGATAAACCTAATCAGTTCTTGTCACTCATTTTTTTTAATTGAAGGCAACAAACAATAAAATGAGTTCTTTGACTAATTGACCTAATTTATATGTCCTTGCTTTAAACATTAAAAAGAATGTTTGAGGCACTGCCACCACAACAAAAAAATATTAATGACCAGCTGCCAGTGGTTTCTAAAAGATAGTAAAAGACAGTTTTTCAAAAATGGTGTTCTGTCTTTTAAAATATTTTTAAAGTAACTTCATGTTATTTGAAATGACAGTAATGCAAAACCAAGCTGTCATTTTGCTCCCCTAAGTGGAAGTGACATTTATTCTGAGTAGCTGCAGGCTTTTTAATGTACACTGCAGAAAGAAAGATCTACACAGTAATGGTTAAAATAAAAAAATAAATAAATATATATATATATATATATATATATATATATATATATATATATATATATATATATATATATATATATATAAAATTTTGTCTTTAAAAAATTATTTAAATCTGGCCTCAAATAGATAAAACCACAGAAGTAACATTACACAATCTGCAAGATGAAGTCAAAATGGAAAATGTTTGCATAAAATTAGGTGTATCCCAAAAACTCCTAGATCTGTCCAAAATGTGAAGAACCCAATAATTCAAAGAGCGTGTACCTCATTTTTACCTGCTTTGTACATATAATAACACAACAATTGGGCCTGATGGCAAAAAAGCCTGTTGTGGATAATAATGTTACAATGGGACCAGATGCCAGCAATGGAACCAGATGCCAGCCTATCTCATTGCAATATGTGCAGCCCAAAGATTATGAAAGACAACAACTCTCTGAGTCTCCACCTGTAGGAATTATGTCAGGAATTTACTTTTTTTCCACTTATCACTAGGAATGAATAACCAAACATAATCCAACAGTAAGCATGTTACAGAACCATATAACAGAATTTTAAGCAACCTTCTGTTCTGATGCAACAGAAATGAAACAATGCTACTTCAGAAGCAATGTGTGGAAGCTTCAGGCTGTCCAGCTTGTTAGTCCAGTCAATTTTGTTGCTCTTAAAAAATGATTAGAGCTGGAACTTTCTGGGTTTAAACAGGGGTAAATCGATTTAATCTGGAGAGACTCACACGGAAAGAAAGCAGCAATTAGAAAGTTGGATGGAGGGTGGAGGAGGGTTGTAGCTGGGCTGATGAGCGGACGGAGCCATGGACGTATGGCCTTATAAACAAAGTCTTGCACGATGATTGGCTGAGATAAGGGAAGGGCTGACGCTGATAGGCTGCGGTAGAGGTGGATGACGCAGTGATTGGACGATGCAGGTGAGGCTGGAGAGAGTCTTCCAGTTTGAATTTACGCCTACGCTTCATAACATGCACCATGTTTGAAAAAGAATGGCTCGGCCAAACAGTAGTCCCTCAAAGGGTATTTTTGCTTTCTCTTTAAGTTTTTTTCCGCAGAAATAAAACACAAATATACTGTGCTTTAAGAGGTTTGCTTATTGCTAATTGTCAGATTCACTATTATTTATTGTTCCTGTTTTACCATACATTTCCTTCATGGTCACATTTTTATCTGTTGGTGGTTGGTTACTATTAAGGTCACTTGAACCAGGATTCATCTTCTGTTGCCAGCATTTATGTTCTTGGTCATTAATCCATAATACAGTAACTTTAATTCATAATAAGAGGCATTTGGTATAGGCATAAATCATTTTGCTGATGACTTTACATAATTTTTAAGAGGAAAAAAAGCAAAAGTGCTACTTTAAATAGGTTTACTTGACCTAACTTGGTTCTTTATCCTCATGAAACTACAACTATAGTGATTGTAAAAGTATGCATACAACTAAAAGTTGTTTCACAATTTGTCACGATGCAAACTTATTTGGACTTTGTGTAATAGACCAACATAAAGTAGGGCATGACTGCAAATTCTTCATGGTACAAGTTTACATGCTATGCACATATAGAAACTGAATGTTTTATCCAAAGAATGGAAAGTGTATTTGGATAGTTTTTTTCAAGTTTTCAGATTCTAGGTTGAATTTAGGCCTCATCTTTGACTAGGCCGATTTACACATTAATACATGACTGTTCCCTTATTAGGTGACTTAGGTTAATTGGGTGCATTGAAGTTTATTTAGTGGTATCAGAGGAAAAGGGGTGAACACAAATTCACAAAACACTGAAAATCATGTAGCAATTATGTTAAACTTCACAATTATTTGCACAGGTCTATTGCTTAAATCCTATTAAAATAAAGGGATATTTGTGACGTTGTGTTTAAAGAAACTCTGAACTCTAATGCAGAATGTAAGGCAGGCTGCAAATTTGTTGCTTGTGTTCTCATCTGACATGACTAAACAACAGCTGACTTTCTTAATATATGTAATGTTGCTAAATGTAAAAAAGTTTTGAATACTTTTGCAAGACACAGATAAACACCATCAAGTATAATATAGACTCATTGTGGTTATTTGTCATTTCTGTTGGTTTAAAGGCCCTCCAATAATCTAATGAGAACCAAAAATCCACAGAGGAAGACAGAGATGGAGGAGGGAGGCCTTTCTTAGCTTCCTTCACTCCGCCTTAATGTGACATTTATCTGTCGTTCTTGCCCTTCATTACTTTGCTCAGTAAAGGTTAGGCTCATGCATGCGGCGCTTCTCAGGTGTTTAGCCCCCCTAATACATTTTAACATGTGCTTCCCAGGAGTGCACACCTACACAACTTCATTACCACATGTTCACATGCTGACTGGCTGTTTTAAATCAAGAATCTACAGATTTCAATAAATTAGAATATCATTGAAAAGATAAATTATTTTAGGAATTCAATTCAAAAAGGAAAGCTCATTGTTATATAGATTAGTTTCACACATAATGACATATTTTAAGCATTTATTTCTGTTAATCTTAATTATTACATTTTACAGCTAATTGAAAACCAAAATAAAAAAGATTTTTAATACAGAAATGTCAGCTCACTGAAAGGTTTATCCATTTGCTGCAGTCTATGCACTCAATAATTGGTCTGGGCTTCTTTTGCTTTAATTTTTTCACCAATACAGCAAAGAGGATATCATTCTGTGGCTCTTCTGAGGTGTTAAGGAAGTCCAGGTTGCTTTTTAGCTGTTGGTTCTGTTGTTTCTCTTTGTCTTGACAATACTCATGACAAGACTCAGTTTAGGTCAGGCCAGTGTGCTGGCCAATCAAGCACAGTAATCATTATTAAACCAGGTACAGTTTTTTTTTTCTTTTTTTTTTTTTGTCAGTGTGCCTAGTCTTGCTGTAAAATGAAATCACTGTCTCCCTAAAGCTTGTCAGCAGAGAGAGTGCTCTAAAATATTAAATTATTTGGTCCCTTCTGTTTAAACAGCCTTAACAGTGACTCCTAAATCTTAATCTTAACACTAATGCTGTAGTGTTACAGCTGTTTCTACAGTATATTTGTTTTTAAAACTTTTGATGTTTGCTTTTACATTGCTAATCTATTTATTGATGAAGTTGTGGGTATTGTTTCTGCCACATGTCCATCAAATTTAAATCTCTTATATTCTTGAGTTGCCAAGCTGTATGTGCTGTCTTGCTGTGCAACATAACCTGTAAACAAAGTAGCCTGCACTTCAACACGATGTCTTAGCTCTGCTGAGTTTGGGCTTGATAAAACACAATGGACCAACACCAGCAGATTACATGACTCCCCAAACACAAGTGTCGCAAACTGGACCTCAAGCAACTTGAATTTCTCTTCCTCTGTACTCTTCGCCTAAACTCTGCGACCTTGATTTCATGCAAAACTTGCTGACCATCACCAAGCAACAGTCCAGTCCATTTTTTCTTAGCTCTGATACATTCCATGCATCAAGCCAATCCAGAACCAGAGACAATAATTGTAACAGTTGTAGCCTATGACCTGGATTCATCTGTGTGTGGTGGCTGATTAAGCACTGACTCTCTTGAATGGGCTTTGCTTCGCTGTCCCCTGAAGGTTCCAGTTTTCCCTGTTGTCAGTGTACTTTTTTTTAATTCACACTTTTTCATTCTACTCAACTCTCCATTGATATGCTCGGACACAGCATTTTGTGAACAGCTAAGAACTTTGGTGGCTGATCCATCTTGTGGAGGATGTCTATGACTCTCTGCTGGACATTATTATTATTTACTGTAATATTTAAATTTTCTAAGAAACTAAAATTTGGGCTTTTGCTAGCTGTAGGTCATAATCACCTAAATCAGGGTCTTAATGGCTATTAATAACTTTGGCTAAAAATTACAATATGTTTAAATATAGATATATTTACAGACATGTCTATATTTAAATATAGATAAAATAACAAATGCAGGTTTTAGCAATTTAGCAACACTAAATGTACTAGTAATATTCTTTTAGATCTACTTTTGATGTCATCAGGTTGAAAATTATTTGGTTTTTTAATCATCAATCCAGACATCAACGTTCTATTGAAGAAAATGTATCTGTTCTGTTTTTGCAAAAGTTTTGATCTTTTTTTTATTTTAAAACCCAAAAATAGAAACAAAATGATGGTTCAACAAATAACAGATTTCCTACAATAGGTTTTTTTTTTCAAAAATTCCATGATGTCATTTTTCAAAGGATAATGTAACAGCTCTTAACGAGTTTTATTTAGTTTGACTGAGGGCAAAAATGGCTATTTGGTTCATATCAGCTGCAGACCCCTGACCTTAAATAACAAAAATAAATTCTTGAAATGCATGTCTGATGTATGTAATGACTCTGCACACGTTTTTCCAACTTTTTTGAATTAATGAAAAACTAATTAATCTTTCAATGATATTCTGATTCTCTGATATGCACCTGTGAAAGAGGAACGAGTGTTTATCAAGACTAGTTTTGGCTTTGTGATGGTGGTGAAGGAGGAGGAGGGGGTGGTGATGGAGGTTTAACTTCCTGTCGGTCTTTTTGTATCTCAGTGCATTGAGAAATAACTGAGCGCGGTGAAAGCAGCGCATTCATTCAGAAGGGACCTTGACTGGCGCAGCTGAAGCCTGGAGAAGGAGTTATTCAGAGGCATCGCTGAGCGACGAGCACAAAAAAGCAATCAGAAAGGAAAAAGAGTGCAGAACAGCAAGACCTACTGTTTGGACTTGTAAAAAAAAAATCCTGAACGTCTAAACAAACACGGATTATTATTATTATTTTTTTTTAAATCGATGAAAACTTTTTAAATCGTACCCTACCTTGCGGTTTCACCCCAAACTCACTTCAACTTTGGGAAAATCGACTCTCAGCAGATTTCGTGAATGCGCCGAGCGCGCAGGAACTATTTGGTGGTCTGTTTTTCTGTCGTGCGTATTTACGCCGGTGGAGGCTTTGGTGAGATTGAGCGATCGTTTGGCCGAGTGTGTGGGGCAGAGAGGATCAGCCGGAGCAGTCAGAAGGATGCTGGAAGGCAATGCCTGCAGAAAGAGAGGATGAGATTTGTCGAAAGGCGCTCGAACTGCTCACCGACCTGTGCTCAAAGGGAGAGGTGCAGGACGACAACTGTCTGGATTTCATCTACTACTTCAGGGACCTGGCCAGACCGCGCTACACGGACTCAGGTCAGGCTCTATGATACATAGGCTTTCAATGTGCTGTATACTGTTTATTCGGGGTCAAGGCTATAGTATGTGATTAAATAATGAGTTTGTGATCTGTTTAGAGCTATTTCAGAAGATGTTTTAACAAGAGTGAAGAGCAAAAGAGTGCTTTTTTAATTTTTCAGCAGCTGTGTTGCACCACTTAATGCAAGGGACTTTAAAGAAACCAAAAATTCAAAACAGGCTGACACCTGTTTTTCCTGATACTTTAACATTTTACATGGAAAACTGAATCGTTGAATAGCACTTTGTTTGAATTTTTTGTGCATCGATGGTCAATTTAAGAAAAGAGGGGAACACTTTATTTTCTCATGTAAAAAGTGGAAAAAACACACCAACTCTGTTTTTCCATGTTCCAAATTCACTAAAAATTCAGATGTGTCAGCTGTAAACCACTGGATTCACAAAGCATTTTAGATCTATGAGTGTCTCTATGAGCATCTTCCTCCTTTACATAGGCTGGATAAAAGTGCTGGTTGGGTTTGCTGTTCACTCAGGCAGACTGGAAGAGAGGGAGAGAGAGAGAGAGAAAGCCCCACCCATTATTAATCAAAACTCCCAGCACTGTGTAGCTGAGACTCTGGGGAAAAAAATAAAGATTAGCGATGTAGACCTTTAGGAGTCAGCTGAAATGTATTGTCCAAACCAGGGGTGTTGCCTCTCTGAGGCTCTGAATATAAATAAAGTCACAATTTTCTTTTTACAGTCACATTCAATAAATAAGACTATGTGTTCCGATGAGGCTCATTTCTCAGATTAAAAGTACCTTTTGAAAATAACAATCTTTAAACAGGTTGTATACTTTTCATTAAGTCATCATTTCTGTATTAAAATATTTTTTATTGCTCTGATGTAATATTCTGATGTTAAATGTTGTGTTTCCTTTAGTTGTGAGCTAATAACCAGCAGAAAAAAATGCTTTAAAGTGTCAGTGTGTAAATAATCTGTATAATGTATAACATTAGTGAATTGAATTAGTGAAATAAATTTACTTTTCAACAATATTTTAATTTATTGAATATGACTGTATTTTTAAAATCATATTTTGCATTCCTACTGAATTTACAATAAATAATTTTGGTAATTCTAACTGACCTTAAACAAGAGAAGTTGGTCTGATTTAACTTCAGACAGTGAGAAAAAAAGGTGTATGTAAACTTCAACTGTATCCTTAAGGATGTGCTGCAGTAAAATGGATCTGTGATACAAACTACTATGATCAATCGTGTACTTTTATAAGAAAAATATTAAAAATATTCTAAATTAAAAGTAAAATTGTAAAGATATTCACAATATAATTTATCTAAATTAATCTACAATCCTATAGCCACTCCTTTCTTTTCAATTTGAATGAAAAGGCATAGAAATAAATTTTATGATACATTTGTTCATACAATCCACAGTGCATGTCCACACTTTTGTTAATTTGACTATCTCTTCCTTATTAAATTGTAACAAATGGAACCTTTAAAAAGTTTACAATTCATTATTAAACGTGTGTGCTGGAGAGAAGGTTCATGCTACCAGATTGGTTCCCCAGAGACGCTGTGACCCACTTCCTCTTGTAGACTACTATAAATGTACGCACATACACGGCTTGATTCCCAGTAATCAATTTTCCCTCTGATCATTACGGTAGAGGCTGGAGATTAGGAGTGATACTCAATGTTTCTGGTCTTTCTCATTTTGGCAGCTTCAAGAGTCTCAATATAAACCTCATCCAGCTGAGGCCCAAACAAGTGGTTCACAGAAAAAAATAGAGCCACAGGAGAAGGCAGTTTTCTACTTGCATCTTGGGGTGTACAGTATGAAATAGCTGCATATGAATTGTGTTTATTGAACTGTTTGGTTGCAATATATTATATCTGAAAACCTATCTGTAAATACAGAATTATTGTTTCCTGTACATCCAAGTCAGAGTGATGATTCCTCTTTTCCACACTACACCTTGCAGTGTAACAACATGTTTTGTGTTATTTTCCAAGTATTTTTGCAGTTAAAGAGAACAATTCATGAAATCAGATTAGTTGTGTATTTTTACATTTTAAACATGATCTACAATGCTTTAAAAAAGCATTTGTCTTATTACAGATTTCCTCTCTTTGTATTTTTTGTAAAACCTTAAGGTTTCAGGTTATCAAAAAATAATATTGGCCCAAGTGAATACAAAATGCAGTTTTGAAATGATAATTTCATCTATTAAGATAAAAAGATTTCCAAACCTACCTGGCCCTCATTAATAACCTATGAGGGCTCCTTGTTAAATCATGAATTAACTGTGATTTGCTAAATTATGTGGAGAGCTAAGTTCAATTTCAATAACTACATCCAAACCTGGTCATTGCCAGACCTATAAAATCAAGAAATCGTTTGAAAAGAACCTGTGTTACAGCATGAAGTAGGCTAAAATATCTCAAAAAGTAACACATCATGACCTGATTTAAAGAAATTCAAGAACAGATGAGAAACAAATCCTTTTCATCAATGCCATTTCTAAACAGAGCCAGTATCCACAGATGGAGAAAACATGGAATAGTGGACAGCCAAACCAAAATTACTCCAAGAGCACACAAACAACTCATCAGGAGGTCACAAAAGAACCCAGAACAACATCTATAGCCCTTCAGGCCTCACTTGGCTCAGTTAAGATCTGTGTTCATGATTCAACAATAACAAAGAGACTCAGTATAAATGCACATGTGAGAGAATTCCAAAATAAAAACCACTGTTGACCCAAAATACCATGAAGACCTGTTTACATTTGCCAAAAAAACATCTTGCAGAAACTATTCTGTGAAGTAAAGATTTGTGTGTGCAACATCATACTGACAGTCTAACATGGTGGAAGTTATGTGATGGTCTGGGTTTGCTCTGTGGCATCAAGACCTGGACTACTTTCCATATGATGGAACTATACTGTCTAGCAGATAATACAGAAGGAGAATATCCAACCATCAGTTTATGACCTCAAACTCAAGCACACTTGGGTTGTGTTGCAGGACAATGATCCAGAGTACACCAGCAGGAAGCCTCTGAATGGCTCAGGAAAGCTAAATGATGTCAGATCACTGGGAGCTTATTGGATGCTAAGTATGACCTCAGAGTGGTAGATGGTTAAGAAGCTAGTCAAATTTACACCAACCGTTTTTGTTGACTTTAGCATTTCGAAAACAAGTCAATCTGTGGGATAGCAAACATTTAACAAGAGAACATTAACTCTAAGGCTGAGTTGTTCAGCTTAACAATGTCCATGTTCCTATGAAGAGTTAACGTTAGTTGAGCCTGCCTATCAATCTCCCCTCAGCCTGCTCTCAAGATTTAAGTAAACTCTTACATTCCTACTTTCACAATTATTTGAAAATTATCCTGACTTACAATCAGCTGATCCCCAAAAAGCTGATGAGAGGGATTAAAACAGTGCATGTCTGATTAGCTTTCCATCAGTCTGAGGATGAAATTCAAATTGAACAATTGAAATTACCTCATTTTTTCAATGTTTGTTTTGGGCACCAGTGGCCATTTTTAAAATTTTTGTGACATTATGTAGACATGAAAGGGTCAAAGAAAGGGGGAGATGACATGCAGGAAGGGTTCTGAGACTGGGAGTCAAACTTGAGACAACCACGACGAGGACTATAGCCTCCGCATGCGGGGCGCCCGCTCTAACAAACTATGCTACGCCAAAAAATGCAGCCATTGTAGCCCATGTCATGGATACACGTTTGTGTGGTGGCAGCTATTGAAGGGTCAAGGTCAACTGCCATCTTAGTCCAACTCTCACATGAGCTTTGCTTTAAAATCTTCAAGACTTTGAGTATTCTGTTTTCAGTACCCCTTATTCTACTACACATTTTCTTTCCACTCAGCTTTCCAGTAATGTGCTTGAGCACTTGGAGCAGCCAGTTTCTTTAGCACTGCCCTTCTGTGGTTTTTTCCCTCCTTGTGAAAGGTGTTATGACTACTGTCAAGTCAGCAGTCTCACCAATGATTGTGTAGCCCATAACTGTTTCTGCATGTGGGTTACACAAATCTCTAAAACCATGACACTCTCAGGAGGCAGATGAAAAGTTTATTTACAAATAAGAATGTGATTATTGCAAAGAGAATGTTTAGTGGTCCAAGGTCTGGTTCAGGAACTGGGCTTCGGCTGGGGTTCTGGGAAGATAGGGCAATGGTGTGCAAAGAAAGTGGAGAACTACAATATAGATTCCAGAGGTGCTTACTTGAGAAGGTGAAGGAAACCGCCGGGGGATAATTAAAGGGGTCCGGGAGGATGGTGAGTTCTCAGGGAAATGAAGTTGGAGATGAATCCAGATGGCTTGATGGAACGTGGAGCTAAGTGGGCATGGTGGAGGGCGGACAGATTTCGATCTTCAAGGGAGGTGCAAGGAAGAGGAGCCCAGGAGCTGCCAGTCAGGAGTTCAGTTCCAGTTTTTTTTTTGTTTGTTTTTTTTTTTACTGAGGGTTTGCAGGTTGCTTACATATGCCAGAGGTTTGAGCAGTAACAGAATGCAAACTCTCATCAGGGTGAACCTTGGCGGAGAAACCACAAAAGGTAAGTCTCTTCACAGAGTGAAAACAAAGCTCAAGGGGTGACCCATGGCAGACTTGCCATTTACTACAAAGGTTAATACTCAGGCAATGTAGGACTGGCAGCAAGATCCTTTTATACTCCTCACTTGATGAGGCAGATTGGATGCAGGTGTGATCTCACCTGCTGAACCACCCAACCACCATGCTCCATGACGCCATCTGGAGAACGAATGAAGGATCCGCAAAAAGGATGAGCAAAACTGCCAGACCACAACAATAACATGTCCAAAGGGATGACATTATGTATTTCCCAGGAACATAGTGCCATTTTATAGCACAATCAACTGTCACCTTCAGTTATAAAAATGCTGCTTATGTCAAACATAACTTAAAAGAAATTTGACTTTGCAATTTCATGCCTTGAAATTGGGCCTCTGTCTCTTTAAGAAGCTCCCGCTCTTTCCAACACTCCACCTTCAGCAGGTCATCACAACAATGTTTCTCCATTAAGCCGTTTGAAACCGTTCTTAGGAACATTGGACTGAGAAGTAGTTTGTATGATAAGCTCAGCAGACTTTCAGTTCTATCAGGCTAATTGCTGCATGCCGCTAGTCTGGTGGAGCTGAGTGGGGAAGGCATGGAGGAGGGATGCTCTGTGAGGGGGAAAGCATGGCTTGAAGTTTGCAGCTCCAAGGAGAAGCTGCAGACCCCTGTAGAGGAGCTGCCTGTTTGTGGAAACAGGCAGTGCATTGTGAGAGCAACCGTTTAGGCGCCTCAAATTTCTGCGACCAGAGATTGACAGATTTCTCAAACATGCATGAGAGAATCAAAGCAACTCCAGGTACGGTTTTGATGAATTAATAACATAACATGATGTAAAGCTCAAAAAAGTCAATTTTACATAATCCCCCCCCATTCACATTCCAGCATTAAAAAACATTTTTAATGTGTCCTATGCAATATTATGAATGTTGAGTTTTCATTACCTGAGAGCTATAGTCATCAAACATAGAAATAAATGCTTAAAATACACCATCATGTAATGAATCTATTTAATATTGGTTTCCCCTTTAACATGTAGTTACTGTAATAAATGAACTTTTCATTTATTTTCAAATCTACTAAGAACCTATTACAGTCCAAGCCCATAACAGCAAGCTATGTCCTAATGCATTCAAGTTTTTCTGAGTTTAAGATAAGGTAGAAAAGTAGCTCCTACTGATGTCATTTTAAGAGAATTTTTAGAATTTCTGGAATTTAAATTTTTCCCAGAATTTGACCACGGTGAGAAAAAAAGTTATTCATAAAGCACTTTAGGCCTTAAGAGAAATGTCCTAATGTGACAAAATGTTAGGGGCCGTGAGGAGGACCGTTAGTGAGACTAATAGTGTCTTAAGCCTCCTGCATTGCCAGCTGGATGCTTGGGAAGTGATGAAGATGTCACAGTAGGATGACAGAGATGCGATGGGGATACCCCATCAGCCTGTCAGTTCCTGAAATCAAGAGAAATAAAATAAATAAAAACTCAAAAGCACATGTATGTGGATGTATGTGGTCCCCCTCCAGTGGGGACGGGGGACCACATACATCCCCTTTTTTTGTGTAGATCGTTTCACCAGATAAAAACAAGTTTATACAAGCAGGCAATCACAGCGAACTGCTGACAGTTGAGCGTTCTCGTTAGCATGACATGGTAAAATGACCAGCATGGCGAAAAGCCATTACTGTGGGCGTATTTGTTTTTTGTCTTATTTTGTTTTGTGTATTAACCAATCACAGCCAAAACTAGACCTAAAAATTTATTTCAGAAAGACTCAAGAAGTAAAAGCTACTAGCCCATATTCTGTTTTTAACACAGAGTAATTTGTATGATGTGATATTGTGATACGAGTTTTTTTTTATTTTTTATTTTGGGGGGTTTGACATTTGGTCCACACTTCTTGCCAGTTGGTGGTGGTAATTCTCCTCCATTAGGTTATTTACCAACCACCGTTAAACAGTAGAAGAGGAACCAATTACAGTCCCTAGAAGACAGCATCACACCTCGCAACAGGGTCAACCATACCTCCTCACTGAGAAAGGAATTTCTGTCATCTTCTTGCTCAGAGATGCCCTCAGCTGCTGACTGAAGGACTCTTAAGTTGGCAGGAATGCTTAGGCTAAGATAGAAGCACTATGAGATGACTCTGAAAATGTTTGTGAATACGGACCATGATACCTACAAACAAGCAAGAATTCTGGCTCTCTGAGTGAAATCTGTGTGCCACAAGGGTACATTACCAATCAATCAACACTGACCTGAACTTCTTATGCATAAACCACACCACTTCACAAAATCAGGTTCTTCCATTCCAACCTCTCCACCCGAAGTGTTCTGAACATAGCAGACATTGTTTGGGCTGAAACAGTTAGATTCAGCCTAACCCCATTTATAAAACCCTTCCAATCAGTAGTAAATTTTAATCAAATCTCCTGTGAACTCTGAAGGGTGAATGTCTTTGCTGCTGTGGAATTTGTACAACTGTATTACTACTGTGCCACTATTTTTATGTGGGTCCTTGGTACTTGATGGAACTTCACAATGGCACCTGCTGTGGGTGCTAAGATTGGTGACACAATCACAAAGCCTGCTTTCTTGCCCTTATTTGTAGTTTCACAATAACTGCACATATTTAGTATTTCACTAGGAAACCGTTGGGACATTTTCAGATTAAAATATATTTTTTTATGCTTACTGTACTCTATAATTATGGTCATACTCACCTATAAACTTAATTAAATCTGGACACTAGCTGTAAAAATGATCAAATTCAGTTGCTAAGTCTTTCCTTGCTTTTTCCTAAATCAGTGTGTCTGATTATCTCAGGGTTCTGGTGCAGCTTCATTCAGGATGACAATATGAAAAGCAAGTGATATGGTGGCTTTCACAAACATTTCCACAGTTTCTCTCTGCAGAGACAAGATAACATTGCAAGGGCTATTTTTAAGATCTCAACTTTTTCTGCTTAAGTTATTTTATCTGTTCTATGGCTTTTAGAGCATAAAAAATGCCTGCAGAGTTGCAAAATTTGAGGTCTATGATTATCTCTCAAAATACATCATTTTCTGAGTCCAATCAGCACCTTTTTCAAAGTCTAGGCTTGCTCGTTTTTTACTTGATTGGAACACCTTCAATCACTTAACTAGGTTGGTATTACTCTGATGGTAGCATACATAGAGTGGTATGCAGACTAAAATTGTGTCTGGATACTATTTGAAATGCTGGATCACTATATCACTTAGATCCAGCTGCGAGAATTGTATTATGTCCCCCTAAACTCAATGACTGATACAGTTATAAAATGCCATATCAAAATGCTTTTTTAAATTGGTACATTTGCTGAAATCCCTATCACACCATGCTGAAATCCCCATCACACTATGCGGCTCCACCATCACCTGTCTATGCACTTGATACTGTAGCTTGTCTAATTTGAAGTCAAGCTAAGCCAGGCTGCCACAGATTTTCAGGACATGTCCAAAAAAATCTGCAGAATGAGGGTAACAACTAACATACCTTAGATTTACAGCATATAGCAGTGTTCATTTTATTTGTTGTTATTTATGTAATGTTTATCAATAACCTCTTTTTGGAGACAAAAACTAGATATAAAAGATCAATTAAAAACTTACCGTCAATGACTGAGAACAAATAACATCAAAATGAGACAAAAGAATAGGTCAATCAGATATAGTTTCTATCATGTGGAAAGTTGAAACAAGCTGGGAAAGTAACTAATGAGACTTAAACTAAAAGTGATTAAAACTATATGTGTACTGCCAAAAGTAACTAATTTCATTTCATCCTGTATAAATTCTTCAACCAGGTGTCAATGTGTGTGTACAGACTCTTGTACTTACTTAGGGATTACAGTGGCCTGCAAATAGCTGAAATCTGCAAATACGTTAAACCCCCTTTAAAAACACTTATAACTGCCTATTTTAATTATTCAGACACCAAATATACCTTAATATGCATTAATACTCACAGTGGAAACCACCTTAGTACTTTCACAGACACTAATTTCTACAGTCTCTTATTTCCATTGTTCAACCAATCAGCGCAAAGGAAAATATTGACTATGACCAATACAAAACAAAATTAAAATGTACTGTCAAAATTAAAACAGGGAAAATGTGAGCATGTGCTTTGAAATGTACATATACTACTCAAATGTTTAAGCAGTGACCTTATCATAACATTTCTTTATCTTAAACAAAACTATGCAAACATTTTGTCTTCATCAATCAAGATTGACTCTCATCTTCATGCTGAGGTCTTGAAATAGCTCTTTACTAATGCAGACAACACCTAACAGTAATAGTGATTTGGAAAAGGTGGGAACTCTGATGATATTTGGCTGGAGTTCAGGAAGACCTTCCCAGTAAACTGGACAAGCCTTAGCCCAATGTATTTTTGAAACTGAAGGGTAATTTGAGGTGGAAGACGAAGAGGATAATCTTTTATTTAAATTTAATTATTTAATAATTTTACTAACAGCAGTGCTGTCTGACCTTTTTCTGATTAATTCAGCTAATAATTATTATACCATTTGGGGAAATTCGTAGATTATAAAACCCTGAACTTTCAGACTGAGATGGTCAGATAAACATTAAGTATGGAAGAAAGAAAATACATTTGTGACATCACAGCAAACATAACCTACCTACTCTATTTCAGCAATTGCTAAAAAATGCACTTTATTTCTTTACATTTATGTGCTAACAGGTGTGGCAAGACAAAAAGACAGCGAGGCAGCATTATTAACATGATAAACTCCAGTCTGTATGAACCTGCTTGTTATTTCCGTAATTTTCTACAAATTCTTACTTGCACATTCATTTGTTAACTTTGAATAACAGTAGTATCAGAAACAGAATCAAATTTAATGGCCAAGTATTTTTACACACAAGGAATTTGATGTGTTGTTGTTGTGGTGCAAAACATTAAATGCAAGCTGAGGATTAAAAATGAAAAATTAAATCAAAAGGTATTTAAAACAGACGTAAAGCAATTTTAACTGCCTTGCTGCTGAAATGTGCTATACAAATAAACTTAACTTGACTTCCAGCAATCCTTCCTGTTGAGCAAGTATTTGGAGACAGTGGAAAGGAACTTATAGTTATATTATTTATTAACAACAGCAATTTTTTAAAAATTAATTTCTGCAACATGTAACATTGATGCCATTAAAGTAATTCAGAAGACTCTGGAGTTCTCCAACCCATTTTAAAATTTTATTATCACATACTGTAGTAACCCAAAATATAAGCCTAAGAAGGTGGTATAAACACTATAAAAAAGTTGAAATAACATAAACACTTGTCTGCTCAATCTTGTAGCTGGCTGCATCTAGAAACAATTAGGACATGATATTTTTAATCGTTAAACTATTTTGTTTCATATTCTAAAGCAGAACAGATTGAAACAAATACTCATGAGAGCAATGTGGAAATTTAAATGTTGAAAGGCAAAAGTACGTTAATTTCTTGGTCTCCGAGTTGGAAGATTGATTAAATGCCGAGAGAAGCAGGTTTGGTTTCATTACACCCTTGATTGCATTTTGGAGGTATTGTTGCTCGGCAACATCACATTATTGGATATTTGGTTTAGAAATCTTCAAGCCTCTGGTGATGTTCTTGAGTGAACCCAATAAAGTTAATGACTCTTCTCTTCTCTTCTCTCTTTAAAATGTGTGTGAACATTGGTACAACTCTTATCTTTCAACTGTTGTAAATGTGCGTCAAAGATTTGATTGCCTGCTTTGTCCTTTTACCTCAGTCTCCGTGTGGCTGTTATTGACCTACAGCTGACTGGGATGCAGCTATTTCTTGAACTGAAATGAGCACAGAGCATAGTCAAGTGTACATAGAAGCGTTTAATGAGATAGCCACAGGCTGCAACTTGACCTGCGACTGTAGTGGATACTAGACTCTGCAGAAAACAATAATTCTGTCATAATCATTGGCCTTCTCTGTCTTATCTGCCTGCAATAACTGTATAACCTAAAGGTTGAGTCATTTGCAGATATTAGAAGGTTTATGGAGTGAATGTTGGAGTGGCTGTCAGCACGATTCCCTCGAAGCAAGAAGGTCCAGAGTTCAAATCCAGGCAAAACGTTATCTCTATGGATGCATAGGTTTTCTCTCTGTACTCAAGTGTCTTCCCACAGGTTAATTGGCCACTCAAAGTTGCCCTTAAGTATGAGTAAATGCATATATGTTTATCTGTACTGTGTCTGAAAACCTGCCCAGTGCGTGCTCAATGATGGATACAATTACTTTATAAAAATTCTTCTTTTTAAATGACATAATTTATAATGCTACTGGATTTGGTTTTAACTGAAAGGTTCCATTTTTTATACTGTAAAGTCATTCTGAAATTAACACCCAGTATATGCCTTTACTACCTGTCTGGCAATAAAACAACATGATATGCCTTTCTACACTGAATCTGTGGCATTTAAGGGGCATTTTAATCTTTAATTTTTTTCCATCTGTAATTGCGTGTCAGACCATAGACAATAAATAAAAAAATAACCTCTTAAGGAAATTTTTCTATTAGATATCGGCATACCAGTTGATTGCCCATTTGATGAATGAACAAGGTAAGATACAGGCTTGCTAACCTTAAGAACTGATGTCTCAATATGTGCTTATAGCACACACAAGACTGTATGGAGGTTTGAATAAATTTCCTCCAAAGAAAGGGTTCGTGATTCTCAATAGATCATATAAATCTATTCAGTTCTGCTTCTGCTTGCTTTTCCATGGTGTGACTAGTTGCATCATTCAAATTAGTTTGACTGAAAAAACTGCCTAATGTTAACTTTTTTCAGGTTTCAGCATGCTCAACTTCCTTTGGCTCTTCAGTCTTTGATGACCACCAGTGGGTAGAGTAGTTGTCTTGCAAATTGAAAGTTGTGGGTCCAATTTCAGTTTTTTCATGCCACAAGTTGATATGCCCTTGGGCAAAGGACTTAACACCAATGTAACATTCCAATCTGCACATTGGTGCATGGTTGTGTGTGTGTTTGTGTGGGACTTGGGTTGATAGCGTTGGTGTGTGTATTGAGTGGTCGGAATAATTAGAAAAATCTGTGAAAAGAATCAAGCTCCTCTGCCTCATCCCTGTGGTTCTACTATGGAAGAAAAATAGTCTCATTAGAAACAAACTTTTTCTATACATTACCTCCAGTTAATAAGCTGCTGACCAGCGTGAAGCTCCAATTTCACCCAAGCACCACATCTAGACTAGCATGGTAAAAACCAGCCCCTTATTCTACCCTTTGCATCTTACAGAGGGTCAGGACCCCCGTCTGTTGAGAAATGATTGCTTGCTCAAGGCGTGGACTCTGTTGAAATGTTAAATTTTACCCAATCACTAACGTTTGGCCGTGACTTATGTAATGCGCCAGTTTGACACTATGAAGTTTACTGAAAATTGTCTGCGCTGTAAACAACCGTCCACCACTGCGAAGAGAGAAGTGCCGAGCTTAAAGAGATGGCTGTTAATGTGAATTCAATATTTGGAAGTGTAGCCAACATGGAGTGAATGGCTTTGTTCGCTTCCTCCACTGCCATTGGCAAACTACAGGCAGACTACAGTTCCGAAACTGCAGAAAATCACCATCATTGTTTACAACTCCTGTTCGCTGACTGGCCCAGTTAAAATTCTGACTGAGAAATCCAGCTCAGTGGGAGACAGCCCAAATGGAGCAATGAAGGGAGATGAGAATTGAGTGGAATTACGTAGGAAGGCAATGGCCAGGCTATGTCTAGACCAATTTGAGCTTGAACAACCTGCACATACACAAGTATTAAAGGGGCAGTTTTCTGTAAAATCAACTTTTTTGAGCTTTACATCATGTTATAATGTTAGTCCCTCATCCAAAACATATCTGGAGTGTTGCCTTGATTCTTTCATGCATGTTTGAGAAATCCTTTAGTCTCCCGTGGCAGCCATTCAGCGGTGCAAAATGCCTGGATGGACCTAGTGCCGCCTTTGAGACCTAGCTCTTCCTCAGAGTTACAGTTTCCAAACTTCCGAGCTTCAGGTAAAGCAGGACTTTCTTAAAGAGACAGAGGCCCAATTTCAAGGTGTTAAATTATTATGTCAAATGTCTTTTAGGTCATATTTGACATGTACAGCATTTTTGTAACAACTGAAGGTAACATAGTTATTTGATAGTGTTATAAAATAGTTCTATGTGCCTTGAAAACACATAATACGGCTCCTTTAAGCATATCTGAGCATGAACCACTCCTCACCACCGCCCCCACCACGAGCTCTGCAATCAATGACAGCTGTGTGCTTTATTTTAGAAACAGAGCTTTTTCTTCGATTTAACATATTAAACCAGTTGCTAGGAATTCAGAAACCCAATACAGTAACCAAATGTACAGTTTTACTTCAGATAATGTTTTTCTGCCATTTAAAAAAATCTCAAAGATGCCCTTTAACAGGTAGTTGCGCGAGCCAGCTAACGCTTTGTCACATGATCAAAGGAGCATTATTTGCTTGGCTAAAAGCCGCTTGACTTGAGCTCGTGCTGATTGCTTTGGCTTGGGTCACCTGAAGGCCACCACATTTGCAGGCTAATTTTTGCAGGTAAATTTTTGCTGTTGAAATTCTGCCATTGAATTTTTGCAGGTGAATCAATAAAGGATAGTTTTGTTTTATACTAATCTATTCTATTCACAGCAGGCTCCGCTGTGGGGGAGGAGCTGTAGCGCAGCAGAGAGCAAGGAGGAGGCAGAGGAGCTCAATTTTTTTCCCACAGATTATCTGTCTCATATTGTCAGGACAATATAATAAATATTTTTATTTAAGGCTGTTGATTGTCCATGGGTTGTGTTTTGCTTTGTAAGATGGAGGTAATCGCTAGGAATAAACTGGCATCATTTAGAATATTTTGGCCTTTAATCTACTGTTGTAGAAAACTAAATATACTATCAGAGTTTCCATTGAATTTAGGAGGAAAAGTAGCAGCCAGGTTCAACTGCTGTGAAAACCTTTATCATAGCTGGAGAAAACAATTACTGATGTCAAAAATTCTGTGAATTGTTAATTACGCCAATTTAAATCATTTGAATTCAATCATGAGAAAGATGATCTAGAAGTAGAAAACATTTATGAATGTAGCCAATTTTTCCAGAAGTGCACGTGCTATCAAATTTATCGTGAGGCATGACCGTACAATGCATAGGAATTTCAAAAATAGTTCAAGACAAACAGAAGAAGACTGAATAAATAGATTACAGATATGTTGAAACTGGATCATTACCTCGAACAAAGCAGCAAATCTACAGTGTTATCTCTGTTGCTATGTGTCACTATGGTGTACTAAAATCTTAATAAACAAAACAATTTTAAAAACTAGCTATGCAATATGCAGAAGCACTATTTGCTGCCTAAAACTATGTGTGGCATAAAATCACAGACAGTAGATCATAAAGTACTAGGAGCTGAGTTTTGTCCTGGAGTCCAGTATAGAGCAATTTAAAAAGCCTCGAACAATGTGTGAGCCTAAATGTAAAGACTAGGGTTTTTTGTATGGAATGAGGAATAAGTATAAGGAACAAAAATGGAATAATATAACGTTACAGTATTATTTGTCAGAGTTTTGGAGAACACTGAGGTGGCCTGTTTTGTTGGACAATAAGCTAATGAGACAGATTGAATAATTATGGGAAATGACTGTGAGCTGATTTGTTTTATATGATTTTATTTGATCAAATCTTCAGCTGAAGTCCTGGTAACCAGTTGATTATTTATTAAGAAGCAGAAGAAAAAAAAACTTGATAAATAGTAATAGTACAGTGGTAGTTTGTGTTTATGCCTTTATTTTAAGAGTTAAACATGTGGAGCTGGCAGCTATATTGAACCCCCAGAGCTAGTGGTGTTTTTTTTTTCTTTAGCTTTATTTTTTTGGCTGTGTATCACAATTCTCAGTAAAAAAAACAAAACAAAACAAAAAAACCTTAGACAAGCAGCCACACTAAAGCCCGCTGTTTGTGTACACAATGCCTCATCAAAGGGAGATTTAGTTGAAATCAATAAAAGCAGCCATTGCTGTGTTCATTCACTTTGGGGTTTTAAAGTTTAATTAGTTTCAGGGGCAGAAAAATACCTATAGTACAGCATTCCATTGATACACTGGATAGTAAAATTCTGCCTCTGGTCTTTTTCACTTGTGGTCCTCTTGTTGGTGAGAAATTCTGTTTCACCCTAATGCATCATGGTTTTACTGGACTACCTAAAAGTTAAAAGATGCTCTTCAGGGATCTTTAAATGACAACCAACCTAGTAATTGAATGTTTTCATTATAAATTGTACTGTTTTATTGATCACCTTTAACTATTATTGGTTCTCAGAAACCTTGTTCCTGTTACCATTATTTCTGTATTTATTGTCACATAAAAAGAAGCAGCTACACTGCAACAGTTACTCATCAAACTTCTGACTTTTTTTAAATTATAATTGTTGACTTCCTTCATTGACGAGTGAGCTTACTGATTAACAGAATCCAATTAACTCAATAGAGTGGAGGCCTGACTGTCTTGATTGCACCCTGCAAAAGAACTTCAAAGGAAGAGACACTCAACAGGTTTCAAAAAGGCTTTAAAAAGTTAATTGACTCAGACTAATGGATTCTGTGAGTGGTTTTACCTAAAATACAGGCCAAAAATATGAAAGAGGCAGCAACAATGATGCTTAGTGGGATAAAGGTAGGAATGTAAGAAGAAAACACGTCTGCTGAAAACAAAAACAGGTTGTCATTTCTTTACTGTCTTTGTAACAATAGGAGCAAAGTTAGTTACAACAGAACTCACAGTGCTGACAACGCTGTAATTTGAATACTAATGTATTCCAAGGGATCTGTGATCCAATCTTTTCCATGACCAGAGGTATATAAAACACAGCATCTAGGCAGGCAGACCACTTCTACAAACATTTGTGAAGGAATGGGTCACCTAAGTAGCTCATAAATCTCAGGGTGGATAGGAAGTCAGTAGTGCAAAAAGCTCATTCATGTAATTTTCTTGCAGTTAAATATTCCACAGTGAACTCTCAGTGGTGTTATATTATAGTGGAAGCTATTGCGAGTAACAGCAACACAGCCATTACGTGATATACCGTGTAAAATCACAGAGCAGCATCAGTGAATGCTGAGACTCATAGTGCGCAAACTTTGCCAACTTTCTGGAGAATCAATATCTAGAAGCCTCCAAACTTCAGTTGGTCTTCAGATTATCTTAAGAACAGTGTATAGAGAGCTACATTGAATTGGCTGTCATGGCCAATCAACTGCTTCCAAGTCTAAAATCACCAAGTGCAATTCAAAGCTTCATAGCCAGAGTCTAATGGATGAGTCTTGCTTTGGCATTTGTCAGTAGAATGGTACTTGCCTGACTGTACTGTATCAATTGTAAATGTTGGTGTGGGGGGATTAAGGTGTGGGGCTGTTTTTAAGAAGTTGGTCAGAGCCTCTAAGTTCCAGTAAATTCTATTTCTAGGTAACATTTTTGTTTCAATTAATCAGTCTCAGTGACTATGGTGCTAAACTGTATCAATTTTGCTAAAATGTGAAATTTAAACTAAGCATAGTAGTGCCTAAAACAAAAACTGTCATTGACTTGGTGTTCTAATAAATTATGTGATTGTTTAAATTAAAATGAATGCAAATATCAGTTTTGTTGCTCCTGATCTCTAAGCTTCGATGTTCAAAAGCTGTTTAAATGTCTTTGTGATTAGTGTACATACATTTCTTTGTAATCTACAATGTTACAGTCTTGTATCTCTCTAAAAATATGAGGAAAAAATTAGGGTGAGTTCCTATATTATGAATATTCTTCTGGTTAGGATAAGAAAAGAAAAAGAAAATAACGGTATGAAAAAATTACATACTTTTCTAGATTTGAATTTTTGGATTTTCTGCTGGCAGTTTTCATAATGTTCTGGACATTTGAGTAAAACAAAAATGATGAGTTGAATTTTATTATCAGAACGTTCTTCAGATTATGCAAAAAAAACAAGGAGCTATAGCTGGCTCTGGATTGGGGAGTGTGGTAAAGGGTGTTGCACTGACTTTTTAGCATCTGAAGTGACTTCAGAAAATATCTTCCATCCTGTGCTTAGACAGAGAGGCCCAGAGTGATTTCTGGGCCTGTCTGCTTAGGCTGCTGCCTTCGTGACCCGATCACGGATAAGCAAAATATGGTGGATGGATGGATGGATGCAAGAGTTGATCTAACTACATACCAATGTAAATAACCTTATTCAGACTTTTGTAGTTGATGTCTTGGAAGCGTTCATAACTTTTGTAAACTTTTTTTTTAAATTTTTTTTTTTTTTATACAAATTTTTTTTTTTTTTTCAGAATTTTCAAGGCTGCATGGGAACCCTAAATTATCCTTCTTTAAACATTGTGGGTGCTCGGTGGATCATGGATTTTGATGCTGTTCAACACTTCAGACATTCCTTCATTCTGTTGAATCTAATTTGGAATGACTAGCAGCAAAGGCCACCATCCAGAGAGATATATGCAGGGAATACTCTCATCTCTGAAACCCTTATTTTGAAAAGCATCTTACCTCAGTAGACCGACCGCCTCAGCCATGGTTTTTAGATGACTTACTGAAAGGCTGCTTCCCAAGAAAGATGTACAAGGGAGCATCATCTGTCTGACTCTACAATGAGCTATTACCCAGCTGTTAAAGAGGAAAAACCTCTTCTCTGCTAATGGATAATATAACTCATGTTTGATGATCTCAAATATACATCAATCATCATCCATCCACTTCTAAATCTGTTGTATAGCCTCCCTTCCAACAAGGATATGCAGTAAGACTAAGGTTTTTATGAAAAGTTCTTTTATTGCAGTGTTTTTTTTTAATACAAACCCAACTGGATCCACATTCGTTCACAGTTTTCTACTGAGACTCAGACTGCTGTTCTTCTGCACTGCACTGCTTCTGCTTCTTTTGTCTTTAGCCCCAACTTTCATTCAAATAAGACCAGGTTTATATTTATAAGCTCCACAGTGATTCACATGGCGGAAATTTCACTAATAGAGGGGACTGATTAATTCCTTTAATTACACTTAATTGATACCAATCTTCTGTAATATGGTTCACAATCTAAATGAAGTACGGATGGTGGAAGAAATACTGGGGGATGCAGAAACATTCACACAGCATTGATACAAAACTGAATTGTTTCAGGTTATATTAGATTTTTTTTTATTTTTTTTTATTTATTTTTTTTTATTTACTGGGACTTAATTTTAATCTAATTTCATTAAACTCAACTGGATGGAAAAGAATCCCAGCTCTTGTCGGTTGTTTGCTGTGATAGATCTGGATATCTCCCTCCTCCTCAAACAGGATTAATTAGGTTCAGAATATGAATAAGTAAGCTGATCTGTTTAACTTGAAAATTTTACAAAGGAAACACCATGAATGATGTGAAATTTTACTTCTAACAACAACATAAGGGACTATAATTATCGGCTTTAAAATGAATGTACTTTATACTTTAGTTGCAAATAAAAATGGAAAATGTCAAAAATAGTATGTTTTTTGAATACATCTAATACAGAGATGAAAAAAAATTCCATGTTAAGAAATAATCATTTGTAACATAGTTAGAAGTCACACAATTATTAGTACAACCACAATTTCTAGAAAATAAATGTAACCAAAGCATTCTGGTGATTTATTTCTTTGTTTCTTTTTTTTTTTTTTTTTTAGGTTGGTTAAACCTAAAGCCTAAAACCTTAGTTGTTTTAGATGTTTAAAACAACTAAAACCTTTGCAAACAAAGCTGGACAAGGACCCAGATTTTTCCTGCCACCATACACGATGAGCTAAAAAAAAATTTATAAAGGGAAGGAAAAAAAAAAAAATAGAGTTCACTGTAATGCTCCTTTTCCACTGGCTCTACCAAGCCCAGCTCTACTCTTCTCAGCCTGAATTGCAAGTGTTTCCATCACAGGTTTTTCTTGCCTGGTACCTGCTATTTTGGTTCCTGCTCAGGAGCAGGAGCCATAGGGCAAGGAGAATTGAGAAGGTTTTTACTGAAGTAGCACAGAGAAAAATTTAAAAAACTCAAGAGCAACTATAATAATATTTAGAACCGCAATGGAAGGAGCGGGGTAAAACCAAAGTATAAGTTTACTATATACAATTCAGCTTTCTGAATTACATGCAGGTGGCATACTGTAACCAATAAATCAGCTGTTCAGACACACATAGATTTCCCCCTCAACATACATAACACCACCACCATACAACGGCTCATCCACAGTAACAGTTAATAGCAGACGATTCTGGCAGATGAAAGCAGAGGTTTAAGCCAGAACTTCAGGTGTCCATTTCTCAATGGAAACACAACAGGTTCTGTGCTGAACAGAGTGAGGTTGAGCCGAGAAGAGCCTTGCTGAGCCACTAGAGCCAGTGGAAAAGGAGCATGAGACAGACATCATCTACATACCAACCTGTTGTCTCTGAGGCCTTTTTTGTCCTACAATCACAGATGAGTGGAGTTTTTTAAAAACTCTGCTGGGTCCTTAGTTGTAACCGTGTGAGATAAGACTGAGATTCAGCTTTTCAATAAACACTCCAGGTAGGTCTGGAATGAAAGTAATATTGAATATGTAGAAAAGCATCCTATATCAACTGGTAAGTATGGTGGAGGATCTGTGATGCCTTGGGCCTGTTTTTCTTCCAAAGGCTCAGAGAACCTTGTTAAAGTAAATTGTATCATTAACTCTTTAAAATACCTGGACATTAAAAAATACTGCCAGTAAACTCTGTCAGAAAATTAAAATTGGTTGTCACTGTGTCATTCATTAGGATTATGATCCATAACATATCACCAAATCAGCACAGAAGTGGTTCACAAAAGTCCTTCTCTCTATATGTTCCATCCTGGTAAAATGTTATATGAGAAGACTAAATTTATTTTAAGGCTAACACATTATTACCAGGGCTTTAACAAGGTGAAATTTAATTAAAAAAATGAATAATGCTATACAGATGTAGAAAATAGTCACAAGTTCTAATGTTTTAAAGAGATTATGCCAGCTTTTATACACTTAATAGGTGAGTGCCACTTGGGTTGCAGTTGTACAAATTAGCACTGTTGCTGGAGACTTGTTGCAACTGTTGCATGATTACACAATCTTAATTAAATCTTTAATAACAGCAAAAATGTAACAAAATAACTGAAAAACACTAAAAGGTCTTTTTGCTTTTTGGTATGTTTAGTAAAGGTTGTAATGAGAAAGGAAGGCACACATATTTGCTGACTTGAAAAGCAATTTAGAGAAAAATTGTTAGAACCCTACTGTAAGAATTTAATTGCAAGGTTTCTAAACATTATTTGTTGGAAAAGATTATCAGTATTTTGATCTTAATAGAACCACACCATGAATTTAAAATATTTGTGGTCTGTATTTGTAGACATGCTTGGATCATCTATTGCAATAGCTTTTTTTTTTTTTTTTTTTTTTTTTTTTTTTTTTGCCTGCAGAGAAAAAAAAAACACTCCTTGTGTTCTTATTTAGCAGTCTGAGTAAATGCAGCCTTCCATCCTTGGAACTCTGATGTAGGTTTGTCTGTGCCAGCGTTTTTCACTGCCAGAACTGTTGCTGCCTGTTCACTAAACACCTGCCCTTTCTCTGCAGATGTATCAGTGAGTCTGCTGTCCCTGTTGGTAACCACCTGTGGTCTGGCGCTCTTTAGCGTCTCCCTCTTTGTCTCATGGAAACTGTGCTGGTTGCCACTGAGTGGCCGTTTCCTCCCAGATATCCTCAAGGGGGCACACTTCCTGGGAGGAGATCAACAACCTGTCCTCACAGAGGTAAGGGAAATTAAAGTTTTTGCATGATGAGACAATGTTTTATTTTTGTAATGCAATGTATAATTGATACTGACTTAAAATTGAAATACTTAAACTAAAAAGAAAAGAGGTAAATAAAAGATTTTTGATAATCAGAAATTGTTTATGTTGCTTTAAAGATATGACTAGAAAAAAAACAAACTTATTTTGGTAACCTATCAGCATAGATGAATAATAGCCATCCTAAAGTGATAAATTTATATTGTTTTTACTATAGTGTCTTGCAATGGTATTTATATCCCCTGAACCTTTATTCACATTTTGACATACTGCAACCACAAACTTCAGTGAATGTTTATTTTTTTTAGTTTTATGTGTTAGACCAACACAAAGTAGTGCATTATGTATAGTGGAAGGAAAATGGAAAATAATGGTATGCATTTATGGTCACCCCCATTTACTCTGACACCACCATAAAAAAAATTCAGTGTAACCAATAATAAAGAAAGTCCACATTTGTGTGTTATTTAATCTCAGTATAAATTGGGTTCTTCTATGAAAGCCTCAGATGTTTGTTAGAGAACATTAGTGAACAAAAATATTCACAAAGACCAACAAACCCAACAGAGAAGTCAGGGGTCAAGTTGTGGAATAGTTTGTATTGCAGAAATCTAACACTACATATCACCTTGAACACACCATTCCCATCATAAAACATGGTGTTGGCAGCATTATGCTGTGGGGATGCTTTACTTCACAAGGGGCATGGGAGTCGGTGAGAGTTAAATTGAAAACAGACTATTAGAGGGTGCAAAAAAACAAAAACAAAATAAAAACACTGGAAACCTTGCACCATTCATTCACTTATTTGTTTTTTGTGAAAAAGTTTGAGGTATATGAATAAGTTTGCATGGCACAGTTTTTTAAAATGTTACTTAGGCAGATGGAGTCCTAGTTATGTTGGAGGATTCATCCTTATACATTATTATTATTATTATTATTATTATTATTATTATTATTATTATTATTATTATTATTAATTATAACAGGTACTTTGTTCAAGCATAGATTTAGATATATTTAGAGTCCATATCCACATGGTAATTAAGGTTAGATGTTTGTGTGAGTTAGAAACTGTATGTGTAATGTATAGATTTCAGCTAAGTAAGGTGGCATTCTTAAACAGATGAACTAGCTTATAGCTCTCTGTCACTGTAACAAGATAAAGATAAGAAAAAAACTACACATCTTTCTGATTCTGAAATTCTATTCCTAGGTAACATTTCTGCCAAACTATTTGTAATAACATAAATATTACTGTAGGTGGACGGGGAGGAAAGGGAGTACAGCGAGGATGGTTGTGTGAAGGAACCATCGGCCCCCCCTTTGGCTGTGGCTGTGCCTGAGTCAGCCCTAAAGATAAGCCACACATCGCCTGACATCCCGCTGGAGACCCAGACTAAAGTGGAGAAAAACCAGGTTCACACACTGGCCAGGGACAGGGTTCAGAGGCAGATTACTGAGCCTACATCGTCTGTACGGTTAGTACAAAATAGTCCCTGGATGTTTTCTCCAGTATTTGGTGTTGTTGAGAGGTTGAGTACAGCTGAACGCTTTGAGTTACCCAAATAACATTGGTATTAGAAAACAATCTTGCCTTAATAGTTGCCTTGAAATAAAAATAGCTTACAGTGGAAATAAACACACCTGCCTTAAAATGCCAGGCTTTTGTGTAACACTGGAACTTTGAAAAGCTTTTTCCACCTTTCATGAGACACAACATATGCAATACGACTGAAAAACAAACAAAACTGTTAAAGGAAAATACGAAACATAAAAAACTGCAATAACCTGTATGCATAAGTGCAGACACCATTAATCTAATACTTTGTTAAAGCATCCTTCGATTTAATTTCAGCATTCTCTCTTCTCTTGTAGGAATCTATCAACAAGCCACATTTTGTCTACTCTACCTTGTAAAAGTTCTGCAAATCTGTCAGACTGTGAGAACTGTGAGTGTTGTCCAAAGCCCTCCTTGGATGACCCCTTAGATTTACTGTCAGATTTTGTTCTGGACTCTGACTAGGTCATCCTAACAGTTAATGAGAGGAAAATTCAATTATTTGTTTTTTCTGTCAACTGTGGGACCTTATATAGATGGATGAGTGCCTTTCCAAATCAAGTCCAGCTTCATGGTAAAGGCTGTGAATGCTTACATAAATGTGATTTCTTCATTTTCTGTTCTTAATAAACTTGCGAAAATCTCAAAAACCTTTTTCCACATTGTAATAATGGAGTATTTGTGTAGAACAGAGGTGTCCAAACTTTTTGCCCTGAGAGCCAAAATCATCAAGTTGAAAGCACTTGGGGGCCTCAAAAAATACATATTTTTAAAGTTAAGAAAATACATTCCTCATGGCTTGTTTTGTTTTAGCTGCTTAATAATAAACTAAATGTACAAAATTTTATTGAAATGAACAAAATAGACATAGAAGATGGATCTGTAAATCATTGTAAATCCAAAGCTTATAAAGGGTCTTTGACAATTGTTGCTGGATGTTTATGGTTCTGTTTACTACAAAATTAATATGAATGCTGAAGCCTGTTTAATAAATTATAAATATTTTTGTTGTAACATTTTTTAAAATTATTTTAAGAAAATTTTATTTGTATGTGAAAATGTTGCCTAAAAGATGAAAAAAGTGTCCATCTGCATCAACCACCTGTGCTTGCAGGCCTGATTTGCTTCATTATAGAATTGTGGTCAGGGGGCACAAAAAAAACTGTAGAGGGCCACAAATGGCCCCCGGGCTGCATGTTGGGCACCCCTGGTGTAGAATTTTGAGGAAAGACATTAATTTTACACAATTTGGAATAAGGCTGTAACTTGTAACAAATAATGAAAAAGTAAAGTGCTGTGAATGCTTTCCAGATGCACTGTATATGTTGTGATTATCAAAATTTTCTAAACATTTACCACTTCCGAAAATATCTGTTCAAGGACAAATTTATTGAAAAAATATAAATCGGGACTTTACTACAGCTAAACAATTCAGAACAACAACAAACAATGCAGACTAAAATAAACCTAAACAATAATATTCAACAATAGGAACAACCTTGATTATCAGTTCTAGAGCAGTCTCCAAACTTTAACTTTGACAATGGCTAGGTCAAATGTACCATTAAATAGTTTGATAATACATGTATGGCAGCTTTTAGTTTTATAATATTAACTTATAATAAAAATATGGTCACCCATCACACTAACATTAGCTTGTATCTTGTGCTAAAGTTAACAGACCAAACAGTACCCTTACCTACACATCCAGGGGTGCAAAAAACACACAGTGCTCTGGATCATGTGCTTGCAAATGATATCCCAAACACTCTAATTAGGAGGAAAATTTAGAATTGGGACATTCATGTAGCATTTGTATTTTATAAACTCACATTTACTTGTACAGAATAGTTGCCATATAAATGGGGGGAAAAGGTTCTGAGATTATTTACCATGGTTTTATTTTTTTATGTCACAAAAGCCTGATATTTTAAGAAAGATATGTTGTTTTATATTCACTGTTTGCTTTGATATTCCAGAATGTTAAATGTCTCAGATCTAATATGTCAAATGACTGACATACTTTTATACAGGCATAACTCCATTCGTCGTCAGATGAACCTGTCTAATCCTGACTTCAACCCAGCTCAGTTCCAGCGCCAGGACTCCCTGTCCGGTTTGGGCCGAATAAAACCAGAGCTGTACAAACAGCGGTCGATAGATGCTGAAGATGGTCGTCGGACTGACAGCTGTGGGCGTCTTCACTTCATCTTGAAGTTTGACTTTGACCTGGAGCAACTTATTGTAAAGATCCACAAGGCCCAGGACTTACCTGCCAAGGACTTCTCAGGGACCTCAGACCCTTATGTCAAGATCTACCTGCTGCCTGACCGTAAAACCAAGCACCAGACCAAGGTGCACCGCAAGACTCTCAACCCAGTGTTTGATGAGGTGTTTCTGTTTCCTGTGGCATATGCTGAGCTGTCGAGCCGCAAGCTGCACTTCAGCGTCTATGACTTTGACAGGTTCTCACGACACGATTTGATTGGCCAAGTGGTGGTGGACAACTTCCTGGAACTGGCTGACTTTCCTCGGGAAACAAAACTGTGCCGGGATATACAATATGTGACCTCGGTGAGAACTCCAGTCTTTTTCTCAAAATTTTTTTTACCACCACAGTTATTGTCTTCCAGTCAAAACATCTTTGTCGTTTGTTGTTTGGCATATAGTTGAATACATACACAATTCATGTTTTTAGATTTTACATATCTACTGAGCTGAAACTATTGTAAAAAAAAAAACCAACAAATCTCAATTAATTTTTAGACTGGAAAAAGCTGCTCAAACAATTAAAAAGAGCAAAAAACTTCCATACATTCCTTTTATTGGTGCAGATGTGCAGATGGAGAAATATATCAGCTGCCTTGCATCATATTTTCTCTCCAAGTGGAACTCATCTGGGTTTTCAGAGGCGAGGACATAGAAATATACTTAGACAGAGTTAATGTTTAATGAAAGCAGTGGGAAACACTTAGGGGTAGTGACCCAGATCTATGCTGACATAAGACTGGGGTTGGCTTGACAGAGATACAGCTACGCTGTCTATGTTTCATTATTCACTTAGATAAATCTATAGGAGTGAAAATCGGATTCTCCTGCCAGGAAATCCCTCATGGTTTGCCTTCTTCATTTAGTAAGACTTCAGCTTAACATGGATCAGTTTGGGATCATTTTATTGCTTCTTAGCAGTGTTTGATGATGATACTATTTGACTGAATGTTCCACGCAACATCAGTTTATTAGAAAATTTGGAAAAGATTAAAGCAGATTCTTCAGCATATTCAGACATCTTTACACAAATATATGCATTATGGGTCATTTAGAAGAACAGATTCTTAGATACTATAGACCTGAGCAGGTAGAGGATCCAGCTGTAACAGAGATTTTGTGTCTGTAAACAATATGAAAAAAGAAGGGAATGCAGTGATTTGCACTGCTAAATGCTTCTCAGTTTTTTGCTGCTTGTGTACAGTAATCAAAATTTCTCTATTTGCTGATATGAGCATAATTTTGAACTCTAAAATTAAAAACTATATGGATTTGTAATTAAAACATTTTTTTTTGCCTCTACGTAGATTTTAAAGGTTTGGTTTTCAGACAAAATCCATTCAACTGCCCTTCATTTTTACTGTCAGTCACTATTTTGGTTATGACCCAATGCTTTTGAAAATGACATTCACAACTCTTTGAAAGGTAGTTTCTACAACTCTAAATCCTTCAGAGTAATCCTGTTAAACAACAAAGTGCAAAGCATGAGCTTCTGTTCTATTGGCATTATGATCCAAATACAAATACAATCTGCAGGCCTTACATGAATCCTTTTAATTCATTAATTCCTATACCTGTATCACACACTATTGTGTATTGGTCTTACGTTTCTATGAATATGCACAACTTTAAGTAAATAACGTTGAAGCATCTCCTTTCTGCTTATCTGATACTGCGGCATGCAAAATTTGATCTTCAGCTAAGTCAGACTGTAATGCTTTGTTTTTTTGAAAATGGCAACTAAGAGACCCCATACATACTAAAGATATGGTTCATATAGTCATGTCTATTATTGCTTCAGGTAATAATTATTTGACCATTAAGGGGCACTTATAGACTCTGTATTGAGCCTTGAACTTTCAGCCCAAGACGGTCAAGAAATTATTAAGTATGGGAAGAAAACAAGTGAAACAGTGATATGATGCCAAAAAGTAACTTTAGTAGAATGTACAGAGTAGAACACAGCAAATGTTTCACACTTTACCCCTATATACACGCACTAAACAAAAGGGAAGTGCATTATAAAAAATACACATACTTCTTATACAGAAAAGGACTTGTATACTTTGCTTCATTGCTTCATGTTTAGTAAACTCCATTTTTTATACATGTCAGCATAGATAGAAAGATAAGAAATAGAGTGACAACAGCTTTAGACTATAGAAATGGTGAATGTGTAATATTCTCTTAATGGCTGAATAGCTGAATGTTTTATTCTCTAATAATTAGTTGAAGGTTTTGTTTATTGTTTGTTGAATCTTAAGCTACAACATCTTGTTTTTCTTTTAGTTAATCTGTAAACTAGTTCACTTTATTTCAGCTTCTGACCTACAAAATAACAGTGACAGAATTCAAACTATTTTTGACTGAGATAAACAATTCTGAATAAAGTCAGTTAAACAAGGACAAAATGTTTGCACAAATATACTAATAACTTTATTATTTTATCCACTTCTAGGATTGTTTTTATACCTTGTAACATTTCTAGCAAACATATTATGTGAGCAAATTTTTAATATATATTTTTAGGGGAGCAATAAGTGTGAAGAACAACTACTTTATAATTTAATAGCTATTAGAAAAATGTAATGAACCAAAACACATTTGATGAAATATTGTTTCATCAAATGTGTTTTGGATGTTTCGACATTAAACAGAAGGGGCACATGTCACATCTGTTCACATACAAACAGCAGGGGCATTTCCACTCACCTAAGAAATAAGTCCTTGGTCAGCAACGTCTCTGCATCAAACTGAGTTTAGTCTTCATGGTAACCACTCAAATGGTTGTGGCAGTCCCCACCACTTTTGTTACTGCTCTGGTTTTTAGCATAGACGTGTAATATTATTGTATGTGACAAAAGGTTATCAACCAGTTTAGATAAGGAAATTCTAAATTGGTTTCTAAACCCCACCATCGGCATTGCAGTATATGGAGAGAGCCGTGGTGGCATGGGAACCAGAAATTTACCTCAAGACAGCTCATCAGGTTTCAGATATTCTAAAAATTTGACACATGGCACAAACCCACAGTGTTGTTTTGCAGTTTTACTACAACCATAAAAAGCTGTGTGCATACAAGCCTACAAAAACCTGATCAGAATTCTCCTCATCTCAATGCTCAGACAGGGAAAATATCTAATTGTTCTGTTTTTCCATCCAGTTTTAAATAAAAATATGAAAAAGATGGGCCTCAGTATAAACTGGCACTCACCCTTGCACACAACCCAGAGGAGAAAGTTCAGAGGCCAAAGACAAGATGCAGAGGAACATAAGAAGTACAATAAAAGAGTTAGAGGGAAACTGGAAAAAGTAACAAATCAAAGAAAAAAATTCAGAGAGATTGCTCCCCTAAAACCATCAAATAGGTCTTGGGTTCAAATCCAGCCTGGGCTCTTTCTGCATGGAGTTTGCATGTTCTCCCTGTGAATGCCTGGGTTCTCTCTGGGTGCTCCGGCTTCTTCCCACAGTCCATAAATATGACTGTTAGGTTAATCACTCTAAATTCTCCTTAGGTGTGAGTGTGTGCATGCATGGTTGTTTGTCCTGTCTGTCTCTGTGTTGCCCTGTGATGGACTGGTGACTTGTCCAGGGTGTACCCCGCCTCTCACCCGATGACAGCTGGAGATAGGCACCAGCTCCCCTCGTGACCCTGTATGGATAAGCGGAAAATGGATGGATGTATACACCACTCAAAAATGTAGGGGAGGAGAAGGGGAGAAGAAGAAAAATCTAGGAAAAATAAATCAGATGTCGTAAAGTAGTTAAAAAACAACCTAGAGAAGGGAGAGAGGAGTCTAAATGAAGATAGACTGTAATGATTTACAGGCATACCCAGCATTAGTGATCTTCAAATTAAATAGCATGGCATTTTTTATCAAATTATTAGATACACAGTTCAATTCAACACAGACTACAGCTTACACAGCACGTAATCCACAAAGATGATGTTGCTAGGAAACACAGCCGCTTTCCAAAGGTAAGCATTTAAAAGACAAAAACATACCATCAGTATGTCAGTAAGTAATAATTAGTTAAGGCAAATGTTAAGGAATGAATTACTAATGGCAACAGCTCATTAATCAAACCATACCTGGACAACTTGAAAGGATGTTTTTAGTCAGCAACAACACATTTAACATGTTTTCCACCAGTGCTCTGATTTAAAGTACCTTAAACATATAAAACTTTCAATAACTGAACATACAGAACATGACAAATCTTGTGAAGATGGTTAAGACTCTTGTTTGTCTGTAGCTATGCAAGCCTTAGATCAGAGTATGTCATTGTCTTCAATGACGCTATACATACACAGAAAAACTGTTTTGGTGGGAGAGCAGACAATTTTACAATTTTAACATTTATGTTTCATATAATAAGTATTTGCTTCAAATACTATTTTGCATGTTTATGTCAGTGTAACATCATTATAACATCCTTAGCAATTTACTTTAGTTCCTGTCTCATTACTGAATGTTCTGAACGTTAACAACAGCACTTTTCTAACTTCCCTCTCCACAAGCTGTGCTGCAGTACTAATGCTAACATGTATGCAAACAAGAAGAAGCGGACATTTGTTTTTATCTGTTATTTCTTTTTTATCTCTGCCACTTTTAATAAGATTATTTTCCTTTTAAAACAATTATGTTCTGCTGTTGCTTGTCTAGTTACTTTTCAGTTAAGTTGCTATTAGCAAGGCAAGTGTATTTATATAGTGCTATTCATACACAAGGTAATCCAAAGTACTTTAAAAGGGCATTAAAAGAAATGATCTGACACTCATAGCAGTATTACAGCATTCTCCATTAGCAGATTTTAGGACTACTCTTACCTTTACTTATCCCTACTATTTGATTGTTCTCATTGTGAGAGGATCTTACATAGCTGTGCTCAACTGCTTCTTTTTCATGTTTTATCCATTGCAAGCCAGTCACGTCCCACATTAGAAGTTATTGTTCTCTTTTTTCCAAACATTTTTCTCTTAGCTTTATTCTTTGACTGAAGCATGATCAGAAATAGTAGCTGGTAAAGGATATTCTTCAATTCAGGCTCCATGTAGAGGCCATAATTTAAAAGGAGAGTCAAAAAACATCTCCAGTTAACCTATTTATATTCCAGTTTTATTTTAGGTGGTGGTGGGTTGATTTTGCCTGTAGTTGCATGCTGCTTTCCAATTCATTTTTAGTAATTGTTGTTGTCTCACTGAGCTTGCTTGATGTGTGTCACATTGAATCACTAATAATTATAGATGCAGAGAAAACTGATTAGCCCATAAAAACTGGGACAGAAATGAACTATCATTATAGTGAGTAGGAGGGACAAACTCTTAACAAATTGCCATTATTCTGGCTTGATTGTTGGGGTTTCCATTAGTTCTCTTTGTAATGGCAGAACTGACACCATCAAACAAAATGTTTAATTTTCTCCACTTCTTTCACAAGTATTTCGCTTTCTTGTTAAATAAAATCACATCTCTTATTTGCTGGTGTTTCCATTTCCTCAACTGATATCTTTTCATGGCTTTTGCACATACAATTTATGCAGTTATTTATAAACCAAACAACAGGAATCCAAATGGATGCATATTTTCTGTGAGAATCTACAAAAGAAATGCATCTGGCTCATTGCTGCTGAGGCCACTTGTTAGCCAGAAATTTGTTGATGAGGATTTCCACAGACAGCTGCTTCATCGTCAACTAATTAAGTTCAAAGCAACACAACGATGATTAGCCAGGTCAGCACTAAATGAGCACCGACCTGTTTGTGGCTTGGTAACTAATGCAAAGACCCGGTGGGAAAACACTCCCACCTTCCAGCATACAGACACATCTTGTTTGTTCACAAATTTTGTTTTCCTCCCCTCCAGACTCAAACAGCATCTGTAGCTAAATGAGGTCAGTATAAATTGGGTTAGGTCCTCTTTCAAGGCATCTAACAAGTGAAATATGGCAGTTCTGTCTCCTGTGTCAAAGTCAGAGGATTCAGAACTCCTAAATATAATCTCCTATTAATCATGCATGTATTATCAAATATTTTAATATCAGCTGGATGTAAACGATATGTTTTCTTTTTTCTGCAAACTAAGAACTACTAGTGTAATTATTCAGATTAGTTAAAATCACAAGACAATATTTCAGTAACCTCAAACTAAGCACATTTTGCTGTGAGAATGATTTAATTAATATCATTATTACAGTAAACAATTTTATTTAAATTGTTCTCTGCTTTTTTTAAGAAGCTGTTGTGAAATGTGTCCTTTGACACACATCAAATGTTCTGTGTTGGAGTGCACAAAGACAGGACTAATTACTGAACTCCAGCTTTGGATAGTTTAATCAGAATTGCTGACACCTCTGAATAGAATAGGTTTGAAAACAAAGATTGGACGCCATCCCTTGGAGTGTCAGCTGCCAACCAGACAACCCTGATGTGGGTTGTTTGTTAGAAAAAAATATTTGTGTATTTTTGGACATGCATTTAGTGCTGCTGACTTGTCTCACCTGTAAGACTGAAACACCTTTACTCAGAAATTTTCTTGTATATAATGCCAGCCCTCATTCATTTATTCTGACAAATTTGCTTGCCAGAGCTCCTGAAACATAAATTTTCATTGCATGATATGGCCAATATAGTGGTACATGTGCCTTGCACTTAGCAGCATAAGAATTGGATTTAAGTGAATCACACAACAGCATCACCTTCTTGTGTATTTGGAACTAACATACTTGATCACCAAATCAGCCAGGCTGCAATGTCAGCAGATCAATATCGGCCCAAATTTTCATCTGCTCATCCCTAACAATTACATTTCTGTAGCTGAGAAAATTAACCTGTAACAATAATAGCTCGTTTTTTAAGTCAAGCTGGACAAAAATTGCACAAAAATCTGAATTTATATTCAATTTAATAATAAAAATAAAAAAGAAGCAAGCTGGCAAAGACACTTAAAAAATACTCCAGTCTTTAGTTTATGCATTCACCTTCAGTCAATTTAATAAATTAATTCTCATTTTGCACAGCCATTTGCAGCTTTTGTGAGCAACGGATCTTTAGCACCTTTGCCTTACACAGAAAAACATGCCACCTATGCCCACGCCACAGTGCGCTCCGCCACCCATTTATTGCGATCGGGATGGTATGAAATTTATTTTCTGGTTCGATTGTAAAGCTACACTTGCGCTCAGCATCAGCTATAGCGCTGCAGTGCAGCCCGAGCCCGCTGTGTTCCGTCTATCTGCACTCATATCCGCTCCTCCTGTGAACTACACGCGCTGCGCACTTCGTCCTCATTCGCTTTGAACCAGCCACGAGGCAGCAGCTCTGAGAGGAGGTCCAATGGAAAAAAAAAAAAAAAGCTGTTGTAGTTCATGCATTGCGCCAGTCAATTTAAGGATGGCTATTGGTCCCCTCGAAAAATGATGAAAACCCAAACATGTCTGGGAAAACAGGACACTTGGCCAACCTATGTTGTGCTAATAGCACTTAGCATTCATCAACAACTTATTGACAGAAGTGAGACCACTGCCCAACACAGATAATTAACACATGGCGCTAATAGTAAAACATAATTCCACGAAGTTTAGAGGGAGATAATTTGCGTTGAGGAATTTTAATAATGAAGGTACTCAAATCATTCCATGAATCATAACAGCCCTAAAGAACTTTTCCTTCTACTTGATCACGGAGTCTCACACATGCCTTCTCGCAAACTCTAGTTGAGCCTTGATATGAGTTTTGTTGTTTTTTCAACAGTGGCATTCACATTGTCACTCTCCTTTAAAGCTTTGACTGGTGAAGAACCTGGGCAACGGTTGTATGCAAGACTCTCTTATCTCAGCTGCTGAAGCTTATAACTCCTTCAGCACAGTCATAGGAGTCCTGGTGGCCTCTCTCACTTGTCTCCTTCTTGCATGGTCACTCATTTTGTGAGAATGCCCTGATCTAGGCAGATTTACATATGTGCCATATTCCTTTCATTTTTTGATGATGTATTTAACTGAACTCCAGAGGATGTTCAGTGCCTTAGAGATTTTTTTTTTTAATTTTTTATCCAGCCTCTGAATTTTACTTTTTAATAACCTTTTCTCTGATTTACTCGGAGTGTTCTTTTGTCTTCATCCTGTAATGGTAGCCAAGAATACTGATTAACCAATGAATGGATCTGCCAGGTGTCTTTATGCTACAATCATGAGAGACACACTCACTGCACTCAGGTGAACTCCTTTCCACTCTTTGTGAGACTACTAGCACCAACTGGCTGTACCTCTGTTGAATTAGATAAGTCACTTTACAGGGGGTGAATATTAATGCACTCATTTTATGTTCAATATTTTTATTTAAAGTGAAAGCAAAAACTCATTTCAACAAAAATAATTACAATTAAAGGGTATTTGTTGTAAAAAAATAAATAAATAAATAAATAAATAAATAAATAAATAAATAAAAATTTTTTTTTAAAAAATAGCCAAATTCTGTTGATCATGATTAGGTTGATCAGTAAAACATCCAAGGGGTTGAGTACTTTTTTTATAGGTGCTGTATGCAAATTATTAGTACAGTTGGCTCCAAAATTTTTTGTCTATCATATTTTAACTTATTGCCTTTTATTTATAGTTGACCTCAAAGTTTCCTTCATCAACCTTATTGGTCTGAACAAAATTTAAAAACTGATGCCTGGGGTTGCTGATTACTACTGTTGCTGTGTTTTTAAACAGAGTTGAAAATATAGCCAAGAGTTTCAACAGTCTTCATCTGTAAGGGAGGTCTGAAGACATGCAAAAATATTAAGTTTCTTCTGCCACTCTCTCCCCGTCCCCAAGCAGAACTAGGTTACCTCCCTTGGGATATCAGGCTAGGACCCTGGTTAGTCCACTCTTCAATATGTATGCATGCATGTTAATTGTGACTTCTGACAGAAAAAGCTTCTAACCATTCTGGACCATTTTCACTAAACAGTCATGTGGATGTATTTTGAGATTAGATCCATATAAGAAAATAAATTAGCTTGATCTTTCAGGAGTAGATGGTAGCACAGTCACAATACAGTATACCCCACTGTGCCTGAACCTGCTGATTGGTGTTGTGGGTGAAAATTGGTGAGCGTCTTATGTGAGTTTTAATAAACTGCAATCTCAAGCTTGTAATAGCAACTCATTGTGGATTCATGTTAAGGATGTAACACCTCAATGTTAATCCACATGTTGTTAATTAGTGAAACATAAATTAAATCCTCTTCAGGAAGCCACACGTCTGCCTCTTGGAAAAAAATCCTGTTCCCTCAGTTTATCTCTTCACAGTTCTATGACTTGATCTCTCCAGTAATAAGTACATATCTCTTGTTTACTGTCACGTTTTATTCTAAAAAAGTGCATACCACACAATGAGACATCTGTACCTAAATAAGTCTCTTCCTTAAATTACAGAGAGTTTTCTCATTTAGCTTAGAGATTCTGACACTTTAAGGATTAGGAATGCGCTACATCATCAACAAAAATCAGCCTGAACATGGATGGTTCCTCCAGGTTCCTGGAGAGGTCTTCTGGGGTGCTTCAAGAAGTGCTCGCTCCATTATGTGTGCGAGGGCTTGAGAGGTCATTCAGAAACTGTGAGCATGCACAAAATTTGTGATGACTTCAGGCCTTTTTGGTATTTTTCTAACAACATATCAGGGTTCCAGGTGTTGCGTAGGGTAGCCTTGTGATCTATATGGAGCTACATGTCTTTATCATCAGAAAAAGTAGGAAGAAGGGCCAGGCCTCATGTAAAGACGACAATTTTGTCTTACCTACACTTGAGTACTTTCCACATAGTCTAATTAATTGTAACTAGTGGTTGGACTCAATTATAATTTTTAATCAAGTTAATTACAGGGTCTGTAATTGATTCATTGAAATTTGAATCAAAAACCACATAATGAAAAAATAAGCATGATTTTCAATTCAAAAACCCTGTTTGTTGCTAAATTATTGAATAAATAGACATATGAGCTCAACAACAAAGATATTTATTGTTTTTAATCTGTTATTTAGGTTATTCACCGATTAGATTGGTGCAAAGTGCTATTCTACCTATTCAGCTTTCAAGTGTTTCAGAAATCACTGATCGTTCATGTAACGTCTTTAAAAAAAAACCCACCTCTTTTGAAATGTGGGCAAAGGCTCTTTATTTAATATAAAAACATAAATAAACGTGTATCTAACCTTTCAAATGAAATAACCATGTTTATCAATACAAAATAAACAATAATGACGTAAACAGTGACATGTAAGTGTGCATGAGTCACCAGAAAATGCTGAGTAATTATGCTCAGATTAGCATAAACTAGCTCGTACATTGCAGAAATCTAAGAAACTAATGTTTCCAATCTCTGAAATCTATTTCTTTAAATGAAAAATCAGATAGTGATGTATGAGAAATAGACTGTCTGCAAGGGGAACAGTATGCTGCCTATGCTAGCTATAACTCAGACAAAAAAATATTTTGGAGTGTGAATGAGAGTGATTCTGAAATATCTGTTAAAGAGGCAGTATTATGTACTCTCCGGGCACATAGTGCCATTTTATAGCACAATCAAGTAACTATGTAACCTTCAGTTGTTAAAAACATGCTGTATATATCAAATATGACTTAAAAGAAATTTGACTTCATAATTTAACACCTTGAAATTGGGACTCTCTCTTTAAAAACTCCTGCTCTTTCTGAAACGACACCTTCAGGAAGTCATCACAACAGTTAATGTCTAATAACCTTTTAATGTTTTATTAGCATTTCACTTAGAAGTAGCTCATATGAGTTCAGTAGATGCACAGTTCCACCAGGTTTTGGCTCATTGCTGCTGGCTGGTCTTGTGGAGCTCTGTGGGAAAGTCGCGGGGAGGGATGCTCTGTGAGGTGGAAGCTTGGAAACTTAGAAAGTGCAGCTCTGAGGAGGAGCTGTGCCTCTGTCCCCACCAAAACGTTTTGCACAGCTGAATGGCTGCCACAGAAGATTAAATGATTTCTGTTGGGTGTGCTTTCCAGCATTCCATCAGATCATTTTTTTAAGCAAAAATTAAACCCCAGTGGGCCAAGAGAAGGGGTTTTGTCATCCATGGTTGTTGTTTGTGGATGTTGCTTGTGCATCAGATATATGGATGTACCAGAAATAGGCGAATTCAAAGGTTTTCGCTGCTGAGTACACAAGCACAGTTGGTTAGTGCTTGCCCCACACTGATACAAGATTTAGAGAATTTCTCTTAAACCAGGGACGTTCACACAGACTTGGAGATCCATGAGACTACAGGGCAGTCTTAAGCTTGCGTTAAAGTGACCTTACTCAGAAGTTGTACTGAACCATTGTTGCTATTTAAAAGGAAATAATTTTGAAGCAACATCAAAAAAAAAAAAAAAAAAAAAAAAATTGAGTTCAGTTCTTTGCTTATGAAATCTAATGTTCAGGAGTAGGAGCAAATTCTTTTTGTTTTGTATTTTTTTCAAAAAAGAAAATAAAAGCTAGCTAGTCTTTTAATTGTTAAATATTTCCCCTGATAACTTTTACATGAATTCAGGAGTACTTATAAACTAGCTATGTTTCCATCCAATTGCCATGAAAATTTTTAGCAAACTTTTAAAATGTCACAAAAAAGAAAAGAAAATGCGAATTAGGTGTGTTTCCATCAGTAATATATATTGGATGATAAAATTGGGATCAAATCAGATTAAAGAGCTAACTATGACAAAATGAAATTGAATACTGAAAATTTTACTTCAAAACTAATTAACAAACTAAACAAGAAAACCCAGGAAAATCAGAATTCTGTCACTGGTCTCATGAGAACTGCCACCTGCGGTAGCCTGGGAGGCAGTTTGTGATGTTAGTGCTAACAGCAGGAACAAACTCGGTGTTACATAACACCAGACTCTGCTATTGCATGAAAATACTCAGCGGGAAAAACCAAGGCTACGCAAGTCATTAAAAGTAAGCTGATTTAAATTAGGTATGAGTATGTTGTATGCCTATTTGATAATTTCCCTTATACATATTGAAGCTAATTATTTGCTAATTACTGGGCGCTCACTCAACAGGTGCCATAGCAGCAGAGCAAGATGATGAATTGGCCAAAACCTGCTGAGCTCAACCATTTTCACTGATGTACGATGAATCAAACAACAGAAAAACAGACAATTCGTCATCGTGGCTAGACTCCATGGAGATGCAACGTAGGAAATGCAGAAAATCTGTGTGAAAAACTGAGTGAAGCACTAAGATAGGGCACTGTTTGTGCTTGATTGTCATGTAAAATCAACCACTCTGGCTCAGCCCACAAATATACTCCTTCCAAAAAAGTGTTTGGATATAAAGTCTGCAACAAATCTACATAATAAGTCAGTGAATGCCAGAGAGCCACATGAATGACCATGAGAAATTAAAAGAAACTGTGTTATGAAAATAAAATGTAAAGGTTTCACTTAAAGACAAGCAATAGGTATATTCGCTGAAAATATGTAAAATCAATAAACATGCTTCAATTACCTTTTGTGTTTTTATTTAGCCTCTGTTATAGGAATTATATACGTAGGAATGTCCACAGCATTTCAGTGTCAACAAAGTTAGGCGTATCACATTCTGAGCACCTAATTGTAGTTTGTAAGTGGTTGACAAGTGGTTATTTTAGATTTCTTGTAAACCTGTCTTAAAATGTAAGGGATACTGGAGCTCAGTTGGGCTGGTGGAACAGCTCGCAGCGGACGCCGGAAAAGTTCCCTTATTTTTAAATCCAAAACTTAACAGGTATACCTAATTTATTTTTTTCTTCCTGTCTCACTTAATTTTCAATAAGTGAAAAAGGAAGTGAGACACAGTGGCAATGTAAAATGCATCTGCTTTGGGGGAAAATACAACCTAAAATCTTTAACTCGCAAATAAAGTAGTGTGCTTACTCATGGAAGGACCTCAGAAGTACAGAAAATTGAAAGAGTGAAACGGCAGTCTTGTTCGAGCAGTTTTGAGTTTACTGCTCGGACCGGCTTGTGTTTACACTGACAGGATTTCTGGTACATACTCTCGCCTGAATACTCGCTGTTGCGGGTCCAGTGGTGCATTGATGGACGGTTGAATCAGAACATGTGTACCATGTAAAAATCTGGTCAGTGTGAGAAAAGTCAGACACAAGCAGGGTGCTTTATGCCTCAGCCTCCCTTTTTGCTCTCCTCTTATAGTTGTTCAAAATTCCCCTAACTAGACTCATCTGGTTCCCTTGTCATTAATCACATCTCCTATGCATTTAAGCTCCCTGGTCTCAATTGTTAACCTTGGTTCCTTCCATTATGCCCCCCTGCTCTCTAGTTCTGCTCTCCTTGTGTCCTTCCTGTAAGTGTGCTCAATTCTGGTATTAAATTCTGTGCCTCTTGTGCACCTGCTTGCATTTTGGTCCTGCTTTAACCACACAGCCAATGGCAAACTGACCTAGAACAGGAATAGGTTTATCTGAGTCAGAAAGTGAGGAAAAAAGGTTTCCTATGTAACCTTATGTAAATATCTAGTTTCACCTGGATATAGGGTATTCTGCTTTTATGCGATAAGATTTAACAAGATGCATCTTCTCTTTAAAGAAATATTCCATCTTGCTGTGAAATAGTTTAACCCTTACTGATACTGGTGGGAAGCGCTGGTGTAGGTGTTAGCATTTTGGTAAGACTAGGAAATAATATTCAGCCTTAGAATGACCTAAATTCTTACTGAAAAAAAACATGGCATCAGATCTTATACCTCATGACAGCTGTTCTTTTCATTCACATACCTAAACCTTTTTATGATGCATCATTTATACACCCACATTTAGCCAAAGCTTGAAGTCCCACTCTCTCCTGACTAGACAAGAGGCAGGCCAAATATTATTCATCTTTATATTTTCAGGCAGTGTAATGATGATGATTAACTGTGCAGTTCGAGGTAGATAACTGCTTAGGCTTTGTTGGCCAAGCTAAACTGCAAGAAAAGTCTTTCTTTGATAAGTTAAAATCTACTGGGCAATTGTTATGTGGCTACTATATATTTTTTTCAAACTATTTTGAGAATACAGAGATAGAATTAAAGCAGATATGCAAGCTGAGCTACAAAATCCAAAAACTGTTTCACATCATAACCCTTTGGAGATCATCTTACTATTACCTACTTTGAAGCTTGTGTACACTCCTAAATAATTAAGAAGTTTGCATAAAAGAGAGGCTTAATAATACATAGAACTGTGGCCGGTAAATGTTTTAAGAAATACAACTATTCAGTCTTTTTCACTGCAAAAAACTGGCAGTTTGAACAAAATGACAATCTCACTATTCTTCATAGGGAGTTATAAAGGATCCTTTAGCTTAGCCTGATTCTGCCATGGTGTATTTATTATTGCTAAAGTGCAGTCAAGGCAGTGATTTATTTACTTCCAGCGTGTTCACTCAGGCAGACAGAGCTACTGTACCGTTGACGAGCTCAGAGAGAACAGGATCTTTAGTTTAAACCCATTTAAAGTTTTAACAATTGACCTTAGTGACTTTTGTACTCTTTCACCATTTACTTTTGATTTTAGCATGTACATTACAGAGCAAATGACACAAACAGAGTATCCTTTCAGAACACTCAAACATTACTGACTACCTCTGGCTACATCATGTTGGGAAGAAAGAATTTCAACTGGACAAATAGATATGCAATTCATTACAAAGAAAAAAATAATTTTGCTTGTATCCACGATCTTGTTATTTTGGTCTGTACCCAAAGCTCATGACCATAGATGAGGGTAGGAACATAGATCAACCGGTAAATCGAGAGCTTTGCCTTTTGGCTCAGCTCTGTCTTTACCACGACAGAATGATACTGCACCTGCTTCAGTGCAGGTGCAGCTCCAATCTACCTTTCAATCTCCTGCTCCATTTTTCCCTCATTCATGAACAAGACCCTGAGATACTTAAACTCCAGCCCTTCAGGCAGGACCTTTTCCCTGACCTGGAGAAAGCATTCTACCCTTTTACCCATGGCCTCAGATTTGGAGGCATTGATTCTTATCTCAGCTGCTTCACACTTCGCTGCAAACTGGCAAGTTTATGACATTTCAACAGTTGGTGAAACTAAGAGGGCATACTGAAGACTCTTACAGATATTAAAACAATTATACATGATAAGCAAATAATGTATCCATATGTACACAATATGTGATGAATCTGTGTAATAAATTTCACTTTCCGAAATGAGTAACAAAACAAATTTAAATTTGTCATGATATTCAAAATTTTTTCTGCTGTACTTAGAATATTAACTTTTTTGGGTAGTGCAGTCATCATCCAGACTTGAACCTGAAAGAGAATCTGTCAAGGGAGCAAAAAATTAAAGTGATGGTAAGGAACCCCTACAAACTACAAAACTTGGAGCTCACCACCAAAGATAAATTGTCAAAATACCAGTAAAAACAAAAAGCTGGTCACCTCTTACAAGAACTGTTTAATTCCTGTAACTGCAAAATAAGATTTTTCTACGGATTATTGAGAAGGGTATTAAAAAAAAACCTGAGATGCCATTTTACTAAAGTTAAAATAAAACCTCTATAAATATTTTTTTTCAACTGAGAAATATCTTACTCATAATGATTGGGTTAACTTTACTGGTCTCTATGTTTACTTGCTACATTTATTAGAAAATCTAGCAATCTCCTTTTACTGCATAGACCTGATTTTTGATCTTGCATAGGGAGAATCACTTGTGCATGGCATATCATTATCTATTTGCATATTTAAAAAGGGGTATGACAAGGGAGGAGCATGGTTCCCTCATGTGGTTTCTATTCAATGTCAATTGGGATGTAGAAAGGAATGTCCTTGGAACCATGCATACACACATTTTCATACATCTATTTTTGTTTGGGCATAAACTATTTTCTTTGTTTACTTGTACAAGATGTTGCGTAGGAAATCCACTCAAGTCTTTGTATTGGCTTTGTAAGCCCCCTGGTACTTGTTCATTAATGTAACTAAAAATGAATAATCTCTCACAACTTATTATTACAATTTATTCAACCCTGCTTCTGCATTTGTAGAAAATAAACAGTCAAATAGTTTAAGTTAAGGTTAGGGAACAATGGTATTTTGCAGATTAAAGGATTTCACTGATGTTGCAAAACATGATTGTATTTCTTTGGTTGAGCTAACTGAAAATCAGAAGAGCTCATGGCTTCTGCATCTTTAACTTTCTGTGGTCTCCCTCCTCTCCCATTAAGTTGCTTGAGAACTTTTTTGATAACACTTTGCTGGCTGTTCCAGAAAACAAACAATTCCCTTGCTGTGTGGCAGTAGGTTTATTTTGTCCCTTTTATTTCTAGGTATCTAGCTCTGTACAGCAAAAGCGGGAATCGTTTCATGTTAAATGACTGGCAAAAAGAAGAATCCTATCTGAACTTTTCTCTCAGCAGGGGTTGAATGGCATAACTGGAATCATACCCATGTAAGAAATATTATAACACAGGGTACTTTGAAAGACACAGATAAGAATGACCATTTTGACAAGACCTGCTTAGATATACAGAAACACATTTTTACACAAGGATTGTATTGTATTAATGAGACCACACTCAGACCAACAATGGAGTTAGTCTAAGTCTGCAAGATGCTTAAAACCTGGCAGCTCCTGAGGGAAGTGAGGTGTTTGTCTTATAATTGGAGAAGATGGACTGCCCACACTCTCACTTCTTTATTGGGGTGCTTTAGAGATACAGTCTAATTTCATTGGAAGAGCACAAGTGACCATAATCCTAACCGCAGGCTTGATTTGAGTGCTCATAATAGTAGTGACCGACACTCTATATCCTGTAAACCTAACTCTATAGTCTCTGTGTGTAAGAGAATGATGGAAGAAAGAGATCACATTATCGCTGGAGCGCTTAAAGGCTTATTTATCCTGCATCTATTTGCTTGCCTGCCTGCATGTATCAGGTTGCAGATTTTTGTGCCTTTGCCAGGATTTATGTGTGCTACACCTTTGAGGCATCATAAGCCAGGCATACATGATTACCAGCCAATGCTCAAAGCAACAGGGATGACAGAGCATCAGATGTAGATTCTTCCTCAACAACACTTGTAATGAAACGGCTCATCAGTCAGTGTCAGAGATCCTGGCTGGTGATTGTTTGTGTGAATGCATGGAAGTGTGAGCATATTCCATGTGTTCCCAGGCATGCAGATGCTGTCATCCATGATGAACTAACTCATTTTAATCAATTTGATTTTCAACAGTATTGAGAAGAAGACTCAGAGCAGCATGTTTCTAATGTGTATGTGTCTCTTTGTATCTCTGAAATAACACCAATTAATCTTAATCCACCCATGAAGGAATACTATTGTGGTGACTTCCTGGGGGCGGTGTTTCAGAAAGAGCAGGACTTTCTTAAAGAGACAGAGGCTCGATTTCAAGGAGTTCAATTACGAGTCAAATTTCTTTTAGGTCGTTTTTGATATTTACAGCATTTTTGTAACACCTGAAAGTAACATAGTTGTTTGATAGTGTTATAAAATGATATTATGTGCCTTGAAAACACATAATACTGTCCCTTACTCCAGTGTGAAGGAGGTCTGAAGGTGTTTATTTAGGTTCTAAGATAACATAAATACATAATCACCAAAATTCATATTGATCACTGTGCAGTATTTTACTGGATAGTTGTTTTAACTTGTTTCTAGTTGAATATGACAGTTATTACTGTTAAAAAAGTAGCTCAGACTATTACATTAAACCATTCAGAAGTTTTTTGCGCAATTCTTATTATTATTAATAGGTTTATTCAGCAGGTACTGATAAGACATTACATAAATTACGATACATAAAACATTTATTCAATGTAAATACTAAAGGTAGTAACAAAATCTTACATTTTTCTTTCAGAAAATGTCTTCATAAGCAGCTCTGTAGGAGCCCCAATATGTTTATGAAAATGTAAAACTAGAACTTGGCAGTACTCGTGCCTCATGAATACACATTTCACCTTCACACCATCACATGTTATTTTCAGAAGTGCTAATTGAGAAAAGGGGGCCTGGCATGTGTGCGAATGTAAAATAGTTGTGAATGTATGAAAACAGGAGTAGGTAAAGTGTGATGCAGGAGTCAACAGGTTTGAGCACAGGCTCATTTAGAGTTGCAACAGCTGCAGTGGAGTCTAAAATGACGAGAGGACAATTTTACTTTAATATAAAAATAAAAGAGGAGGCATGTCATACAAGGCAGGTGTGATTATGAAAGGTCTCCAAGATTTTCAGTCCCAGGTGTTTTAGGTGTGATCCATGTCTGAAGTGTAGACACGTGTCATCACTTCTTCATGTTAGAATTTGCTGTTATTTAAATCCACCTCAGTCTCATTTTAATTTAACTACTGAACAATCATTCCCTGCCTAATATATTCCATAATAAGATTTAAGTATGGAAGATATTTCATATTATATATTCTATGCAGCTTATTTTTATCTGTCAGCATTTGTACGTTATATCATCAAGGCTTTAGATTTCAAGTATGCACCATCTGTGTCTGCAGTAAATTTCAAAATTAAATTAAACTTTCATTTAGGAATGTAGCCTATCTAAGAGAGGAGAGAAAGTCATGCTAGTATAAAATCCTAATATTTGTCTTTATAGGATAACGTGGATCTTGGAGAGCTGATGTTCTCATTGTGCTATCTCCCTACGGCTGGCAGACTCACCATCACCATAATAAAAGCCAGAAATCTAAAAGCCATGGACATCACTGGAGCCTCAGGTGAGTGCTGATCAATAGTTAAGGATTTCCTTTGAGAGGTGGTGTAGAAAAACTGATGTTTTATTGTTGTAGACAAGAAGGAAAGTTACATTAATTCATGTTATTTTTTTTAGCTTGAGTTCAGAAGATTTAGGCACATTTAATTCGAATCAGAATCAGCTTTATTCACCAAGTTTGTGCTCACAAACAAGGAATTTGTCTTTGCTCTCTATATATACATTTAAAATATAAATATATATTAAAATGGATAAAAAGTAATATTAATACCTAGAAACATTTGGTGGTCATGTTCTTCGAACTTTTCGACATCTTATCTCATTACATCTATTCCACTGGGATTTTATGTGAAATAACAACACAAAATATTGCATAATTGTGAAGTGGAAGAAAAGAGTGTTGCTTTGACTCATTTATGCATGTTTGAGAAATCCTTCAATCTCCCATGGCAGCCATTCAGGGGTGCCTTAACACCTTCTCATACAATGAGCAGCCCACGCAGCTCCTTCAGACCTCCACACAGCTCCTCCAGACCCCACATACCTCCTCCAGACTAGTGGTAGGAGCCGTTAGCATATACCTGGTGGAACTATATGTCTGCTGAGCTCATACAAAATACAACATTTCTTATGCTGCGCTCCAGTTACCTCGGAATTTGAAACTCTGAGCTGGGTTTTATGTTACATCCGGGGTAACAGCATTCTAGTTAACATAGTTGGGAAAGTCATGATTTCAACATGGCAACGTCCATACACATTTTTCGCAGTACGTCTTATGAACATCATTTTAAGCATTACTTTCCATAAGCAAACACCACTTTTAATTTGTTCAGTATAGAACAGGAACTATAGAACCTTGATTTTAGATGCACTCCTACATGTGTGTCTTGTAAAATAAACGTTTCCACCACAGCTTACTGTTGTTGATGCAAGGAGCCATACTGAAATGCAAAGTCGGCGTTTCAAACCATAACAGGGGGTAGTTGGCATTGCTCCCAGTTTCCTTGTGGGAAATCTGACTTTTGAGGGCATTCCAGTTGATTTATCTGTCTGAGAAGTCCCAGTTCCATCTACAACTGGATCGCATTAGCATTAGAATTGGTGTAAATGGAATCAATGGACAACATGGAGAAGCATTGATGTGATGACGTGCTGAAGGGGAAGTGTTGGAAACGGTAGGAGGTTCTTAAAGAGAGAGGGGTCAATTTCAAGATGTCAGATGACAGTGGTCCCCTGCCTATTCACTGTTCAGTGCGGATTCACTTATTCATGGATTTGTCTGTGAAACATAACCCCAAAGTATTTGTGGAAAATTTGTCTATTCGTGTTTTTTTTCATAGAGCATATCTAAATAAAATGCAGCGTGGAAAGCTGAAATACGTTAGTGCAATGCTACTTGACACACTATTGGTTGGCGTTTGCAAAGCAGCCAATCCAGAAGCAGCATTCATTTTCCTTGGTGCTGATTTTCTGTACCCCCAAGAATAGAGATAAGGAAGATCGTGGATGTTAGGTTCTGCGGTGGTGCCAAGACAGTTTCTACTATGGGAATTAATTCTAATTAAGGTATATTTGTATTTGAAAACTAAAAATGGGCAGTTAGTGTTTTTAGAGGGGGTCTTATATACTTGTGGATTTCAGCTATTTGTGGATAGTTGTGGTCCCTAACCCCCATGACTACCAGGGGTCTACTGTATTAACCAGAAGCCTAATAGTCAGTACTTTTTTTTAGTATGAAAGAGACCAATTCTTGCACTGTAAAATCCCTTCAAATAACATATACTGTAATTTTATGTTTTATACAATCTCTGTCCAGATCCATATGTGAAAGTGTCCTTGATGTGTGAAGGAAGGAGGCTAAAAAAAAGAAAGACTTCAACCAAGCGTAACACACTGAACCCAGTGTACAATGAAGCCATTGTGTTTGATGTTCCTCCTGAGAATATCGACCAAATCAGCCTGCTCATTGCAGTCATGGATTATGATCGGTTTGTACATTTAAAGCTCCCTTTCAGGTACAGTCACTAAAAAAAACAAATGCAAACTGTAAGCTCTCTGTGTTTTTCCTTCCTATCCCACAGGGTTGGACACAATGAAGTGATCGGAGTGTGCAGGGTTGGTAGCGAAGCTGAAAGCCTGGGGCGAGACCACTGGAATGAGATGCTAACATATCCCAGAAAACCCATTGCACACTGGCACCCTCTCATTGAGGTAGAGTCTTCTGAGGCAAATCATGTCTTTAGAAACTCTAAAATGATTTTAATGTACCAAAATTATCATGAAGTTAAGATTCCAACATTATTGCTCTGTCATTGCATCATGACAGTAATAAAATGACAGGATTATTCATTGACACTAACTTAATTTTTCTGTCAAAATAACATTCTAATCAGTACCAAACAGATTCAAGGCTAGCTGGTATTTTTTCATGATAAAACTAAACACTAGATGATATTACTACTGTAGAAAGAAAACTGTATTTCCTTTTAAAAACTCAGATGAAGAGCTACTTTTTCTCTATCTGTACAATGTCATCAAGGAATTTTGGAGCACCACTTGTTGGTGGTTAGAAATACATGCACAATTAATTTGCTCATTACTATTAGCTTTGTCTAATGATATTTGCCAATAATTCAGCTGAAATATACAGCTGCTGTTAATAGTGGGTAGCATGTGTTAACATTCTGTAGACATACAATAATAGCTAAAGGAGAAGGCTAATCTTTGTAAACCTGGAGGGTTTTGAACATCCTCTCGATGTGAGAAGATATTTATCAGTTTTAATCTACATGATAAATAATTTTACCAATCCTGCAAAAGTGAATGTACTTATGTGCATGGTTCACTTTTTACTGCATGAAAACTTGTGGACTAGGACACGTGAAATCTCTCCATTTATTGTCCAAAATGCACCAAGTATTCAGAAAGAAAATTTGCTTTGCTGTTCCAAGGATTAAAACTTCTGATCACAGTTACAAAGTTCGGATCTGCTGGATATACAATTTTATGTTAATAGTACAGCACTAGTTGCAAAGAGGATGTTTAAGTCTTCATGTTTAAATGTGAAAAATGTACTTCAAGTTTAACTATGATGGTACAAGCAGGAGTCAAAGTCAAATTATGATTGCTTATACATATGGATGAAAACAACATGTACTAAAAATAAGCATTTCACTACCTATTCTCTCACTGGGCACTTTAATAGTTACACCTGTGCAGTTGCTGGTTGACACAAATAGCAAATCAGCATATTACAGGCCCACAGTCACCTGACCTCAGTCCAATAGTACCTTTGGGAAGTGGTGGAATCTGAGATTTCAGTCGTGGATGTGCAGCCAACAAATCTGCATCACATATGAGGCTATCTTCTAAATAGGGACAGTAAGCTCTGAGGAATATTTTGAATTTATGCCACAAATACTTAAAGACGTCCCAAAGGCCAAATAAAAAGTCCAACCTGGTTCAAGCATAGTAGTCCTAATACTGAGGCCAGTGACTGTGTGTTACACTGGGATATTTTTTATTCTATTGTTTCGAATAATACAGATTTATTTTCAACCCCAAGTCACCCAATTATGTTAGCATTTTCAACTTTATTTCATAAATATACTTTGACAAGGTTTTAGAAGACTTAACGAGACTGAAGTTTTTTTAATCAAATTACTTTTGTCGAAGTAGTTTTAATTACCTAAATAATATTTCTGTGTTGTTCAGCTGCTTTCTCTCTCAAAAAAAAGAATGCTGAATAGACACACCACATATAATCTGAGATGTATTGCAGAGAACATTATTTTGCTCCTGTTCCCATTGTCTGTCTCTTGCTTTTCAAGACTTTTGTTTAAATCCTCCACATGTTGCTTGACGTCACAAAATCCTCAGTGAGTAATTAAAACTTTACGCTGTCAGACCTAGCTGTGTACCAGGTAGATATTCTCCCTCACACAATCCCATTATGGAACACTTTTCACACTCCACATTTATTTTGAAGCTTTTTGTTTTGTTTCTGTTGTGACTAACAATACTATAATCTCACTGTTTTTAGCACAGCTAGTGCTAAAAACAATGCAATAAATGAATTGCTAATGAATCTCCTTAGGTTTTCATTGGCAAACATCTATAAGGAAATTTGTACTCATTGGTTTGATAAGGAACACTTATTTTGAATTTTAAGCATTTGACATGTTTACTTATTTAGTTGGCAACCCAAGTTTTGTGTGAAATAGTACTTTTTGTTGATTAATTCAGGCTCTTGTGGAAATTCAGGCATCTTACTCAGATGATACAACAGGAAGCCATTGCATGATTGAATACAGTATGATGATACGATATTCCTTTACTGTCAGAACAGGACTGAAATTCATCCTGCTTCACAGTACTATTATTTACAGATATTTACACACAAACAGAATCAAAAAATACACATAGAAAAATGAGTAGATGATGGCATTCCACACTGGTTAATGTTCCATGTTTGGTTTCAGGATTGACTGATGTACAAAAGCATTTTTTTGGTTTAACCTTATTAAACTGTGAACTCCTGTATCTTCGACTTAATGGTAACAGCCTATATTCCTGGTTTAGAGCATGGTCAGAGTTAGCATTAATGTTGTTGGTTATTGGTCCTACCATATTATTATGGTAGGACAATTCATAAAGTTTTTCTGTTGGGTGGCCTTTCATTTGATGATGCAATTTAGATTTTTCAACAGGGGACATACTTTTATACCACGTGGTGGTACAGTACTACAAAACAATCATTATCAGTTAGGTGTGAAACAGAAGTCTTTACACTTTTTACAGAGCAGTTCAATGTTGTTTTTCCAAGACAGCAGACGGTTAATCATGACTCCTAAGTATTTATAGAACAGTACCTGATTGATTTCTTTGTTATGGATGGTAATGGTAACTTTGACAATCAGATAGTGATCCAAAATCCATTTCTTCAGTTTTTCTTGTATTTATTACAAGATGCATTTATCCTGTCAGTCCCATATAGTGACAGTTCCATTTTTGTGACTGAAAAATTCACCTATTGCAGTACAAATGGTAAAATATTGTTTCTGCTGAGTGATAATTCTGCTTTAGCTATGATCTTGAATGTTATGAAACTGAGACTTAAAGAAAAAAAATTAGCCTGATTATCACTGTAGAAATTCTGATGTATTCATTCGCGTTGAGGACACAATGAAGTGATCGGAGTGTCTATAGCTTAACTAACAGAGGCACCTCATTACAGAAGTCACACTGAAGGATAATTTCCAATCTAATGCATGTGTTATTCCATGTTTACTGTGTTTTCCAATAGAACAAAAACAATTATGTAACAGAAATACTGCATAACCCTTATGTATACTTGACTTGTTTTGCTGTGATTATCACAACTGAGGCTCTGTTTTCAGAGACAGAGAGAGAGCGAGGTGGCTGCATTCACAGAGCCGTTTCTATTCCTGACTTCCCAGCCCACACTCATTAAAAAACAGGGCATGCTAAAACAGATGCTGCACTGATTCATGTAAATTCATGTTGAGTTGTCAAAGCTTAATATGTTGGTATTCAGCTGAAGGGGTCAGAACTTCCCAAAATGGATTTCTGTCCCAGCGAATAGGATGCTCTCCATCAGCCAGCCTTATCTGTGAATTTTTTTTCACACTTTAAAGCCTAAGCTCAAATTGAGTCAAGGTTCCCTGGTATATTCCACTTGCTGTACTTGTTGTAATACAATGTGCCTTGTTATTACAACAACTTATGGGTTATTTGGGCTTTTCTTCCACAACGTCTGATGATGCAAACCTTCTCCAGACATCATTAGTTTTCTATTTCATCCACAGCATGTCCTGTGATGCTCATTATGAGAAAGGTGAGGGACTCCTGGAATATTATTCTTCACTAATGAACATTCAGATTTATTTGGAACCATCATGGCATTTCCCTCTGAACAAGGCCAAATTTAATGAGCATAATCTGTTTCTATCATTCCACCATCTAAATGACTGACGTGTCTGCCTGCAAATGGTGCTAAGCTTGGGGCTTAGAAAAATGCAGGCTCTGACAGCTTCATCCAGCTGCAGCATTCATAATTACTGTGTGAATTTAAAATATTTAAAACATTTACTCAAGAATCATTTTAACATTTCTATTTTAAATCCTGTTTTTGCAAGAATAAAACTTTTAAAGTTACATTACATTTTGATCCGTGAAGGGGTGGGGGGGCGGCGGCTAGACCTTGTTTTCATTGAAAAGAGCAGTAGGGTGCTGGGAAGCACTTCTCATTAACCAGCAGCCTATTTTGCTAGAACACATGAAGCAATAAAAACAAAACAACTGGCCACTAAGATTTAGACTCTGCCCCCACACACAAATATTTCACAAAAACTTTTTTTTTTTTATTGTATGTGCCTGCCATTCACATGCACATTGTGTTTTTGACAATAGCTGTACAAAGTAAAGATTTACAAAGAGCTCAGAGGTAAGTGCACAAAGATTTTTGCACACTAAATGTGTGGAACATCAATGTACGCATGTCCGTCTAATTCTACAATTACACACAAAAAGAACTGCTTTTTAAAAATCTATAAAACAAATAGTGCCTGTTTGGGCTGACCCAGTTTGCTAAAATTTAAATGAGGTTTAATGCTTGTAGAGGTGAGCAATTTTGGCCCTTACAGCTGGTCCTTAAAGGACAGTGTCCAGCATATTCAGATGTGACTGCCAACAGTGGTTTAAAAAAAAAAAAAAAATGTGCTTGCCCCCTTCCTGATTTCCTTTTTTATAAACATATTTTTCCACACTGTTTCAGAACATCAAATCACTTCAAATATTAGTCAAAAGCCTGATTACTGCCACACCTGTTCTCAAGCATGTCAAAAGCAAAACATCATGCAGAGATTCAAAGAAATTCAGGAACAAATGAGAAAGAAAGTAATTGATATCTATCAGTATGGAGAGGGTTATAAAGCCATGTCTAAAGCTTTGGGACTCCAGTGAACCTCAGTGAGAGCAGTTATCCACAAATAGTGAAAACATGGAACAGTGGTGAAACTTCCCAGGAGTGGCCGGCCGGCCAAAATTACCCTAAGAGCTCAGCAACGACTCATTGAAGAGGTCACAAAAGTCCCCACAAAAACATCCAAAGAACTACAGGTCTCAATTGCCTCAGTTAAGGTCAGAGGTCATGCCTCCACCATAAGAAAGAGACTGGGCAAAAATGGTCTGCATGACAGAGTTCCAAGACAAAAACCACTGTGAAGCAAAAAGAACATTAAGGTTCATCTCAGTTTTTCCAAAACACATTTAGATGATCTCCAAGACTTTTGGGACAACATTCTGTGGACTGACGAGACAAAAGTTGAACTCTTTGGAAGGTGTGTGTCTCATCACATCTGGTGTAAAAGTAACACCGCATTTCAGAAAAAGAACATTATACCAACAGTAAAATATGGTCATGGTAGTGTGAGGGTCTGGGGCTGTTTTGCTGCTTCAGGACCTGGAAGACTTGCTGTGATGAATGAAACCCTAAATTCTGCTGGCTACCAAATTATCCTGAAGGATAATGTCCACCCATCTGTTCATGACCTCAGCTGAAACAAACTTGGGTTTCTGCATCAGGACAATGATCCAGAACACACCAGCAGTTCCACCTGTGAAAGGCTGAAGAAAAATGTGAAGACTTTGTAGTGACCTAGTCAAAGTCCTGACCGGAATCTTATTGAGATGCTGTGGCATGACCTTAAAAAGCCTGTTCATGCTCGAAAGTCCTCCTATACAACTGAATTAGAACAATTCTGAAAAGATGATTGGCCAAAATTCCTCCACAGCTGTAAAAGATTCACTGTAAGTTATTGCTGACAACTCTCTCCTTGGGTTCATGTTCCATGGCTTTATGTCAGTGTAGCACACACCATATCCCCAAACACCACAGTGACTACTTGTCACCTATAAATTGGCCAGACTGACTAATTACAAGCTTGCAGACACCTGTAATGCTAATTACAGGACACACTTTAGTTAACATGTCCATATGATCAACTTCTTTTCAATCTGTTCTAAGGTATAATCATTTTTGTCCAGGTCTGTTCCATTAGCTGTTTTCTTTAAGTGATTCTGTTGAGCCACAATTCAAAAGCAGAAGCAGTTTCATTGGTTAATTTTCAGTAATTTTTATTTATTATTATTTTTGTTAGTTTCAAGTTATTTCAGGGGTCATTGTGGGTTTTTTTGGTCATTAACAGAGGGGTATTAACAATTTTGTCCATATGTGTAGATAAATGGATTTTATAATGTTTTAGTTTTTATTTTTACATTTGATTGAATCTGTTACAGGGATTAATCATACCATAGACGTTTAAAGTCCGAAGTGGTGCAATAAAAACACATCCACATCATAAATTGATTAGAAATACCAAACTGGTTGTTTTTCTACCAAACCAGGTGTTGCTCTTAAATTTTCAAGCAGAGCCTGAATCTGGATCTTTGTGGTGTAAACATTTTTCTCCCCCTCTCTCTGATTGTGAACTGAAACATGGAGAACTGTAACCTGATGCAAAACTAGGAAGAAATTTACCACTTGATGGCATCTGCAGGTATTTAGTGCATTATGTGTTGTGAATGCAACACACAGTACATAAATAAAGCAGCATATGCAAATGAGCAGAAAATTAAGCAAACTGCACAAAATTGTTAAACGATATCTAATCAAAAATTTGTCACAATTGTCATGAAAACAACATTGGTTATGTTCAGAGTATTATTCTTTTGTATTATGCATGTCAATAATATCAACTTATTGCCACCCGCTAGCATCCACAGTAAAGGGCCATTTTAGCTTTTTTTTTTTTTTTTTTTTTTGCAACTGCTGCATTTGTTTTGAGAATTTTTTTCTAGAACCCAAAATGCTTTGACCCATGGACCAAAATTATCAATTTTAAAGAAATTTATATTTCTTTAAATTAAAAATGCTTAAACAGTTTTACAATGACTTTCTGTTTTTTATTTATTTATTTATATTTCTTTTACCTACTCAACAACAAACATAAGAAGTATTATAATGAAGCAAATAAGGTAGTCTGATTTTTGCAGAAAATAAAAGCTTATCTAGAAATGTTTTTATTCTAGTATTCTTCAAAAAACAGGCTTTATTTTGCCAAGTTTAAATAATGCTTTTCCTCAAGACAACTTTTAAATGAATCAGTAAATGTGTGTAGTCCCATTTACAATAAAATTCAAATAAAGCAATAAACATGGTTTATTAAGGTCATTGTTTTATTTTAAGAAGATTTAAAATGTCTGCATCTTTTATTGAATTGCTTCACATCAGTGAAAATGTCCCCCTTAAAATAAAAGTAAAAAATTTCATTTACAGATTTCTTCATCTCTACCACATTTGTGCTGACAGACCAAATTTCTACCATTGTTGAATTTTTTTGACAGTCTCTAGAACAAATGGTGCCTACGATACACCTTGCACACGTCTGTATTAAAGGCTTTACATAGGAGAAACAGTGAGGAGATCATCTTTTATGCACAATCGTGACTTTAACAATTCAGATTGATCAGTCTATAGTCAAACTTTTTTTTTTTTCAAAAAGGAGTGATTTGTCTGCTTTACATAACAGCAGGCAGCCTGTTGTATTGCTTTTTACACCCCACTGTCAAAAAACATCATTGTAATTTTTTCTTACACCAAATTTCCACCCACATTCCCTAATTAACACATTAGTGTTATTGTGAGAGCTGCATCATATAAGATGAGACTCTAGCCTTCACTCTGATTACCCACAGATTTTCAGTGGTGGTGAAGGAATAGTGATCGTAATATTTTTACAAGCTTTGAGAGCAGAAAACTGCTAGGCATACATAAAATGCCTTGCACAAGTATTCACAATCTTGAACCTGTTCACATTTCTCACATTACTGCCACAAACGTCAATGCATTTTTGTGCGTAATGGTGTAAAGAAGCAGGAGGTAAAAGGTATTCATGGTTTTCTTTTTTTTTCCCCCCAAAAAATCTGAAAAATGTAACATGCATACATAATCAGTTGTATGGATTGTAAATGTCTTCCCCATGTTTAAGCCATTAGGAGCTTCTCAGAGGTTCTCTTCCAAGACTGTTCTTCATCTGACTCAATCAACCTCATATCAACTTTAACAAGCTTCCCTGTTTTTGTTTGAAATGGCATCTCCCACAGGTGGGGATGTGTGTTCAGGGTCATGTGCAATTTTGTTTTCTGCCACACATAGGTGAAGGGCTTTCTGCAAATTAGGTGACTTCTGAAAAAACTGGCTTGCATTGGATTTTTTTTATCAGGGTATAGTGGAGTAAAGGATGCTAAATACAGATGCATGTGGCACTTTTTTAGATTTTTGTTGAAAAAAGTTTAGAAATTATCTATCTATCTATCCTATCTATCTATCTATCTATCTATATATAATATAGATATATATATATATATATATATATATATATATATATAATATATATATATATATATATATTATATATATTTCCCTTTCACTTCACAACAAACTTTGTGGTTTTACTTTGTGTTGGTTTGATCAGATAAAATCCCCAGAAATGCATGGAAGTCTGGGCAATTATTTACAACAAAAACTCAGGGTATGAATACTTATGCAGGGCATCCAGTGTTTAGATACCATTACCTATGTTATATACAGTGCACTGCATAAAATCACACACACCTACAAACTCACACATACTGTGGGTCTGTAAGACATTAACAGCAGCTTTGAACTTCTCACTGGGAACATTAATAATTCATCAGCTTGATCTTTTCAGCCACTGATGTAAACACATGCACTCACCCACCAAAAAACAGCAGAGTTCCCCTGAGTAATTCCAACCAGTTCTGATACCACTGGTGAAAATAGAAAATATACAACAAGCTGAGAAGCTCAGTTTCCTTCACTTTGTCGCATGAATGATTTACTGAATCACAAAGAGGCCTACTGCAGGGACTGGCCCGCTCAAAGAAAGGTTGTTGTGTTCACAAGTTAACTTTAAGCTTGAGTCTCTTGCTTTGCAGTCTCAAGGGGCTGGCTCAGGTTGGAATTCATCACCAGGGTACACTGAATTTGCCTGGGCAGGTTAAATTCAGATCAAATGTGACCAGATCAAAATCCAAAAAAATAATTCAAAAGAGCAGCTTTCATGGCTTAGAACCTTTCCCTACTTCCTATTTTTTTGTTGTGAAATGGATTAGGGTCAACAGTCATTGAGGTTAAGTAGCCAAGTTGTGTTCTTGGGCAAGACACTTCACCCGCCTTGCCTGCTGGTGGTCGTCAGAGTTCCAGGTGGCACCAGTGCATGGCAGCCTCACCTCTGTCAGACTTCCCCAGGGCAGCTGTGGCTACAATTTAGTAGCTTACCACCATCATCACTATGTAAATGTGTGCATGAATGGGTGAATGACTGAATGTAGTGTGAAGTGCTTTGGGGTTCTCTGGACTTCATAAAGCACTATACAAGTACAGGCCATTTACCATTTAATACAGAAGAAATTAAACTTCTTCTAAAGATAGCCCTTTGATTTAACTTACACTGAAAGAAAACCAGAACAAACCTTTTATTACCTCTATTCGAAGCAAAGGGAGTTTCTAAATGCTTCCTGTTTACAGTCGCTGCCAGTTGTTGATGAGAATGTGACTATTATAAGTTTTTCAAAACTTAGGTTTACTCTGAGCATCTTCTTGTGACTGGAAATGGTATTTATAAAACCAGAGACAGAAACCAAAATGACAGTTACAGGCTCAGTAAAACTAAAAGGAGTTTCAGTTCAGCTGGATGATAATTCCCTTTACATGAATAAAATAATTATATTAGCATTTATTCAATGAAAACACAATTTAGTTTATATGTAAATTGCAGTAATTATTCAAATAGTTGCACAAATCATAATGATGATGATGTACAGGCATCATTAGGCTTTGTTTTCCTTGGAAATGGGACTTCGACTCTCTTTGTCCCATTTGTACACAAATATGGAATTATTTTATTGCCATTCATGCATCTCTGTAGTACCCAAAATGTATTCTAGCCTTTTGATCCGAAAGTCTAGGACCACCTCTGAGAGCCAGAGTCTTCAAAACTGGTTATGTAAACCAGAGTAGAATAAGGTGGACAGTGGTTTCTTTTGAATGATGTACTCACTGGGGGTGTATCATCAGTCAGCTGTAAATACATTCCACAACTGTTAGCGTTCCTATTAATGTGTAGGGGTCTTGTTGGATGTTTTTTTTTTCCCCATATTGCCCTTGTATTAGGCCCCAAGGGTTTTTTTTTTTTAAATTCACAAAATACACTGCCTGGCCAAAGAAAAGTCAAGACCAAAAAAAAAAAAAAAAGAGGTCACACACTGATATTTTGTTGGACCGTCTTTAACTTTGATTATAGCACCCATTTGCTGTGGTATTGTTTTGATAAGGTTCTTCAATGTCACAAGATTTATTCCCATCCAGTGTTGCATTAATTTTTCACCAAGATTTTTTATTGATAATGGAGAGTCCAACCAGTGGGCAGGCCTTCTCCAGAACATCACAAAGATTCTCAGTGGGGTTAAGGTCTGAATTGTGTAGTGGCCGATCCATATGTGAAAATAATGTCTCATGCTCCCTGAACCACTTGTTCACATTTTTGGCCCGATGAATCTTAGCATTGTCATATTGGAATATCCCCATGTCATCAGGGAAGAAACAATCCATTGATGGAATAACCTGGCCATTCAGTATATTCAAGTAATCAGTTGACCTCATAATGTTGTTCAACCTGGAGCCAACCAACTGCAGCAACCCCAGATCACAGCGCCACCCCCACGGTAGTACAGTATACACTAGACATGATGGGTGCATCGATCCATCTGCCTCTCTTCTTCCTCTGATGTGCCCATCACGCTGGAAGAGGGTACATCTGGACTCATCAGATCACATGGTTGGTCCACATTTATAATGCATCATTAAATATATTTAATAAATTTAATAAGGCTTATGCATTCAGCTAAGTTAATTAAACACAACTAAATATTCAAATCAAACCAAACCAAAATAAATTACCAAACCTAACTTTTTAAATGATAAACTTATACGAAGAGTTAAGTCTTGATACCTGATCTTTAAATTCTGGATATTCCTGGGTGGTAATAACTACCAGTCCAAAATAAGATGATATGATATGAAATCCAGGGATGCACAGTGGTGCAGTTGGTAGCTATTAAGACATTTAAGGTCCTGGATTTGAATCCTGGCCTGGGGTCTTTGCATAGAGTTTGCATGTTCTCCCCATGTTCTCCCAGTGCATGCGTGGGGTCTTTCCAGGTACTCGAGCTTCCTCCCACAGTCCAAAAACATGACTGTTAGGTCCTTAAGTGAGAATGTGTGCATGGTTGTATGTCCTGTGTCTGTGTTTCCCTGTAATGGACTGGTGATCTGTCCAGAGTGTGTGTGTGCGTATGTATGTATGTATGTATGTATGGATGGATGGATGCATGGATGGATGGATGCATGGATGGATGGATGGATGGATGGATGGATGGATGCATGGATGGATGGATGGATGCATGGATGGATGGATGGATGGATATGAAATTCTATATCAGGTCTTGCATCCTCAACAGAAGACACTGCAGAAGGAGCGAAATACTCTGATCCGATTTCTTAACAACCACTGCAACACAACTTTGCCTTGCCAAAATATTCTCACTCTTTGAACCTTTTCACAATTTGTCACATTAAAACCTCAAACTTTTGACTGTAAGCAATATTAATGTTTAGCAGTGCCTCAAGTCAGAATCCTCAGTTGAACCTCGTAGAGAATCTAGGGAGAGAGCTAAAGCTTGGAATAATGGCAGAAGCCTTCCAACCTTAAAAACCTGGAGCTCATCTCCAAAGATAAATTGTAAAAATACCAGCAAAAACATGCAAAAAGCAGGAAATTACCGAAATAAATTAACTGTTCAATGATTATTTTTTTTTATTATTATTATTTAATTGAGAGGCACTTGTATACTATGTATTAGCAGTCAAGCTCTCTTGGGGGGGCCTTAATGGCCTGTGCAAGCAAATGTGTAATTTATCAATATTTATGTCTTGCTAAAATAAAAAGGAATAGTTTTTTTTTCTTCAAATATACACAAGTTACTGGTCTGACTGCATATTAGTTGTGTCACTTCAAAACTTTCTGCTGTTTCTGTTTCACATCTGTCAAAAAAAACCTGTTTTTCTTTCTTGTGCTCCAGTGGGTTGGACAGGGAGCGACAGTGAGTGGAAGCCAAGGAGGATCTACCAACTCCCTGAAGACGCCACCACCACCGTCACCATGATCACATGCACAAGTACAAAAAGATCCAATGTCTCAGGATGGGAAATGTTGGAAGAGTTATCAATTGATAATCGTAAATAGATGTTAAGACATTCAAGGTGTGACTAACAGTAGCATCATCAGCTGTAGGCCAGTACTAAAGCTGATTTGTCATTAGACTGAAGTAAGTTGTAATATGCTAAGACCACTGAAAAGGCTTATTCCACTCTTCTACATCCTTTTGTCTCACAAACCAAAAACCACCTAACATTCCAACTGAACCACCACAATGCTCTTATTTGTCATAGCAATCTGTTACTGACAGTATTAACAAGATCAAATTATCTAATGAATCTAGTGTTTTGTTTTGTTATTTTTCCTAAGCTTATTGATGTTCAAAATAAAAAAATAAATTTACGTTAAGGCAAATGTGTTTGGGCTTAAACTGTTGATTTGCGTGAGTGGCCAATTTATGACAGAAAAAGTGTTTGCTTTATAACAAAAGATACATTAGAGTTTAAAAAGAGCTTTCTTGTTTAAATAACTGAAGTTTTATATTTCTTTATCTATTGTGAGGATTTGTCAAAGTTTAACATGCACTATATGTTGTTTATACTCTGCAATGGCTGAAATGAACAAAAGGGATTTTACTGCAAACTTTGGTTTTACCTCAGTGGAAGACCTTCCTGCAGAGCAATTCTTGTGAAAATGTTTTGCTAAAAGACTGTAAATGGCAGAGACAAATATTGCCGTTTTATTCTGTGCATGTTAAATTGTCATTCTTTGTTAACAGGATGTTGTCAAAATAAAGTAAAGAAAATTTTGAAAGTTGTCCTCAGTTTTTCCTCTGGAGCAAAGTTCACAGGTCTTTTCTGAGATAAATGAATGTGTTCTGTGATCTTTTTGTCTTTATGTACCATAAATAAGGCTCCCTCACCAGTGGACAAAGATTGGCCCACAGTCTCAGAAGCTTTAAGACTGGTGTTTCTGAATTGCAGCAGATTTGGAAAATACCAGTTCAATGTGAAGACATCATACCACTGCTTACTTATTTATGCTCCCGTAATCAGTTCTTTCTGGTGTTTTCCAAGTCCAGGTTCGATTTATTTATAAAGCACATTTAAAAAACAGTGAACTTCCCCAAAGTGTTGCACAAAAATAAAAATAATAAAAACACATAAAATGGAAATTAAAATACTCATAAAATAGAACAGAGACAATAAAAGAAAGTATCAGCACACATGCCAAACGCCATTGAGAAAATATTTGTTTTAAAAAGAGAATCAAAAACAGAAAACAAATATCCTTGTCTAATATTTCAAAGTTTTGGAGCCAAATGTGAAAAGCCTCAATCTCCTCCAAGTTTCCACCAAGTCTTTAGGACAAGTAAAAACAGCTGATTGGCTAATCTAAAGGCCCATGAAGGGTAATAAGGCTGGAGTAAATCAATGAGGTACAGATCACAATCCAGCTGTTGTGGTTATCACATCGATCATGTTTCCTTAAAATTTATGGAATCCTCTTTGTTTTTGAGAGGTTTCTGCACCTTGATCATCAGTTTTTAACTTACTGTGGAAGGGCAAACACTATCAAGAATTCCATCAACTTGTTAGCCATACAAAGTATTGCATATTGTTGTGACATTTTTCTCAATGATTTTACTCTGGTGCAGTGTAGAAATTTAGGTAAAATAATGTAAGGAATTATGCACAATATTCAAAATCTGTATATCGTTCACAGTTGATCACATCAAGACTATGAAGCCTGAAGCAGGTTTTTATTATTTGCATGGAGAATATTGTATGGTTGTATTATACAGTGGCTTCAAAGGTATTCATACCCCTTGAACTTTTCCATATTTTGTCACATTACAACCACAAACAAAACTATATTTCATTGGAATTTTATGTGAAAGACCAACACAAAGTGGTATACAATTGTGAAGCAGAAAGAAAATTATACATGACTCAAAACATTTCTTACAAATAAAAAACTGAAAAGTGTGATGTGCAAAAGTATTCAGTCTCATTTTCTCTGAGTGCAACCAATTGCCTTCAGAAGTTACCTGATGACTAAATAGAGTCCACCTGTGTGTAATCTAATCTCAGTACAAATACAGCTGCTCTGTGACAGCCTTAGAGGTTGGTTAAGAGAATATTGGGGAGCAAACAGCATCATGAAGTCCAAGGAACACACCAGACAGGTCAGGGATAATGGTGTGGAGAAGTTTAAAGCAGGCTTTGGCTATAAAAAGGTTTCCCAAGCTTTGAACATCTTATGGAGAACTGTTTAATTCATCATCCAGAAATGGAAAGAGTATGGCCCAACTGTATATCTACCAAAACAAGGCCGTCCACCTAAACTTACAGGCTGAACAAGGAGGACACTGATCAGAGATGCAGCCAAGAGGCCCATGGTGACTCTGGACAAAATGCAGAGCTCCACAGCTCAGGTGGGGGAATCTGTCCACAGGATAACTATTAGTCATGCACTGCACAAATGTGGTCTTCAGAACGATACTTGAATCTGGTGCCATAAAGGGCTGCAATGGCATGGGTATCACTGAAAGCAATGTGGCCTAAGTGTTGATTTAGCAAACAGAAACATGAACAAAGGCACTCTGGTTCCAGTGTTCAGTTAGTATGCAACTTTTCACTTGCTGTCTGTTGCTTAAGGTTTAACCAAAGCTTTTTCACTTGGAATACCTGTGCGCCAATGCCAACAGAAGCAGTGAAGCTGCGGATTATGAAAGTTCTCCAATTAGTTAGAAGGCAGTCCGCAGAGTTGAGGTGAACAGCAGTGATATAATTATCTCTCAGTTGGATGCTTTAACAAACCCTTCTCATATTGCACAGTCATTATATCCATTTTTCATGTTTAAAGGAATAGAAGCTTTAATTTTGATTGTTAAAAGATCTCTTAAGCTTTGAAGCTAATCTAACACATTAAAGGAATAAAGTCTTCTTGTACTACTTAGGTTCATGTGACTTTGCAGATGTCTCATTAGGATTATGTCAGGCTTTATCCTCAAGACTTGAATAATATTGATCAGCATGTCCCTTTCAGAGCAATGCATACTAAACTGTTTTGTACCAACTACTACCTTTGGTCAGTGCCGAAACATTAGAGGACATTCAGATGGTGAACCCTACATCAAAACGTGACCTGAGGCTGGTACAGTATTGACTTTCTGAATACGGTAGCCAGACCCACTTGTCTTTAACATCAGTGTGCTCCAGTTGACACACCAGAGATGACTAAACACGGGTTTTTTTTTGTTTTGTTTTGTTTTTTGTTTTTTTTTGTTTTTTTTTTTTTAAATGTAAGACATTAATAACATTTCTGTGAAGATGACCCAAATGAATGTTTTAAAATCAAAGAGTTTTATTTTTTTTATTTAAATAAAACATCCTAAGTACCCAAAAAGCTCAGAGGTATACCTCTATGATGTCTTTGTCCTGCGTATAATTTAGAAAATAACAGACTTCTTTACAAATAGCTGGCTGCCTTAGTGGGTTTTTTTTTTTTTTTTTTAGCACAATTTTGTATTCTCCACCTGAGGAAGCAAATATTGCCACACACATTTCTTCCTGAGTTGTGAGGAGAAACTGATCTGTTTGGTTTAGTAATTATGCCTAAAAAAGGGTTTAGATGTTCATACAAACTCAGTTCCTTGAAATAGTCTGTGGGTCCTGTGGTACAAAGAAACATAGAAAAAAAGACACCTATAGTTCAAAAGCATCTAGTCACTTATACTCACCATTTCAGTGACAGACAGCCCCATCTTTCAGCAATTCAAACAACTTTAAATTAGGTAACCAGCAACTTGTAGAATATTCTGGATTGTTGGATCTCCATTACTTTTATTTAGTTGTAATACCAGCTTTTTATATATTTACCTCACTTGTCCATCTTTAGTGTCATCTGAAGCTTATATGACTTCTGCTTGGTTCAGCCGAGTCAAGAGGAATAAAATGTGTAGAAGAATAAAATGTCTGACCAAACCCACTGAGGTTTTGAGATTAGCCTCATCCTGTAACATTTCCCAAAGCTTGAGCAAATGGAGAGAAGGATCTTTCAACATTCCTCAGATCTAGCTCTGCCTGAGTGTGTGGGGTTTTTTTTTTTTTTTTTTTTTTTTCCCCTCTCTCAAGCTTACCCTACAGGTTTTTTGTAATTTAGGTCTGGGGACTGAGATAGCCAAAGAAGATTGCTTTTGTCTCTGGTTAACCATTTCTGTTTATTTGTAAATCTTTTTGGATCATTATCAAAGACCCAGTGAGGACCCAGTTTCATCCATCCATTATCTATACCTGCTTGTCCTTGCAGGGTCACAGGCAGCTGGTGCTTACCACCAGCAGTCATTGGGCAAGAGGTGGACTACACGCTGGACAGCTCACTGGTCCATCACAGCAACCCAGTTTCAGTTTTCAGGGAATGGCCGGATTTTTATATAAAATGTCCTTGTATTATAATAGTATTCATGATGCGATGCCATTGCGGTGCTCCTAAAAATGTCACCACATTATTTTGGATGTTTTGAAATATTTTTCATATACTATTTCATTTATTTTAAAAAGAAACTATAATATTCTGTTTGCATTTCGGCATATTATTCTGCCTATGTTCAGTGCTTTCCTGAGTTTAATAAGGGAGCAGTAGTGGTGAAGCAGGACTGTTGGTTGCTGGCGTTGCCTCCAGGTTGGTTTTTGGGGCGGATTTCATGTTTGCCTGAGAGGCAATCTGGTGTTAAAGGCAGTGCTCATGTCGTCATTGCTCTTTCGTTTTATTATTCTTCAGGTCAGTACACGGTAAAACCACACCAAAGCTACTCTGTAAGATGTTTACATATTTTATCAGTAGATGGTACAGAGATGCGGTTTCTGAGCACCTTTCTGCTGATATTTGTAAGTTTTTATCAGCTGAGGTTTAGATTGGCAGAATGCCAACCCATGCTGGGGAAGTCTAGCGGGGTTAGGTGGTTGAAAAATCCAACCAACTCTGGTTTGAGAGGTTTTATTTTATTTTCATAGTGAATTATATTCATTGCATTTATTTTGTGACTCTTATAAAGTAGCTTGGAGCTTGAGAGTGAAGTGAGTCAAGTCAAAATTAAAAGCAGAGACACTACTCTTTGTTCATTAAGCATGGGAAATTAGGTTAAGGTTAAAAGTTGGGACAATGCCATGTTAAATTTTATATTTATTGTAAGCCTTGTAATTGTATTTTGATCATTATTAAGTTAAAAGAAGTGTACATTTTGATGTTCAGACAAGTAATATGCAGCTAAATGCAGTAAAGCTATAAGAACAGTTGATTAATCCTGTTTAATCCATTATACCATAGTGGTCTTCATCTAGGTGAAGGATAGTAATGTAAAGGGGATAATGTGTTGAAGATAATTATTACTTGTGAGGAAAAGAAAAGTAATATAGCGCATTAATATTATACACTGTAAATGGTTTGCTTAAATAAAAAGATGCAATCTGGATGTAAAAGGCAACGCTCCTGTAGTCATTACTTTCTCATGTTTTATTATTCTTCAGGTAGCGCACATCCCTGTTGTGGGAGTCCTGTCACTTGGGACCCATAACACCATCTTACAATGTTTCCAGGACTTTTGGAAGCAAAACAGGCCCACAACATCAGATCATCCAGCATACTTAACAGTGGGCATGAGGTGCATTCCCACATATTCATTGTTTCATGCCACCTAGGGTGTTTGTTTCTGTAAAGCTCAACTTTAGTTTCATATGACCAAAGCACATTGTTGCCAATAAAGCCCCATTGGACACAAGAAACCACTCTTTGTTAAAGTTTTGTAGCAGTAACTTTGGATATTCTTTTTCAATCTCCTTTTCCATCCTCTGGTCTATGCATGCTGGCAGTGTAAAAAGAGCTCTGGTAGCCAGAGAAATTGACTTCTGTCTCAAATTCTTACCCCAAGGAAACAGGAAATCATTAATATAGAAGCTAACTGAAAATAAAACAGAACACAGAGGTTCACATGATAGTATTTATTGCTTTAAAATGAATTGTTAAGACTTAGAAAAACATCTTTAAAAAGCTCTTTAAGATTTTGCTACGAGCTACTGAATTACTGATCAAAGCCCTCAGCTTAGTTTTTCTAACAAATGTTACATCAAGCAGATTCAAGATATTCATGTTTTCTTTGAGAGCTCTAGTGCGACTAACAAATTAAAGACGCCACTTAAGAGATTCCAACTAGTCTAGCAGCTGTTTGGACAGTATAGTGCACTCTGTTCTCATACACTCAGTCAGGAAATCGTTTCAGAGGTATGAATTTTAAGTAAGAAACTCAATCAGTATTAGTTTCTAAATCTTCATCTTCAGGACCAAACTTTAGAGTAACCAGTCTGTCCTATATATTGCTCTGAAATCTCTCAAAGGTTTTCTGGTGAAATAAGACATGAAGCAGTAACTTGAGAAAAAGGGAGACCTTGGTGCACTGATTGAATAAGAGGTCATGCTTTCATAGTCTTGATCTTTAAACTGGAACCTGAATCTTAAGCAGGTTGGGTTTCCAGCACATGTTACCATGGTGACAGACCCAGGTAAGAAGTGAACCAGCTTTGTCACACTGAAAATCCCAAACTGACCTCAAATCACTAATCCTGCTTTACAGGACAGGCCCCAGACAGAGGCCTCTTTGAAATGCATGAGATTGCCATAAAATACATGCACAAGTGTAATTAATTAATAAAAATCATTTGCTTTTTTCAATTTGCTCTATCATGAGCCAGAGGAACAATTTGTTATTTGTGCATTATACAAGTTTATTTCTTATGGTACAAAATATTTTTGTAATATCTGCATAATTACAAAAAAGTGAACACAGTATTTAACAGTTGGTCAGCGAACTTGTTGAAATTAAAGATTAAATGCTCACGTTACAGCATGAGAGCAATCCACTGACTTTAAAAAAAGAGAGGTCACAGTGTGAGAGTTGGAACACATAAAAACCAGGCTTTTACAGGACAATGTAAAGAAGGAAAAAGATTTAGTACAAAAGAAATCAGACGTTCGTTTCTTGTCTAATTTTTATTCATGTGAATCCTCTTTTCGGTCCATAGAAATGATTTGTACTGAAAGACGTAAGTGGGTTTTCTCTTTACAGTTTATAAGAGATGTGCTGAGGTGACACTTTGCAGTTTGACCTGTAATGGCGCTTTCATTGTCTGTTATGTGGTGCTTTTGAAATGCCCTTGACAAAAAGGAAAAAAAAAAACAGCAGCAAGATGAAATTGCAGTTGAAGTGAAGACAATAAATAAGCCCTCTGAGAAACTTTCCCATGTTGTTCTTTGGAGGAATACAACTTTTAGACAAGACATAATAGCAACAATCCCATTATAAAGCAACAGCCATGTGGAATCTTAATTAAGCCATCCTGTGTTGATTGCTTTTCAAAATCAAAGCACCAAAGGAATTGTAATTTCCTTCCACAATGATTCTGTTGTAATACTACAGAATGCTGATGGTATTTATGCACACTATCTCAAGATTCTCACTTATTTAGATTCACACTTTCAAACTATAAATGATTCCTAGGTCTCATTTAGAAATTAAGAAGACAGAATACACCTTTAAAGAATTCAGCTCATTAGTAGGCACCAGAAATGATTTAACTCTGAAGCACCATCTGAATATTATGTCCATGTGTCCACCAGATGTATCCCTCCTGAAGCATTTATAAAAGTGATTATGAGACATTTGCTGCAAAGCACTGTCAGGGAGCATTGCATTGCTCAGTAGGTATTTGGCTCTTTTACAGTCCTCGATCATGTTTATGATGGCTGGTGGGAGTGCTCACAGCAGAATGAGTTTTATTACAATGTATCTGGCTCTTAAGTGTTTTAACCTGACAGAGAATTTTGATATTACACAGGCAACCCATGACTCTCCATGACTGTTTGAAACATAAACATCTGTAAAGTTCTCATGAGAGGAAAATAGATGACAACAAATAGTATGTTTTATTCAAAAGCAAAACAAATTTCTTTATAAATGTTTTATACCTACAAGAATTTCTCTGCAATGAAAAATAAAAACCATTACTACTTTGTCAGTACTGTACATTTGCACTAACTAGAAGATTATAAAAAAAAAAAAATTTGTCCTGTAAGGTGTAGGTCTTTGTCTTTGCTCTTGTCTTTTTCTTCTATCTTTCAGGTATTAAATTAATCCATTTGAAAGACATAGATTTTTTGTTTGTTTTGGCTGTGCTTTCTCTCGTTTTCTGTCCAGCCATTCTACCTGACTCTTACAGAAAATAAATAAGTGAAGTCATGCCTTAAAAGAAATAGGGGAAAAAAAGACCTGACATGCGACCAGAGAGCTGCATCATCCTCCGCATGATCATGGGAATCACTTTGCTAGAGTTAAAATACTTTTTTCAGTCTGTCATACATTGTTACTTTTGCTATTTTTTATAGACTGCATTAAAGAAAGGGAAACCAAAGGAATGTTTTTTCATGCTATTGTGAACACACAGAATTAAACCCCAAACCTCCAGTCTCCCCTAAACTGTAATATAAATCATCTTCTCTGATGCTGAGTGTTGCTGAATGTATGTGATCAATGAAAAAGTATCCTTTTGAAGTAAAAAGACTTTCAAGGAGTTACACTACTGGGATTACAACCTGGTGTTCTAAAGCAATCGCTTCTGATGTTTACACAGTGATAATGTCATGAAACACAATGAAAAATACTTCCAAACTCTAGGGAAGCATACATTAACAGATATTAAATTAATTTAAATAAATTTAAAAATTAAATAAAACAGTTTATGCCCTCTGTTTTTTGTAAGATTTTATAAATAAGGCTATGACTTTTTACTGTTAATTTCCATCCTCTGCTTTAGAGTGAGCTTGGTGTGCCATGTACATTAGTATGGCCTCTCAGGGTTGTATGTTGTGTTCTGACATAAAATAATTTTTTTTTTTTGAAGGTCATTACCGATCTCAAGAGACCAGCAAAAAACAAACAAACAAACAAAAACAAAAAAAAAAAAAAACACCTCCCATGAACAATTCTAAATCTATGGTGGAAATGTGTGCTCTTTTACTGGTAATTTCTTAAAAGATGTCCCCCCATAAAATCTTTTTTTTGAAAGATATAATACATTTTAAGACAGTATCATCCTTTATGAGCACAGGGGCTCCATACAGTAATTCTGAGACACTCATCATTAACTGTTCCAGTTGTGGTTTGGTTTGTTGTTCATTCTGCTTATGCAGACATGTAGGTGTTCCACTAGGGCCCAATTTGAATCCTCTCTCACACACAGACACGTTGAGGTGTTTATCTCCCCATTTCTATTTTAACAAATAACATTTTCATTTCCTAAGAGACCTGTTTATTTAGTTCGAGTCAACCATTTACTGACATGAGGAAGGAGATTCTATATTTAACTGTAAAGAGATTTTCATTCAAACTTTTGGGTTTATGTAAAATACAAGATATCAGGGGACTTTTTTGAGACAAAGGTCCTTTTGTATTCGCTCATGCATGTACTGTAACTAATAATTGCATGGTCAGTTTGTTTGCCTAAATGAGGTTTAAGAGTTTTCATTGACCAACCCCCCCCCCAATCCAAGGGTTAATTCATATTGTGGATTTTTTTTTTTTTTTCTTTTTTTTTTTTTTAATCATTAAAGAATACTACAACATTCTAAGCAAGTTTGTGTGGAGAACAAATTAATTGTCACAATTATTTTGTGTTTGTGGTAACATTGTCACAATGTTACCACAAAAAGCAGTTTTTTTTCTTTCAAAGGAAGATACACCTGAGCCAGAGAAACTGTGCTTAGATGTGGAATCACTGATTTATTTTTAAATCTTTTATCTGTTGTATGATTTTGAGATACTTGTTTAAATAAAATGTATTAATAACAACAATAATGATGATGATGATGGTATTATTATCATTATTATTGTTGTTATCATATCTCTAACTCCAGGCCTTCAAACTTAATTTTTCTTTCACAGCCACTCCGCTATCTGACACTCTCCATGATGTCAGCCAGTACCGCAGGCAAAATCATCATTTAAATGGGGGTCTGCACCACATATTTCTTACAATTTTTGTACATCGCGTGCAAAACGTCCACTTACGGCGCATACAATGCTTTTTTTTGCTCACATAATTTAGAGCTTCTTATTTGGAATCGTTCAAGATCTGGGCCTATGTGTACTCTTGTTACACAAAGTTCATGTGCCACTCAAGTTTTCTAAACCCCTTGCTGGTCATGCCAGATGGCTCATCATGATGTGATGATGTGCCTGATCGGTCTGGAGGTTTCTTCCTGTTAAAGGGAAATAATCTCTTAAATTAGATTCTATATAGCTGAACTGACCTGTTTTCCTTGAAAAGTGCATTGACATGATACCTGTTGTGAATCAGTGCTGTTTTAATGAACTGCACTGAATGTCACAAAATTTAGACTATGTTATCCTCCTGTAAAGAGTGGCTGATATTTTTGCAAACAATTACAATATAATTTTTATAGAGATAACATTAAAGACAAGAGGGAAAACCAGTATAGAAAAATACTTATTTGCGTGAAAAACTCACATGAGAAGTTATTTAGGTTTGCATGTACAAATAGCTGCACAGTGGAACAGTTGGTAGCACTGTTGCCTGACAGCAAGAAGGTCCTCAGTTCAAGTCCTGGACTGGGGTCTTTCTGTATGGAGTTTACATTTTCTTCCTGTGCATGCATGGGTTCTCTCCGGGTACTCAGACTTTCCCCTACAGTCAAAAAACATGACTATTAGGTTACTTGAGCTCTCTAAATTGTCCTTAGATACGAGTGTGTGTGTGTGTGTGTGTGTGTGTGTGTGTGTGTGTGTGTGTGTGTGTGTGTGTATGGTTGTTTATCCTGTGGGTCTCTGTTTTGCCCTACGATGGACTAGTGACCTGTTCAGGGTGTACGCTGCCTCTCACCCAATAACTGCTGGAGATAGACACCAGCCCCCCTGTGACCCCATTTTCCCCAGACAATGAAAGTCAGTGACTTGATGGAATCTGCTGAGTTTACTTAGATACAGGTAGGTGCACCCAGATTTTATTACTTAACATCACTGTTTTACAGGTTGACTTTTTTTTATTAAAGGTAATATTGACCAGTAAATGATTAATTAACAGTCTAGTACACATAAAGTTATTTATTTAAAGCAGCATTAATGAAAAAGTGTTTAAAGAGCTTAAATTAGAGCTGAAATATGAGCTGAAATTTAAAAATATCAATATAAATGGAATAAAGGAAAATATAAAATAGAAAATGTTTTGAGAGCTAAACATCTTATGACAACTCAAACTAAACAATTTCTTGTTTATTTTGTAAATTTTCAAACAATTTTTTTTCTTATGAAAAATTATTTTGGACTTAAACTAATTGAAGGAAAATTTTTCTTAAACTATGTTATCATCTCAGCCTTTACTAATGATCTGTATGCTACCATGTAATATTTTATAGATGCATTGTGCTTTTTCAGTGTTTCAATTGAAAGTGTATTAGAACCAGTCACAAATGCACTATTGCCAGTGTCATGCCAAGGTAGTTTTCCCCAATAGAATTTGTTTCCCTGCATCAGGAGCACACAAGGAAATTTTTTTAATTCCTATATGACTTGATCAAATGACTTTAAATCTAGATCTGCCAGAAGCATGAATAATTTTGGGTGTAACTTTCTTCAGTTTTTGTTTTACTATATTTTGTGTTTAATATGATTCATTCATGGTTGGTTGGAATAGAGGCGCAGTCAATTGGACCTGCGCCTCCTGTACAGTGTGTGCTCCCGATGCAGGGGAAACAAACTGGATAACTACTCAGCACAACACTCTTTACAGTAAATGCAGCGCCTTACATTGTTGGCTTTACTGTATCTTAGCCAGGAAAACTGGTCAAGCTGCTGTCTTCGAAACGTATACACTTCCCCCGTTTAATTTCAGTGGCTCTGGCTTGGAGTTGATCATATGTGGCTTGTTATCTGATACTATTTCCAAACTAGAGCTTGACATAACCCGGGATGTTGATAGTTCCATGTTAGAGCATTGGTAATGATTTTCTGGACAGCTCAGACCTTAACTTTTCTATATTTTCTCTCTCTTCAGCCACGTTACCTCCACTCGGTGTACCTGACTAGCCTAGCCTATTCACCTCTGACTGTAGGATACAGACATAGACATGTTCATGGGTAGCTGGACCACGGCCAATCAGAGGGAGAATCCTGCCCTTTACTATCTCAGATTGGCTTAGACCACAACATGGGCTCAATCTGTGTTTGTTGTGAACCTCAGAGGCTTCAGTGTTGGAGACATTTTTTTTTAAAATCCCCAACCACTTGTTGCGGTAGAGAGACCTAAGATTTTTTCAGGTGCACTATTCAGAAATCCAGTTGCATTTGTGACCAAATTGGTTGCATTGTAGAGTCCTGAGATAGAAACTTTGTAAACTACTTTGAAGAATTGATTTAGGTTACTGTAATGTTTGATAACTAGGAAAAATTGGAATGTATGTATGAGTGAATTGAAATGATTTTTTTTGTAAAGTGCCTTGAGACAACTGTTGTGAATTGGCACTGTGTAAATAAAACTGAATTGAATATATGGATTTAAAATTTTCACAAAACTTTCTCTGAATGTAAAGTTAATGAAAATAAATTGTTGCAGATGCATAAAAACATTTACACAAGCAAAGCATAAGCTGCAAACTAACAATTCATTGATTTTTATTTTTGTTGTGCCAATTTTGCCATGACAAGTCAGTGAATACAGCTTCACAAATCTGTTGCTCAATATGTGTGACTTCAGATCCACTTCTTCCAAGTTGTTTGTACAACAGCCCAGCTGTTAGCAGGAAGGGCTAGAGTGTGGGAGCGTTGTCAGGGCAACATATTCAACCAATCATAGTGAGAGCTCCAGTTTGGCCTGGTTTTTCATTTGGCCTTTTTCTGTAGTTTTATATGGCACACAAAGCAGAGGTAAGTACATTTTGTCAAGGCATTTTCTAGGGTTTGTTTTAGTTATTTTCTTCTGCCTTTAATAAAGTAATACACCAACAGCACTTCATCCTGCTCATTACAAGTAATGCAATGTTAAAATGTACAGTCGAGCTAAGGTTAATCTATATTACATGCCAAGCTACAGTGGTGAATACAATTAGCAGCAGTCCAGACCAGAAGACCATTTGAGTTTTTGATTCAAGTAAATATTTAGCTGTACAAGTTCAGATGTTGTCCTGCATTGCAAAGACACGTACATCTAATTTAAAAGCTTATTTATTTTGCAGCATTTTGACCTTAATATTGCAGGAGCAATTTTATAACACATAGAAGACAGTGGGTCCAGTCAGGACCCAAAACACTAAGAAAATAAAGCAAAAATAACACACCTGTACAGGAGTCATGTCATACATATCCAGCAAGAGATAAGTTTGTGGAAGGATACCCAGAATGTTTGACCCAAGTCATACAGTTCAAAGGCAATTCTACCAAAGACTGAGAAAAAATATGTAAACTTCTGATTTTGAAGACATTAATAAATAAATCTGACATATTTCTTCTCTCGTTATTGTGGCATTTAGTAAATATAAATAATTTTGGTAATTCTAACTGACCTAAAACAAGATAACTTTGGACTGATTTAACTTCAGACAGTGTGTATGTCTTTGTATTTGAGGTATGTAAACTTCTGGTTTCAACTGTAACTAATTCAGATACAAGGGTCTGAAGAAAATCCTCCTCAGTGTGTCTAGAGTTGGTTCACAACTGTATTTAGCGCTGTCTGGACAGGAAGGGATCAGTCAGGATTCATGTTAGGAAAAAGTGTGAACTGGGGCATAGTGGATTAGGGCCCCTGTCTAAAACAGTGTTTCAAACAGGATTGTAATAAAAATGTACAATCTAAGCAACTTCAAACAGCTCTAAAATCCTTAATTTTTAAGATATTTTACTGGTCAGAAATTGCTTATGAATAATTCTGAATGTGAACAGCTGTTAGATTGACTCTTCTATGGAATTTTTCTTCAATTCCCCAGAATTGGATTGGTCTGACTACTATGTGGTATGGCTAAGATACTCATTTAATACTTTAAAAAGAAACTGAAATATCCCTTTAAAAAGAGGGTATAAGCCACTAACTATGAATGAACAAACAGACTGCTCTGACAGGGAGCTAATTATAGGAGGTTGGGTATATGACGCCCCATTTTACATTCTCATCTACATGGAAACTGTCAACGCACTGAATTTGTGTGTTTTTGATCTTTGAAAAATAGGATAAAAAGGGCTTGGAGGTGGTACTGGGATCATCCCACCAGTAAGTAGATGTGAAGCAGGAGTAAGTTGAAAGATCTGCAAACGAGGTCACTTAGTGTGCAACTACTTCATCCCCCTGTGGGACTCTGAGCATCAGCTGCAATGCACACAAACACATGGACGCACACACTGATTCACATACTGTAATTGCTCAGGCATGCTAATGGTACCACTATTGAGATCTCTTTTCTTCTTCCTGTCAGTGAGCAGTGAGTTACTGACTTGTTTGTGATCTGTGGAATAAAAAATGCCAAGCCCTGTGTTATGTTTAAATGCACTGCAACGAAACAGAAACATGAAAGCTTGAAAAAAAGATAATGGACATTGTCCAGCCTCCTTTATGTTGCAAAAAATAAAAATGATTTTTTTTTAATAAATGCTTTAGTGTTTTTGTATTATTTTATTGTGTTGAAATGTCAACTTTCATCATTACATGATTAAAGAAAAAAACAAAATCTACACCATAATACCTGTGTTTGGTTATATTATTTTTTGTCAGGTGTATATATTCAAACTGCCTTGTACACCCAAATTTTGAAAATCACAGCATAATCTATTGTTCACCTTTTGCAAAACTGTATCACAGGCCATGCATTTTAGGTAGATTAGAAAAATCCTGATATTTTTAAAACAACCCAAGTGACATTCTTGACAGTGGCCTTCTCTAAAATATGCTAAATTAAGCATTTGGTTGTAATTGTCATGGATGCTCAGAGGATGGAAAGAAGAAAAAGGTTGTTAAAAAGTGTTCAAAATGAAAAAGATCCATCCATCATCTAGCACTCTTATCCTTGCAAGATTGCGAGGGGGCTGGTGCCCATCTCCAGCGGTCATCCGGTGAAAGGCGGGGTACACCCTGTACCAGTCGCCAGTCCATTGCTATATTTTTTAGAACAACAAATTAACTTTCTTTTGTCAGTTCATGCTTTTCATTGTTCTACTTCCAATCCTCCTTTTCCAAGCTTGTGACAGACAAAACAGACTTTGTTTACAACTCATAAGTCTGATTTGGTTTTTAATTATATGGTCCTCTAAGGAGCCTACAACATAAATACGCCAGTCAGCAGCTACACACCTGTGAGATTCCTTTCTGTTTGGATGTGGAGGGGTGAACATTTTCTGTTCTAACTGGGAAGGACTGCAGAAACAGCTGGGCTGCCTGTGAGTGCTTTCAGATGAGGGAGGGCAGCAGTTATTGCATATTAAGACTAAGGACAAAATGTGCTTTTGTCAGTCTCTAAAAGCAAAAACCAACAACAGCAGAAAAGGTTAATAGATTTGTTGCAGGTCACTGTTTTGAAAAGAATAGTAGGTCTAAATGCTCACTTTATATAGCCAAGTCAGCAACATTGACTCCTGCTGCAACTAGTCTGGTTACTCACCATTTTGTGTCATTCATCCTTTTGGCACGGGATGTTGCTGAAAAAAGTCCTGTCGTGGCCACTGCAGAAGGTCCCGCCGTGGCTGTGATGACGCCATCTTCCTTCAGCTGGAGCCTTTTGGGTGCAAAACTGTATTGTTGTGGTGCAAAATCTTTGGCTGCATAGACTGGAAAGCACCAAAAAGGTAGAATCTTCAGAACTGTCTGAGCAGAGCTTGGTATCCTTCCTCGGTTTCCGGTCTTTCCTCAGCACAGCACCATCCACTCATATCTTCCGCTGTCCTGGATCTTTTGGAAAATCATAAAAAGCTGGCAGCTGACCCCCCACCATTTGTGTACCTAAAGCCACGGAATACCTTATTTCAAATCCCTAAAATTAAGTCCAACTTTAAAAACAAAAGCTGCTTCTACCCAGTAATCCAGATCAGTGTCTGTGTAAGGGTTGTGTTGTTAGTCTTCAGTGACATCACTGATCGCTCCGCCTCCTTCAAGAGTTCTGAAAGGGAAATTTGAACTCTGACTTTTTATGCAGTTTTTAGAAAATTGCATGTTTTGATGTTTTGGTCCAATTTACAAAAACTTTTTGAAATTTTATGGATTTTCATACTACAAATAACATAGTTTCAAATTATATTTATTTACCAAACTACCTGCAGATTTTTACATTCTCTCTTTGCTCTCATTTTACTGGTTAGATAAAATCACACTATTGTATAATATGTGAAGCAATGCATGGTAGGATACATTTTAGAGTTTTGAATATCCTCATTAGTCCCATTGATATTAATCATTTAATCCAGCATCAACTGCTGACAGTTTTACCATGTACTGTTCTCAGTGTGTTAGTAAAGAGATTAGGAGCCCTATCAGTTTAGAGTACTTTCATAGCTTTTTGTCATTTAGTAAAAAAAAAGATTAATATCCTTCCCAAACCACAGTTTTGCCTGTTAAGTGAACTCTGAATTCCCAATGTTACCAAATTATTTGTCACATTTCTGAAAACTCTCAAGCACAAGACGTATCATGTCTCAACTTTACGAAACAGTCCCATCCATCCAGATCAAATGATTCTTGGAGTAGTTTTATGGAAAACAAAACTTTTTATAGGACCTGTAACAACAAAGTACTATTCTTCTAAATTTATCTTGTGCAAGTTAAATATAAAATAACTACGATAATAAGTGGTTTTGACAAACCTAAAACTCCATCAAATTAACAGCATAAATCATAGGTGCAGTGTTTTTTTTTTTTAACTTGTGAAACTGAAGTCATCTGCTCTCAAATGGATTCAATTTGGATAACAGATTCTCCACATTATGCCAATACTTGAAGATTTTTGATTTTACTTGAAGAGATTCCACTTTCAAATTTCATGAAAGCTTTCCACCTTCACTGAGTGAGCCTAAATGTCTTCCCTGGAGCACCAGAGCTTATGGCTCATTTACCTGAGGTTCTTATTCTAAAAATATGTATTTTTATTCATACACTTTCATTTAAATTACCAAACATTCTGGTTAAAAGATCTGTACAAACATAGCTGTGAACAAAGATGCCCTTAGCACTGATGTTTGGTGGTATAAACTGGGATTAAAAAGTGTTATTGCTTAGCTGCTACAGACAACAAAGGTGTGATACATCTGCAGCCTTCCAAACCTTTAAATAGCTCTGCTGCCTTTAACTTCCCTCAGCTTGTTCAAGCTGGATCAATCTTCGTTGCGTCATCGTGTTGAAATGGTAGTTGTAGTTAAGCTTTCACAAATGGAATCTATAAACAAGGACTGCAGACTAATTAAGGTGTAAATGTGTTATGGAAACTGCAAGCTTATTGTTTGCAGCTGCAAAAGCTAAAAATGTTGAAGCTTTAAACAGCAGCTGTATGGTCGAAAACTAAAAGCTCCATTAATGAAAACCTCTTTATGAATCCCCACAGCTGCAAAGTTACTAACATCACATTCAAAAAAAGGAAAAGGTACGAAGTACAAATAAATAACTGGAGATCGATTAGAATTAGAGAGAATATGGTAACACACTGATGTCAGGGCGAGTAGTGGATCGAGTCACAGATAGGGCTGTGGTGGTAGGATACCAAGTTAGCAGCTTCCTGAGCGAGGGAATCATCACCTGTGTCACCAAAAAGCTGCTGGATCTTATTGTCCACTAGCCCAGCAGGTGGTGCTGTAGAGGAGACCATGAAGCCTGAAGAACTGGGACTGCTACAGGCTCCACAGGTGAGACCTGGACTCCAGAGCACAGTAACAAGGCAAGGACCATCCCTCTGGAGTGCGCTGGTGGTCGGACAGAGTCTTGATGACAACTTGGGCAGTAGCTGGACAGGACCAATGCTGACTTCGTTACTTGAAAAACAGGCTTACAATGCAGTTCCTCCAACTGGAGCAGAGAAGGCATGATCTCTGCATTCTCATATAGAGTCCTCCGAGCCATTTCCAGCTCCTGCCTATCTGCACAATCCATTGGCTGGCTGGATCCTTCTGTCAGGATTTGTGAGGTGAGTAGTGGAGTCACAGACAGTGATGTGGTGGTAGCATACTGATTTAATCACAGTCCAAAGACTTACAGGGACACTGGACAGATGAGACTCAGGGCAGGACACAAGGCACAAGAGATGCGAGGCAGATGCAAGGATCCAGCTGGGAACAAAGACACAGGTGAGAACATACAGGGGCAATCAAGGGAAATGACGAGCAGCTGGAACCAATTGCAAGGGAAGGATGAGAAACAAGAGGAGGCCAGGAGAAAGACACAAGAAAACCCAGAATCATGACAATTGACTTGCTGTTAAAAGGAGTTGCAAAGAGAGGGGAGATGAGAATGGGTGGAATGAAAAAGATTCTGGAGAGGGTAGGAGGATAGGTGGGATGAAAAGGTCATAAAGAGAAATGATGAGGATGGAAGGGATTGAAAGACAAAAGAGAGATTAGGAGACTGGGTGGAATGTAAGATTTATAGAAAGGGGAAGAGGAGGATGAGTGGGATGAACAGGCTCACAAAGAGGGTTTATGAAGATGGGTTGGATGAAAGGGCCATACAAAGGCAAAAAGGGAATGGGTGAGATGAAAAGGATTGTAAAGAGGGATTCTGAGGAAGGGTTTGAATGAAAAGGCTCATAGAGAAGGAAAAAGAGGGTGATACTGAAAAGCTTTATCAAAAGGAAGAGGAGGATGCATGGAACGAAAGGGCAATAAAGAGGAATGAGGAGGATGTGTGGGTTCATAAGGTTTAAGACTGATTAAGATGGATGTGCAGAATGGAAATGGTTTATGAGGCAGGTAGAGAAGGATCAGTGGGATGAAAAGTCTTTTAAAGAGGGCAGAGGAGGATGAGTGGGATCAAGGAACTTACAGATGGGAGAGGAAGATGACAAAGGATTACGGTTATGGTGGAGAGCCCAAGACAAAGTGAGTTGTGTGTGTAGGTTTGCAAACTAACAAGAGGTGTGACCTTACTCTTAAACTAAAATCAACTCATTATTACATTTTAAACTACATAACAGATGGAGTGGTGAACATAATATCCAGACTGAGGAATTATTCTTTACAAATCTCTTTTAAAATTGTCTTAAAGAGTCAAATGAACCAAACAAGAACTGACTATTGGGCATGCTTCTTACTTTGTTTCCTTCTCTTTAACAGACCTCTGGATGAGTGTCACCCTAATGCCTTTATGTATGCATAATAATCTGTAGCTCTCTGAAGTTCTGATCCCAGGGGTCATATAGCTTTTGTCTTTGCCCTTAGTTCTCAAGATAAAAGCCCTGGTGGGGTATGTCAGTGTGCAGAAGGAGTAAGATATTAGCTTCAGGAATCTGAGACAAGGGGTTAAAGGATGGACAAAAAGACATAAATTTGCTTTAGACAAAAACAAAATGTTCAAAAGGAAAAAACTGAAGTGTGTTAAAATTGCTGTCCTTGTATATGTTTAAAAAAATCTTCTGTGCATTTCAGATAAGTGTATCTTAGTAGCTCAAAGCCATAGTTGAAAGTGCTGCAGTTGTCACAGCTGCAATGTGGAAAAAGTGGACTGCAACATCTTTATTGCACTCAAATACAAACTAAAGCTCAACAAAAATATGATAAGAACCTAATACAGGGAACCCCTGAGATCCATCTATCCATCTGCTTGCTTCTTAGAAAACATCATAAAGTATAAAACATATTAAAAGTCTACTTTTTCTTACTTTGTCAGTAATGAGGAATTTTAACAACCCTGATATCACTTTATTTTTTCTGTGATAAATATATTCAGAGATCTTAGATTTGTCTTTTTAGGCGTTCTCCAGGAAAAGGAAATTTGTAGAGAATCCTAGAACATCAAGGAGGGATTAAACATCACATTTGCATTTTACCTCCACTATCTGACCTAAGCAGATAAAAATGGATAGAATGATGGATGGCATGCAAATATGACAAATACTATCACATAAATATTAGAAGGGCTTTTGCAGAACATCAAGTCCTAGTTACATCTTTGAAGTATGTATGTCGCTTTTAACATGCTCCTGTTCTAAGTAGGGTTTGTGTGTGGCCTTGTGTTTGATACATCGTAGGAACCGTTTTCCTAATACATACTACGTTGTGGGGACCGACTGCTCTTTATAGGGCTCAAAGCCAGGGCCTCAGAAGAAAAAGTGCCATTTTGGGGTTCAGGCTTAGGTTTAAGACTAAGGTGTAAATTGAGCTTAGGTTAGGTTTAAGGTTAGGCATGTACTAGTACTGGTTAGCTTTAGGATAAGGGTCAGGGTTAGGCTACAGAAATGAATGAAAAATGAATGGAAGTCAGTGCAAACTCCTTGTGAGGATAGAAGGACATAGTGTGTGTGTGTGTGTGTCGGGTCTTTGTGTCTCTGTGTGTCCCTGTGATGTAGTGATGGACGGGCAGCACAGTGGTGCAGCTGGTAGCACTGTTGCCTTGGACCAAGAAGGTACTGGGTTCAAGGAGGTTCAGCGGTCTTTCTGCACAGTTTGCCTGTTCTCCCCTTGCATGTGTGGGACTGTAAAAAAAATGAACTGTAAAAAAGGGGATGCATCGCATTAGGACTAAGGCCCATTGGTCTTATATAAGAAAAGGTCCTAAATAGGCAACATAAACAAGCACACACACACACACACACACAATGCCTAACCACAATTCAAAGTGACCGTTAACCAGAAATGCATGTGTTTGGACTCAGGGAGGAAGATGGAGAATTCATGCAAGGATGGAGAATATGTAAACTCCATGTAGAACAGCCCTGGGTGTGATTCAAACCCAGTACCTTCATGAAGCAAGAAGTTGGGCTGCACTTGATTCAAAAAGATACTTGACCAAGCATTGAGTCAATATATTGTAGAATACATGGACATAGTTTTTAGTAAGCTGTATTAATTTTTTTTTGTCTAAAAACTGCATATTTAATTTTTCAAGAGGTGGAAACCTATCAGAACAACAAAAATAAACATTTGAAATACAAACTGTGTTTTTTGAATTTGTATATGCTAAATGATATTTACTTTTTGCACTGTATTACTGTAATAAAATAACATTTTCCACCAAATTCTGCTTTTTCACATTTTATTTCAAAAGGTTTAGTTTTTTTGTTTTTTTAGTGAGAGAATATATACAAACATTATATTCTTACTGTTTTTATCCAGCAGGGTCAATCCTAAAGACCAACACATCCAGCTGAGGTTGTTTAGAGCTGTTTTGGACAGCCACCAAGTGGAAGGAACATGCTATAACATTTAGATATGTTTGTGTTCTACTAATCTTTTTCAATACACATTACTCTATGTGATGGTACAACATCTTTTATCTGGTACAGTGCCTAAAAAAGTATTCACCCCCTTGGATGTTTTACCCTTTTTATTACTTTTACAAATCAATAATGATCAACAAAATGTAGCATTTTTTTGTGATATAAAATGACGCTGTGTGCCTGGAAAATACATAATACTGCCCTTTTAAATCCATCATCAAGAAATAGAAGGAATACAGCACATGTGTAAATCTGCCTAGATCAGGCTATCCTCACAAACTGAGTGACCGTGTAAGAAAGAAACAAGTGAGAGAGGCCACCAGGACACTTAAGACTATGCTGAAGGAGTTACAAGCTTCTCCCAGAGATGGGAGAGACTCTGCGTACAGCAACTGTTTCCCAGGTTCTTCACCTATCAGAAGTTTATGGGAGAATAGCCATGAGAAACTCACTGTTAAAGAAAAATCAAATCAAGACTCAACTTGAGTTTGGAAGACTCCATGGTCAAGTGGAAAAAACTTCTTTAGCCTTTGTGGTCATCAGACAAGATGCTATGTTTGGTGGACACCAAACACTGAACATCACCACAAACACACCATCCCCTCTGAGGCATGGTCATGGCAGCATCATGCTGAGTGGGATGCTTCTCAGCAGCAGGCCCAGGAAGGTTTGTATAGGTAGAAGGTAAAATGAATGCTGCAAAATAAAGGAAAATGCTGTAGAACAATTTGTTTCCATCTGTAGAGAGCTACGGCTTTGGAGAACATTTATTTTTCAGCAAGACAACAACTCAAAGTACAGAAGCCGAGAGTTGTCGATGTCGCTTGTTTATTTTCCTGATGGTATGTTGTTATAATGACATAACGAATATTATTTTCTCAAGATAACGAGATAATTATGTCATTATCACGAAATAACAATGACTGTTTCTCGTTATCAAGAAATAACGATGGCCGTTTTCTCGAGATAACGAGTTAATTTCCCGATGGTTTAATCACATGACCAATGACGTGGTGTCATTATGGTCAAAGGTACTTAGGTCACTTATTCAGAGAATTATACATGCATGCCATGACTTACACTTATAAGTTCTCTCCCGCTGGTGTGGCATGCATTTGAATTACAGAATCAGGTTTAACACACACACCAATCATCTCGTGATCTTGAGAAAACAAACTTAAATCATTATCTTGAGAAAACTAACAGGAAATTAACTCATTATCTTGAGAATACCATAGGGATAACTTGTTATTGAGAAAACCATCAGAAAAAAGTTTATGTGTAACACATCCTTTCTCAGCTTCCATACAAAGCATCCAGCTAAAGCTACACAGAAATGATTTGAAGACAACAAGGTGGATATTTTGGAGTGGCCCAATAAAAGCCCAGACCTAAGTCTATTAGAGAATGTGAGGCAGGACTTGAAAAGGGATGTTTACAGTCAATCCCCATGCAAACTGAAAGAGCTTGAAAAGTTTGCAAGGAAGAATGGAGTGAAATTGCAGTATCCACTGTGCAAGGCTAGTTGAGACCTATCCACATAGATTTTGTGTTATGATTGTAGCCAAAGGAGCATCTGGTAAATACTGACTTGAAGGGGGTGAATATTTATGCAGTCACTTATTTTATGTTACTTTAATGTTATTTAATTCTCTTTTTTTTTTTGTAGAAATCAGTTTTCACTTTGAGATGATGGGGGTTTTTTTTTTGTCATTTTTTGTCAAAAAAGTAAGTTTTTGATCATAGTTGATTTCATTTGTCAAAACATCAAAAGGTTAAAACATCCAAGGGGGTGATTACTTTTTACAGACACTGTATATGTTTAAAAATTTGAATAGATTTTTGAAACATGAGCCTTCAGGGGTATTGGAGGGTTTAAATATTGAATTTTTTGGCAATGTTATCAATCCACAGATAAACATTTCCATGAGTTTTGAATTGTCTGCTTGGGAGCTGCCACAAAGTGCCTCTGTTCTGTGTTAAGCTGAAAGCATGTCTAATGGTTTCCTTCATTGTTTGAGCTGAAACAACATATCCACAAACACGAGCACAACATCATTCAGTATTGATCACTGGTGGATAAAACGCTGTCATACTTTGCTCAGTTTTCATTATTCATGCATCTTAATGTCTCATTGTGTTGTACCTTTGAATTCATCTGGCAGTTTAAGTAAAGAGTTGCTATATCTGAGACTTCTAAGGTTTATTAGGTTTGCAAGTCTGGAGAGGCTTTATCACGATACATTAATCTGTCAAAACAATATGACCACTTGCTTATTACTAAGGAGATGCCCATTTTACTGCAACACTGACCTGTCACCATTCAGGGTACGGAACAAGGAAGCCTGTCAGAAGTTTAAATCTTCTTAACAATAGCATGAAAGTTGTATTCTTTTGGGAGTTTTAAGAATTGGAACTGTTCTTTCCCAGAACAAACATTCAATTTTAAGGATGTTAAAATTGGCTGAACACATATTAAGTTGTTAGTCTAAATTATACATGCAGTCTCAAACATATACAGCATCCCCACTAATATTTTGTTTAATGTTCCTTAGTAGGCTGCAACTCAACTACATGTTTTTTAGTATCAATAAACTTCTGTCACAGTTCTGGTTGGATATTTTACTACTCTTCTTCTCAGACTTCATGTAAATGAGTTGGTTCCCTGGTACAACAGGGTTAAGGGTGGAATTTTGGGAAGGCTATTTAAAAAGTTAAGTGTTAGCTCCTCTCATCTATTCCAATGCAAGTTTTAATGTATGTTACATATGTTACATATTATAGCCCAGCCCAACTGTGGCTGAGTTTCAGTGATCTAGCTGTTGATTATTGTGAATAAAATGATTAGAATTTTGATTAGAATGCTGAAACCCTAGTAAAATTTCTTGTTTTTATACACAGTCTTGGCCAATAAAGGTGATTCTGATAACAAGCTTGGTTATTTTTAACAAAGGGAACATTCCATTTCTACCTCTTTTTGATGATCTGGATCTCTTGGACAAAAGCAGAACTTTTAGTAATTATAAAGCAGTTTTTATTAGTTCAGCCGTACTTTCTGTACAGTTTCAATTCAAAAGATTTTCTATGCAAAGGTGGTGCTGTAGAATATAGTTCAGATATGGATTTGGGGATACTATACAAAAGAAACCCCTCTTTAAATATAATAATAATAATAAATGAGGCCAAGATGAGTATTTTTTTTTTTTTTTTTTACTCAGATTAATTTTGACCTTGTTCCTTAAATTGTGGGACTCTATATTCTTGTGTCTCCATCTAGTGGGAAAAAGCTGCAATTACATAATTATTTATTTGAACCTTAGGACCTTGTGCAACAGATAGCTGTTAAATCCCCAGTTTAAAGATGGTACAACACGTCTAAATGGGTTAAAGTTAAATTCCAAGGTCAATGTTGTAGTATTACCACAAATTTAGGAAAGTCAAATCTTAAAGACAAATAAGTGGCACGCTGTTTTTCAGACTCATCTGTCTGACTTACATTCTGGTTTGGAGACAGTTATTTAAAAATAACTGTTGTTTAATAAAAGATATAATACTATGCTCCCTGTTTAACATAATGTGGTTTGCTTTGTTCTTGTGCAGAAATTTTAACTTGTGAAGTTTGGCCTTGCAGAGTCAAACTAACCAGGGTTAAATATATTCTGTTTGCTAATTGATTATTGATTATATGAAAGTTAATTTGTTTCCTGTGTCATGTAAAAATTGGGGTGTTGCATATTCTGATAACTGTATGACTATCAAAGTTTAAAGCTTTGTGTTGCCGTGCATTTGCTTATTTGTAGTATCCAAGCCCTGCGATGGACTGGCAACCTGTCCAGGGTGTACCCCGCCTCTTGCCCGATGACCGCTGGAGATAGGCACCAGCCCCCTCGCGACCCTGCAAGGATAAGCGTGATGGATTAATGGATGGATAGGTTCCAAGCAGCCAGGCAGAACAACACCATCTGATCAAATGTTCTGCAGGGTTTCTGAAGGTCTTGCAAAGATATTTGTTGCACCTGGGAAATAGAAACAAATTGGGTTTTAAAATATGTCTTCTAGCTAAAGTGTCTGAGAATGTGTGCAACTGCATATCAGTTTTGTATTTGTAATTGAGGTTTGTGCCCCTTCAGAAATGACTAAGTATGCATATTAGTTTTGAGCAGTTAGGTTTTTACATTAGATTACAAATAAAAAGTAGAAGACTGTGTATAAAATTGAGCTGACCTCAACATGCCTCCCTTGGGTTACAAGCCAGAATTTTGTCTGTATTAGGTCCAGTACCTGCCTGACCATTTTCATCAGAATGTTTTTTCCTTGCTAAACCACTTAAATTTGATCTATGAGTCAGTAAGACACAAAAAGGCTTAAACTTGAACAATGAACCACTGCTGTCAATGGTTAAAAGCTTAACAATAACATCAATAATATCCATCTCTGCAAACAGTTTAATGTAGTACTGCTGTGACACATTACAGAGTTAGCAGAAGTTTAGTTACACCTCTTCCCCAAGGATCAGGAAAAAGTCAATTGATTGTTCCTCTTTTATCCGAATTACATTTTTTAAAAAGATTTACTGCACAATATGCTGTCATGGTCAGGTACTACACATAATGTCAGTAAGAAACAAGATGAAAGTCCAGAGAAAAACTTTAACACAACCTTCGGGAAAAATTCTACTGGATTTTTTTCAAGACCACCTGAAAGACACTTCTGATTTTTTTTAAGCAACATTATCCTGGCTCTGCAACTTTTTACTGCTATTTACCGAACAGAAATAATTTCAATCCTCCTAACTGACCTAAAACAGGAAAGGTTTGTTCTGGTTTAATATCAGAGAGTTATGGAGAAAAAAGGTTATGTGTCTTTTTATACACTGGGTGAAAATAGCTGGTTTCAGCATTTTTTTTTTTTTTTTTTTTTTTACAAAGATGTCAACTTTCATTATGATTTGATTTCAATATCAAGATCTTTTCTGTCTGATCTCAAATATTGTGCTAAATATCTGGCATTGGTGGCTGCTAAGCCCAAAAAGGATGAAAGACCAATTATCATTCTAGGAACTGAAAAATAAATTACTCATTTTAGAAATCTAAGCCCCTTTTGTGACTACAATTCTCTATTTTTGTAGTTGTGAATAGTAACATTTTACACTTTCAAACAAAAATGTGTTAGTACATCTTTTAAACTTATATAATGCTAAAGCAGTCTGAGATAAACAAAAGTTCAGTAATTTCAAAAATCTTCACATTTACACTTTTATTGTAAAGGCGGTTTCTTACAAAATAGTCACGTGATACAGAAATGAAGAAAAAAAAGAGCAAAATAAGCAGAGTTTAAAGAAAGTAGCTGCAGAAATCTAACTTTGGTGGTGACATTTTTATTTAAACAGAAAACTAACCTGCTGAAGAATACAAAAAAGTACAAAAACAACAACAAAAGTAAGCAACATAAAAACTATATACGACAAAATCTTTTAGCAAAAGCTCAAATAATAATCGGGTGCATGGTGAGCTGTCCCGTATGTTTGAAAACTGTAACGACTTCCAGATCAAAGCAGCAGATTAGCTCAATGCAACATTTCTAAGGTTCCATCTATTTGTTCTTTTCAGAACTAACAAATGCAGATGCAGCCATGAAGCTATCTGTTCTGTGGCAACAAGCACACCTAATGAAGCATAATACCAAAAACAAAAAATTGCACAGGCTAAAACAAAGTCCTCTGATGTTATCGCAGCTTTAATGCTACATCAGCTGAAACAACAGATAAACATAAGTACAGTATATAAAGAACTAATCTGAACAGTATAAAACATCTCTACTTAATGTATCTGTTTACTAGGGAAAGCAGTTTTAGTAATTACCTAGCAGTGTCTTTTATAAGTGTGGTTAGATAGATTTACAGTACATTTTGAAGCCCTAAAACATTTCCTGTTTACATGTCTATGTCCTACAAAAAGCCCTGAATATCGTCATTTGAGTCTAAAAGCTTAAGAAATAGCATTCAATCACTGTAGTCTTGTGTTTTTGGAGAAGAAGAGTAAACATTGTTCATAAAAATTATAGAAATACATGGTTATAAGGAAGAATAACAATCCTCCTTTGACTACTAGATTACTTTTAGATGAAGATTTTTAAAGCACACTGAAACCAACCAGGGGAATCCCATTTGAAATTAGATGTTTGATATTTTGGGAATCAGTTTTATCTGCTGTGATATACCGCTGTGAGTTAGATGGAAAATTTTGCACCACTCTCATGGTTGCAGCATATTATATGTGAAACTTCTGCCAGCAGCTGTTTTGTTTTTCCTTCAGCAAAAACACTCAACAGAGTGGCTGCTTCCATTTTTTTCAGATAGGTTACATTAGGATGCTATCTAGAAATAGTTGTTCACTATAAAATAGAGCATTTTGGTGCTGCACATTTCACACATGAAGTGATACAAATAATGTTGCATATACTGTGTAGTATTTAATATTAAATGCTGACTCTTCAAAAAAATCTAAAAAAGTTTTTTAAAGGTCAGTAACTTATCTTTGATTGATTTAGAGTATAATTACGAGTTTTTGTTTAAATCTACAAAGAACATTACTGAGAAGAACTGTATTTAAATTATCTTGCACCTATATTTGAGTTTAAGTGTTGATTTAAGATGGTATGTTTGTTATTGAGATTTATGAATGATATCTTTGTTGAATATGTAATGTAATTTGGCAACCTATTGGTATTTTGGACAAGAAAAGAGATGAAAATCATTAATTAAAGTGTCAAATTTCTGGATTCACATTTTAAACTTGAACTGCAAGTATGGTAAAAAGAAAGTACATCCATCTTTCATTTCTAGGACATAACAGAACCGATCAGACCTTTAATGGGTTCTAAAATTATCCAAGTCTAACTTATACTCGTCAAACAACCAACTGACTCTGCACTGTCAATCACTGCACAAATGTGAAGCCAAAAAGAATAAAATGTGCTAAAACAAATATCAAATTTACTTGTCAAATGGATCATCATCAGTGTGATCACTTACTATAAAAGCAGGACTTTTTGCAGTTTCCTGCTCTGGGATATAACAACAGAAATTACCTTAAAGAAGCAATTGTTGCTGCCTGCCAATATAAGAACGGTAACAAGGCCAATTACAAACTAGTTGAGTCCATCATTCTACAGTTATTTACAGTTGGAAAATATTTAGAAGTGTTAATCTACCGAGGGGTGGACATCCCAGCAAGTTCACCCGAATAGCAGACCGTGCAATGCTCTGAGAAATGACAAAAACTTCAAGAGCTCCATCTCAGTCTCTGCAGGACTCAGTTACCATGTTAAAGTTAGGTATCTATGTCAAATAAATAACAATGTAGAATTTGTAGTTTTTTTGCACTCCAAGTTAAACTTAAATAACTTAAAATCCTTGTAAAGATCAGATCATCTTTGTTATATATTGATAAAAACATTTGAAAAAGGGTGTCCTTTCTTTTTTATCTGCATAGTTTAAAACCAATACTGCAGATGATGGGAAATTTGTGTGAGCTTGTATTGCTGGGGTTAACAGAGCTGTTTTATAGTTCCTTAAAAGTATTTTTGCAGGACACAGACATTAATGTCTAATACTTTCTTTGTGTTCTAAAATGAAAACCCTTCCTGTTTACTAATTTCTACAACGGCTTTACTAAACATCAAACCTTTCTTTACTCTTATCTTTTTCATTTTTCAGTTTCTTACTTTCTTCCCGTTTCCCCTTTCCGCCTCCTTTAAAGTTTGAAACTAATCCAACATCTTCCTCCTCTCTTCGCCTCCACCTATACAAAAAATGTTTCTCAGTGGAATTTGAAATATCTGATGTTTGCAACGCTCCTTCCTCTCTCTGTTGCTCAGTAGTGCCCCCTAGCAGGGATGATTGTTACAGGCACGGATCTCCCTCCGGTCCTTGCAGCTGCCTTTTGCCCTTCTCTTTGCTGTTCTAAAGCGCTCCTGTAAGCCTCCTCCACAGAGTTTAGTGCAGTCAGTCCAGCTGGTCCATGGCTGCAACCGACAACCCGCTACACCTGAACAAATGAGGAGCAGCAGACGAGGCCTTAGTCAGAAACAAACAGCAACACACATGGAAAACTCTGAATACTACAACACAGTGCATGCTTGTACTTTATTCTCAGTTATAAAACAAGACTTATTTCTATATAGTTAAGAATTAACATGATTAGATCAGATGGGATTAAATGATCCACCTTGATCGAAATACTTTCATTTCTCTTAGTCAACATTTCAACATGTCGGCTTTTCGGAGTTTGCTGTGGAACCCACGTCTAATTGAATGTTTTTTCTCAATATTGACATTTTAGCTTAGGGCAAAATCTGCAGAAAGTAAAGCTGTTTGTTAAATTTAATGCTTCACATTTTTGCACATTTCCAGCTCCTTTCAGAACTGGGGTTTGTTAATTATATCCTGTGAACAGTTAGGTTAGTGTGTAGGGAAATAGCTTTTTTTAGTTTATATATTGTATAAACATTGCATATCAGTTTTCATCCAGTTTCCTTCCTGCTGCATCTATTTACCCGATCCCTTGGCCTTAGTGCCACCTCCCCCTTTTGTGCGGCACTTCCTGATCTTGCATTTCTTCCGCTGGATGGTCTCAGGACAAGAACTGCCCCCGAACTGTGGCTCCAGTTTGATCATTCGTGTGCGAATTGCATGTCCTTTACCGCAGGACTTGTTACACTCTGACCACTCCGTCCACTCTGAGACCATGCAGTCCACCGCTGAATGGAAGAATGATAAGAATGGTGGAAGATAGAGGAATAAAGGGAGAAACAAAATCAAGAGAAAAAGAAAAGGAATAAATATATCCATTCTGTCATTTACAACCCAAACAACAATTTATATAATTTTTTAGGGATCTAATGTGATACACCAGCAGAAAAAAGTGTTTAATTATGAAGTGAAAGGAAAAAGATGCATGGTTTTCATTTTTAAAAAAAGTGAAAGTGTCCTGTATTTGTATTCAGCATCCCTACCTATGTACTTTGTAAAACCACCGTTTATTGCAACTACAGCTGCAACTCATTTGGGGTAAGCTTCAACCAGCTTTGCACATCTACAAACTGAAATTCTATTTTTCAATGTGGCTTAAGTCAGATTAGACAGAGAGTCTGTAAACATCAACTTTTGAAGGTTGCTGTCATGCTGGAAGGTTAACCTCTGCCCCAATCTTAAGTCTTTTACAACAACTAATAGGCTTTCTCCAGGATTGTGGGAGTATGCTAGATCCTTTTTCCCCATCAACTCAAATCAGCTTTCCTGTCAGTGCTAAAGAAAAACAGCCCCATAGCACGATGCTCCCATCATCAGTTTTCAAAGTGGGGATGATGTGTTTAGGGCATCTTCTGAGATAGTGTTTGATCCCACATAGCAAATGTTGAATAAGTCTAATTTTAATCTCATTTGACCAGAAAACCTTCCTCCACATGTTTGCTGTGTCAGCCACATGGCTTATGCAGGACACAGAACTTCTATTGCTTTCTTCTTGCAGCTCCTCCAGAAAGGACAAAACTGCGGGGATTACAACTAATAGGGTTATCTTGTTGACAGATTCTTCCAACTGAGCTGTGGATCTCTGCAACTCCTCCAGAGTTACCACTGGCCTCCTCTGTACTTCTCTGATTAATGCTGTCCTTGTCCAGTTTTTCAGTTTAGATGGATAACCATGTCTTGTTATAATTTGCAGCTGTGCCATACTTTTCCACTTTCAGAGAATAGATTGAGCTGTTCTTCCTGAGATATTCAAAGTTTGTGATACTGTTTTATAACCTAATTCCATTTTAAATTTCTACACAACTTCATCTTATACACATCTTGTATCCTCCTTGGTCTTCATGACACTACTTGTTTACTAATGATCACTACTAAACCTCTTAAAACCTTCTAAGCACAGCTGGATCTATAACACAATCTCCACCTACTTATTGGGTGACAAAACCATGTGCAAATCATGCTTTTTTTTGTTGGTCTATCACACGATATGGTCATAAAAACTATTACAGTCTGTGACTGTTATGTTCCAAAATGAGAACAAGTTCAAGCATATGAGAAGTTTACCAAGGCACTGTGCATGTGTCACATTTTGGTTGGGCACAAACTATGCAGAGCTCCTGGGAGACTGACTCCTTAAACAGTGATGAATATTTAAAATGATCTTAAACAGAATACTTTCAACCATTTATGAGATTCAGTTTGATACAGCACACTCAATAAATCCTTTTTTATTTTATAAAACTTGCACATTTAATGCTGACTTTTTAAACTGCTTTTCTGCATGGCTAAAGCTTGTGAAGTTTTATCACCACATTGCTCAGATCATTGCACAGCCAGCAGAATAACTACTCCCCCTGACACTGCACCTTTGATTCTGTCCAAAAACAATTTGAATCTAAAAGCAAACATTTCATGCTACACTGTGCATTTTTAAGAGAAGAGAAATGACTAGGAGATGCATACACTAGATGGTGTTTGTTCTGTTTTAATGTGTAGATTTTTTTTTAATGAAACCCAACAGTTTCAAAATGCATACCGATATTACTGCAAAACACCATCACATGTTGCATATATGTTGATAGTCAAATCTGTGTTCTACTCCCCCATCCCCTTCTCTTTCTGTCCATTTCTAATCTCTGAATGCTGCAAATAAAGCCATATATATATATATATATATATATATATATATATATATATATATATATATATATATATATATATATATATATATATATATATATATATATGTATATATAATACATAGTCAGAGCATTGCTTGCCATGTCCAATAACCTATAGAAAACCTTGATTGGCATTTTAGTTAATGTTCTACAAAGCAAAATGTTTGAGAGCCATTTTCAGATGTGACACTCCCTTCATTGATTGTAACTGTAATTGTGTAACTTTTTAAAAAAAAAACTACATCTTGATACTAATCTTTCCACACACAATGATACTTTCCTGGAATTTCAAACACAACATTGACTCTTGATGTTGGCTAATGGTTGAGAAATGCAACATTAAGAATACATTGTTTACTGTTTTTACTGGGTTTTTTTTAAGTAGAAGTAGCGATGTTCTGGCAGCTCCAACATTTTCGTACTAAAAAGAAAAATTTAAATGCTAATTTAGTTTAAAAACTCCATGTTTGTAACAGGAAAAAATGAATAGTTTTTCCATTGCATTCAAATATATTTATAAAATTATGTATGTTAATGTTCTTCTTTAATGTTTTGTTTCTGCCTACATGAGGTATCAGTGCATCCAAGTGGACAGATATTTGTCCCATGTGGTATCCCAGACTGCGATCTGTCAGAGCTTCTTGAGGCATTGGTCTTGCCAAGGTTAGAGGTTTTTCATTCCTGCAGTAAGAGTGTCTGCATAGCACAGCACAAAGATAAGTAATCTTATTATTGGGCCATCTCTGCTACATTTCAGTAGAACTTTCATCATTTCATAGCAGTGGTGCATATGGGCAATATATATGGCAACCATAAGTGGAAAAGCTCATCGCACAGAATCTTTTGACATGCTCAGAAGCCTGATTTAGACTGAGATCAAAACAACTACGAAACAGATTTGGCCATCAGCTTTTCTGTAACTCAGAAGTGAACACCAAAAAGTATTTATTATACAGGAATTAATAAAAAAAATAAGTTCATCTTTTAAAGAACGTTTTTTTAAACTGCTCATAAAAAGGGAAAATATAATCTCAGTGACATTCACAGGATGCACAAACTAGTCTCATTGTTGCAGTAACAACAATAATAACAGTAATGGATTTTAGCTATGTTGAGAACAGGACAGAACATTTTGTGGCAAATCAGAATAGTCCACACACTGCACACTAATCAGCTCTATTTTCAACCCACATGCCATACAATCAGATGTTTACTTCAGTTTTGTTGATCTGCATGAACAGGGTGAAGCAAATTGTGATGAATTGAAGAGCTCCAAAAAAAAAGTATTATTTTGGCACACATGCTGCAGTTCTCTTCCTAAACAATCGGAGTCACTTCTGAGCAGAAAAAAAAAACAGTCTACAGCAGGATGTGGAGCAGTCGATGGGCCCAAACAGGAGTGGCATTACTTAACTTTAATCTGAACAGATGAGATTTTACCAACACAAACTTTTTAAAAACATCTGCATCTAAATTTCTTATAAAAGCCTAATCTAATCATGGCTGCTCCTATTGTATGATTTTAATGTATATTTGCTTGAGAATTTTCATGATTTTGCTGTACACTTGCTTGATGATTTTGATGCATACTTGATTGATGTTTTTACGATGTAAAGCACTTTGAAATGCCTTGCTGCTGAAATGTGCTATACAAATAAACTTGACTTCACTTTGTTATAGCAACATTTTCTCTGCAGTGGTCACACAGAAAGAAACCATGCACATACCACCTCAATATCACATGAGATAATGATGTCAAGATTTTGGGAGAAAACTATGTAGTCACAGATGCCACCTGCAGTCAGTTAAAAAGATAAAAAAGTAAATCCCCTCAACTAATAAAAACACAGTATAATTGGAAACTTACACTTGAAAAAGTTGCAGTGTTCTGAAATTAATACTCATTTTGGTAAAAGAAGTAAAATCAGCTAATTTTTTTTACAATAAGGACAATGTTCAGATTGATCCATGAGCTCCTTGTACAAAGTTAAACATTTTAACTGACTGTATACAATGAAACCAAAGTGAAAACAGATTGTCGATAAAAACTACAAATGTCAGGCTGAGAAACAAAAAGTACATTGTGTCCTGAACCTGTGACATGCCGTGAGGTTCATGACTGGTGAGGCACTGACCCCTCTGGAGTCGGATGTACAAACCCAATGAACCCAAAATACAAGCTGTCCTGGGTCACTCCCATCCTGACTGTATGTTTTCAGTCTTTTCAATGCACAGAAGAAGAGCACACAGGAATGTGCACCCATTGTGCTTTAGGGGCTTGGCACCGCCCTCTATCAGTACAGCACAGTACTTTCTGCCTCACTCTGTGCATTTTCACTGCGCATTTATGGCTGATCAAAAAGACTAAATATCTCACACACATTCATTAAACTGACTGTGAAATGTCAGGATGTGTAGCACATGTGAAAACAAACATGTAGATTGGCGATATAAAGAGAGGCGTAAATGAGCATGCATCAGCTCCCTGGATAATTCAGTGTGTGCCACACAGCGTCATCAAAGGGGAAGCACAACTTTTTACTGCCTCATCTTGCCCTTCTCCCATGTATTGGAACAGGCAATGTGTAAATTCAACAATTTTGACCATAAAACGTTGAAATTGTACAGAAAACAAATTTATAGAACAGTCAACTGAAGAAACTGATTTTCTCTCATCTCGTTAGTTTACTTGACAAGTGAGGCACTGCCTCACCTGCCTCCCCTGAATGCACGTCACAGTCCTGAACAAAAGGAAAGATTTTTAAAATTCAAGGACTCACGGCACTCAGGCAACATGCACTTCTCTGTTTGTTCCAGCTCCTCAGTGCACTCAGCAGGATCCGACTTCAGCATCCTCTGACGGTTTCGAACTCCTGGGCCACACGTCACGCTGCACTCACTCCAGTCTGACCAGGGAGACAGCATGCAGGGGATGGTGTCTGTACACACACAAAGACACAATTAAAGTTTCAAATGTGTAAATCAGTCCGCTTAGAGATAACTTCAGTAATTAAAGTATACTGTAAAATAAAAAGTGTAATAATAGAGCTAAATCATGGTTTAGTATGTACGTTGGTTATTGGTTCACACCCCAATACAAATAGAGTAGAACAGCATGAAGAAACAAACATGAATTCCAAGTAGTCGGTTTCTGTTTTACTTCTTTTAAACCCATATCAACCCTCACAGCCACAGTGTCAAAACAAAAACATTGTGAGAAGGTTCTGAGGTAGCAGGCTATTTAAAGCAAGGCTGGATTTGTAAGTAAGAAAACTTTATTTATTTAGCACTTTTCATAGCACAAAAACTACAAAGCACTTTACGATATAAGCAAGCATAAAAAGTACACAAGAAAGAAACATACAAGAAAAGATAAAAACAGCATACATGTAACATCATGCAGCATAAAACTAGTTAAAAGCCAGTCTGAATAAATAAGTCTTCAACTGTTTCTCAGCAGAATGAAGACAGTGCAAAGATGGAGGCAAAGCAATCTGGGGGCGACAGCTCTAAAAGATTTATCCCCTCTGGCCTTAAAATGTGTTTGAAGAACCATTAAAAGCATTTGACTGGAAGATCTCAGACTATGAGATGAGCTGTTTCTAGAAGCAAGGGCTTGACCACACATGGGTCTAAAAGTGAAAATTAAAATTTTAATATGAATTCTAAAATGTACTTGTAGCCAATGTAAATTGATTCAAACTGGAGAAATGTGCTGTCTCTTTTGTATGTTGGTTAAAAGCCTCGCATTGTGGAAGTCGGCAAAAAAGAGATGAAAAGTATTTTGAGTCTCGCTTTAATCAGAATGTACTTCCAACAACCAAGAAGAAAGAATGGCTCAACAGTAAAGTCTTCTCTTCCTTTTTACTTTACTCCATTTCAGCTCTCCTCATCTTCATAATAAGGGCCTGCATTCTATGGAGAGCCATTTCATTCTAAATTAAATAAATAAAAAAATACTATTATTAATAAATTATTAATAAATATTTGATTAAATAAATGTTCCTATGGAAAAAATTATATATATATATATATATATACATACACACACACACACACACATACACACACACACACAAATTCTTTACCTTATTTTTTTTTTTTTTATTTCAAGATTAATTAATTTATGTATTTATTTAATTGTTTATTTCACATTGGTGTTTTATTTTGTGACACTTATTTTGTAAAGCTAGTTTATGTATTTCATGGACTATTATTCTATAGCTTCATTTTTATTTCAGGCTCTTTTTATTTCATGTTCTTACATTCAAATGAGGGGGCAGTGTTTTCTCAGTGGAGCGGCTCTGGTCAGAGTGCAGTGAGCTGAGAGACAGCAAACTTAAGTTTATCTGCATGAGGGTTGAATATGCGAGGGTGCAAGCTATAAGGGTTTGAACTGATGTACCAATGTCGTGCCAAGATAGTTATCCCTGACAGAATTTGTGTTCCCTGCGTCGGCATGACAGGCCTTGCATTCCCTTGTAGGCGGGGGAGTTAAGCTATGCTTATGTGCTCTTGTTTTGAAACCCATGGTTCTTCTGGGGTAGTCATTGCCTTGACTGGGTGATGATGATTTGAGTGGGTTGTGAATTGTTTTTTTATTAAACGGAGACAAGTTCCCTTAGTACTCCAAAGATATTACACCTCTTTCATTGTCCTGGGATGTGAGATCAAGCCCTTATAGCTTGCATGTCACACCCTCATGCAGATTATTTATTTATTTAATTTTGATTTGATTATTTCTGGTGTAAAATATAAATTCAAGTGTTCACCACAGCACCAAATTTTTCAACTGACTGGAGATGGGCAAGATCTTTCTCATTGAAAGGTATAAAAGACTGTTGCAACAATCAAGCTGTGATGAAATGAATGCATGAATTATCATCTCTAATTCAGGTTTTAAAACCAGAGTTTGACATTTGAAAATATTTCTTAGCAGTGTACTTGCAAATTTACTTTATTCACCTTTCAAACATTTTCACCTAGTTAGAATTAAGTTATGTAGTCCATATTGTGATATGGTGTTATCTTTCTTATGAAAATAAAAAGAAATAACATAAGCTTTAGACAATTTGGTCCCATTTTTTTGCAAAATAAAATGTAACACAGAACTGCATAACTTCTCCCAGAGTGGAAATATTAAATAAATAGATTCACTCTGAGTGTGACATGGTTTGACCAATAGTTCACGATTGTTAAGAAACCTCGTGTCCTTTATGTCGTGCCTGGTGAAGTATATAATGATGTTTATGCTCCAGAAATATTATCAAGCACATATGTCAAACATTTAACTTGTAGATGGAAAAGATGCCTGATTTTAAAGATAAAGAATACATTTACAAATGGAGTGCCATATTCTTGTTCTTTTTGTATTTCATTCCAATTCATTCAAATATGTATCCAGTTACCAAGAAATGTATATTAAGAATAACTGTAAACTCACGGCATTCTGGCATCATGCACTTCTCCACCTCAGCCACCTCAGTTTTACACATTGATCCATCTATAGGAGGCATCTTCACCATGCGCTCACGTCTTCTCATGCCAACACCACAGGTGACGCTGCAGGGGTCCCACTCTCCCCACTCTGTCACCACACAGCTGCTGAGAGCTGTAGGAAGGAAAATAACGAAAAACAAAAACATCCAAATTAAACACTGTTGCTAAATGTTAAAAGTATGAAATGCTCCCCTTTTTACTTTTTTCATTCTGCAGAAATGAAACAATATTTATGAGATAATAGTAGGTTTTACAAAAGTGCCTAGAGCCAAATGTGAAGTAAGGTAGCTCATAGCAATGACATTCACAAAGGCTGTCATATACACTTGAAACCAGATATTTACATACACCAAATAAAAAGATACTTACACATTTTTTTTCTTACTGTCTAAACATTTTTTTTGTAACTTTTTTCTGATGCAGAAATTTACATACATTTGGTCAGTATCAGCAATAATTGTCTTTTAAACTGTATGACTTGGGTCAAACCATTTGGGTTTTGTAGTCTCTGAAAACAGGTTATATTTTTATGTCTCAGTAACACCTCTAAGCTGAGACCCTTTGTGTTTGGAGTGACCTGCAGAGAAATGTGCAATGTGTTCACATTCCACAGCTGCAGGCTGTCAAGTATGAAGATGGGCCCCAGCGTCCTACACCAACATGAGCTGAAAGGCCAGGTGGCAAGGAAGAAGCCTTTACTTCAAAAGAATTAAAAAACATAAATAAAAAAAACAAACAAAAAAACAAAAAAACAAAAACAAAAACAGATTGTTGTTTGCAAATACACACAGGGACAAAGACCTTCACTTCCTTCACTTCTAGAGACATGTCCTGAGATCTGATGAAACTAAAGTGGAACTGTTAATCCTTAATGACCATCGTTATATTTGGAGGAACAATGGGGTGCTTGTACCATCCTAACTGTAAAGTATAGAGGTACAGAGTATGGTGGAGTATCATGGTGTGGGACTGTTTTTCTGCAGGAGGAACTGATACACTTCATAAAATAGATGGCATCATGAAGAAAGAACATTACATAGAAATATTGAAGCAACATCTAAAGACATCAGTCAGAAAGTTAAAGGTTAGCTGCAGATTGGTCATCCAGATGGACAATAATCCTAAGTATACAGCCAAAGCACTTATAAAGTGCCTTAAGGACAGCAAAGTAAATGTTTTGGCGTGGCCATCATAAAGCCCTGATCTTAATCCTATGGAGAAGTTGTGGGTAGATCTGAAAAGGTGTGAGTGTGAGGTGGCCTACAAACCTGGCTGAGTTCCACCAGTTCTGTCAGGAGGAATGGACCAGAACTCCAGCAAACTATTGTGAGAAGCTTATGGAAGAAAACCCACAAGGTTTGACCCAAGTCATACAGTTTAAAAGACAATTATCCCTGAGACCGACCAAACGTATGTAAACTTTTGATTTTGAAGACAGTAACAAAAAAATCTCTAAAAAATGTTCTTGCTAAGTTTTCTGGCATTTAGCAAATAGAAACACTTTTGGTAATGCTAACTGACAGAGAGAAAAATGTGCATGTATCTTTTTATTCAGTGTATGTAAATATCTAGTTTCAACTGTAAGCAACTGGATGAAAATGTGAAACAGTTTTTTTGGCAGCCTGCTCAGATAGGTGTGACTCAGAAAGTGATGCTAGTTGAATAACCTCTTAAATTCGCTGAAGAAAGCATAAAACAAAAACAAATCATAATATCAACACTCTGCACACTGATGGAAGTATTTTAATAGATGTGTCTTTAATTTGCTTACATGTGAAAGTAAATAACATGATTCAAGCTTTACTACTGTAAAGTGTAAATCTTAAGGTAAAAAAAAAGAGCTGAATCTCAGAAGAGCATCAAGAGAGAGGCATTGTTGGAACAAATGAAACTGAATGGAAATTCTTAAAACTGTTCTTTTTATATTCGATTATTTATGCAAGACGATGTTTCTCAGAGAAACCCAGTATGATTGAGAAGGAGCATGAAGCTTATTAACAGTGTGTGAATAGCAGTGAAGAGTGCCGGAAGTCCCTCTGCAGGTGACTTGAATCATATTCAAGCAGCTGCTGGGGATCAATGAGACCTGAACAGACATGTGTCTGGTTTTGGTTGATCAAACACCAAATGTGCTGCTGTTCTGGACTCTTTGTAGGAGTTTCACTGTGGATACTGGAAGACCTTGTCACTGAGCACAGCAGTAGCCAGAATGAAAGTGGTGGCACACAGAGTCTGATACTGCACTGCAATAGTGCTTTTCTTTTTTCTTGTTTTTTTTTTTTTTTTTTTTTTTTTGTTTTTTTTTTTTTTTACCTTGCTGCATTGTCACATGTTTAACAATGTCCTTCCTCTGACTTTTATTGGTATTTAAAAAAAAAAAAAAAAAAAAAAAAAAAATCTGTATTAATTCATACATTTCTTTTTCTCTGTTTCCAACCACACATTGTGTGCTCAAGAAGTGTAAATAAATCAATTTACATACACTTGACATACTGTCCAGGGTGTACCTCACATCTCACCCACTGATCATTGGAGAAAGGCAACAGTGTCGCCATAACCCTGCAAAGATCAAGCTTTTATAGAAGATGAAGAGGACTGCATGTAACTGGATTTGAAGTGTAAACTATAACAGTTGTTATAGTTTAAAAAAATACAGTTTGAAGTCTGGTCAGCTTAAGTTGTGCAAACATATAAAAGTATTTCAGTAAAACAGATAGATTATCCAAATGTAATTTTAAAATGTCCTTAAAAGCACTGAGCAGAACATTTTCATTGTCAAAGTGGAAAAAATGTCATTATCCATCCTCTAGCTCTGACACCATGTTCTTTTTAGGCCTGTAAAAATTATCTTAAAAATTCTAATCAATGTTTAAAGATATAGCCAGAAGTGGCCCTTGATCATATCTGTAAAAAAAAAAAGAAAAAAAAAAAATCCTAATTACTGTTTCCCAGTGTACTTGCAGTTGGCTAGTGGCACCAGACTTTGAAGCAATGACTCACAAATTTAGTGCCATGCAAAAAACGTCACATTTTTTTTCCCCACAATTTGTCACATTAAGCTTCAGTGTTCAAACATAATTCACTGGCATTTAATTTGATAGAGCAAAACAAAGAAATGCATTATTGGGAAGTGGAAGGAAACTTTATAACAAAGTCTGGACAGTGAAGTGGGCAGCTTCCTTTATGCTGACATCCCGAGATAAAATCTGGTGAAACTAATTGGTTTCAGAAATCACCTACTCATTCCCAGTATAATTATAGCTACTCTTTGAAGGCCTTCAGAGTTACAGAGAAAGCAAATATGTGGAAAAAGGTGCTCTGGTCAGATGGGACAAAACTTGAACATTTTGGCCTACATGCAAATGGCTGTTTGGCAGAAAATGAACACTACACATCACCCAAAAACACACCATACCCACAGTAAAACATAGTGGTGGCAGTATCATGCTGTGGGCATAAGTGTTTTTTTTTTATCATGAACAGGGAAGATGGTCAGATGGGAAGACGAATGGAGCTAAGTACTGTAGAGGAAAATTCTGGGCTTTTCAGATTTTTTTGTAAAGCCATGTAACATTCTTTCCACTGCTACTTTGGGTTGGTCTGTCACATAAAATCCAGATAAAATACAATAAATATCCCAAGAGTAAAAACTGCTGTGAATTTTAATTTCTGTTTACCCTAAATGGACTGGGAGCTATCAGGAAACAGAGAGGGGTTGTTAAAAAGTACATCATTGGTACATTAATGTAATCTTTTATTTTTTACTATTTTGAACATGTAGATAAAACATGCTGTAAATAGTTTTTTGAACACAGTGATACAAGCACTGTATCACTGAAGGTAGACTCACAGCATTTGTCGTTGACAACACATTTCTCAGTTTCCTCAGTTTGAAGCTGACAGAGTGAACCGTCCTCAGGATACTGTTTGACGTATCGCTCCCTGGACCTCATCCCCATCCCACAGGAAACACTGCAAGCAGACCAGCTGATCCACTCTGACATCATGCATGTCGAAGGCTCTGTTGACCAGGAAAAGATACTATTTAAAAATACATGTGTTAAAAACTTCATTTGTTAGGTGCACTGTGAAATGACAGACTCTTCTGAGCTCAGTGATTCCAAAAGATCTGATTAGAAACGTTTGAAAAGCACTATTATATTTCTTAAAATCACAAAATAAAAAGCACAAGTCGTTATTTAACAAAAAAAATTCCTAGAAACCTGAAAGAATTTGTTTCTTCTGATTTTACAACTTGAAATCATTCTGGTTGTTTTCCAGTTGAAAACAGCCAGGTACTGATTATTCATGCAAACAATACAAAGCTCTGCTTTAAAAAAGCAAAATAAGAGCAATGAATGGGTTTCCTTATATTAAAACTGTGGCTTACAAAGAGCAATTTTTTTTTTTATCAAAGTAAGCTAATCATTTAAATCAGCACTTTTACTATGAATATCAATTTTTAAAACATGCAAGACAGGTTGAAAATTTCTGTGGTGTAAGTTGCAAACTGAAAGAACAAAATGTGATGCAACATGAAGGAAAGATTAGAACACCATTTGTGGTTTTGTACAAAAAAAAAAAAAAAAAAAAAAAAAAGCTTATTCTCCAGAAACATTTCTACAGTCAGAAATGCTTATATATACACACACAGTATATTACATTTCTGCAAATTGATTGCTATATAATCACCCTCAGTCAAATAGGTGTTCACCTCAACTAGCACCATAAATGAGTACCATGTTTTGTATCTGGTTTTTACAGATTAAAAACCTTTCAATCAGAGAAGCTGTTCTGACATCTTATAATGAACGGTTGTGAAAATCTTGATAATTACAGGTATGGCAGATTTATAATAGAGTTTGACCAATACATTGATCAGACTATATTTTGGGCCGATATTTGTAGTTTTTTCTTGTATCGTATCAGCCAATACGTGCATGCATTTGCTGATCCATTAGCGCATTCAGGAGCCATGCCTTGAGATCACAATACTGCATGCATTGCTGCTCCCTCCCTGGCAGAGTGGCTGGTAATGATGTAAGACTGAGTGCCAACCACAAGGGTAAGTTTCCAACTTTTAATGTATTTTTAACTGTATCTGCCCTTTGAAAGTTTGTCTCTGGGTGTATTCACACCAGGAAAGTCCTTTGGTCGGGACCAAAAGCAGAATTTATTTTTTTCTGTTTGGTGCAGTTTGGTTTCACATTGTGCTTTTTTGCATGTGGTCTTTAATTTGTAAACAAAGCCTTAGATCATTGCTCCGATTGGACAGAAATTACAGAGGGCTGGACAGTTCACAGACCCAGAAAAAACAAACATAGAAGTCCTGCTTGCTGCATTTGTGTGGTTATTATAACGGCAGTACCATTTTGAATGTCAAGAGCAGCTCATACAATACTGGTTTCAAGATGGGATATTACTCATTTTCAAGCAGTGTCAGAAAATGCATGTTGCAAGCTGAATAAGATGAGATGCTCTGAGTGTCCTGACCCACAACATGCAGGCAGCAGCATTGCTAAGCAGAAAACGGGAGACCAGGTACAATTTCATCACAACCAGTACATACATTAACAACACTGAAAGTTCATTTTTGCCTAAATGCCCAGCAACAGTGTCTTGTGAAGTCCAAAAAGACGTATATTTCCTGTAATTGATTTGCATTGAGGCTGGTCTGTATTCTCACCAGAGACTAACCGTACCAGACTTTGTTTGGATGTGGACCAAAACTATCTCAAAAAAAAAAGGGGAGGGGGGGAGGATCTTGGTCCAGTGGTTTTGTCTGCACCAGGATTGACATGAGTGTATTCACACCTGCACAAAAGGTCTGGACCAATGGGTGATATGAACTCTGGTTTTGTCATGGTTATGTTAATGAAAGAGTGATCCGGGACAAAATGGTTCTGGAACCAGGCAGTCGCAGGAGCTTTGAATGGTTGAGGTATTCCGCCAGGAGGCCTGGGGGGTCTCAGTGGTGGTCTGGAGGCTTGTAAGTTCGCAGATGAATCCAGGTACTTGAATGAGGATTGACCAGATGGTATGGTGGAGGACAGGGTTCAATCATGCAATGGAGGAACAAGGAAGAGGAGTTGAGCTGCCAGCCAGAGTCTTGTCTCCAGGGATTCCACGGAAGATTTCTAGGAGTCGCAGGGGAAACGCCCCAGAGCAGACTCTGTACACAGCTCTAAGGAACCACATTGTTAACACTCAAGTGTCAAAGGATTGGCAGCAGGCTCCTCATATACTCTTCTGTAATGAGCCTAAACTGACTGCAGGTGCGAACAATCAGCCATCTGGTGGATGACTGGAGGAACTGCAGAAAAGAATGAAAGTATTCCCAGACCCCAACAGGTTTAAAGTGGACCAAATGTGTCAGGTGTGAATACACCCTCAGTCTTACTGTGAGTGGGAGGGAACAGTGGTGTGTATGACTGTTTCACTAGCTTTAGTGAATAAATGTTTTTCAAAAAACATTCAGTTTGAAATGGTCATAATTAAAACCATGTTGTTGCTCTACTGTCGTGTCACTGGCGTCGTGTCATCAACAACAAAGAACAATGTGTAGCGTGTGCATTTAAGTCTCACACTTGCTTGCTCAATATGTGTTTTGGCAGGCACTTGGCTGTGTGTCTGTGCTTGCAACTTGATAAAGCTAATGTAAATGAACCACACCACCAGTCAATCACAGACAAATATCCTTGCAAATAGTGCATTTGCTTGGATAGATAATAACCAGCAAATCAAAATACTGCACCAAGTAGCAGACATTACAAAACCAATAAAACTTAATGCAAGAAATACTTGGATTTTGAATCCAAAGAATTATTTTAGCATACAAATACTTACTATTATCCATTTTAGGTAATTTAAAAACAAACAAACAAACAAACTTTTGAATGTGACCAGGGCTGGCTCAATATTTTATGGGGCCTTAGGCACCATATGATTCAGTGGGCTTTATTGCTGTTAAGAACATTAGCACCACTAACAGTGTTTCAGTACAGATTTGGTGAAATCTGGGAGAGGGGGCCAAGTTTAATTGGCTGAGCTTAAAAGCAATAACTGATTGGTTATTATTTGCTAGGAAATATTTGTTAACAAACCAAACTCAAACACAAAGATTAAATTTATACCATCAGATTGTAGCTATGCAAACACAACAATCAAAGTATGAAGATTTATTTTTTGCAAATTTTGCAAAGCAAACTTGCCAACTCCTTTAAATCTTTAAATGTAAAACAATTTAAGGGTTTTAATCCATTAAACCATTAAATCAGATTTAATAAAATTGCCATTCTCAATAAACATTAAAATTCTACATCTAGGATCTGTGTTAAAATTCAATTCAAGAATGTGACCAGCATTAAATGGAATAAAAAGCAATATCGGCTTCAAGCAATATTGGCTTCAAGAATCGGCCCCAAAAAAATCGGTAGCGATCAGGGATCGGTTAGACTGATGTCAAAATAATCGGTATTGGCATCAGCCTTAAAAAACCTGTATTGGTCAATCTCTAGTTCGTAAGTTTGGCCTGGGGTGAACTTCATACCTCACACTTAAACAAGCAAAAAAAGTCTAAATTAACTGTGATTCACTTCAGCCTTGACTGTCATAGATCAACAACGTTTACTCAACCATAATGAGTCTGATATAATGATGTCCATTCTCTGTTCATACAAGTTTCTGGTATGGATTTGTATTCCAGGTGTGAAAGGGCAGTTTGACTTTTCCTCGAATGTCAAGCAAAACATTAAATTAAATCAGTTACAAGTTTTTCTAAACCACTTAGATTCATCACTTCTACATAAAAAGGCAGCCAATGTTAAAAGAAAAAAACTTGAAATACATTTAGAAAGGTTGGAGACCTATTGATGAAGAGCACATTTAACTATTAGTAAGGTCTGGCTTGTTGAAAGGAAAATATTAAGAAATAAAGTAGGTTATTGGGTGACCAGAAATCTGCCACATTTCACTGCTATGACCAAAGCTTTTGAAAAGGCCTTCACCTAGATTTTTGACTGGGCTAAAAAAAATCTTATCCCATGAATGATGTTCCTAAGATCTTAAAATTATGGAAAGTTTATAATCAGGAAATGGTATCACCAAACTATTTAAATAATGCACGTGAAAGTGTTTCTTATGTGTATAAATGTATACTTCTGCAGTAAATAAATTAAATAAGTGAGCTTTTGAAATATTCAAAGCATGATTCATGATCATTTATAACTTTAAACAGATATCACTGTAAAAATGAACCGTTGTCTTTTTATCCATTGACTTGAAGCAATTTGCAGCTTCCAGAAAGAAATATAGATCAACAGATTTTTTTTCTCTCTCAGGTTAAAAGAAAGGTTTGAAAATAGTTGAAAGTATACAGGCCTTGAATGGAAAACGTGCAATAACCACATATCTAGAGACAAGTGGTTATTACACCCTGAAGCTAGAAGCTCCAAATTGAACATAATCTGCAGTCTGATCACCATGCAACATGCAGTTGCAATGTTTTTGGTTCACCCTATGCTTTTGCTATTCAGTCAAACCCACTTCAAACCCACTTGTCGTAGGCAACTGTTAATCCATCCCATGCTGTCAGTGCAGTGATAAAATACCTTCCAAGAGCACAAACACCATGCTGCTGGAACCCAGCCAGGATCACACCAGGGACCTTTAGATTTTCAGTCAAATGCTCTCCCAACTGAACAATTTCAAAGACTGCATGATAGGAATGTCTGTCTCTTGTTCTCTGGTTATAGGACGCCTGCCCCTACACACTGAATACTCCACACAGTTGCTTGGATAGGAGCTTCTTCACTCAGCTCAAAGTTTAAAGAGCCATTTTCAAAGAGCTCTCCTTTAGAAATGACTTCAACTCCCTTTTTAATAGCACCAGTCGCCTTAGGGATTCTCCTATTCACAGCAAGGGCCTAAGGGAACCTAAGTCTATGTGTATGACCTCAGCTTGGATCAGGTGAAGAGTGAACTGCTGCTTCTGAAGCTTAACGAGGCTCCGCTCTGCCATTTTTTTTTAATCACTATTAGTCAGCATGGTGCTTCAGTATCCCCCTACTATTTACTTGTGGAAAGACACTGTACAACCCCAACTTCTTTCTACTAAAACATCTCCCCTGAGAGAGGAGCAGATAACATATCACAAGTGTAAAAAGGGAGGCTGTCAAAAGCAGTTGATTATGTGGAAATAGACCTTGTGAATTGGATATTTTTTTTCAGCAATGATCAATGAACTTTGACAAACCTAAATCCAACAAACTGATGTTGCTTACCAGCTGCAGCCTAATAAAGCAGAACTAAGTGAATCATTAATAAAAGATACAGGTATCTCAAGCTCAGTAGGGCCTCCAGAGAGTTGGAGTGTTTCCCTGGAATATTAATCACCTTGAGTGTTGCTTCCCATCCTGCCCCAGCATGGACCCCACAATTATCAATCTCCCACTGCACGCTAATGGAGCGCTAAATGAAAACAAAGGAGAGGTGCTTGGAAATAAAAAGCTATCTGTGTTGCTGTCTAATAATCGATAAGGGGAGTAGTGGAGGATGGAAGCATGGGTGTCTGTGAGAAGCTTCTTTAGCCTTGAACCATTTCATTCGTCTGATTACTAAAAGACTTCCCGGGAGTGAAAATGGGGAAGTGAAGAGACAGCAAAGATAGACGCTGCCTCTCAGTGTTTGTTCCAAGCAGATATCTTCACTAAAAATTGGACAAAAGCACTTTGTGGCTAAGTGTGCGCTTGTGAAGAATCAGAATCTTCAAGGAAAAGAATCTTTTCCTTGTAGGAAAAGAGAACCAACTTAACAACTGAGATGGAAATTAGGGATAAAATTTTCTACTCTGACAGAAGACAATAAATAGGAAATAAATGCAGAAAAAAGGCTGATTTTAATTATTTGTGAACATGTTGAATATTTAACAGAAATCTGAGTTATTAAATATGTATCTTAACTTCCCTGCTGTGTTTCTTAATTCTAGTTATCCTTTAGAAAAAGACGCAATTCTTTATTTGTTCTGGTTTGGTTTGACATAACAATGAACACATGTTGTGTTGATTTCTTTGATCCGAAGATAATCAAATCCCTATTTAGAGATCCTGGAGGCAAAACACTATTGAGAATTAACTGCTAATCCACACAGTTTTACGATGTGGTGATTAGTCTTTATGTAACATGAGATTTTTGTGTTCATTTATTATTTACCTAACAACCTCAAAGATCTGTGGCCTTATTAGGGCCACCTTTTTGGCATAAGAGTCAAATTGCAAGTTATGCAAGTTAAGACAATCAGCATTAGAGAATCACATCTGTTTGACAGCTATAAAGTCAATATGATGTAAGAAAAGGGACTAAAGACTACATTCCAGTTCTTGTGGGATCAAACTTTTATTCTTCCCTGAAAAACTTTAATCTAGGTAATAGGAAAGAAGGCTCAGATTCAGGTGGAGAATTGTTGATTTCATCCTTGGCACAGAACAGCAAATTGGCTCTTTACCTTTGAAAAGTTGCTGAGATGGCCCTGAGAGTTTGGTTTGGTTGTTCACATGTGTTTAGAGGACATGGAGAAGTCTTAGAAGGATTTCAATATCAGGGTGTTTTTTTCACAAACAATGGTGGGATTGAGCATGAGATGGATACACAAATTGGAGCCTCATGACTCTGTAGTAATGCAGGTGTTGCGCCAGTCTGTTGTGGTAAAGAAACAGCTTATCCAAAAAGCAAAGTTCTCAATTTATCAGTTCATCTATGTTAAAACCGAAATGTATTATGACTAAAAGAATGAGATCTGAGATACAAGTTGCTGAAACATTTAGCTTCCATGGTAGGGTGGTTGAAATTAGCTTTTGAGATTGGGTAGGGAGAAAGGGGAGCTCTGCATAGAGTAGCTACTCCTCTGCATCAAAAAGACAAAGCTGAGATAGTTCAAGCATCAGCACTGACCCGTTACCTTCAAGACCTGACTAATAGAACGGATTTATACATGAACATAAAGTAATGTTTTTAAGAAACAAAAGGAATCAAGGGAATCTCTGCTTATTTTTGATGAGATAAATGCTTGAACATTAATCTACCTAAACAGCCCAAACTCTGAGATGATTACAACACAAAGTGCTGCTGTAAGATGCTTAAACAATAAGTAAATGTAATCCTCTTTTGATGTCTGTGGAAACTAGACTGATCTCCCCTTCTTTTGGATAATCAGCCTCTGGATGACATTGTTATGTGTTTAAGGGCTTTAAAAAATATGGGAAATCTGCTAAACCCAATGAGCTGGGTTGTAAAAACAATATTTTTTTAGCTTGGTACTGTGGATGATACAAAACTCTTTCTTTACCAAAGACTTCAGGACTTATTTATGCTATAATTTTAACAGGGACAGAATATTTAAATTCATTCTTTATGAATATATATTGCAGGAAAAAAAGTAATTCCCCCCTTACAGATGTATTCTGTTTTCTGTTTTTTTTGTCACATTTAGAATTTAATTTTTGACAAACATAACATGAGGGAATCCAAAATGTAGTTTTCAAATTAATAAATTATAATTTATTGGAGGAAAAAAGCTTTTCAAACCAACCTGGCCTTAAGGAAAAAAAGTAATTGCCTGCTAAGCCTAATAACTGGTTGTGCCACCCTTAGTAGTAACAAGCATTTGCAGTTACTTGCAGTAAGTCTTTTACATGAAGAAACTTTGGCCCGCTCTTCTTTGGAAAATTTTTCAGCACACCTCAGTCGGATTGAAGTCAGTAGTTAGATCAGGTCATATAATAAAGTTATTTTTCTTTTCTGACGTTCACAGAATGTTTTTTCTTAAAAATTTTGGGGATTATCAAGATATTTTTGGCAAAAGTGTTTTTTTGCCTTTGTCCTCTTCTAGGTCTGAAGTAGTTTTATTGTAACTCTCTGATTGATGTCATTTTTGTCCAGTTTCTTCGTGCTGTTGACTCTGAAGCGCTGAACCTAACTGGGTCAATTAAGGTTAGCAATGATTTAGATGTCGTTCTTGGTTCTTTTGTGACCTTCAAGATCAGTCATGGGTGTGGTTTTGGAGTAATTTTGGTATACCAGCCACTCCTGGCAAGGCTTACCACTGTTCCGTGTTTTCTTCATTCACAGATAATAGCTCTCATGATGCTTTGCTGAAGTCCTAAAGCCTTAGAAAGTCTTTGGGACTTTTCTTGAATCTTTTAGGTCATCACTAGAAGGCTGTTTTTTTGAAATTATCTCACATTAAAATCTGATTATCTTAAATAATCAAGAGTCAATGGGGCAAATAAAGCTATTTGACATCAGCTCATAAAGATAGAGGCTCTTCCATACTTTACCCAAAGCCAAACAGTTGATACGCCGTCAAGTGGTTGTGGGACATTCATATTCACACACACGGTGCAGACCACCTGGGGACAACCTTCCCACTTCTCAGTATACATCATCCCACATACAGGTAATGAAACAGAGAGAGTGCCACAGCTTTCTGCAGACAGCCTTTTCCTTGTACTACAATTTAGCAATTTCCATCCAGCAGTTTATAGCCATTTCACAATCTTTGTAGGTATTTTGCGTTCAAATGTACGTAATTCCTCACTATGTCTGATAAACAATTCCCAAAAGGATTCATGTTGTGTGTGGATACAAAAACCGATTAGTGGAAGCGGACATATTTTAAGTGAAATATCAACATTGCTGTCCGAGCGCATTTCTGCATAAAGCACACCGACAAATTTCTAACCAATCCCACAACACATCGCACGGAGCTCTGTGTGAAATAGAGCTGTCCTGCAAACAAGATGATGCGATTTTCATCATGCAACTACGACAATGAGAGATGATTTTGACACTTCAGATGAAAATTTTCCAAATTTTCCTTAAGGTCATAAAATGTAGGGAACCTTTGTACAACACAATATGGAGCTCATGTGGCTCCCAAATGGGAAAGCCCATTTCAAAATATGGGCCTATCATGTGTTTTAACTATTGAACCACAAATGACTCCACTGGGGGCCAGCTAGGCAGGGTGTGGGAACTTCAAATGGACACCAAACTCAGACCACCATGTGTGCTGAAATCGTCATTTGGTGATAGTTGTAGGTCTGACTGTGGGCAGCAGGTGGACCACATCGTTAACCCTTTACTGACTTTATATGGGCATGTTTTTTTTTATTCTAAACTTTAAAGCACAGAAAAAAAAACTTTTAAACTGTATACATCTAAATAAATTTTATTTGACTAAAAATGTAACTAAGTGTTTAAGTGCCTCAGTAAGATAAAGCTAACCCTATTAAAAGGGAATTAAAGAATGGTTTCCTTCAGTTTAATGAGAGAAATTAAAGAATTATCCTGATCTGCATTCTAGTAGTACAAGCCCAGGCCATTCCACACAACTAAATTTTATTAATGGACATCAAACTGCCAGAGAATGCTTATTCTTTTCCAAATCTTTGTGTGCATTTATGTATGTGTGTTCTTACCCTCCATACTGCATCCTGGGGCCATGCAGGGCTGGAAGTCCTGGGTGTGTGGGCAAGGTACGCTGAGATCTAGCTGAGCCTTTAACATTCTTTGCCTCATTCTGCGACCTTTGTCACAGGTGGCACTGCTACAGGCAGACCAGGGAGACCAGGCGGAATAGATACACGTCTCTGGTATATCATCTAAGAGAGGTAGATGGACAGATCATGAAAGGGTAAGGACTAATTTTATTTATTTCCTTCATTGTGGGAAAGCTTCAGGTGAAACGGTTAATGTGGCCAGTTTAATTTGCATTTCAACAGATTAATAATTTATCTCACTGTGAATGAGCTAACTTCCTCTTTCAGGTGCAGTAAGGATTACACAAATTACTTAACACCCAGTGTAAATGTGATTAGAACTCGTAGCTGGCCACCAGATTCCCCAAGATGACATCCAAGCAAGAAAGGAAGCAGCAAAGGGATCCAAGCTAAGCACAAGAACAGTGTGATTTGTGAATGTCTCATCCAATTATCAGCTGAAGCAGAGGTATGAGAACTAACAGGGGTATGAGCTTCAATTAAAATGTCTCTCCTGGGACTTTGAAAAAGCAGTGAAAATAAGAGGAAGAGGTGAGACAGAATATACTGGGGGACTGCATGACAAACACAAATGAGCACATTTCCCTGGGATAATACATAATGACAGAGGAGAATGAGGAAAGAAAGGAGCTGAAAAGCTAAAGAGAGAGATGGATGGATCTCTAAGTGAAAGCGTTAAAAGGTCTGGGCTGACCAGAGGGAGCAGCCTAAATGGAACCTCTCCTCTTTAGTGTCATCCCACACATAAGCAAGAAAGAAATCCTGGACAGGTAGAGGAACAGAAAAAGGCAGGAGAGAGGAAAACGGGTCATAACTCACAGGAGAAAAAAAATTATGAGACAGCTGGAGATCCTTGTTAAGATTTCCACCCTGTGTGCAAAATCTTGTACCCAACCAAAAATCATTTCATGTAAAAATAGGTATTAGGTTTGAGATGTAGGGGAAAAAACATCATACTTAGTTGTTCACTAGGTGGAAAAAAACATTATTACATTAACTAAAAGAACTGATATCTGAAAAGAACTGCAACACATTATCCAATTAGTAATGGCCTAGTTTGTTCACACAAGCCAGGAATTTTACTCCAGTTTTACACACTCTCAGCATTCAGATATTTAAATCTAAATACTTATAAAATAAATGAATCCATATATGTATATATTTTTATCCATATGAATAGAATAGAATAGAATAGAATAGAATAGAATAAGAGTTGTTTGCACTGACTGGTTGGACCATAAACATCACAGACTCTTTTCATGCAAACTGCAAAACATTCACATCAGGTCTGAATGACAGAATGACATTATACCTGTAACATATTGCTCAATAACTGCAATTGGTCTGCTTCATGTAGAATCTCATCACTGAAAGAACTGGAGCAGAGGTCCCCAAATGGCTGACTGCAGTCCAGATCCCAAATCCAAATGAGGTCTTATCTAGTAATATTTTTAATTTTTACTCTGTTCACAGTTGCATTGCAGTGACTTATAGACTTATGGGTCCATAAGTCACAGTGCTCGTAATGAATAAAGAGTTACCATTGGTCTCTTGGCTGCTTCTCTGATCAATACTTTCTTGCCCACTCTATCATTTTAGGTGAATGGCCATCTCTTGGTAGGTTTGCGATAATATTTTCAAGTTCAGATGATGGACTGAACAATGCATAGTGAGATGCCTTGGAATGTTGTTTTATAATCTGACTTTATGTTACTTGATTTTAATGATTTTTTTCCATCAACTTATGTTGTCTAAGAAACCTCTAAGGCCTTGTCAAGAACAGCTGTATTTATACTGAAAATAAATAACACACAGGTGGACTAATTAGGAGAGTTTTGAAGTCAATTAGTTGCTTTTCAGATTCAAAATCTCGTTTCATTTTTCTTCTATTTCACAAGAATGCACTACTTTGTGTTGGTTTATCTTCTATAATTACAGTAAAATACAAGATCTTTTGGTTGAACATGACAAAATGGAGAAAGGTTTAAAGGGGTATGACAACTTTTACAAGACCCTGTATGCAGCGCACTGTAATATCAATATACAGGGTTAAGAATTTTTGGTTAGATCAAAAACATAATTAAGCGTATTTGAGAAGGACAGGACCCTGAACCAGGGGTGGTCCTCTGCAACAGCAGGAACTCTACCTTTACACAGCAGGTTGAAGCCAAAGGCCTGCTAGATCTATAAAGTTACTATTTGACCTCAAATCTGAGCTTCATATGAAACCAGCTGTGTTTATAATGAGCACAGTTTGCTTTCTCTAGCTTATAAGACTCAATTTCAACAGAGCCTCCTGTGTGTTTAAGCTTAAGAGGTTCAAATGTTAAAATTAAAACGTTGTGTACACACAGACAGCTGAAGAGACTCATTTACTAGGTAGATCAAGGAAATATGATATGACATCATGATAAGGTTTTAATTATTTTATAAACAATTCCTAAAGATCTTAAAGCTACAGTATTGTGTTTGGGTTTATTTTCTGGTCAGCTGCAATAAAGAGAGTCTCTGTCCATTTTACTTTACCTTCTTCCTTCTCCTCCTGACCAATATCAGCTACTATGTCATCGATGGTGTCTGGCACTACATTACACTGTTCTCCCTGTGCACAGGAAGAAAGAACAGGTTACATACTAGAAACATGAGACAAAGCCATCTATAGATATGAGCCTTTGCTTCTTAGTAGATTTACAGTTGACAAAGCTTTTACAATGTTTTGAAAAACATCTATGACAGAATAATATTTTCTCAGGTCTTTCTTTCTTTCTTTCACATAGGGACAAACTTGAAGTATAAAGAAACACAAACATTTAAAGCCTTAGCTAATTTGTATTGCACGTCCCCAGATGAGCCTTTACGAGTGACTGAATAGGGAAGGCCCTGAAGTGAACAAAATTCGTGCAAGTGGATGATGTTGTAAAATCTGAAAAAGTCAATCTGGTATCTGAGTTATTTGTGCTCTCAGTACCAACTTAGCATTAAAAATTACATGTACAATATTATTTAATGTAAACCATTACAGGCTGACTTTTTGATGAGTTTTGCATATCTTCTTTATACTGTTTAAGATCACAGGAGCTGTAGCAAATTCCAGATGTTGCTTTTAAGTCAAGCTGTTAGCAATATAAATTCTATATCGATAATGGTTGCTTCAGAGTTGGACCAGATATATGCCAACAAAAACATATCTATATTTTTGCACATATAACCATCAGCTGTTATCCTGACATATTTTTTATGTCATAAACACAGTAACACAACATACACATACAGTGAATCTTTTACCTTTCTAGCAATACGTTCCACTACTACCCGAGCCACAGGAGTAATTGCAGCCCCTTCTGGGTCATAGAAGGGGCTCTGAGGGTGGTCCAGACTGGTCAGAGGCCGAATTTTCTCCTGAGGAATGGTGGGCTTATTTGGTGACTGAAAGAGCCCAAAGGGAAAAGTGTCAGTGATCTGTAAAATGTTATATAATATTAGTAAATCAAGAAGTGAAAATCAGCAACTGCATATAAAAAGTTTTTCATATTCAAAAGATGTTTGAAGTTTTTTGTTTGAAGTTGTTTTTTTTTTAATAATAATAACAATAAAAATTTACTATTTTGAATCATTGAACTTTCTCAGCACAATACTGTTAGTATTGTATCACTACAGAACCAACCTTTCCAAGTCATTACTAAACGGAGGATTCAAAATAGTTGTAATTTCCCACTATGCATTTAATTCTTATTGAAAATGTATAGATTAATCAAAGAAAAAAACTAAAAATATTTACCTGTTTAAAAGACTTCATGACCTCGTTGGTCAGTTAAATTACCTATGCACTCAATCTTTTGTGCATGGTTTTATACAAAAAAAAAAAAAAAAAAGTATACATACAGTCATATGTAACTGTTTAGAGCACATGCTATGTAAATAAATATACTAAATGTATAGTTTGTATTTGGTTAAAAGCTTTAGAAGTATTTATAAAATACTTCCATATATGTTATATATGTTTTGCTCTGTTGTGTGCTTTTGTACCTTCTAACAGTTTAGTTTAGTGCTCAAAGCAACAACATTTTGATTGAAAAGTTGAGTTCCTAAACCCTTTTTTATAATTATTTATCTTATTTCTATGTTGGATGTTTTTAAGTTTTTAAATAGTAGATGACTGTTGAGTCATCTTCTATTTAGAGAAACAAAGAAAGTTCTAAAATTTGAGAATCAGTCTCTGTTACATTATAAATATTTGTTTCTGGTAAAGGTGTTTTATTCAGTCAAATTATTCATAGCATGGCACATTCCACTAAGTCTAATTATGACACATCACTCTCACATCACTTTGATACTAGACTATTGTCCAATCTCCTCATCAGAATGGAGTGGATGGTTCAGGTATCATATTCTTATTCATTGGACTAAGGTTCAAATGCAATTACAATATGGCTTCTTTTTTTTTTTTTTTTTTTTACATTTACCAAACATTTGTCTGGATTTTTGCAGACTGGCTTTTAGTTCCTACTTTTAACCTAAATGCATTATAAGGAGAAACAGCATCATCATAAAAAGCCCTGTTGTTTATTTCTATTATTTATATATTTGTTCTAGTGCTGGTTTCCTCTCCCTATGCATAATAATTTTATGCTTTTCAGTTTTCTCTGCCATCCTCCCTGGTATGTTTCATTGTGAACATAAAGCTTAGCTGATTAACTTTTTTCGTACTTTTATCAGTGGAAATTGTACACATATGGATGTGATCCTGGTCACAGCAATGATTTAGGTGGACTTTTTCTCATCCTTACTTATTAGGACTTTGCAAATTGTACATCAATATAAGAAGAATTGGTGTTCCTGAAAAAAACACAAAAAAAACAACTGTGTATCAAGTGTGCCCAAGGGAGGAGAGTCACAGGTTTTCACTGAGGGATGGTTACAAAATGCCTGTGTGAAAACAAATTCCTGGATCTTAGAACTTTAATTTTAAAAGAGGCACCAGACAGTGTTTTCCACTCTCCTCCTCACTATTTGCTATTTTCATCAATCCATTGGCACCAGTAAGTTGTCACACCAAACATATTTGTGGAACTAAAACAGCTAATATAACCCATAAAATTTGTTTAAATGCTGCTGATGTGTTGCTTTTTCTCAGAAATACAAACTTATCATCTTCCAGTAAGAATAACCCCAATAAAGGTGGGGAAATTATCCCTCTCTCAATTATGGAAAGAGTGTCTGGAATCAAAACACAAGTCTTCCCTAAAATAAACTATATCTTCTCAGTGATCCCAGTTAAAATACCCAAACCTGGTTCAAACCCTTATCTCATAGCACATAACATTTTTATAGACAACTAAACTTCAACACGAGATTAAAAACCTTACATAAGTCTGAAGTTTGAAAGTAATAAACTTTTGTAAATATGGCCTGGCACATAGATTACAATATATATTGAAATCGATTTGGAGAAATCTATCAGACAACCTATAGATAGACATTGACCAAACACTTTGTAAGGAAATCTGTCTCTCGGATATTCTATTTGTGAGCCCTTTAACTGAGCAGCATAGCTGTTTTAAAAGCCTAGTGATAACATCTCAAAATCAATAGGTCTTCAGTTTTCAAATGCAGACAAATACCAATTTGAAACAACATGGATATGCTGCAGAATAAGTGTTCTTAACTTTTCAACATGGAATAGTAAAGGTGTAAATTACTTAGACAATTTGATGGGAAAGGTTTTATATCATTTAATGTTTTGATAGAATCCCATAGCATTGACAAAATACATTTCTTGATGATCACCAGCCTCAATCTATCATTCAATCCAATTCTAAGAATATAGAAATTAACAAAGAATTCCCTGCCCTCCATGAACTTCAACTTTCAAAGTTATTCTCAAACAATTACATCCAACACCCAGAAGTTGATTTAACAATCTCACTTCCTTAGTAAATAGGACAGTGATCTATAACACAAATTTTAGCTATTGGAGTAAACTTCGCACTTTTAAAATGACCCAAAATGCTAATCATAGGTATACAACACAAAATTCTCTAAAAAACACATTGTACATATACTATGGTTAGTGTCACTGAGAAAAACATCTGCTTTTCATATATTGTGCAGGCATGCCTAAGGAAGGAGAGTGACAGGTTTCATCCAAGGTTTGTCTAGTAATTAAAATTAAGAAGTCAAAATTTAGGACCAGGAAATTATTTGTGGAACACGAACACTAATCCAACTGCAGCATAAAAGGAATGAAGGGCTGTGAAACAGGCTTTTTAAAAAGACAATGGCATTGATGACAAGAACAGTTTAGTCACAGTCCTTCAAAACAGAGTCAATAAAGAAAGTTATAATGCAACAATAACTGTTAGATTTTATTCCCTGCCAGGATGGCAGGTGTTTTATTGTTTGATCTCTGCACGCACACAGATTCCATTTCTACTCTGCTTTAATAAGAGAGATGCCGCTCTGTTTCCAGGTACATCAAAGCGCATGTGTTCAGGCAGTTAGTTTAAAATACTAACAAAACAGAGAGAAAGAAACATAAACAGAAAGGAGAGGAAATTGCACAGTCTATTAGAATAGAACAGAATAGAATAGAACAGAACAGAAATTCTTTTACTGTCCCACAATGGGGAAATTTCAGTGCAACAGCAGCAAAGTGACAGATAATCAAAGCAAGTAGGTTCACACAAAGACAGAATATAAAATATATAAAAACAGAATAAAGAATACAATAAAGATACTGTACAATAAGGGCAAAGTCACATCAATACTGTGTAGTTATTAACAATAGTGTACTGCGGTCCAAAGGAAAGTCATCATACAGCATTAGTGGGTATATTTCACCATTTTGACCAATACTATGGCTGTATTGTTCTCAAAAATACTTTAGCAACAGTACATTTTTCATCAATTAAGGATCTTTGTATTGAAATTTAAAGTTTTTTGTTACAACAAAAATATTTTTATAGGTCTTATGTACATTACATGACATAAAGGACTATAGGGTTGCTCCAGGTTAGCTTTATGGAGCAAATATTGAAGTCAAATGAGTATGTGCCTATGAGCTCTGGAATTTCAACCAGAACCTTTTACAGACTTGGGTTCTTTATGTATATTGACATATCCTTGCATTACAACTTCCACTTCATTTTTGTTTAGTGCCATGAACAATATTTCCAGTTATTTTTATAGGAAAGTTTATTGCTGGAATACAGTGTTCAACTAGGGAACCGGTGCATGTGTAAAACTTTTTTAAAAGTATGTGTTTCAAAAAAATGTTAAATGTTTAAAAAGTTATTTCAAAAATAAATCTGGAGAGAGGTTGTTATAATCCATGCAAAACATGTTTGATCCAAAATAACTTTTAAAAAGCTTTTTGTTAAAGAAAAAGAACCAAGTCGAGTGTATTCTAAAATGCATTACATAGAGGTAAAACAAGCAATTTACTGGTATATTATTACCCTGGAATATTAGTCCCACTCTGACCATGTAAAAAGTAAGGTTTAGGAGAGCAGTGTAAGAGCACTGGTTTTAGAAAACCATCAAAAAAAAAAAAAAAAAAAAAAAAAAAAAAAAAAAAAAAAAAAGAGAAAATGTGGTCTAACAGACAAGAGAATTCTCAAGAAAATTCCTCAAACTCACATTAATCTTAAGGAAGAGTGAAAAAAAAAAAATCCCACTGTTTTATCTATGTTTTATAATTAAATACTGACTTTCATAAAGAATAACTTTCCTCTCCAAAGAGTCCTAATGTATAAGTGACACTATCAAATAGCTCATGAGGTTAAAATCAAGCCTTGAACACTGAAAAAACACTTCTTTCAAAAGTAGCACCACCTGACTTTATGAGTGAGGTTTTTGAAAAGTATTTACCATCTCTCCTCCGCAGGATGAGCTCCATGCTTATTCATGAGTGTGCAAACTATAAATAAATTGCTCTAGTCTCAAAACAGTTAGTGAATATGGATGAGCCCCTTTTATTCCACGGCTGTAGAAACTAAAGAAGTGTTTCACAGGACCAGAAAGTGAAAGTGAAAAGCACTGGGATGCTGCGTTTTATAAACATAGACTGATTTAGATGTACTGCCAGTGGTCCTTCATTCATTACATGGAGTAACATATAGAAAGTCTACAAGTTTGATAGAAATTTAGAAATCCCTTAAAAAAATGTTCAATATACGGCTGTATGTTAACACTTTGTCTGGGCAGACAGACAACAAAAATGAGTTTAGAGAAGCAACTGTTGTATCACATAAAGTGATAAAGATTATTCACAAGAGGAAAACATTTGAACAGCTGCCAATCTTACTAGGAAAAGGTGTCAGAGTAAATTCACCCCTATGTTCTGAGAAATTACTAAAAAACACAAGAGCTTCATCTCAGACTCTAAAAGCCTCAGTTAGTGATTGAAGTCAGTAAAATTAAAAGCAGAACGCACATGTGTATTTTGCTTTGTTTCCCAGGAGAAGATTACTTCTTTCTAAGAAGAATGTAGAAACACAACTTTAGTTTGCAAAGTTGAATCTGAATGAACTAAAACACTTCCAGAACAATGGAATGTGGACTTGTTGAGATGTCACAGTACCACAGTATAACCTCACCATATCTGCATAAATACTTTTTACTACCTAACAGAGAATATATCTGTATACCATAATGAATTTAAGCACTGCTGTAAAGAAAAGTGGGCCGAAAATTTGTTTAAAGTGTCTTGTTTAGGCATTTATACACAAACATTAACATCATGTGGAAGTTCTGATTTGTTTCTGACCCAAAAATGACCATTAACCAGATTAATCCTAACTGTGTAAGATCACATATCTACCTCATGTTTCATTGTGATGGCAATGCTGAACAGCAAAAATTTCAGTAATGTGTCTCTAATGCAGCCACATGTTTCATTTTCTGACCTAATGGAACCCTTAATTTCATTGATATTGTCGTAATTCCTTACTGACCCTTTCTTGAGTCGCTTTGGTGCATTTCTCAAATTATCCTTGACATTTGCAACACTAAGTACATTTCTCAAAACAATTTATACAAACAGCAAAACACCATGGATTACCTGCAAAAGCCAGTCTCTTTCTCAAAAGTAAATATCTGTGTCAATGAACATGTCAGTGCCTCAGTATGACAAGTCCTTATTTCATTGTGTTCGGATAAGACAGTCAAATTGCTTAGTCATGTTGTCAATATAACAGTGTACTCTGGATGGATGTTCTGTTGTAAACTGTGGCTAAAGTTTAGATAACAATTATTCTAAATTGTAATTGTGGAAGATCAATAGCAAGAGACGGGACAAGATTCACATTTATGCTTTTACTGTAATTTGTTGACAGACCATGTCGTTGTGATACAAAAAGCAAAAAACAGCACTGCAGAGCAAAATCTCCTTAAGGAAAACAACACACGCAGTGCTGTAGGAATTACAGTGCAGTCTTCCTATACTTTCCATCTTCATGCTGAGAAAACTTCCTCAATGGGGTTAAGGAATGAAGATCAGGGCAAGAGGAACTCCATCAGCAGCTTGTTGTGGGTCGCAAACCATATCCTGATGATGATGGAGTGATGGAAACTAGCCTATGTCCTCGGCCTCTTCTGCCTCTTCCTCTGTTTTGCCTCCTAACTCCTCCACCACAGCTTCTCTCTGGCTGTTGACCCTGTCCAAATCCTTGTCCCTCCATTGTCAGAAATGTAACATTGTGTTGTTCTCTGGCTATATACACTATATACTTCCCAGTTGATGGTTCATGAGATGCACCTTTTGAACTGGTTGATCATTAGTTGATCTAATGCTTCGCACATCCTGAACCCAGGATTCGCCTGGGAGCAATTTACCAATTCAGGACAGCTTTAGAAAAAAAAAGTCTAATAGAAATGTATAGAACTATGTTTGACATATTATGACAACCTGTACAAGCATTTCACATGTTAAGACTTATACGACGAACTTATGCTTAAATGTTGTGGAGGTTGAGACTATTCAGCAGAGACCCATATAATACATTTTGATTGACATGACATAATCAGTTGTACATAATCACTTGCATGGATGCACAAAAATGTTTTGTAACTTGTTCACAGAAATGACAAACTGGTTTTTGATGTGCACAAGTGACAATGATTTGAAGATTGAACAGGTAGTTCTTCAATTCTTCAAGGTAGAACTTCAATTCTGTTCTGAGAAATGCACCAAAGCGACTGAGAAAAACTGTAATAAATTGTCAACATTTTAGGTAGCTGAGATGCTGCTTTGTAGCGACTCCAAGATTCTTCGTTTGTCAGGTATCAGATTCTGTAAGAAAAAAAAATGTAATATTACATAAAATAGGATGTACTACCTCATATGTGACACCGCTATCGGTGCCTGCATCCCACGGGATAAGGTCTGCCACAAGTCTCTGAACCCAGCCACAGTCCTTGGTACAGAGATCCTCTCCAGACAGTCCCACATTCCAGTCCGGGCTGGGCCCGAGCATAGTGAGAAAGGACATAAGGTGTCGAGTCCGATCCACAGAAAATTCTGCAGAGGGAGCAGCTCGCCTGAATTAGGTAGAGGGAAAATAAAACACAAATATACAGTCCAGTGACGTGAAAAAGTATTAACCCATTACTTATTACTTCTGTTTTTTCTTTTTTGTCACACGTTAAAGTTTCACATCATCAAAAAAGTTTTACTATCAAACACAAATAAGTGAATTAAATACAAAATGCTGTTTTCAAATGATTATTTTATTTAGTAAGAGATGAAAGCTATCCAAACCAATAAGGCCCTATGTGAAAAGTAAATGACATGATGCCAGGGCAAGATTGCTCCGCCCACGCGGAAGTGTAACTCAGGTAGAGCAAACTTCCAACAAACAAACAGGAATATAAGGTGAAGGTAGTAATGCTCATGGCATTACCTGAGACATTAGGGGAAGCATTACTGCCTTATCAGCCAACATTAAGGCAAAGAAGACAGTCAAAAATATTTTGAACAAGTTACACATCAGGTCCGGGAAGTTATTTGTGGGAAACCACAGAGAAATTGACGTTAAAGCCCAAGTGTCTGATCTTAAAAGATTCCAAATAAGGAGCGCTAAATTGCTTGTGCAAAAAACTGAGCATTTCATACGATCCCTAAAGGAACTTTGACAGGGGAAATTCTTTTTATTTGTTTTATCTTCAATATTCCTTTGGGTACGTGATGGTTCTCTGCTCTCTTGTGGCTGTTAATATTCATTTTTGTTTGTTAAATAACATGGCATAATATTAAAGTTTAATCATGGTGTTTTTTGTTTTGGTTTTATTGCATAAATATTATCAGCAGTCTGGCTGGACTAATCTGTCCCACTCAGACATCTTTTAACACACAATTTGTGGAACAAGCAGACAAATAATCTGTGCCACCTTTTCTGGGCTTTTGACGCAGGGCATCCAGACATAACGATGCTGCGCCATAACATGAGGTTGTGCTGGATTTATTAGGTGGTCCTGTGGCTCAAAATTGGCATTGCAGGTGGATGTTTGTCAATGATTTATGGTTATTATTATGTTATTTTCTTTTGTTAATTTATTAAATATTCGACCAGCAATGTTTTCTCACTGTATCTGTGCATCCCTCTCAGCATAGTTGTGTCAGAAGCATTTTGCACTTGCAAAAAGCAGGTGAGTAATTAGTACATGAATGAGCCTGTGAAAATCGGAACTGTTTTGATAACATATGTCAGGCTCTGCAAGAATATTTATACCACATGCCTGAAAATTTACTGCTTTACAAAGAAACTGTACACATTTGTTACCACAGCTCACATTTATTGTTTTGGGCCCAGCTTGATGCATTAATTTTTGATTTAACCATTAAGCATACAATGTAATCATGACAAAAAATGGGAGATTTATTTGCAGTTACCTTCATACAGACAAATATGTGGTAGTTATACCATCAATCACTTGTATTCAGCTGCTAATGTAGTCGGTCGCTGACATTTATCCATCTTTTACATTTTTCCAGACTCCGTTTATGTTTTGGAAATGGAATAACCTCTATTCTGTCCTCTAAATATTCTGATTAAAGTGTGTCTTAATTGCATGTTTCCCACTGACAATGTTTAACCATTTTTCACCAAATCTCTATGACCGCAGCACTTTTGTAATGATAAACCCTGACATGTCGGAGCTTCAGTTCCTCCAGGTAAAGAATGTTTCACTTGGGACAATTTGCAACCGTCGATTGGTCAGTTGCTGACAAACCCACCGGATTGATTGACAGGTGGCGTCATGTCAATTTCCTTCAAAACCTAATAACTGGTTGTGTCACCCTTGGCAACAACTGCCATTGAGTTTTTCTGATAACTGACAATCAGTCTTTTCACAGCATTGATAGTTGATCTACCTTGGCCTGTGTAAGGTCATACCACAGCAATCGGATTCAAATCCAGACTTTGACTAGGCCCATGTTAAACTTTAAATTTTCTGGGAACTATTCAGAGGTGGACATTGATGCCTTTTGTACTTTCAGACTTCTTGGATGAGTTGTTGATACACTCTTGGTCTAATTGTGTTAGACTTGCCACTCCTGGGAAGGTTTACCACTGTTCTACTGTATGTTTTCTCTACCTGTAGATGGAAAACTTGCATTTACTGGGATTTGCTGGATACCCAAAGCCCCTGAAATGGCTTTGAAACCTTTTCCACACTGGTATATATCAGTGGGAATGTTTCCTCCTCTGTTCTGAAATTTTAGCCAACTTCATGTTGTCAGAAAGGTTCTATTTAAGCAGTAATAAAGTCTGGATAAGCCTATTAAAATTAAATTTAAATAAAATTGGAAATCACACTTTATTCATGATTTACAGAGGGAAAGGCAATTAGTTTTTCACATAGAACCAACGAAACAAGTGCTATCATCATCGGTGTGCAGCAAAAGATCTTCAAAGGCCAGAATATTGCTTCCCATGAAACTAACATATCAGACTCATCAACATCTCCAAAGAGGAAGTTTTGACTGCAGTGAAGCAAACTTCAAGCCACCCAAGTCCACTAAGTGCAATCTTCAACTAATCTCTTATCGGATTGCCATCAGTACAGAGCTTGCTCAATAATAGCACTTGTTACATTAAGAATTTTGGATTCTGGCTTTCTGCCAAGAAGAACAGCAAAGAAGCTAACCCTAAGAAAATCATCAAGGCCAGGCTGACACTTTGCAGGAAGTACCAGGATGTGTCAGCAGAGAACTGGGATAAAGCTCTTTTTCTGATGATGGCCTCTTGAGCCTCTTAGGAAAACAAACACTTTGAAGAATAAAAAGTGGGTTCAAAACATTCTGCAAGACTACGTTCTGCATTTTTGCCCCAAAATAAAGAACAATTTTAAAATGAAAACTATTTTTTCCAGTATGAAGTGTCTCAAAGATCAAAACATAACCAAACTAATACAGTAGTTTATTAAAAACTAAATCTCTGTCAGTCTCAAAACGTTTGGCCAGGTCTGTAAATCATTCACATACATAATCATTTGCAAGTTCAGGAAACAGTTGGAATTTCAATTAATTACATGCAAATTCCACAATTCCGATGTCTCGACCTCTGACCCCATGTTCACTGCTAATTGCTTGGTCATTGCATCCACAAAATAGCTCATCAGAAGTTGAAAATATCTGATTATGCTGTAATCATTTTGCACATCCATAATGACATGACTGCATTAAGACATCTGGGAAAGAATTAAGTTATCAAAACATTTTTTTGTTGGTGTCTTAACCAACTCTTTTTAACCTACAAATGAGCAAAAACATGACATCTCAGTGAACAAAGTTGCAGAAAAAAAAAACAATGTTTCAGATTCACTGAGACTGTGTGACTCTGTAAGTGCATGCAAACGTGCGACTGCTGTTATTCATAAAAAATAATAGTTACACAAGATATTGCAAATGGAAGACAATATAAGGAGGGGCAATTAAACAGATGTTTAGTGGAAGATACACAAGTGTCAATGTGTAAGTGAGTGTGCACATAAAGCCCCCAGGTTTGCAGCTGTGATAAGATCCTAATTGCTCTTGAACTAATTCCAGAGGATCCCAGAGTGTGTTAATATTCAAACAAGTCAGCGTGCCATTTACCAAGCATATAAACGATGCCATTGGAAAACAATAAGGTTTATTAATATTCATACACTACAATAGCTCATTGATTGTGCTGGAGCTGAAACTTTATTCAAACAACTTCTATGTTCTGCTTATTAATTGTGCTAATTGCTACTTATGATGCAGATTAATTCTGTCATTCATTTAGAAACCACATTATCTGAAGATACATTCAGCAGCAAAGAAATAAAGTGTCTCATGTTTTTTTTTTTGATCATTAGTTACAGATGATTAACTTAACTCTGAAAATAAATTCCTTCTTTCTTATTTTTAGTCATGTCTTTTTCCAGCTCATTTCTTTTTAGAAATATATGCTTTGAATAATTTTGTAATCATGTTCATGCCATTTTGTTTGTCTCAAAAGTAAAATCAAGGTTGTCCAGTTTTCTAAACATTATGTGAACAACAATTTATCCAACAGAAATTGCAATAAAATGAGAACACATTTCTTCAAAAGCAAACTCCAGTAGTATTTAAAAATATGTTTGCTCACGTCTACCTCCCTATCTACCTTCCTTCCTTTATGTTATATTAAATTATGTTGACACCCCTCTCCATCTTTACCACACACACACACGCACACACACACACGTACACACACACTCATACTCATACCTACGGACAACTAATGTACTGGATAGTGGCACCTTTGGCCACAAATAATCAAGTAATGAACAGCTCTAATTGCAGTGAGAGAAAAACAGCTAACCATTAATTACTGAATCCCAAACTCTATGCAAAATCCCCTCACAAGAAAAAATGTGGTGCGGTAGTGAGTAGATGTTTACTTCTCGTTGTCATAGCTCAAAGCATTCTTTCAGAGGTAAAAAATAAAATCTATTAATTTCATCATTTAATGTCAAAAACAGTTATTTATCTTACTACTTCTCCTTGTGGTAAATCTTTTGTGGGCAAGATCAGAAGAGCTTTAAATACCCACAGTGCTGAACACAGCAGTACAGTCAGAGGCAGGAATATTAATTATCCAGTAACACCATATGTACAGTAAAAAACTTATCCTATTTCTTTCATAAAATACTGTATATTAAGTTTGAAAAAGTTACTCTCAATAAACAAAACACTTTTGAAAAAATCTGATCTTTAATTAAATCTGCTGCTGTTTCATACACTTATGTTTTTATTTAATCTTATCTCTTACAGCGGTACCCTATGTTTTGAAATTGTGTTGTACTTACAGGTTGAGTGGCTGCCATGCTGGCCACTGAGCCTTGGTTTTAATGACGGTCAGCACTTCATCACCCTGCAAAGAAACACATGGAGTGAAGAGCGAGTGTTACACAGTGTAATTTTCTTCTAAATGTACGACCGTAAAGGGAGAGAAAAGAAACACTGACAGATAAAAGGTGAAAATTGACAAATTGACTTGACTGATGGGGTGAAATCTCATTCAAGGACAGTGCAGTGTATTCCAGTTTTCTTAGGCTTAAGAGCATGGATAAAGTGGGTGTCATCATGACAAAATGACTCTCAGGTGTTTTACTATAGATGTCTTTTATTCTACATGGTGATGTCACTTTAACCCCTACCACCCTTGTTATTCTCTTTGCAGCATTGCTACTTGCAGCCACTTTATGGACTGTAGAATGCATTATCCATCATTATGCATCCCAACTAATTCAACCAAAAGCAAAAGAAAAAAAAAAGATAGATTTTACCTAAACTTAAAGAAGTCAATTATAGAGAATGGGAATTCGGAATTCTAAACATACTTTTATAGTTCAATAATTATCTTTATTGCAATCTCAACTTCTCCATCTTTTAGAGTTTCTCAGTCAACCAGAAAAAAAAAAACTTTTTATCTGGTTGACTGAAGGTTACACAGTCTACTCTCTGAGTCTGAATAAAGAAAACAAGTGTAGGCTGGAGTGTGGCTGTGTGTTGCTTCTTCTGTTTGAGTTTGTGTGGTTAAAAACAATTTTAACAAGTGAGTGTTCATTTTCTCTTTCAAGCATCCTGGGGCTTTGAGGCTTGAGACCTCACCCTATTCTTCCACCCACCCACACACACACACACACACACACACACACACACACACACACACACACACACACACACACACACACACGGCAAAGCAACAAATAGTCACAGACAGGCACACTGACAGATATGGAGACAAATACAAAAACACCCAGAGAGGCAGAACCAAAGAGCAGTTCCAGCAAAGTGACAAGTAGTCAAGAGGGACAGAGTCATAAATGCATGAATCAGTGTGCAGTGGACAGAAATCCAGACAGGAAGGGTTTCAGGGAAAGCAATAACAAAAATCGTAATCATATATTGCCTTCTGCAGGAATGCTATTTTATGTGGAGGAAACAAAAATAATTTATTCTTGACTTTTCTAGATTTGGCATCTTTTCAAATATTACAGGTCTTCATGTGAGAACATGCTTGTATCCTGTAGAACAAACAATAAAAGGCACTGGTTTTGCTTTATATATATTTTTTTAAATATAACAGGAATAAAGTTCCCAGGGGTGTATAATTCTGAAACTGAGAAAAAATAGAGTATTTGTGACATCTAAACAATTCAAATCCCTTCCACAGAAAAGTATTTTAAGGTCAGAAAGACAAACAATGAGCTATTTGATCTCAGTGACAAAAATAATGTGTGGAGGACTCAAGGTAAAGCTTTCAAACTTAAGAACATCGAAATAATTAGGGATGGATAACATGTACTTAAAGGTTTCTCACAATGTTTTATGATATTTATTGCAATAACAATTAAAGTGCTGACAAAAAATTCTCTTGCAGTCTTTTTTAGCAATGTATGGTACTGCACATCATTGCAGTCAAAGCCCCATAAACATAATAACTGTTGTTTTAAAAAATATTTGTGTTAATTGCTGCACTCATGGAACTAACAACGGAAAAGAAAGAGAAACAATCTCAACAACACTTAGTTTTTGGGTTATATGAACATCATCATGTAGAGTTTACCATTGTCACAATAAATTAATATTCTCAAAATAATAAAACATGAATCATGACAACGACAAACAGTACAATAACAGCCCATCTCTACGCTCAATAATGATGATACTGTGCTAACACTTGGTCTGGTAAATTGCACAAAGATAGTCAAATACCGAAGAAGGAGGACTACCAAATTTCAAACTTCACCTCAAATCACCTGTTTTGCATTGCATTATGTCCAGTACACATTAGCAGGTCAAAAATAATTGCAGTTTCTTTAACTTGACAAGCAAACTTTTTTCAGCTACATATATAGCTATAATTTGGTCTATTTTGTACAAAATGAATGCATGGCATAATGAAATCTCAATCAGATAAACCACTTTTACTGAGTCAGACAGTCAGTGCTTAAACATTTCCCTCATCTCAGCAATTGGGTTCTTAGAGTAAACAGGTTGAAGGTAATTTCCTGTGATTTTTTTTAACTCTTCCAGCAATCATTACCAGACACTCAATGTTTTGCCTCAATTTAGCACAAAAGAAAAGCATCCTCTTACAGTAACACTGTCCTGCACATTTTAGCTGATAACATGTGGCGCAAAAAGGGTTGTGGAGGCTGTTTGGGCATGCAAATTTCACTGTAATGGTCCTGTTTGTTTATGGTAATTATAGTAATGGCACAAAATAACTGTGATTTCCAATTTTTCAAAGCACGTGATGTTTTTTCTAAATGTTTTTAAGAAGAGAAGAAAGAAAAAAGCTCAGGAGGGTGGAATTAAAGAGATTGGTTAGGAAGGAAGAAATTATCTTGAAAAAAATTAAAGAATTTTTACTCAGCATAATAGAAAGAGCACCAGATGTGATGGAAGACTCATAAATTTATGTAGCTAAACCTAGTAAGGATAGCAATAAAGATGAGAGGAATATAAGGACTGAAATGGACAAGTAGAATGGCTAGGGGAGTAACAAAAATACATCTGAGAGAAGGAGAGTGAGTACACTGCAGTTATTGAAGAAAATAAGTGGAGAGAGTAAAACAGAGGACATGAAGAGCAGCTAAAACAGATAATAACAAATTTCTTTAAGTTTTGCATTCCTTTCATTAACTCATAGTATTGTCTTTGGAATTAGATTGTTAACTTCCTCCATTATATGCCAGAGTCTTTTGGCCATCTCTACAGAATTTGCTGATATCAATGACTTAGTGAGCTTTCTATGTGTTTAGAAGATAATTCAGCAAACAGATAGATAAGTTAGTTTAACAGTGCCAGACAGGGCAACAATATAGCATGCATTCTGTGGTTGTGATACAACAGCTGTGGAACCCTGGTTGTACTTAAACAATGATGTCACACAGAAAAACATCAACTCTTTTATGCATTTAGCTTTAAATAGGTAGCTACAGAACATAGTCTGAACACAAAGAAAATGTCTCTCAGACCTCTTTGCCATGTTAGGTTGTAGTTATTGTTTGCGTCATGTCTCCATTTATTATAGGTTTAATATTGTCTTTTTGGATTTTTTTCCTGCTTAGTATATATTGTTTGCTGGACCTTGAGTACTAAATAATTCTACTTGAAGACATATTGCTGTAGTGATTGATGTCACTATATTAGTAATGAAGCAATAATCCTAAAAAAAAAACCCCACCAAAATATAATCTATGGGAAATGGTTCTGTAAAACGAAATGCTATAACTTCCACATTGAAAGACTGAATTGCACCAAACTTAGTATGAGTCATCCATGTTGGATGCCCGACAATATTATGTCATCATATCTGACATCATCAAAGCCCCATCCAATCAGACCAGGAAGTCACTTTTTTTCTTGGAAAGCTCCATTTCTGACCCTCTTGACCTAATTAACATTATTCTGTGTCAGATCACACAAAACAAGTTGGTCTCATTTGATTTAAAGTACCCACAGTTCTCGCTGGAGGGCATGGCCGTGGCGGCATGGCGAAGTCAGGCATCCTGCCGTTGCCATAGGTTTGGCCCTTTTATATATTTTAGCCAAGCAACACCAATGCAGTCCAACATTTGGTGGGTGTGGCCTAATTCCTTCACAACGCCCCCTAGAAATCTTTAAAAAAAAATCAGACCCAAGCCATGCTTTGACTGACAATCCTGAAATTCGGAACACGTGTAAATTGTCAGGACCTACGAAAAAGTATCTTGGAGCTATGGTCCAAGCCCAACAAGTCTTCGACCATTTTGGATCAAATCCGCCATTTTGTCTCTTTTACACACATTGTATCTGATCGAACTCCACCTACGCTTTTCACATGCAGATTTCAGAATCACTAAGTGCAGTCTTGAAGCATTGGAGCTCAAAAGTTATCAAAAGGTTTTTTGCTCCATCAAAGCATGTGGGCATGGCCAAGCCTCAAATCTGACCATTCACCATAAAACATCATGGTGGAACAACTTCCACATACAAGGTCACAGCTGTATGACACTTTCTGTGTGTCATAACACACCAGCACTCAACACATTTATATGTTCAATTTGTGACATCACCTTAGCCCCATTCCAACAGGAAGTAACTTGTTTTGCTGCTGGAGGTCTTCCTTTTTACTCTGATTTGTACAGATTTAAAACTGTATCTGATGACATAGAACAACATGATACTGAATCATTCTCTCAACACTGTCTGGTGGCTTGAGCATGTGAGTGTGCCAGAACACACATGTATCATCCGATTTGCACTTAACTGTATATGAATGATTTTTGTCAGCCTCTAAAGAGGCCAACAGTATTATATTGGAATTTGTGTGATCACTAGTTTATTCCAATAGCTATATCTCCCTGATACATCATTCAATCTGCACCAGATTTTTTGTGCATCATCAGGGATACACATTGGTGTGGTACATTGATAACATTACTTAAGCCTTGTCCACTCAGAGAAGACACTGAAGATTATTGGGGGATTCCTCCTGCTTCTCCCTGTGTATGATGTAAGATTGAAACTGTATCCACTAACTCTTAATAACCACACATGACATGTTAAAAAGCCTACAGGAAGTCCTTACCAATCCTTTTCCACAAAACAGGAAGTGACAATAAATCTAGTCTGAAAAGTCGGAGCTCAGCAAAACCTTTAACACTTGCCACAGGACTAGCACTGAACTGGACTGAAACCAAATTGGAAGATTCGAGAAATGTGCCTCCTAGTGGACAGGTGCGGGAATGACATGAGAGCGCTCATGACAGCGACAGAGTAGTGGTGTAGTCGCCACACACCTGCGGTGGCACTGAGCTGCGAGGGCCGCCCATTGAGGCTTGCAGCTTTAAATGAATCTGTTCTTACTCTTTCTTTTGTTTACTGGGAGGTGTTATTACAGAAAAACAAAAACTGCATTCATTACATCGTCAGTCTTTGCAGCAAAATTGCTAATGTCCCCTAAACAACATCTCTACTTTCCACAAAAACAGATACCTCAAGAAAGCTCAGGAAATTTTAGCTGAACTTAATCATCCCCTGTTCACAGTTTTCTCTTTTACCATCAGGACACAGATTTGCTTTAAAAGGCTGAAGAACCAACAGATATAAGAATACATTTTTACCTGCTTTTACCGTCCTTTTAAATACGTCTTGTAGAGTGTTGTGTGTATCTGTCAGTAATTATGTTTTTGTGTCTATATTGTGACGGTTTTATCATATGTACTGTATTCATTGTTTGTGAATGATTTTTCTGCAGGCTGTAATACAAATTGCCTCTGGGGATATTAACAATCCCTTGATCCTTAATCTCTCTGCTCGCAATTTCACAAATTTTACATAAATAGGATTATGCCTAAATCTCCTCAGCCTACATGTGGAGTACCCCAGGGCTCTGTTTTAGGGAACATACTCTTTCTTTAATATCCACGCCAATTCAAAAAGATTATTACTGATGTTTTTTTTTACCATTTATATGCTGCCTATTCTTTAAGCCTTTTGTACGGTGGCCCACAGGTGCAAACGCGCAGCAAACAGCAAAACGCAGAGCATACAGGTGCAAATGTGCAGAAACGAGCTTCAAACACATGGATGATGCAAACTCCCAAACACAAAAACACAAATACAACAAAAAAAAAAACACTCCAAACAAAAAATGTTGCAGTCACAGAAAATAGAGGCAAAAACCTACCATTAACAACACAAATACAAATGAAAAATGTTGCAACCACAGAGAAAATGCTGTAACCACAAAAAATACTGCAACCACAGGAAATAGGAGCAAGGGGGGAAATGCCACAATTAGTAAAAACAACAGCAACTATGTAACGCTGCAAAGTTGCTCCTCAAAATGGAAGTGCTCCGGACCACCAGGTGGAGTCGAACAACACATTGTATGGGACCAGACTCTCGGTAAAGGCCATATGCCAATATATCTCTAAGGTAAAGACAGGATGTCATGATTTAATGGGATGTCCAGAAGAAAGTTGAAAGAAAGGACATAAGAAAAGGTGGGTTATACTTCATGTCTTTTTGACTCTCACAGTCTTTTACAATATTATTAAAAATCAGGATACTTACATAGGTAATATTACCTACTCCAGACTCCCAGAAGTGCAACAGAGCGCTTCTGTTTTGTAGAGTTTCTGTGTGGTCACAAGACTGTAAGCTGCAGGGGCAGGAAAAGCATGCAGAGAGTTCTGGTTGATCCCTATGTCATGATTAAATTAACACCATGCAGACTTCAAAGTCCAGCAGACAGCAGAATGGGATGGGATACTCCGGCCCTAAAAGAATTCACCCCCATGTGTACTTACATAAATGAGGGCAGTATCATGGAAGCATCATGGAGCTTCACAACTCCTCACCAACCTGGTTCTATAAACTACATCTCTTGATGCCTTAGTGGTGTGACAGTCGCATATTCACTTTAAACCTTCTGCTGGACAGTTCCTTATATCGTGTCACATTGAGATGGCAAAAGGCCTGACTTCAAAATATTTTATAAAAGGGTGAACAATAACTGTAGTGCTGGTGCAGTGTTTGACTTCTCTACCTGTTGAATTCTCTATCTGTCAGAGATCTGCTGTCATATGTTCTTTTCTAGCCTTCACAGCACCAGGTGTGACACCAATAAAAATAAAGAGGAAACAGCTGAGGCCCCGGACACATCTTTCTGAAAAATTACAAAGATTAGTGAGTGACACTGCTGGCAAACACGAGAGCACACAGAGCTCAGGTGAAAGCCTCAGTAAAATGATTACTGTGGCTCAGTACTGCATCTACACTGTGACAGCAAACATCTGTATCTGGTCTGTCAAGCAGATAAATGGAGAAAAATGTGAAAATATGAAAAAAGGCACAGAGAAGGAGAGTGATGGAAAATTTTAAAAGCATAGAGGTAGTAATGGCTCCAATAATTCAGCTCTTTGCAATGTTTTTTTAAAATGAAAAGCTGAATGGCTAAAGCATATGTTAATAAAACAACTCAGATTTAGACAAAATAATTATATAATTGCAGACACCCCCCCCCCAAAAAAAAGTACATAGGAATGTATTTTTTGCAATTATTACGTAACCCACCAATGTTTAGTCTATTTTCCAAAATATTTTGGAGGCCAAAATGCGTGAAGCCAAAATTAGACTACATACATATATTTTACTGATTTACAAAGTAATTAAAGCTACAGTATGTAACTTATGAAAAATATGTTTTTTACAAGTTTGTTAAAATTATCATTATATCATAATAGACAGATAATAAAAGACAGATAATCTGTCAAAAAAAAAAAAAAAAAAAAAAAAAAAAAATCAAGCTCCTCTGACTTCTCTCATTGCTCCCAGTACTAACTGTAGAAATACACCACTCAGTCAGAAACAACCAATTGGAGTCACAGGAGGAGGGTCTTAGCGCTGTTATTCACCCTCATGTATGCGCCACTCACATACTCCCCCTTGCTCTCTGCTACACTACAGCTGGTTCACCATGACATAGCCTGCCACAAATGTTAAGGTTAGTTAGCATGGCCAACGATGACCGCAGATAAACAGTATTCCTGGAAGAATGAGTTGTTTCTTTACCATTACCACATTTAGCAGTGCGTACACGATGGTGACTGGCAGCGCTAAGACCTTCCTCCTGGCTCTGATTGGTTGTTTTAGGTCGGGAGTGGTGCATTTCTTTACACGGCAAGATTTAAACGTACAGTCCACCTCCCAGTTAAAAAAAAAAATCATAGCTCACTTATTCATGCAAAGTATATAATAAATAAAGACACTTTAATTGCAGCAATCAAAAGACTTATGAAAAGATTTCCAATCACAAGCTACAATTTTGCCATAAGCATATTCATATAGTTGCTTAATATTGCTTATTATCAAAATCTGCTAGAACAGTGATTCTTAAAATATCACTGTAAGAGTGCTAAGGGTATTGGAGATATATTAGAACATGATTACAACAGAGATACAGATAAGGATTTGTACAATTCAAAATACAGATAGCTGGGTTTTAATTCTCAGTCGCTTCACCCCACCTTCTCATCAATAAATAGTAAATCATTTTTTGATAACAGAGGTTGAACTTATATGTACCTTGTTTATGCATTTATATAATGCATGCAATTTCAAGCTCATCAACAACTGCAATATTTAAAATGACAATATTAGATTTCTCACCAACTTACTTGGTTGGGAGGATATGTGTCATACCTCCCCACTACAGTATCCCTCAATATCTGTTGGTCCTGCACTGATAAGAGTTCAAGGCCAAGCTTCTGTGTCAGCATTCTGCTATATTTTTACATAGTTGGCACGTGGCCCACCTTTTCTGTTGCGACTTTGGGCTGTTGTGTAAAGTATATACTAGTGGATTATTGTCACTGGAGGCTGGTGGCTCCAGTGGCCAAAGGTGTGGAGCTGCCTAGTGATGAAAACATCTGAAAGGGGTAACCTTCAAGTTATTTGCAAGACTAACTCATTTGCTGCTAGCTAACAGCAAATTAGTTTAGTTGGTTTTTCATTTGTTGGTTTGATACCCTTTTCCACTTTTTCCACCATACTGCAGGATTAAGTCTCAGTTTCAGCTGGATGGAAATCTGGTCAGACCTCCAAACTGAAGTCAACTTCCAGAAGCTATTCCTGGCAATGCTGCAGAGTTGATAGAAAACATAAAACAAGGGAGTGATATGTGCTTCTAAAGACTTTAAATCATGAAGAAACTCTTTGCTTTCAAGCCCAGGTAAGGCACTATCACATGGTGTGTTGGTGAGATGTTGTTGACATGCATAGTTTTGGTGATGAGTATGCAAGCTTTCAATCCGAATGGGACTGAAGTTCAGAAGATTGCTTAAATAATCCGCTGCATGGTTCTCTGTTGAGTCTAGAAGAACAATTCCAGCTGCAAAATCTACATCTGGTAAAGCATAGCTCGATCCATCTATCTATCTATCTATCTATCTATCTATCTATCTATCTATCTATCTATCTATCTATCTATCTATCTATCTATCTATCTATCTATCTATCTATCTATCTATATACACACACATACACATATACACTGCTCACAAAATTAAAGGGAACCCTAAAATAACACATCCTAGATCTCGATTAATTAAATATTCTCATTGGAAAACTTTATTATGAACAAAATGGAATTGATTGAGAAGAAAATAACTGAAATTATCAATGTAAAGCAACAGTTTTACACCATGGAGATCTGGATTTGGATTCAGCGCAATATGAAAGTGGAAAATAATATGACAGGCTGATTCAATGTCAGTGAATATTCCTCAAGACAAGTCTAAATAAGGCTCAGTAGTGTGTGTGGCCTCCACGTGCCTGTATAACTCCTGACAACGCCTGGGCATGTTCCTGATGAGACGGCAGATGTTCTCCTGAGGGATCTCTTCCCAGACCTGGATTAGAGCATCAGTTAGCTTCTGAACAGTCTGTGGTATGACATGGCATTGGTGGATTGACCGAAACATGATGTCCCAGATGTGCTCAATTGGATTCAGGTCTGGGGAACAGGCAGGCCAGTCCTCCTGTTCCTCCTTGCACAAAGGATGAGGCCAGTTTGTAGCCCTCCTATGGACCCCTCCATGTCTCCTGGTTTGCTGGCCTATCTCCTTGTACCTATTCCATGCTCTGGGAACTGTGCTGAGAGACACAGCAAATCTTCTTGCCACTGATCGCATTGATGTTCTATCTTGGATTAGCTGCACTACTTGAGCAACTTCAGTGGGCTGTAAAAACACATCATGATGCCTCTATGCGTGACAGCACTGACAAAATTAAAAAGTGACTAAAAGTTCAACCAGAAAGGACAAGAACAGAGAAATGATCTGTGGTCACCACCTGCAGAATCACACTTTTATAGGGGTTGTCTTGGTAATTGCCTCTCATTTCCACCTGTTGTATGTTCCATTTGCACAACAGGAGGTGGAATTGTGTGTTACTACCTAACTGGTGACACTGATTCCACAAAGGTGTGACTGATTTGGAGTTTGACTATCTAGTATAATATAAAAGCACATTCAGAGCCTTTAGTATCACGTAATTTCTTGTTGGGTGGCCAATGAATATTATGATTAATATAATAATTTATGTTGAAGTCAAATATTCTGCATGTAACATCATCATTTTGCAACCTCCAGCTGTTTACATGGCAGACTTGTGCTCCTATTCTTGCTTTTACACTTTTTACAATATTTCTCAATTTTGGACATGGAAATGATTATAACTATAATCATTGAAAAGGAAAAGTTTTGATGATGCGTCATGCCAAAATGATGCAAAACTGTTTGTGTATAGCCAATCCCAATTTTTTAATAAACCTTTCATTATAACTTGACTGAAACCTTTTCATTTGAATAGGAAACAAACAAAAGCCAAACTGCAGCATTTCCATGACAAATCCCTTCAATCGGCTCAGTTCTGCCCAGTTATCACTGTGTTCACTTTGGAATGAATTCTGTCTGGAGGGACTCAGTGACAAGAGGTTCTGTATAGTCTTTTTAAACTCCTCTAATAAAGGAAAATGAGCCTGGAGACTTTGGGAAAACGTGTCTAATAAGAAATCAACACTGCACTAATGCAATTACAATTGCATGGAGGCCGTGGAACAGATGGATGACGAGGACACTATGTTGTAACTCCGTCAGATAAAATTCACAGCTCAAGTCAAAATTTAAGAACTCACACACAAATCAGTGCTTACTGAGAAATAACACACAAACACAAATTTAATAGTTTTATCTAAAGGCGAGTATATGATGAAAAAATTTAACCTGGGGGAAATAGATTGTAGCTCCACTCATCTCGCAAGATGTCTCCAATCATTTACTGAATCTTATTTTGCAAACACAACTCCATTGGCTCAGAAGGGTTATTTATCAACCACCTGTGACATGAAGCTGTATCATCTGTCCAATTACAATGTAATTTCCTTGTCCCTCAAGCAAACGGCTGTAATTGTACTGTACAAAATAACAGCCTGCGTTCCCTTAAAGCAAAATCAAGTATGAATGCAACAAGCCCACATCTTATTTTCCCTGAGGGATCACAAGTCCCAATCATATAATGTGTTCTTCATTTCCAAGACATCTGATAAATCCTAGCAGTGAAATGGTTTGCGTTTGAAGCATACTCATAACTTGGGTAGGAATTAGATCATTCTAAATGTTGGCAACAGGATTCATGTGCTCTCAGATCTCCATCAGTTGTCATATTCCAACAATGTGTGTAAAATTTAATTTTCAGATGAAAAGCATAGTTTGAGTTTCCAGTGTACCAAAGCTCTACATCTTATGTTAGAACAAAGCTTTAGTGAATGTTTTTCCAAAATTTAATGACAGAAGCTCTGATGCTCCTGGCAACTGGAGTAATATTAGCCTTTAAAAGAAGAAAACATGTTTTTATTTGATGTAGTTGCTTAGATGACTTTTGTTTTTGCAAATGAAAAATCTCCACATGGTTTTGGACACAAACAAAGACAGAATCACTGTTTTAAAGCCTGAAAACCTGGGCTCAAATACAGTAATTTTAGGTTTAAAGTAATTTTAACCAATACGTTTTTTCTGACTAAAAGCAACAATAATGTTCTGGATTTGGAACTCTTTCCCAAAGACAAATCATAAAAATACCAGTGAAAACATGCAAAAAAATTGGTTCAACAATAAAGGATTTGATTGTTGTTATGCTGATAAAGACCTTTATAGATAGATTTTTGAGAAAGGTATAAATAATTCTTGACATTTTTTTAAAAATTTAAAAGTAAATAATAGAGACTTTTTAAAAAATGAACACGTTTTGTATTTTTTTTTTAATCATATTTTGAAAGATGCCTGTTGTATTTCCAATCAGCAAGAAATATCTCGGTTGAAAGAAAATAATTTTAAATATCCGCCAGCTGTATGAATAATTGTGTGCTTAACTGTATATAGACAATATGTTAAAACAAGAAAACTAGGATGATTAAACTTTAGTTCAGTCAAGTACATCTAGGCTGTCTCACAAACAACTATGTAAGTTGTTTGTGAGACAGTAAAGCAGCACAATATATTGTCTCACAATTGTCAGTGCAATATAATTTTTTTGCAACATTACAAAGGACCTCTTGGATACAATATTTGATAGGATATTATATTTGAAGTTCCATGCCGATGCCGATAATATATCTGGCTTGGATGAACTTTCACTAGCCTTGATTCCCACACTTCACTGTTATAATCTATAGATGTTCGGAATTTTAGTTTCATTTAAGTTTTTGTTTTATTCATTTTTTTCACTGTTTATTTCCTTCTCACCATCTTAGTTTATCCCTTGTGTGAGTGCAGTTAGTCTTTTTGTTTGTTTTAGATTTGTTTATTTAGAATAACATTTCTTTTCATTTAATGTTTCATTAGGTTCTGGTTTCTTGCCCCTTACTCTCAATCATTCTGCTTCTTCCCCCAGCTACATCCAATCACCAGTCATTTGCTCCTCTAGTTCATTGGTCATTCCCACTCCCTCCTCAGTGTAGTTAAGCTCTCCAGTCACATTTTTCTCTACTGGCTCCTTCAGTTGAACTTCACTTGTCCCTGTCTATCCTGTTCCCTGGCAGTTTCATTTTATAATTCATTCTTGCTTATCATTAAATTATGTACTCCATGATGATCCTGTATTCGTGTCTGCATTTTGGACCTGCCACAAATTTATCACACTTGACATTCATATAAAATTTTACTGGCCAAGATACCATAGTTCATAAAGAATGGTGGAGCTATTGTGATGAAAAAGAAAGAAAAAGACTCAGGAAAAAAGTAAGATAATTATGATCAATATCATCACTGCATCATTCAGAAACACTATCGTAATTAGATGCTTTCCTGATATTCTACAAGCCAAGTTTAAAGCTTGTTCAAGTGAGCACAGAATCAAAATGAGCAGACTATAGACACTAGAGTTTATTAGCTCAATACAGCCATTCAGGCTTTGAAACAATACCTTGGAACCTTTGATGGCTTACCCCCACCCCCCTCTCTACCCATTGCCTCCCTGATTGCTGTGAATAAAGGTCACTGGTGCTACACACACTCACATGAAAAAAACTTTAAAATAAATAAACAATCCAGAATTCTGGTGAATTTTGTTTCATTCATCAGGAGAGGCTCTAAAAGCAATCTTGCTAATAACCCTTGGCCACTGCAACAAGTCAGGGTTCCCAGTGGTAACTTTTCAGAAACCTCCAGCTTAAAACCCAAAACATCAGAGGGACTGTGAGATCCCGCTTTCATGTCTTGTATTCATACTGAAAATCAAGATCAAGTGAGCTTTTCTCCTTCTGCTCCACAGCAGATTCTGTCCTTTCTGACCTCCCTTTGGGAAACCTGTTATACCACCTGACAGGTCCCTCTATCTGATTCATTGCGTAAGTTAAAAACACAACAACATAAAACAGAACATTATCAACTATTCTGCAATATTAAAAACTGTCATTCCTTCAAGTGAAAGCTGTGCTCCAAATGAAAACTCATTGCATGTCCATACTCAAAAAAGTAGTGGTGCTTGTTCAGCAACTGAGATATGATTAATTTAGATAAAATTTCCTGATTTTAGACATGTCGATATTGAAACGAAATGTCAAGATGGAATGAAACCATCACAATTACAAAACAGAACTTGTCAGAAATAAGAAAAAAGCTGGTGAATGTGTACATTAGTGAGAATATCATGATCTCCTCCTTGTTCTTTCTGTATCATTTCCTGCCATTCTGCTCTCAGTTACCTATGTTCTAGTCCCACATATGTTCTGCATCACTTACCTTGTTCCAGCAATCAGCTCCTCAGTACTTATCCTCCTGGTTTCATTACAGTCATTGTTGGACTTACCCACCTGCCCTGATGTTCCTAATAAATGTCAGGAGAGAAATCAGACTCGCGTCTCCTTAATCAGAAAGAATACATAAACATTTTTAAACTTTAACAAAGGGTATGAATCACTACTGTTTGCACGCTTCAGTGCAAAATGCAAGTTTTTGCTAGTCTGGTCATTGCCTTCCTTTGCAGTTCTGCTTGATTCTAATCTCGCTTCACAGCTCAGTTTGGGCGTTCTTCCATTGACTTGGATTGACCCGGTAGAATTTCAACCGGGCTAATCAGCGAACAGAAGGAGAAGTTGTGAATAATGACACTGATTTTCTGCGCTGTTTTAGAATTGTAGTTTTAGCAATGGCAGCAGGGGAAGTGAACGAAGCCGTTCACCCCATGTTGTCTATGACTCCTAATATTGAATTAACATTAACAGCCGTCTCGTCCAGCTCGCCACTTTTCTCTTTGCTGTGGGAGATGGTTGTTTGCAGTGCAGTAAATTTCCATTAGGCTTCATAACATCGAACTGGCGCATTACATACTTCACAGGCAAATGTTAGCTACCTGGTTTTCCTTATAGACCAGTCTTCAGTCTCCATCTATAGCTGAGCCAAGTCAAAAGATTTTTGCTTGATGTGTCCACTGAATTTCAGTCCTCTCTTTCATCTTGTTTTTTTTTTACTGTTCACCAAAAGACAACATTATCTTTTGCTTATAGAAATGGAAATCCAAGAGGTGTGCCAAAAAAAAAAAAAAAAAAAAAAAATCAATTCACAGGAATCAGGATTCTCATTTACTACAATTCAGAATTTACTTAAAATGTCCCAAAGTTGATTTAAAAAAAATAAAACAAATCCATTATTTGTCAGCCTCCATTTTGTAATTATGTAGGACATTCTGACGTCACCACGCAGCCAGTACTCGAATGTACCCATGTGCAGAAAGCACAAAAACAAAGAGGAAACTGCAAAAATGAAAGAGAGCAATTTAACCCCATCTTTGTTGAACGCAAATATATGGAGTCATTTTGTTTTTTACTGAATGCCCGGGAAGACCAAGCTTGACATGATCTTCACCATGTGCAAGGTTTGCAAAATGAAGATTGAGCACTTCGGAAACACCTCGAATGAAGCCATGCTACAGCTGAGCCAAGGTATGCCATACCAATACTGTATGCTGTGATTGGTCAGAAGTTTGTGGCCATGTTTTATGCAGAAGTACACTCGGACATCAATGTTGATATTTTGCTTTAACTAGTCTACTTTCACTATCCAGCTTTTACATCTGCAGACGATATGAATACGGAACATCTATCTGACATGGTGAGAAATTATGTTGTTTTTTTTTTTTGTTTTTTGTTTTTTTTATGATTGTTCACTAAATAACTAATAGACTGTCAAATGGCAAAAACTCCTGGATGGAAATTGCAACGTCGTCGTCCACAGAGGAGGCTGTCTGCAGAAAGGTGTGGCACTCTCTCTGTGAACGCTTCATTAAAAAAAAAAACAAAAAAAAAAACAAAAAAAATGAAGAATGAAAGGAGGGAGTAATTCCCTCTAACCATGGATTAATATTTAAAACTTAAAAATGTCAAAAAGACACTTCAATGTCTCCATTTGTCAATCTTCCTTGCAAAGCAGACTGGAGTAGATCATGAGGATCCTTTACACACCTATAGATGAAAGCAGAAATCATTATGAATAATTGTTTTGAATCGAAAATAGATTTTGAATCAAATCGTGACCCTCCCTCCTTTGTGGGCTCTCTCGACCCACAAGGGAGGAATGGGGGGGCGCCTTTGATCTTCTCCTGTGTAGCATCGCTATGGAAAGAGACAGATTTTCCTTTGTTCTGGGGAGTTATGTATGGATGAATGTACAAGCAAATCTTGACCTCCTTTACTTCTATACAGGGAGCAGATGTAACAGCTATTACAGATTTGTTTTTATTGTGAAAACAAGCTGAATTCTTAGAAATGCATGATGTAGAACTAAATGGCAAAAGAGCTTGAAATCAGCCGGCCTGAGAACATGAGCCTCTTCCTTCAATTATCCAAACATTTTTCGCTGTTCTCCTGGACATGTTCTCCTGGAAATATTTCTCTTAAGCTGAATCATCCTGAAAACATTTACATTCATCACAGCTGAGGTTTTAAAAGACCTGTGTGACACTTCCCTTCATGAGAAGGCTCTGTGTAAACATCACTGAAATGGTGTCAGGATCCTGGTGTGTACTTGTGGTTTTAGTGTTTGTGTGTGAGATCTTTGCCCTATAGAGGATCATTGTTGGAGTTGCGCTGTGGCAGTCTGCACACCTGTGGGCAATCAGCTGATTACCTGCTGGGCATTTAAGGAGCTGTGTGATTAACAACCTTTCTGGTTAAATCCTGCAAGTTGGTTTCCACTCTGACCGCTGAACTACAACCACCAATAGGTGTACATTCTTACTTCCGTGATGACAACATCCACTGAAAGGATACCACGGAAAAGAAAACAATGGCAGGAGTAAGTATATGATCGGAGGCATTAGTGTCTGCAGGAATACTTTTCAGTTTCTCATAGAGAAAACTGAAAAGTACTTTTTTCAGAACTTTTGTTTTCAGAACACTATTTCGATACATAGCATGCCAACAGCACACAGATCTGGGCCTGCCCAGCCTGGGGCTGTATGACTGATCAGGCAGGTGAGGAGTGGTGCACACCATGCTAAATAACTGCACCGAGTAGCTGTAAGGCTGAAGATAAAATAATTTACATCAGAAAATATCATCTAACATGTATTTATTATCTTCCACTTTTCCAGGCTAGGTAGTGATGGGACACACAAATTCTTTTGAAAAGCTCTTTATCCTGAATGAAAGCACTCAAGTCTGTTAGGGTTGTTGTTTTTTTTTTTTTTTTTTTGTTTTTTTTTTTTAAATCAGCAAATAAACAGAAGGGCTGAATGTATGAGCACAAAGAGTGCATGCTCATGGCTTACTGTGTTTTCATCACGTGTCTTTTTGTTTTTACACGACAAATTATGACCCCGATCAATGCAACATAGCTCTGAACTACCCACTATAGCACAGGTGTCAAACTCCAGTCCTCAATGGTCAGTCTATTCAACATTTATATGGGTCTCTGCATCAGCATGCCTGGATCCCATAATTAGGTCATTAGCAGGACTCTGTAGAACTTCAGTGCATGAGAAGGTCATTCAGTCATGCGACTCAGGTGTGCTGGACTTGAGACACATCCAAAAGTTAAAGACCCTGGCCCTCGAGGAATGGAGTTTGAAAAATCTGCTCTATAGGAAGATATCACTGAAGTCGCACAACCACACTATGACGAGGAAAAAATTACTTCAGATCATCTGTTATCAAAGCAGGTATAAAACATCCCAAAGGAAGTAGGTCATTTTTCACACTCAAAGTTAAAAATGGCAAAGTGTAACAGGAGGAATTGAGTAGCACCAGTCAAAGATCTGGATGAGGTGGAGGGGGGGAAAAAAGGAACCAAAAAAATTTTAACAATTTTTGAGCATTAATGCATTGTCTGCTCCATTAAATTTTGCTCTGCCTCTAAAGTTGTGAACTGCTTCTAGGTGTTCAGATAGGAATCTGTTTACCTTGTCCTCTTTTACCTTTGTTATTTACCTTGTCTTCCCTACCTACAACATGTGACCATTTATTCTGACCAAATCCAGATTTTTATTTAATGAAATATCTTAAATTTTAGGTTTATTTTTAGGCATGAGATGACCTTATACAGCTCATGTAAGTAAACATGAAGTTCCCACCTTCTCAGCTTTTACCTGAGCTTGTTTCACAGCCAAAATGACTTGCTTTGTGTGTTTGTGTATCTGTCTGCACATTGCAGATAACCTGGGGTCCTGTTAATCCATCAATATCATCACTGACACATGAAGGGAGCTAACATCAATCAACATTGCTCATCATCAAGCTTCATATCTGCAAATGTTTGTTACAAACAACCGCCGATTATTATGTTCACTTGGAAAAGCATCAACCATAAACCATCCCATTTTAAGCTGTCAATGTACCTTTTGTCTAGACCAGGGGTCACCAACACAGTGCCAGGAGCATCAGGGTGCCCTCGAAGACCATACGAGTAACCCCGCAGAGCTATTCAAAAATTAGATAAATCATTAATCAAATAAGTGATAATTAAAAATAAACTGACTCATTTTATCAATTTTGTTGCCCTTCATAGGAAGAAGCTCTCAGTTGCAAAAAGGTTTGTTAGTCCTGGTCTGTACCCACTTTTTTTTTTTTTTTTTTTTTTTTTTTTTTTTTTTTTTTTTTTTTTTTTTTTTTTTAAAATTGAGGCTATTTAGGGAAACAAATTACTCCAGAGTAAGCAGTGTAGCACTTTTCAATAAAAATGTAATGTATGGAAACAAAGCAAATAATAAAAACATATTACAGATCACAAAATGAACCATCTCAAGGTAAAACAAGAAATTAGACACAGACATTACCATAAAAACACATCGGCAGCTTGAAAGTGCTTTTGTAATAAGGGCCTGGTTATAAAAAGAGAAAATGAGGAAGCTGCTGCAGAAAACGATTTGCATTTGAAGTGGATCTGGAAATGGAGATGATGTTCTAAAGACTGTTATGCAGTGAAACTCAGCTGCTCATCTGAGAAACCTCAGAGGCTTTTAAATCTTAAACATCATTATCTTTATGACGAGCCATTGAAAGACAAGGCAAAGAGAGGGAGAAGACAAATGGTGGAAGATAAAAAGATAATCTCATTAACCTGTGTAATTTAATACATTGTCACATGTAATGAGGATTTCACACTTTGTGCTGCCTCTTGTTCCCTTTTGTATCCCTTATGTGCTTCTTTAAAGTATATGGTGACTCTTTTAATTCTTACAGTGACAATAATCATTTACCTCTAGTGTGTCTTATCTGATTGCAGAATTTGGGCATTTTGAGAAAAAAGTTGTGTATTATCCAGAGATATGATAAAAATTCTATTCTAACTGTAACCCTACTCCAACACTGTAGGTATTCCATTAGCCTTTACCTGCAAGTTAAAATAGGAATATCTGAAAATGGGCAATGCTCTGTAAGAAGACAGAGATGGGAATTCATGAAGCAATGCCATCTCTCCAGTTGTTGCAACTGTTCTATTGTCGTTATTTGATTTATTATAGCACTGGATTCACAAAGCATTTTACATTAAATACAACCAGGAGCAATCTTGCCAATTAGGTCCAGCAGATTGGAGCAATTTACACTAGTTTTTCCATTTTCTTAAAGTCAGATTGAAGTGTTCTCTAGTATCAGAGAGAAGACATTTGAAATTATTTTAGTCTCCTTTCAGAAAAGAACAATGTGAAGTGCAGATATTGCATATTTAAAATGAACATGTCTCTGATCTCTCAATTCAAAGTATGTAAAGTGTTTTGTTATTGTTCCACTAACTTAAAAAGTATTTGAAATAAGAGAGAAAGGGAATTTACCAAATAGTTTGGTGGTTTTTTTTTTTTTTTTTTTTTTTTTTTTCCCTCCCAGATACAAAAATGTCTTGGCCCAAAAATTCAGTTTGTATGTGACAGAACAAACTGTCACATACATTGTATTGCATCAAATTCTGCTCTGCTATCATTTTTTACTCATCTTCTTTGGCACTCTCTGCTTTAAATTCTGAAACTTTTTTGAATATTGTATCAATCTAATATTTTTCTCAGACATCTGAAAGTAAAAACATTATCACACTTCAGTATTTAAGGGCTGATTTACAAGCAGGTCACCAGGTTTACTTGTTGCTGACCTGACCTTTGCATTCACAATTTACTGACAGTTAATTTACAGCAAGAACTACAGTTCTGTAGTATATGGTTAAAGGAAAAAGGAGCAGCACAGAAAAACCAAAAGCACAAATAAGCATGGATGTCATATGGAAGCACTGCGCAGACTGGTGAAGCAGAAAAAACCAAGGATCACAAGGGAGCAAAAAAAAGTAGTTTTGTTGGAGTGCAGATTGAGGCAAAAGGAGAAGTAGGGGGTCGAGGAGTGAAAGTCCAGTAATTGCTTTGACCTTGCGTTGAGACGGGGTATAACTCAGTCAAAGCAAGTGATGAATTTCATGCCCTCAGCCCTGTTGTGGGAATAAAGCCACCACTCTCAGGGATTTTGTTTATGACCACTTCGAGCAAAACAAGTAGGGAAGACAGAAGACTGGCAACAGGAGATTCTGGGCGGGTGAGCTTTCACTGTAGCCAGGGGAAACTGGTAAATGGGAGAGATGGACTGAAGGGGATACATAAAGGTCCAGAGAAACAAGACTGATTGCAGTTGGGAAAATTTTAACACGTTTGGGGAAGATGGGCTGTGATCCTCTGACCTGTCAGATGGAGGTTTATGAGTTCTGATAGACAGGACACAAAGAGCGACCTGCAAAAAGCTGCACTTTTTTCCCCTCTTAGGTAAGTTACAGCAGCTCCAGCGCTTTCTAGCACAGAAAATATATTTTTTCTGCCTATTAAAGTTTTATAAGGCACACTGCAGCCATACAGAAAAATGTGTCGTCTTGTACACTGCATCCACCAGGTGACCCACTGTATGAATAAGGATTATTTATACATCTTTATGTGCTTTTTATGCTGTTTTAGACCCCAACTGTACAACTCGGTGTATTCTAAAACAGATTTCAGTTGAATTTCATTGTTTTCTGTTTAAAATATTATGGCTATCAATCTGTCAAACATGACTTTTAATATACACATACATTTTCAGTTCAAATTCTTTGCAAGACTATAAAGATTGACTAAAATATATACAATAAAAGGCAGCTTGCATTTTAACATCTCAAATTTATATCCTTTCTCAGAGAATTTCAGTCTTTACAGGTTAAACAGTTGTAGTGACATAATCCATAATTTTTAAGGTTTGAAAATAAAAACGTGCATGTCAAAAATTAGGGATGTCTCAACAAAGAATATTTTGTCCCAGATAGGGATGGAAGTGTCAATATGATACCCCCAGTTTTTACAACAAGGAAAGGGCTCAAGATTTTTTAAATCGTTTTAGATCTTGGTGTTCAATGCTTGTGCTGCACTGTGAGAAAAGTACAACCAAGCACTCAAGCTTCAAATTCACATATACAGGCATAGACTGGAGAAACAAGAGAAGCTAGGAGAAATGGAGAACCAGACAAGGTAGGTAGGTGAACAGAAGAATTCAACTGAGTGTAACAAAAGGTGAGGAGCTTAAATACTGAGGAGTTCGATTACTAGACAAAGAACAGGTGGCTGATAGGAAACAGGGTGCAGCTGTGAGGAGAGACCAGGCAGGTAGGCTGAGGAAAGGAGGTAAAATGAACACAAGGGAGCTGAGGAAATACACATTAATCAAGGGAAAACACTGATCTAAGGAAAGCAAGACCCACTAAGAAAAGTATGAGGAAAGAATAAGCAAGAGTTAAAGCATAAACAAGGAAATATTTCAAAGTAGAAACACAGAACAAACCCAAAAAATTCAAACAACCCAAGATCGTGACAGCCAGACTTTTGAAAATGAAGCCAAACAAGGAGGATTTTTAAAACAGAGTGACAGAGCTATTCATGGAGGCTCATGGATTTTATATACAAATAAAGATCATACATGTTTTTCAAGATCACAAAAAAAAAAAAAAAAAAAACTAATTTGACCTTACATTAAACAGGGTTTCCCCCAGAAAAGCTGCCTACTGTATTTTTGTGTTAAAATTTTTCAAAAGTTGACAGAAAATTTAATATGACTAGGTTATTTGAAGACATGTTTGACAATCCTTAAACACACAAATATAGTCTTAAAGCAAACAAAAAATATAACTAGTATAAATTATATAAATGTTTTGCAATTTAGTTAAATCCTGATTAATTAATTAGCTATTGGATGGTCTTAAAACAAGCTATGTAACACAAGTCACATTCAGAGCTGACCTAAGGCATAAATGGATTAATCAGCTGTTTAGGGCCCCCTAGACCTTCAGGGCCCCCCCATAAATGCTTATATTTTAACAAAGACCATAGATATGAAAATTCAACATTTGTTTATTGAGAATGACAATACCATTAAATCTGATTTAATAGCTTCAGCATAGATAAATTAAAAGTGTTAACTTGATTAACAGTTAAATTTAAGATTTAAAGGAGCTGACAAGTTCACTTTGTAAAAGTGCAAAAAAAAAAATATATATTCATTGTGTGTGATTGTTGTTATCGAAGCTACAATCTGATACTGTGAATTTAATCTTTGTATTTGAGCTTGGTTTGTTCATAAATACATCCCAGGAAACAATACCCAGTTATCATCACTGACTGCTTTTAAGCTTGGCCAATTAAACTTGGTTTGTTCTGTCCCTCTCCTCGATCCCACCAAATCTGAATTAAAAAGTTGTTGGTGGTGGTGATGTTCTCAACAGGAAAAGGGGTCCCTAAATTATATTCTGCTTAAGGCCGCATATGACCTTGGCCCAGCCCTGGTCACATTTAAAAGTACAATGGACAATGGTAAGTATTTGTAGGCTTAATTAAATATACTCTGGATACATAATTCATGTATGAAGTTTTTTTTGTTTAGTAATACCTGCTGCTTGGTGCAGTATTTTCCTTTGCTGGTTGGATTGTTTGTTATTTGTCCAAGTGGATGAACTATTTGCAAGGAATACTCTGAAAGAAAAAGACCTGTCTCTGATCAACTTTATCAAGTTGCAGTGCAGACACAGAGCCAAGCATGTGCCAGAACATGTATTGAGCAAGCGTGTGTGAGATGTAAATGTACACACCACATTGTTTATATCTTTGTTCACAAAGATATATGCACTCACATTCTCACTCCACGCTCAACGCGAATCTCTAAAAGTGAGACCAAATGTTAAATTATATTTGAGGTTTACGTTGAGCTCCCGCGAGCCAAGGAAGCGGTGTGACTATAATACTTGATGCCTACCTTGGTGTATCCAAAAATGAGCCGTCACAGAGGGTTCATATAATTGCCAGTACAGGTGAACCTGCTCTGCAAGAACACCTTCCAAATCGTCCAGTTTATGTGAAAGGTGGCGCACGTGATCAGCACCGAGGTGCAAAACTTCAGAGGTGTCATGGTATGACCAGATGCCGTGACAGCGCTGAAGGCAGGCACAGGGAGGCAAATGATGCAATTAGTGTGTCTTCACTTTCTAAATCTGAGAATCCTTTTAAATGCAATGAACTATGAAAGGAGAAATGCAACCAAAACAGTTCCACTCAATCAAAATAAACCTTATTGTAATCATCTGATGCCCTGATGAGTTTCATGAACACTCTCATGGGTAATTAATCACTGCTAAGCCTTTGCAGTGATCCCTAATGAAAGCATTTCCAACTATCAATTTCTAAAAAGAGCTACAGAGAAACCTTCATTAAACTGATGCAACTAGAATTACACAGAACTCTTAAAAGGTGCAACTGATGTTCCAACTTCTATTTGAGTTCTCCAGTCTTCTGCAGTACATGTCTCCCTCGAGAAACCATGATAATTATCTTGTCATAAGTGAGATTGGTTTGTTGAACACAAGTGATTACACTGAGGCTGATTGGCGCAAAATATAACTGGTTCCAGCATCTCTAATGAAGAGGGATGAGAACTGGTGTCGAGCTGCTGTCATACATTAAATGCCAGCCCACATGTCAGAGCTGACACGGGTACTGAGGTGGAGATGAGGGCCCTGATTATGCCTTATCATCCAATGTCCGGCTGAAAGTGTTAAACAACGATGGACTTACAAGAATAACACATAGCAGAGGAAGAGGTGGGGGAGACAGGAGGAACAAAGGTAACCATGCACAGGTAATACATAAGGTTGACAGAAGTTAATACAGAACAAGGGAAAACAATATCAACAGTGAAATTTGGTGACTAAAGTCTTTGGAGTTTTTCAGGTGACAAAGGGTAGTGACTTAAAACTTAGGGTAGGCTCTAAAAAAGGTCTTATTCACATCTTCATTCACTCTAATGGTGTTGGAGTTATGTGATGTACTACACAGAGAGTTACCTGGGGGCATTTTGGCATGGAGAAAGAGTTGGGGATTAATCTGCTTTGTTTTTAATGGACAACCCACACCAACACCACAGCCACAACCAGTTGTTCTCCCAGTTCATTTAGTTCTTTTGGACTCAACTAGAATACAAACATACATTTGAATTTAGTTAAACAAATTTAGAAGACATTCCCAATCTATCAGTGATTAAAGCTTCATCATGGGTTTAACCAATTGTGGTTGTTCATGGTCCTAAAGGTGCAGATTTTAATGAATGAAGCTCTGATTTTCATTCCTGCAAATGGGTTGTAGAAGTCTTCAATCCAAATTTTACCACAACTTCAATTTAGCCTCAGTTACTATAAAACATCAAGTCATAACTTAATCAAGTATGTTTATTAATGTTTTAAAGAATGTAGACATAAAGGATATAATCGTTGACTTTAAGATTATTGCACCCACACAAAATATTAAAACTTGTTTTTCTGCCCTGTCTAGGTAACACATCAAAGGAATAGCCCATTGATACAGGATTCTGACTTTAACTGTTGGGAGATGAAGCTCCTGATATCTGGGTTGTTTTACATTAAAACATAGATTTTTTTTTTTTTTTTTTTTTTTTTTTTTTTTTTTTTTTTTTTTTACACATTACACATTTTTACCATGCTGAAAAGATGTATTAATGGAAAATATGTGTCTCTATTCCCTATTCCTGTTCAGGGGGGTGTACCAGTTGCAAGCATACAAGAGGTGAGATTGTCCTCCTCCAGAGAACAAAAAATCTACCTGACTGGCATGTTAAAATGCTGCCAAGGTTGAAGTGTGCCTCTTAACTAAAGAGAAACTGGCTCTGTGGTTGCTTCACAGCAGTGCTCTACAAGTGGAAACCTGATTGGCTTTGTTGGTTCTATGGGCATCTCTTATTATTTCAGCTCAGGCAGTCATTTTCACTATTTACCCTGAAAAAATATGTTTTAAGTCCTTTTTTGACATTTAAACAAAACTAAACTAAAAACTAAAACAAAACTAAACTAAACAAAGACACTGAAAGTCAAGCTCGGTTAGCTGATTTTATCAAGCCAAATAACTTTTTAACAACATCTAAGTATTAGAAAACAGAGCCAGTAAACATCAGTTTCAGTTTTCAATTGGGATTTATTTTTGCTTAAGCGAAGCGGTAATAAATGAAGATATGATTTTCTGTCTGAAAAAAATCAGGTAAGCCAGTTTGAATATTAACAAAAAGGACAAGGTCAGAAATAACAATGTGAGAAAGTAGAAGAAATTTAAGCACAAAAAGAACATAGAAAGTGACAGCATGAACAGTGAAAAGAAGAGGAAAGAATGGTGGAGTTAATTATTTTAGAAGCAGTTGGAATAGTTGTTTTGATAGGTGAGTAAACCTTATTAACAAGTCTGCATCTTTCATTTCCAGTCAGTGTATTTCTATTACCATCCACCAGTGAGACACCTGATCATGCCATTTCTGTTATTTTTTTAAGCATGCAAAAGCCCACATGCCCAAGTGCACTCCTTCTCATCAAAACTTAATCTTTCCTTTTCAACACTAATGAGATCAAATGAAAAAGAATAATTAGGATAGAAACAGTGATGTGTAGCATGTTAATAGCTTAAAAGTATCTTTTCATCATTTCAAAATAGGAAGACAGGCTCAGATTTTGCCAGGGGCCAGCAGCTTGGGAGATAATTGGAGATTCATGAAGTTATTGTGATTATTGATGAGAGAAGTGGAGAGGATGACTGAACGCTATTTATCCAGACCCGCCTCAAACAGAGCTGCTACTGACAAAAACAACAGGTGTGAGCGTGCATCTCAGTGTTCAATTATTGGTTTTAATGAATACAAATTCCAAATTAGCAAAGGATGGAGATGCAAACACATGCATGCACGCAAACACAGCAGCTTCATGAGCAATCATACAGAATGACAGATTTTAAATCTCACCCCCTGAAGAGCAAAAACAAAACATTAACAAAGAGAGACCGGAGGCATGCAGTCATTTATTTGCTTTCTCTCACAGAAGCAATATTGACTGAAAATAACTTAAGGGAGAAAATTGAAGAAGGTTTCAAAATAGTGACGCTCAAACAACTTCAGTGTCAACATGACATCATGACATTAGGAACAGTAGAGCAGGAAATGCCACCACATCTGTTGTGTAATTATCTGCATTACCATGCTAAGCAGGAAAACAGATTTTGAATGCAATGCAATACATACATCATCGCACAGAATAATGCAGGTTTTTGCAAATTTTGCAGAAAGGGTCTCTTTGGTAGGCTTTGACCAATGGTTGACCAGTCAGATATGATGAAAGTCGGAATTTTTTGTTTATTGAATGTAGAAGTCTACTTGCTTTTTGCGTTTCTTCTATGCTCAACATTGATTGCACTTTATTCATTCTGGATCCCAGCTACCTAAATAACATATTTGTCCGAGATGTTTGAACTAAAAGACAACATTAAAGGTCTATGTGTAGGATTTTGTGACATCTTGGGGTAAAGTTGCAGATCCCTATTAACTGGTAATTTCCTTCATTACAGTCACAAGATGAAAGCTACTCTATATTTATTAGCCTGCTTGGGGCTATTATAAAATAACATATGCAAATTTGAACCCTTTCACAGAAAGGGCTCATGTCATTTATAGACTTACCCTATGGGTTTGGAATAACTGACAATAAAACAGTTAGGACAAACTGCTGCAAAGGTAGATTCAGTTCATAGTTGCAGTAATTAATCTTGGCGGCTTCAAGCTTCAGAGAAATTACTAAAAGACTTCAGTCAAAGTGGTGGTAGGCTTATGTAAATAGTTTCTGGTTATAGAAACTATTGACAAAGAAACAGTTAAAAAAAATTATCATATTTTTTGAAAAAAACATTTTAAGGTTCCTTTTACATTTAGACCTGAGTTCAACTTCAGGTTTTGTAAAGAAATCACAAGAATCTAAACAAAAAGGGTTTAAAGCTGTAGTCGGGAGTTTAAAAAACATGGACTTTGTATGAAAATTTGAACAAGCACACCTTACAGGTCCCTCCCCATTGCTCTCTGCTGCGCTACAGCCCTCAAGAGGGTGTTCTCAGCAGACTCAAAGTGGGTGTTTTTAAAGAACAGGCGTTTCTAAAGAACAAACACTATTGGCTAGTTCCACCAGCAGAAATCTTTCAGAAACTGACAGAAATCACTCATCTGTGGTGACCGCTTTAAAAAGTTGAACAAGAAAACAAGAAGTTAACGGTACTGTTTTGTCTCAAGGCCAGTTTAAGTAACATTATTTTGTGAATAATTTAAAAAAAAAAAAAAAAAAAAAATATATATATATATATATATATATATATATATATATATATATATATATATATATATATATATATATATATGTATGTTTCACATTGTTCAGTCAGTTTCACATTATTTCAGAAACCAAAACTGATTTTGTTTTCAATGTAATGGCAAGATATCAACATTTAGCCCTCCCTACATATAGACATCTCTACTGTCAGTTATTTAAACAGTGTGATTTATGCTGATTTTCTTATTTTGAAATGTAACCAGACGTTCTCTGAGGCAGGAGAAGAAGTTATGGAGACACCGGCAATGTCGGACTGGCTAACACAATCTGCTTGCCGTTATTATATCTAAGTGCTTAATAAGTTTTCTGATACTCTGGGCCACAACAGTAAGCTCGTGAAAAAAAAGGAAATATGAGAAAGTCCAATGGCAGAAAAAGTAAGCTAATATTAAAAAAAGAAAAAGTTGAATGACAGATATTAATTTCCTCCAATCGGGTGTGGTCCTTGAGAAACGCCTACGATGACATACTCATCCAATTGTGTTCCGCTTGATTTTGTTCGTCCAATACGTCGTGGTCTTGAGAAACGGCTTGTTTTTTTGTTTTTTTTTTGCTTGTCTTATGAGTTGTGGCTGTTGAGAAATGCCTTTCTTTGGAAACTCCGACTTCATCTGCAGACATACCTACTTGCAGCCCTCCCTCCACAGCTCCTCACCTTCCTCCCGCCTGTAAAGAACTCCAGAAATTGGTAGTTATCCTGTAATGTTAGGTTGTTTCCCAGCCATTAGCACAGCTGCAGGACACCGGCAATCTTGAGCTTTAACGACGGTGCTCGCTGTGTGAAGGACGGGTGTGCACATGAGCGTGTTGATACTTCTAAGACAGTCCTCCTGGCTCTGATTGGTTGTTTCTGACTGGGAGTGGTATATTTCTGCAAATGGCTGTAGAATCACTGGGAGGAGGTAGAGGAGCTCAATTTTTTTTTTTTTTTTCACAGATTATCTGTCTCATGTTATACTATCAGGAGATAGTGACAGTTTTAACAAATATGTAAAAAATACATTTTTATAAAAGTTACCTGCTGCATCTTTAAGATACAGCTGTATATAGATGAGTCCCTCATGAAGTTAAGTTGACTTTGTCTTTAACAATTCTACCACTTAATCCAGTTATAGTCCACTAATTTTATCACATAATTACAATGTAACTGGTTACAATAAAGCACTGCGGAAGATCTGACAGAAATTTCTGACTGAAAGCGATTTTTTTTTTTTTTTTTTTTTTTTTTTTCTTTTTTATTGACACCACTTTGTACTGTGCATCTGGAAATGTATTAATAAACATCAAGGACTGGGCAAGCACTACTGAATTTACAGCTTTATAAATGTATTGCATCACTTATACATAATGAGATAAACCTCAACTGTCACAGTATTTTTACAGGGTCAAATCTGATTTGGGCCTTTAAAAGACAATTTAACAAATCATTTTGATCGCATACCTTCAATGGCCTGACATGCAATACCGGGTATCACATCCCCACACAAACAGCTGCAGTGATACCATAAGAATTGATATGTTAAAATGTGGGCAAATTGTGGGACAAAAGTATTTTTGAGCTGTGGTAATCGCCACAATAAAGTGGATATGATACAACGATGTCTTGTGAAAGCAGAAATTCCCTCAGTGCTTTTGAGCATTGAGTTGAAATAAAGTCCCACTACAAAGTGAAGCGTTAAAGCCTTTCAACATGAGATGAAAGTCAAACATAGACATGAGAAGTGCTATGAGGGATGTCGTCATCCTGTCTAACATCAGGGCGTAATTGAGCTATAAACCCTCTTAGTGCTTTGGTACTAATAACCATGAGGAAAAACTTTCTGGATTAAATCGTTTGTGTAAAGTTCATATGTTTGAAGAGTTTCTGCAAAATGCATTAAAGCTTGGGAAAACTTCGCTTTTATGTTGAAATCATCATATGGCAGGAAGAGGAAGGAGAATTTCTGAGGTGTTGCTATCTTTAAGCAGCACCTTAATGGACACCCACCAAGACGATATGCGCTTCTTTATATCAAAAGGGGATGAAGGGAGAGAGATATCCTATGTCTGTGAGTCCAGCTGTCTCTTGGTGCAGAGTCTGCATTTCACTTTTGAGCTTGGATAGGTCTCCTCAGCAAAGAGTAGAGGCAACCTTCCTCAAGCCCAAAATTTAGTTTTAGCAGCCAGAGCACAGTTCAGTCAAGTTCCACAAAAACAGGAATACAATCTGCATCATAATGAGCAGAGAAAAACAGCACAACAGTCATGTTTGAGTGGTAATATTTACAGTGCAAGGTTGAAGCACAACTGAAGCAGGAAACTAAGGCTCCGTTGTTATGCAAATTGGCTTTTTTGGTGTTTCTTGCAGTACATTCAATCCTAAAATATTTTATCTTAAACAAAAAAGATGTTTACGATAGTCAAGCTTTATTTCTTTTTTTATCCTCCACACTTATTCAGCCTTTTAAAATGTGAGCTCCACTCATGACTGTGCACAACACTGACTGTAAGTACTTTATAGTTTGAACCACAGATGTTCAAATACAACCAAGCAAAATCTGTGAAAATAGCCCTTTAGCTTGTGTTGATAGAAAGGAGATAAAAACAGACACATTTTCATTCTTAGCAAAGCTACATAAGCATATTGTTGTCACGAAAGAAAATAACTTTTCAAAAACTATCACATTATAACGTGATAATCATATTGTCACTTTACACACCTGATAATATACTGAAGAAAAGTGAGAAGTATATTGTCCAAACGTGATACTTGTACAAATTTGATAAGTATATAGTAGAAACGTGATACTTATATTTTACAAATGTGATAATTATGTTGTACAACCCTGATAATTATACTGTAAAACCGTGATAATTATATAGTACAAACGTGATAATTTCTTCCAGATGGTGGCGGTAGTGTGCTTTAGGCTGCAATGACGAGACTCAACAGTCGGAAGAAGTTGGCATACCAGGTCAACTTGGGATACAAATGATTAGAAATTAATGGCTGAAAATATGAATAGCCCTTTGTTGCTATTCTTACGGAAACAACGTCTAAGGAGTCTACATGACACATGAAATTAGGTCCAGGATTTATATAAACGCCTCACATCAGCTGCCTCTTTTGCCTTCGTTCCACACGAAGAAATTTTAACAAATGCCTTATTGTACTCTGAGTCACAACATATCCATGTTGAATACATCAAAAGTGGTGAAACTGATGCCTCCCATAACTCTCCAGCTGGTCAATTAGGAAGGCCACCACATCCATAGGACCAGATTGATTTTCCCTGCTGTGCAGTCCAATTCTGTTTAGGATCCTTCTCAGAGTGTGCATACTATTAATGATTTTATCCACAAAGCACAGCAGCATCAGTATCTCTCCATGTTTTAGACCACACATGAAGGAAATCTTGACTAATTCCTGTTAGCCATTTTACTAGTCTTCATTATCCATGCACTAAAACCATACGACCGCCACCTTCTGGATGAAATTCTCATGTTTATGCAATATATTTATCACGTTTGTACAATATAATTATCAGGTTTGTACAATATAAGTATTACGTTTGTACAATACAATTATCATGTTATGACATGATAATGTTCAAAAATGTATTTTCCTCTGTGACAGCAATACGCTTCCGTACAAAACTTATAATTCACAGAGCTTTATGTAATTGTTTAGACATTAAAGTATAATTTCAATATAATGAATACATTCATGCTTCTTATCAGGGCATTATCAAACTTAATTTTTTAATCTATACCTCACAATATTTAATAGCCAGAGCTCAAGCTATGGCCATTACCAGAGCTGAATACGACCACACAAATCTCCACCAGCCTAATGTTTGCTTCAGGGGATTCTTAAGGTAGACAGTTCTTCACAGATCCTTTTGTGGCAGGTGCCTTATGAGTCTGCATTGCTTCATTTTTCAAGGCTGCACTCAGCAGTGCCTTTCACATACATTATTAGACCACATTGTATACCTAACCCCTGGGGGTCCCTGGATACTTTTTTACATTTTAGTTTTGCAAAACTTTGGTTGTGTTGAGACAAATATCATAAAATAACACTGGACTGTATTTTGGAGGGAATTTAAATGTTTTATGATTTTTCTCTCCTATTTAAAGAGCATTTTTTTCCATGAAGTGTAGATTATTTATGCAGGATAAATCTAATCATTTGCATACGTTTAATTGAAAAAAACAAACAAAAACAAAACTACCCTTTAAAGACCTTTTTTAAATGTATTTGTTCACTGCCTACTGGGAGTTGAAATAAAAATCAGTTTTATTATTTTTTTCTAAAAAGAGAGACTTTAATCTCTCTTTTTAGAGAGAGATTAATCTATTAAATTTTAATCAAACTTAATAGATTAAAAAAATTAAGTCTGATAATGCCCTATAATCGCATTTACATCAATAATGACAGCTGAAGTAACAATGGCATTTATAAAAATGGAAAAGACTGCAATCTTCCAGCAAGCAAAAAGCATTAAAGTCAAATGTGTTTTGAAGAATCTTTAATTTGGATGATACTCCATATAGTTCTGTATGATACTTTAGCTAAATACCAACCAAACATAACTTATCATAACCCCTTTTGCAAATTTAGGGATCCTACAATCAGGATAAGTGAACATTTTTCTGCAAGACTGGTCTCATAGGAAAATAAAATATTCAGTGAAACATACAGAATGTCAAACACATTGACAGCTGTAAAATTGAATAAATATACAGAAATAGCTAAAGTTTTTGATGTCATATCTTGAAACAAACATCTTTTGTACTAGCTGAGGTGAACAGAATGTTTTTCATTCTCAATGAAACTTGAAATTAGATTTCAGAAAACATCTGACGACTGTTCTCAGTGATTCTGAGCTACTCTCTGATTTCTTGGTTTTGCAAGAAAAGACTAAAAAGGGTGCATCATAAAATGTCCTGGCATGCAATGCAAAGGAAGATGGAACTAAAATATATGTAGCGCAGCCTTTAATTGGTACTTTGAGCTGATAGGTTACAGGAAAATGGAGTCAAATCCTTGGGATGATGTTGCTTGGCTGTCACTATCTTCCGCTTCATTTGTCCAGTTGTCTCCCTCCCATAACGCTCAGCCAATTAGAGATGGCTATAAGCTCCCATCCATCTGTTAGCCGCCAAAAGCTTTCCAAGAATCCCCCAGGAATGGCTCTGTATTGCGAGGTGTGTATGTTTCATCACCCACTTCCTGACTTAACTGTATCTGTGTCTTTTCCATCAATAAAGCAGAATAACCCTAAATTGCACAAGATAGATATATCTATCTATCTATCTAAATAGATAGATAGATAGATAGATAGATAGATAGATAGATAGATAGATAGATAGATAGATAAGTCTAGTTTTTGACAGGCCTTGCTCTAAATTTGTAGTGATGCTTTTATTTTGTCTGTATAGTCGTACATTTGTAAACGTTGATGCTGTAAATAGGATGTCTTTTACACTTTTTTGAGGGAAGGAAAAAAAAGGAAAATTGTACATTTAGATATGTGTGTGAATATTCATCACTCCTTTCCCCTCGAATATTATGTATCCAGATTTATTTGATCAAGTGTTATTTTAAAGGAAAAAATATGACTTTGCAATCTGGCATGATTTTTTTGTTTGGTTTTTTTTTAATCTGTTATGGTATATAAAGACTCAGGTACACACACACAAAGTCAATGCATGGTTGAGCTCTCTCTTCATTTCCACCCACCTCTCACACTCTGAGACAACCGAAGTGGAGTCCAAAAATAGTGTGGATGACAACACACCCTTCATAGCAACCTGCTACATGACCAGCTTGACAAACAGTAAACTCACCCTCGAGACTAGTGATGTATTGGTAACACACACACTAACCGAAAGATGTGTGTAGAGAAAAATTAATTAAAGTAATTATTTTTCTGAGAGCTACAGAATTGAGTTTTGAAGTTTATATATTATGTATTTTTTAAATAAAAATGTATATGTATCTGATTTAAAAAGCAGGAAGACACAAGGCATTAGTATCAGAGCATAAAGACGTTATTGACATTTGTATGAAGATTCATCAGCATGCACTGAAAAGGAATTTTAATGCCAATTTTAATATAAAAAAAACTCAGTTGGCTTCAGTTTGTAAATGTATCTGGACCTCTGGCAGATTATCACTTTCTGTTTGTCAAGAGAGACAACATGTCCCAGTCCCCTGATCTCAGAAATAATTACAGAGTTGTGATGGTATACAGCAAAGATCCAATATCCTCAGTATTTATTTTAAATCACTTTTAAAATAATGTCAAATAAAACAAACAAACAAAAAAAATTCATTTCTATAAGAACTTAGGATAAAATGCACTATAGTGAAAGTGCTGTTTATTGAGCAGCCACTGTTTAATAGCACTGTACAATTGTTAACTGACACTTGGTATACACCTAAATTATCTTGTTTCTGAAGGATTATGTGGTTCCTTGAATTAGTACATTAGTAATGTTTTAAATCAACTGAAATTTTCTAGTAGTTATAAAACCACTTTTAACTGCAATAAGTGCTGCAGGTATTTTGGGGTCCCTGTCTAGCTTTGCACATCTGGAGACATTTTTTTTGTCCATTCTTCCATTCCTCTTTGCCAAACAGTACAAGGTCAGACAGTTTGGATGGAGGGCACCAGCTGACATCATTTTTTAAGTCATGCCAAAGTATTTAGATCTGGACTTTGACTAGGCCATTGCAACACATGGCTAAGCTTAGATTTAACCCATTTCTTTGTAGTTTTTGCTGTATTCTTAGGGTTAGTGAATTTAGGGACTCTAAAGGATAACTGGATTCTATTCTTGTCATTCTGCTGGAAGGTGAATCTCTCCCCCACTATCATGCTGTATGCAGCCTGTTATAGATTTTCTTCTTGGAGTGCCCTGCAATTATCCCCATCCATCTTCAATTCTAACCAGCTTCCCTGTCAGAGGCAAGGAAAAACATACGTGTGGATATATGCTACCACTACAATGTTTTAAAGGTAGAGATAATGTGGTCAGGGTGATACGCAATGTTAGTTTTCCCAACACATTTATTTGACCAGCACTTTCTTCCACAAGTCTGCTCAATCCATTATATGGTTTGTGGCAAACTTTAAACAAGACTTCTCATGGCTTTTTGGATTCTTCTTTCTCTCTTTCATAAATGGCAGATTTGTCTGAGTGCACAAATGACAGTTTTCCTGTCAACACATTCCCCCACCTGAGCTGTGGACCTTTGTAGCTTTTTTTTTTAAAAAAGAATTCCAATGGCTCTCCTGGCTGTCTCTCTGATTTATGTTTTACTTAACCAGTATGTCAGTTTGGGTGGACACACATGTCTTGTTTGGTTTGCTGTTGTGCCATACTTTTTCTATTTTTCAGATAATGGTTTGGACAATGCTCCATGAGATTCTCACAGCTTGGGATATTGTTTTACAACTTTATTCAGTTTGAACTTCTTCATGACTTTTTTCCTGACCCAAAGAAAAAGAAAAACTTCACACAGTATGATACTGCCACTACCATCTTTCACCATAATGTATTTTAAGGGTGATGTGCAGAGTTAGTTTTCCACCACAGGATGTGTTGGGTATGGGCTTTTGTCACCTCTTTCACATTTGCTTTGGCCTCTACATGATCTGCAGCAAATTTCAAGTCTTACTTCTTTTAGTAGATTATTTTCATTCCATTTCATAATAATGCAGTGCTCTGTGTTGGTTTACCTTTTTAATTCTAAGTAAAACACATTAAAGTTTTTGGTTGTGTTGATCAACTGTATTGCCAAATAAACAGAATTTTCCTGCTGGGGAATTTGCAGAAGAGTCACAAAGACAGTTCCCTCTACTATGTCTGGAGACTGTGACAGTTTGACAAAACTCCCCAGAAAACAGTAACTGTTTGTGAGCATTCACACTGACAATGATACAGTGCACTCCACATCATTGCTTCCTTAGCTCTCAATCTGACAGATATCAGCAGTGGGAAAGGAATAGGTGGAAGAGTTTCAGGACTCTCAGCACAACTTCTATTGCCTCACTTTGTACAGTGGTGCAATCCAGACTTCTGTGGGAATCAATAAAGATGTGGAGAATGGTCTGCACTTGTGCAAGGCTGTATGTTTTTCTGTTTTTATGCCTATCAGTAGCTCATCTGCAGTGTGTTCCCGTAAAGTGTTTGCAGTAGAGAAAAGACTGAAGAACTGCTGTTGTGGTCCTCAGCTCCCACGCTGACTATTCTCCCATTTCTCCTTAACCTTTCTCTAACAACTTTTCAGCAATAAGGCCTTTCAAAAAAATTACAAAGCTTCTAAAATACTGTACATACAAGTAAGGAGCGATAGCTGATGGTAGTAATCAGTGGAAGGATAGGTAAAAATTACAAATAGTATCCTTTATCCTTTTCTGTATCTGCACCAGACCCGATACTGACATCATTACTGGATCAGATATTGGTGGATATATGAGACCTCTATGATACGTCTTTGATCCAGAGGCCATGGAGCTATGTTACTGCACATCATGTTGTGGCTGATTCTAATCTAAAAGTTTATGCTTAGAGCCAAATAAACTCTAAAATAAAAAGATATAGCAGCCTCATGTATTGTGTATCACAAAATTTATTTGATAGATTTGTTGGTCTATTTAAAATTTTTAAAAGAACACCACGGTCTGTGGACAATCTGCTGCTCAGCATAGCTTTTTTGAAGATATTTTAGTTCTGTGAAGGAAAAATATGGAATACCTGTTTTAATGTGCTCTAATTCTCTCTCTAAGTCTATCATAGAGCTCATAAAATTTGTAATCGTTGGCACCCCACTGGAAGACAATGATATAAGGTAGGAATATTTACATATTTATATATAAATGTTTAAATATTTATATTTAAATGTGTTGACTGTTGTTACAGGTTAATAAGACTGTTTCAAAAAAATGTCATTATCTAATGTTTTTGACTTTCTTTTAATATAAAAAATTGCTATCGCACCAAACTGTTTGATGTGACTACTTGTAATTTCCAACGTACTGAAACTTTGACATGAAAAATTAATAGTACACTGTTGCCAAGTGCTCTTATTGTTGAATGTAACACCTTTTAAAACCATTTCACCAGCAACTTCCCCATTTTAAAAAAGCCAGAGTAGAAAGCAGCGTTTTCTAAAAACACCATTAAACAATGTTTAGAAGTTCATTGCTCTCATCTTCAGCTTGAAGTTCAGATTTGACAGCTCTGTAGTTGAATTTGAATACAGCCATGACAGGATCATTATGATACTTCATATGCATATACATCGCTTTGCAAAAGTCTTCACAACCATTAAATTTGTTTCCCATTTTCCCACATTACAAAAACAAACATTAAAGTACTGGTATTTTATGTGATACACCAGAGGATACCACAAAGTAGTGCATAATAGTAAAGTGAGAGGAAAAGGATACATGGTTTCCTAAATGTTTTAAAAAATAAAAATCTGAAAATGTCGGGTACATGTGTATTCAAGTCCCCTGAGCCAGTGTTTTGCAAAACCAAATTAGCTGAAATTACAGAAAGAATACTTTTGGGACTTGTCTCTACCATCCTTGTGCATCCTGAGACAAAAAAAAAACAAGTTCAGTGAGACTGGCTAGAGAAAATCTGTAAACATCAATCTTCAATCCTTTCCACAGACTAAGTTGGACTTTGGTCTGGACTTTGACAGGGCCATTCTAATACATGGATATAATTTGATCTAAACTATTCCATTGTTTGTATGTCTAGCTTTTTCCTGGTGAAAACTGAAACTTCAAGTCTTGGGGGATTTTTGCAGCCTCTAACAGGTTTTGATCAAGGAATCCCTGCTGAAAAAAAGCATCCACACAGGATAATGCTGCCAGCACCTTGCCTCATGGTGGAAATTACGTGTTCGGAACAATGCAGGATTAGTGTTCGAGCACACATAGCTTTTTCCACATAGGCCAAAAGGTTTAGTTTTGAACTTATCTGACCAGAGCACCTTATACATGTTTGCTGTGTCCCATACTTGCCTTGTGACAAACTGCAGCTAGGACCTCTTATGGCTTGCTTACAACAATGGCTTTCTTTTAACCACTAATATATTAAAGACCATGTTTGTAGCGTGGCTGATAGCATCTTTGAGGTTTACTGATAGCTTATGCAACAGCATGAACAGAAACGACACTAAACGCTCAAGTACAGGCGTTCTGGAAAGTATCAATTTTGCCAGGTATGAGAATTTGGCAATGTGAAGAAGACAAAAAAAACTGCCTCAGAGCATTATTCATCAATTTATGAACTAAATTTAGTAAGGTTGAAAGTGCTAAAATGAAAGTAAACACTGGGATGAAAAGCAGAAAGAGAAGAAAATTCTGAATCAGAAAGAAATTAAGGACAGTTACAATGCAAAGAACAGAGACAAGTATGACAAAAGTTGCTAACACAACATGTTTAAGGAGAAAAGGTTCAGACATGAAACAAATTTCAAAATGTTATTAAATTGGAAAAGTAACTTAAAAGCAGCAGCACACAGTTCACCCTTTTGCATTGACTACTTCTCCAGGCTTTGAGAAGGTCACTGTGACACGTATCACATTTCTAATGGTTAAGCACTTTGTCCAGCTTTGAGACTTTAAAATGGAAAAAAGGTTTCTTTCTGTGCAAAGGAAATCTCAGCTGTGGTTTTCCCCAGAGGAACCTTATAGATGCCTGCTGAGGGTAAAAAGAAATGATCAGCTCTGTGTCTTAGAGCAAAGTTTTGAGAGTCCACCTGTCTTTACACTCCTGCCTCCTTTGTATGATTTCAAAAGACCCCTCCTCACACTGCTAAAAGCTCACACAGTTTTAAAAAAACATGTTGAACCTCAGCACAAAGGAACTGCACCTCAAATGTCACCTCCTAACAGCTGTAGCCATGACAGACGGTGCCCTGAAGCACCTTCTGAATGAAACTTCCAGAAAAGTAGAAGAATGCGGTTGGAAAATCCTTTCAGAGGTGAGTGAAAGTGCATTATGGAGCTAGGAAGCACAGATAGATCTTAAGATTTGGGAGGCTGAAATCACCACTGAGGGAGAGAACTGTGAAAATTCCAATAAAGTGTAATTGACCGGGGCCATAATCACAGTTCTACTTTTTAATAGTTACACGGATAATTGTTGAAACAGCAGCTCTTGACATTTTGCTGTGCAATCTTCATGTGATCACACCTTGGCTGCAAAGCATGTGGCATTTCACAGAAAGCAATAATAAGGTGGTTACAGATTCTTTTTTTGGTTCTGCTGGTGTGCTGTGACATTAAAAAGGTTGAAGATTTATTCCTAGACCAGCAGCACTTCACATTTTGTAACCTACAGTCATATGATGACTATCAACTCTCTGAGGCATGTGACATTTTCAGGCAATCAATAATTAGATGTGCTGTTAATCTGTTCCTTGGGAGGTGATATTAAAAAGGTAGTTTAAAGTCTAACTTATTAATCTGTTCTTAACTTGTTGACATCAGTACCTGTAGTTTAAATTTCAATCTGTCATACTATAAAGTACTTATCCTTCACATATAGCGATCAAGCATAACATTATGACCACTGACAGGTGATGTGACTAACACAATCTATTTAGTCTGACCCCTTCTTTGTGGACATTTTGTCCCAGTCTGCAGTTGTAAATATCTATCAAAAGTGATCCAAGGACAGAACCCAGCCACAGAGTCATAGCCCAGTGATGTGCATGGGAAGCAAAGGTTTGCCTGAGTGGTCTGATGCAATAGACAGGATACCTTAGCCCAAATGGCTGAGGAAGTGAGTGCTGTTTCTGACAGAAATGTGTCAGGACTAAACAGTGCATGCCAGTTTGTTGAATAGGGGGGAACAAAGCTGCAGACCAATCAGGGTGCCCATGCTGGCCCCTTCCACCACTGAAAGCATCAACAATGGGCATGTAAGCATCCAAACTGGATTTCAGAACATTGGAAGAAGATGGCCTAAATTGACGAATCATGTTTTCTGTTATGTTTTGTGGATGTCGGGGTGGGAGTGCATCGCTTACCTGGGGAAACCACAGCACCAGAATGCACTATGAGAAGAAGGCAAGCTGACTGATGTTCTGGGTAATGTTCTACTATATGCATGCTGAAGTTACTTTGTTACATATCTATGGACACAAGCATTATTACAGATTATGCTGACCCTTCACTGAAAATATAGCTTATTCTCTGTTGCTTCTTTCAGCACAGTACATCAGGTGCTGCAAAGCAAAAATGGTGTAGGAACACTTTAAGAAGCACAGTAATGAGTTTGGTATGTTGACTTCCCTGACATCAATCCAATCAATCAAGCATGTGTGGGATGAGCTAACCAAACATGTCTGATCCATGGAAGCCTCTCGGGCCTCGCTGCACAGATGAAGATGTAGAAATTTCAACAAACATTATAGGTAACCATGAGTAGGTGCATTATTGTTATAGACAACTCAAAATTCAAGGGAATGGTTAGAGATTCTCCTAAAATAGAACACTCGGATTTTGTTGATGTGGAAAATGTGGGCAGAATGTTGGACTTTGACAAAAATAAATAAATAAATAAATAAATAAAAGACAAAATAAAACCCGTGGTAAAGTGGTTTTTGATATGGGGACTATTTCAGTTTCACTGCAACTCAGTAAAAGGATAAACATGGCAGCTACATAGCCAATCAGGGTGCTATTTTTAAAGCTCAAGATTACAACTGACTCAGACTCCAGTACTCTACAGTGGGAAGATAGATGAAGATTAGATTAGTTAAGTAATTGTTTCTAACTGTATTTACCACTTAACTGTAAGAAAATTAAAAAAATAGGGCTACAATTACCAGAAACATAGAGCATTAATTTCTGGCCCAGACTATGTCATCTTAGGAAACTTTTGCCCTTTGAGCAATTTTGCAAATTAACTCTGTTCTCTGATTTCTGGATTGTATTAAAAACTAACTTAGAAAAAAATAAAACCTTAAATGCTAATTACTTAGTTCAAAAACTGCAGCTCATATAAATTAATTCGTGATATATTTTAAGATCAATTTATATTAATTTTGATGAATGACTTGTAGCAAATAAAAACCCAAAATTTTAGTTTCTCAAAAAAAAAAAAAAAAAAAAAAAAAAAAAAAAAAAAAAAACTATATTCCATAAGACAAATTAGAAACAAAAGAGCAAAAAACATTGCCTGACTGATTTGTCCATGTACTGTAGGCCAAAGCATATGTACTCAGTACTTGGGCAAGCCACTTGCATTAATGCAGCGTGACATGGAGTCAATCAATCTGTAAAGGAAAGAAAGATTGGTTTAATAGCAGCCTTAGCAAGTTGGGTTTGGGGACTTTCATCTTCCACAGTGATACTATGTTCATTAAGCTAACAGACCATACTGTTGGGGGTGTGGGCAGGTGTCAAGTACTGCTGCGAAATTAAAACCAGTGACTCAACTTTTTTCTTTTATTCAACTTCCCATTAATATGCCTGGATGCAGCCCTCAGTGACCTACATTTCACCTTTCGTTGCTTATCTTAGTGGAGGTTTTTTATATCTGCTTGATAACTGTCAAGCCAGCAGTCTTCAACATCATTGTGCTCGTCAACATTTCAGCATTGAAATGTTTTTTTTTTTGTTTGTTTGTTTTTCCATTGGTTGAATGCAATATTTACAATTCCATAGTAGGTGAATGTTTGTTTTCTCATTAGCTGTAAGCCAATCATCAAAATGAACAGAAGCAGATGTCATGATCCAGTTGTGTTTAGGTTTCCAGAAATTACTTGTGTTTGTATTTGGATTATTTTAGGGCAGTATATCATTGTCACTTAGGGTGTTCCATATAGGATTAATTCCTTTGTGTTGAGTTTCTTGGTTCTTCCTTATGTTTCTGTTCTCTTTGCATTTTGGTTTAGACTCTTATTTTGGTGTTAGTCTTATCTCCCCTTGTTTGCATCTTCCTTTGTGTTTTGGTTTTGCTCCCTCTCTCTTTTCTAGGATATTAGGTCACCTTCCCTCAGTTTCCTGCTAAGATTTTCCCTCAGCTGTTTGGCATCCCTCTAATTAGTCTCACCTGGTTTTCTCATTGTTTATTGCTAGTTTCTTCTGTTAAGCTCACCCTGATTCCATGTTCTGTTCTCCATGAGCCATATTTTTAGTTGTCTTTACTTAATTATTAAATACTTTCAATATATTTTTTCTTCCCCTGTCTGCCTGCATCTGGGTCTTCCAACACCAATTATAAAAATAAATGCTTAAAATAAACATATTACTCTGGGTAGTTAATATATATAGCAGGAGTTTCACTTTTTGAACAGAATTACTATAAAAATTATAGTAATTCAATAATATTCTTATTTGTTGAGATGCCTTTAATCCCGTGTCCCATTGATCTTATGAAACTCATTTTGAATAAGAGTTAATCTGTTATCCATGCAGATGTGTACAGCATTTGCACCTTAAGACTTCAGTAAACTTACTAAAGGATTTGAAGAACACTTGTACATTTGATCTGTTGCTGCATGCCACTAAGTCTGACTTGTGTGAAGCACTGCATGTGCTGCAGTATGAACTGATGCCTGGAGCCTTTAAAAGGCCTTAATCACACATATTTTACACATGTCTGTACATGATGTGTTGTGTTCATTGGACCTTGGTGCTCAGATGCTTGGCTGTGAGTGTTGAGTGATGAGAAGGTGTATTAGCCAAGCTCAACTTAAGGTAATAATTCAAAGAAGACTCATTTAAATCATGACTTCTCTGAGTAATGATGCAAATACAAACCTTCCATTGGATTCTCTCCAAGTTTACATTAGTAAGATGGGGCAAGCTGTTATGTCAACATCATATTCAGCTGCTAAATATTTGCTTTCAGACAACACCTGCATTTAATTTCTCACAAGTAATTCATTTTTGCTGACAGACTTTCTAATATAACATCTTCCTGCTGTGTGCGGTGCTGCCTGAGGAAGCGCTTGTCTGAAAGAGAACTTCTGGCTTTGTATTCACATCATTACAGTGAAAGCTCTCAGCTCTTGTCATTCTTTAGCACCCGTGTGTCTGCCAATGATGCTGTCTGCAAGCCTGCTGGTGTTGTTGCAGGCTTAGCCCTGTTAGTTATAGTAGTGCCGGTCAGCACTCGGCTGGAGATGTGGGTCTTAAGGCTTTGTCCACAATTCACCACAGCTGATTGCTCCACTGGATGGTTGGGATTCTTGGCTAAGACTGGGATTACTGACCCATGTCTGCTTCCCACCTTTACAGCAGACTTTTCAATGCTTACCCAGTTGGACCTCTGAAAACTCTGAGAACTGAAAAAGTATATTTTGTATGTGGACATTTTTTGATTTTTGTCTTGTTTCAAATGTTTAATAAATCTCCTTTCCCCTCTAAAAGTAACCTGACTGAAGGTCTTCCTTCTAACTAGCGTATACTTAGATTAGATAGTAAGTTCATTGTTATATCCTAATTTTTAAATTGCTTTGGTTTAAGGAATCTGCCAAAAGCATAAACATAAAAGGAAAGTATATATCTTTTTACAGCTAAATAAAAAATGCTTTGTCTACAAAGTGAAGCATGTGCTTAAGAGGACACAGTCAAACAATTTATCAAAATTCATTTTCACTTTTTCAGAATTGTTCATGTAAGGCTCTGTTAGGTTTCGTTAAGGTCAACCTTTTGATTTAAAGCGCCAACTACAGATCAGCTGACTCCATCAGAGGTAAGAATGGTTCCAGTTTCAAGCCATTAAACATACTGAAAATCACTAAAGTTTTCTGTCACACTGTTCCTTTTCATCACAAAGACTGTGAAGACTTCACCAATTGAGTGATACTCAAAGTTACACTCCCTATCACTAAACTGTTACAGCGAGTTGTCAGTCAGCTGTGTACAGAGCGCAATTCATATTGGTTTATTCTTATAACATTCATTCAACAGATTAAGACCAATAGTAATGGTAAACGATCGGCTTGTATAGCACCTTATCAAGTCCAGAGGACCCCAAAGTGCTTCACACTACATTCAGTCATTCACCCATTCACGCCCACATTCACACGCTGATTGTGGTAAGCAACTACAATGTTGCCACAGCTACCCTGGGGCCGTCTGACAGAAGCGAGGCTGCCATGCACCGTCACCACTGGGCCCTCTGACCACGACCAGCAGGCAAGGTGAATGAAATGTCTTGCCCAAGGACACAACGATGGAGACAGATGGAGCAGAGGCTCAATCCAGCAACCCACTAATTACAGGATGAACTCCTACCACCGTCGCCCACAACTAATAGATTTAGGTAGGAATAGTGCCAAATTCTACATAAACCTATCATTTATACTTAATCCAGTTCTGTCGAAAACAATAGAATCACATAGCCAAATTCAGATTAAATCACAAACAATCGAATTATAATACAGTCAAATTTAGTTCAATCAATTCAGTTGATCAAAAAACATTAATTGGTAAAAAAAAGATCTCCAAGGAAGCCCCGCCAATTTCTTAAAATCCTTGACTTTGCACCAATCCTTCATCCTGCTTTGCTAGCAGAGGACCTTCTGCCTCGTCTTTTCAGGTAAAGCTGTTTTGAAACAATCATTCGCCACAAGCCACATGGGTATCTCTGTCGGTATAATTAACAGTTTGCAGCATGCAAGCTACCAGTGGGAGGTAACACAGCTAAATATCAAGCCAGCAAAGCACATCTGTGAAGAATTAATATTTTGTGCAGTAAGTAGTTTTATGTTACCTCTACAATTAAACTGAAATGACAGTAGTTGAAGTTTTCGATCACTGTTTACAGGTGGATAAAAAACCCAATAATATCTTTAAAAATCTGCTGACTGTTTGATATATTAGCTGAATGTTAATTTATACCAGCAGTCTCAAACTCCAAACTTTGAGGGCTGGTGTTCTGTAACGTTTGGATGTTTCACTTCTTAGCACACTTGAATCAATGAATAAATTAATCAGCAGGACTCAGCGAAACTTGATTGTATGCTTGGAGGTACTTTAACCATTTGTTGTAGGTGTGTTGGACCTGGGTGAAATCTAAAAGTTAGAGGACATGGACCCTCAAGGACTGGAGTTTGATACCACGACTTTAAACAATGCAAGTTCTTATAATCACCTTTTACCTTCAAGATGTGTATCTATGCAAGAGGGCTAAAATAGTCTATAAATATTTGAAATTAATAATTAAAAAATAACTGCTAGCGATAGCATAACACCTGATATTGGATTAGGACAAGTAGCAATATTAAATATTATTGTTTTTACATAAAAACAACAAAATCATGTAAAGACAATATTTTTTCTCATTTCAATATTGCAAAACCATTAAACTGCTGTATATTTTGTTTTAAGTCATGTTTTCTTCCAGCCCCTGCCAAAAAGGATTTGTTCCAACAGTTCTTAACTTTGCATTTTTTGTCACAAACAGATAGTTAAGCCCAAAATTATTCATACCCCGGCACATTGAAATTATAAATTATTTTTATTCAACTAAGAAGTTTTTATGAATAAGAAATGAGACGAGCTTCTCCCAAAACATAAATATGTAAATGGAGAATAGAATTCTAAAAAATATATATACAGTTTCATTTTAATTCAAGCTTTATTTTTAAAAATGTCTATCCAAAATTATTTCTACCCTTCTCAATGGTTAATGGAAATACATTTTTATAGCATTACAGCAATCACACCTTTCATTTAATCACTGATCAGCTTTTTGCATGTTTCTACTGGTATTTAGCTGATTTTATCTTTGTGATGAGTTTCAGATCTCTGTGGATGGGTGGCCTCTTCCCATCACCCTGATCTTTAGCTCCTTCCATATAAAATTAAAGAATTACTTTAAAGCTGGATCTGCCAGATTGTCATAGGTTTTTGTTTGAGGAGTAGACATTACTGAAACTGCAACTTATTGCACAAACCAAAAACAGATGTGTCCCATTGGAAAGAATCTTTTGCTCCTATAACTTCAAATACATGGTTGCTGAAGTTGAACTACTCCTTCCAACTGCTCAACAGCTAGCATTCCAGCCTAGAGTACATAATGAAGCTATCTCATTTTTCAGTAAAACAGGCAGAAGTTTTCATTGTCTTCTGGTAGTTTTTAGCTCCTGAAAAAGACAGGACCAGCCAAGAGAGGGGTTAGGGCTTTCTGTCAGCATATAATGTCTCTACACAGCAACCCAAACCTGAACTGAAAGGCACACACCTCACCGGCAGTCCTCTAATAACATGCTATTGTTCCCTCTGAAATGTCCAGCCCACACCTTTTAGAGCCAGCAGAAAAAAGACCATGTGTGGCAGTACACAGACCTCCACATCAAAAGCTTATACGCAACATCTCTCTCTCATATATATATATATATATATATATATATATATATATATATATATATATATATATATATATATATATATATATAGATAGATAGATAGATAGATAGATAGATAGAAGAGTTGCAGGTTGAAAGCTATTGTTAAAAGAAAACCATAAGAAGTCCCGTTTGCAATTTGCCACAAGCCATGTTGGGGACACAGCAAACGTGGAAGAAAGGGCTTTGGTCAGACAAGACCAAAATTGAACATTTTGGCCAAAATGCAAAACACTATGTGTGGTGGAGAACTAACACTGCACGTCACTCTGAACACACCATCCCCACTGTCAAATATGGTGGTGGCAACATCCTCCTCTGGGGGTGCTTCTCTTCAGAAGGAACAGGGAAGATGTATGGAGTTGATGGGATGATGGATGGAGCCAAATACAGGGATATCTTGGAAGAAAATTTCTTGGAGTCTGCAAAAGACTTGAGACTGGGGTGGAGGTACACCTTCCAGCAGGACAACCACCCTAAACATAAAGCCTGTGCTACAATGGAATGGTTTAAAACAAAATTTATATTCATGTGTTAGAATGGCCCAGTCAAAGTCCAGACCTAAACCCAATGGAGAATCTGTGGCAAGAGCTGAACACTGCTGTTCACAAATGCTCTCCATCTAATCTGATTGAGCTTGAGGTGTTTTGCAAAGAAGAATGGGCAAAAATTCAAGTCACTAGATTGATGTACAAAGCTGGTAGAGACATATCCTAAAAGACTTGCAGCTGTAATTGCAGCAAAATATGGCTCCACAAAGTATTGACTCATGGGGTCTGAATACTTTTGCACACTGCACTTTTCAGTTTTTTATTTGTAAAGAATGTTTTGAATCATGTATAATTTTCTTTCTACTTCACAATTGTATACCACTTTGTGCTAGTCTTTCACATAAAATTCCAATGAAATATATTTGTTTGTGGTTGTAACGTGACAAAATATGGAAAAGTTCAAGGGGTATGAATACTTTAAGTTCAATGGGTATGAATACTTTAAGCCACTATATATATAGATAAGCGTCATTTTACTCAAAGTTTTACAACAGTTTATATACCAACATGGTGAGGCTGGTGTCTAATATGTGAACAAGACAACTAAATTGACTGTCTGGGGGTCTGTTTTGAGCTGTTCTGTGTGTGAGTGAAAAGAACATTATAGACTGTGCCTTTGTATTCAGTAAAAGGTTTTTAAATGCAGTCCATTACTGCTACCATTTGCCATCAACAATCATATCCACCATTTTACCCTATTCCTATTTTGATAACCATCATGGCAGCTTTTTAAAAGCAATTCTTTTTTTTAAAGGTTTTAGGTAAACCTGCTGATCTGAACTACACTTGAATATATGCAGAAGTTTTGAAAGAAAGCGTAGATGTCGAATTTAGGAGTATCAATAGATGTGTGAACAGGAGATAAGAGTTTTATTCAAAGAAAACCTAAAAGGACTGCTAAGAATCAAATTATAAACAGGAAGAACCAAACATTGAAACACAGGAATGAAATGAGAATAAATCTGACAGAAAACAAAGAAACCATGGAGTATTAATACTCAGAGAACACAATGACTGACACTTTGCAGGTGGTGTAATTACCAAATTAATATCAGGTGTGAGAAAAGAGTCAACTTAAGGCATGGGTATCCGGCTCCAGTTTTCAAAGACTGATGTCCTATGAGTTTTAGATGTCTCTGCTCCAACACGCCTCATTAAAATGGTTCAACTACCTCCTCAGAATGGCATAAAGTTCTGCAGAGGCCTGCTAATAAAACATAATTTAATTCAGGTGTGATGAACCAGGGAAAGAACTAATGCTGCATTCCATTTACCTCGGAAGTTGGAACTTGAGGCTGGGTTTGACCTCACACCAGAGGTAACAGTGTTCTAGTTAACATAGTCAAAGAAGTCAGGATTTCAACTTGGTGAGACAAGTTGACATTGTTCACAGTACCTCTTACGAACATTGTTTTAACCACCACTTTTAATTTGTTCAGTTTAGAACTGCAGCCACAACAAGTAACTTTGATTTTAGACCTACTCCTACAAGTGTGTCTTGTAAAATATACATGTTTCTGTAACTGGGAGTGGTCAGAGTTTCTCTCTCTTTCCAAGTGGGAAGTCTGATATCAGGAGGCATTCCAGTTGTTTTTCAGACTGGGATGTTGACCACCACTAAGTAAAGCAGAGAGCAGACTGAGAAACTACATTAATGATAATTGTCAAATAAAAAACTCCAAATGAACTTTACTAAATGTTGTCTTCTGACAATACACCACATTCAGTCATTCACCTGTTCACGCACACAGTCACACGCTGATTGTGTGAAGCTACTGGATTGTAGCCACAGCTGCTCTGGAAGCGAGGCTCCCATGCACTGGCGCCACTGGGCCATCTGACCACCATCAGCATCAGCAGGCAAAGTGTCTTGCCCAAGGACACAACGACTGAGACAGACAGAGCAGGGATTCCAGCCGGCAAACCACTGATTATAGGACAAACTTCTATCGCTGTTCCCGTTTTTAAAAAAAATTACTTAATCTTATAAGAAAAAACCTCATCATCAACTTTTGATCTGAGGGTAAAAAAAGCTTGTCTGAAGATATACACGGTCATAAGAACAGGAAATTTTTTCGGAGACTAAAACATTAAACAACTTAAAAAGTGAAAAAGTTGCCATTTTAAATTAATGCCAAAGTTATTCTTACTTTCTGTCGAATCTCTTCTTCCATCTTGATGGGGGAGCCTAACTCAGATACCTGTCGAACTCCTTCACTGGCATAGCCGCCATATTCCCACAGCACATAACTCCTGGAGTGGGACGCACCAATCAGGGCAGACCAGTGGTTGGCGCGTCCTGAAGTAGACAGAAACTTGAGCAATGAGTGGTTTAAATTCTAATAACTATGTCATGAAAGGTGGTGAACAACAGCATAGGTTCTCTGTTAGTAACTCAAAAACCGAAACAATCAATAACTAAAATCTTAATTGTGATATGGCAAGTCCAAAATAGAAGACATATCTAAATATAAATCAACATAAAATACCCACATGTTCTCAAAAATTAAAATTTGTGTCATTTATGTAAAGGCCTACTGTATGCAATAAAGGCTGCTAACTGAAACGTTATCCCATACTTCTTCAGACTTTTCATAACTTCATAGAAACCTTGTAAATTTAACAAAGCTAAGTTATACTTAAATGATTCAAATTTAACAACTAATCTAAGGCTTGACAAAATAAGCACACCTTACACATCAAACTGTTTTCACAAAGGACTTTTCCCACTTTCTAGTCTGTCTGTTTTTTTACTCTTCAAAGCTTTACATATGATTCATCAGTTGAAGAGACTAAAGTAACCTAAACTTATATTTTCTTCGTTGGCAGATCAGTTCATGTATGAGACTAATAGCAAATGACATTAGCCTATTGCATAATGGTTAATGTCAAAGTAAATCCTGATTTTTGGATTTTCACATCTGGATTTTCTTTGAAGTACAACATAACAAAAACTCAAAACAACTGAAATCTTCACATCAGTCACCATGACAAACAAACTAATAGCTGAAAACTACTTCTAATCAGACGCAGAGTACATGTGGGTGTTAGTCTGGGCCTGTTATAATAACTCACTTGGATAGTCTTTAGGATGTATTTTTTCTGACCAGTTGCCATAGAAGGTAAGTCTATATTTGGCAGTTCCACAAGCGCAGCATTCGATTGCAGGTACCTCTGTGACTTCACCTGGAACATGCTCTGCAGAGAGATGGGATGTGACAAATACAACATAAAAACTCAAACACAAAAGCTTCCACAGACCAGTCACCTGAACAAAATCATAATAAAGATGTCAATATTTTTAAAATTATTAGAGTATCATATCAAGCTAAACAGAAGTAAATAGGCTTTAAATCATGTGTGACCTCACTGTATTCAGCTTTAGTGTAAAGCCTAAAGAGCCTCACTGTATTCAGCTTTAGTGTAAAGCCTAAAGAGCATCACTGCACACATAGCCTAAGCACTATAGACTTACAGTGGGGGAACATATGCTGTTATTTAAATAACAGCACAGTTTTTAATAGGATGGCCACAGTGGGTTCAGTCAGCACCAAAAATCAATCAAAGTAAACATCATACTACGAGGAAATTCAACAAGCATCCTGGGGATACATCGATATTGAACAATTTAATGACTAAATAAGCTGTCTTTGGTTAGTAACTAGGATTTCTAATAGGTAAAAAGCCTCATTATAAATTTAGTTTTAATACTAGCAGCTCATTCTCAAATTTCTACCAATATTTAACCAGCAAACAGTCATTGAGATTAGAAATCTATTTTACAAGATGGTCCGGACGATATTCTGTCCTTGATACATTGAGAAAAAAACCCTCAATATTTAATTTAAGTAATTTTTTTTTCATTAAGGGAATTAATCTCCCACCACCACTGGTTGAAATAGTTTGCACACCCTCCTTTTGTCAACAGGACAACAATTAATCTCCACCCACGACACAACAATTCTTATAAAATAAATGTTACTGAGTCACTTTTTATTCCTGATACTTTTTCTTAAGGTTATCACAGTCAAAAAATCTCTGGAGAACAAAAAGTTTTGGTGATAATCAAAGGATGGATATATTGGAAAACATCTCATTCCCTAAACTGATGTACAGATGAGGCTCTGTGATGCTGTGGGTCTGTTTTCCTTTCAAATTTGTATGGAAATGTTGTAGCAACCTCACGGGGTGGCACCAAAAATGTTGTACCAATGTTTGCATCAATGTTTGACTTATGTAACTATTAATAATTATAATTAATAATTTATTATGAATTAAATTGTTAATAAAATTGACATTTCTTTTGTTGAATCAGGGCACCAATTCCAGTATCTCTGGAATCATAAGTCAGACTTAGTCAGTCTCTTGTGAAGGAATGAATCCAGAACTACTGGTAGAAGAAATTGTTCATACAATGAGCAATGGCTGGAAAGATCAAGGTGTGAAAGGTTCAGGTCCAGATGCCATCAGCTCCAGGCTCCTAAGGTGCAGTGCAGATCAACTGTGTGGCATCATGGGATATGTGTTCAACCTGAGCCTGAAGCTGGGAAAGGTACCACAACTGGGGAAGACCTCCTGTGTGGTACCAATACTAAAGACCAAACATCCAAAGGACCTCAGCAGCTACAGGCCGGTAGCCCTGACATCACATCTGATGAAGACCTTCAAGAGGCTGGTCCTCAGACATCTATGCCCCCTGGTGATGTCTTCATTGGATCTGCAGCAGTTCGCCTACCAGCTTGGGATCAGGGTGGATGACGCCATCATCTACCTCCTGCACCGAGCTCTGACCCACCTGGAGAAACCTGGAAGCACTGTGAGGATCATGTTCTTTGATTTCTCCAGTGCTTTCAATAGCCAGGACTTCTCAGGGACAAACTGGAGATCTCAGGAGTGGACCACCACATGTCCTAGTGGTTACTGGACTACCTTATTGGCCTCCCACAGTATGTGACACAGGGCTGTGTCTCTGACAGGCTGGTCTGCAGTACAGGGGCCCCACAGGGAACTGTCCTGGTACCGCTCCTCTTCACTCTCTACACTGCAGACTTCTCCATCAACTCCCCATGTTGCCATCTGCAAAAGTTCTCTAATGACTCTGCCATAGTTGGCCTGATCACAGGTCAGGACAAACAAGTGCAGACAGTGGACTCAGGACATTGTGAACTGGTTCCAGGAGAACCACCTCCTGATCACTGCTGCTAAAACCAAGGAGCTGGTGGTGGTGGAGACTCACCTCACTGACACTGGTGAATCCATGGAGTGAACATTGAGATCATGGACTATAAGTACCTGGTTGTTTTCCTGAACAATAAACTGGACTGGACTCATACTGTAACACTGATGCGCTTTACAGGAAGGGCCAGAGCAGATGCTACCTGCTGAGGAGACTGGGGACTTTTGGAGTGCATGGGGCTTCCTGAAGACCTTCTTTGACTCTGTGGTGGCACCAGCCATCTTCTATGGAACTGTATATTGGAGAAGCTTATCTACAGCTGAGAGGAAGCAGTTAGATAAGCTTATCAGGAAGGGCTATGATGTCCCCTCAACCCAGTGCAGGTGGTGGGAGACAGAAGGCAGTGATGTCTCCAGCACAAACTATGCTTAGGAATATGATTTGATCAGTTCATGGATAAAAATTGAGTACAACAGAAACATTGATAGAGTACAACTCTTTGAAATACCACAGCATTTTAAATAAACATCTGGTGGCCTTTGGCACAAAACTTATAATGGGTCATCACTGTGTCTTTCAACAAGTTAAAAATCTAAAGTGGCCAAAACTACAGAGAAATGGTTACCAGACACAAAATTAATCTTCTTCTATGGCTACACAGAGGCTCAGGAGAGAATTTGCAAATTCCCGGTGTCTAATCTATCATAGCATTGGATTTTTTTCCCTCTATTGAATAAGAATACTCTTATTGTAGTAACGTGAGACTCGAGCTACGTTTCGATTACAAACGTGCACAAAACTTTTTTGATATTCTGCAACTGTCGAAAAAACAATTTTGCAATTGCAGTGTTTCCACTTTTAAATAAGAAATGCAATTCAAATCACATGTGAATAAGTGAATAAGTTTTTCACGTGATAAGTCATTAAAAATCATGGCAGTGGATGTAAACACTTACATGAGATATATTCATATTTCAGCCACAGCATTAATGCTCATCATCAGCTATCAGAGGAGACATCAGCATCTTATTCTGGCGTTGGAGCCACAAGCTCCTTATACTTGTGGCGTTTTATGGAAATTGTAGTGGGCGATTTTACAGAAGAGGCAGTGATTTGACACTTTGACAAACTCAACTTCTGATTAACTGTGTGATGCTGTGAGACCTCTGGTGGAGCCAGCTGTGCCTATCCCAAGGAGGCCAGTGTCCACAAATAAGTGAGTTGCTGCTGTACACAAACTGGCATGATGTGAAAAAAGTGTTGCCTCAAGTTTCGATATAGCTGAAAAACCACCTCATCCTAGTGCAAAAAAAATGGCGTGTTTCCATTAAGCAAATTTATTTTCGTAATTCCAATTTGTACAATTTTATGGCCAATGGAAATGCATCTTCTGTTACAGCAACACAGAAAATAATCTATTTTAAGACTTTTTACAGATGCTCAACAGGAAACTCACTGACTTCTGACTGAATCAGATGACTGATAAATAACATCTTTACTGGGTTAATTTACATGATAACTGATAGCAATACGAGGCAGTAAGAATCAGGCAAAATTGCAAAGCTGAAAAAGAAGTGAAATGAAATGACATGCAAGTCATAACACAGACTCATAAATATTCTAATTTTGCCCTGGACCAATGTTTCTGAAAGATAGGTCAAGGCGATAGTTTGAATATTTATGAATCACCCAATTATTTAGAGGAAATGTTCTCCTGACATCTAAGTAGCAGCAGGATGAGTCAAACTTTAGGCACCTAACTTATGTCAGCAAACTGAAACAGGGTTGCTGGATTGACTTGCGTAACAGCATGGAAAATTAGATTTTAGTGTGGAGTGAAAAGCTTTATGAAGACATGATTCCTCTGAGATATTGCCTGAGAAAACTATTCAACCAGATCTAGCTTTTATTGTACAATAAATGTATGCATTTGAGCTGAGAGACTCCTGATAGTTCAATGTCTTACCAGACTGTTGTGTTAAAAAATTTTAAAAATAGCAAAGCATTCTTCTTTGTGGTAAAATACAGTCAACGTAAAACTTCTGGCATTGCCCTGTATCTGCAGAGACATATTTAAATTCTGCACAGATTCCAGTGTAAACTATTCATTTTTGTCCTTACACTTATTTTTAACTGGCTTTATTGATTTAATACAGCTCAGAAAATAACACATGAACATTTTTCAGTAAATATATTCAGAATCATCTTTATTGGGCAAGATTGTGTGCACAAACAAGGAATTTGGCTTCGATTTTTAAGCACTCACAGCTTATATACACCAAGTAAAAATATATAAACTTTAGAGGAAAAAAGATAAAGAAACAGTATTTAGGGGCCTATCTATATATTTAAAGAAAAGAAAAAAAGAAGATTGTTGTAACAGTGCTTATTTTATTTAACAATACAGTTAATGACTATTTGAGCTAAAAGCTGTTCATTGTGTTCATCAGACTGACAGCCAGGAGAAAGAGACTGTCTGTGGTGGCTGGTTTTTGCAAACAGAGCTCTGCTGTGCCGACCTGAAGGTAAAGGTTTAAAGAGTTTGTGTCTAGGATATGTAGGATCTGCAGAGATGTTGGTTACCTTTTTCTTACCCTCGACCTGTACATGTCCAAGATGGAGAGGGACATGTTTTCATCCCATAGTACTGGCAGACTTCATATAATTGAAGGATGGATGAAAGGAGAAATTTACTGAAACATTCTTGATAATAATCTTAAGATGTGAGACATTACACAGCGAATAAAAGTTGGAAAGCAAATAATGCTGCTAAAAATCCATTCATTCATCCATCCATCCACCCGCTTATCCTTGCTGGGTAGCAGGGTGGCTGGTGCCTATCTCCAGCAGTCATTGGGCAAGAAGCAGGGTACACCCTGGACAGCTCCATCACAGGGCATCATATAGACACACAGGACAAACAACCATGCATGAACTAATAGAGAAAATTTTCGAGACCAATTAACCTAACCTAATAGTAATGTTTTTGGACTGTATGTATATTTTATTTCCTTAGCCATTAATTCAAGAACTAATTTGTTTTTGATTACTTGTGTTCTTATCAATATTTGATGTGAATTTCATGTCAATAGCGGTTTTATATATATTTATGGAGAAAATGCTATGTTCAATATTTATTTTCTCCTATGTATTTTTTGAAACATGAAAAGTGGAGGTGTGAGATAATCTATACCAGGATGCAGGAAAAAATCTTACATTCAGAGAAGGGTACAATAGCTGCAAGATGACAAGTCAAGGTTGTAAAAATGAGCTGCAATCGACAGAGTGGAAGAGAAGATGGGCAGCTGTCATTACCTTTCTCACACAGTCGAATGGTGAGAGAACCTTGATCCTGGAAATAGATGACTCTTTTCTGCACAATACTGGCCCTGCAGACACAGAGAGCAGGTTGGGATAAATGTACAGTAAGGCTAAAGATAAAAAAAAAAGAGAATGGAGAAAAGTTTGGATCATCATAGAAGCAAAAGCTTCGTGAAACTGACATTTTTTAGAGTTTCTTTTCAATGTCTAATCCATCTAATCCTCTGTAAGAAGGGAGGGTAATGGCTTCCCTTGGGCTTCATAATGGACACTGAGTACACATTTTTTCACAGGAAAAACATATTCTCCAATTCTCACAGCACAATCATCCTGCTGCAATAGAACCAATCATACCCACATATATGAGGAAGAGAGAGAGGGCAGAACACAGATCTGTACAATTGTTGTAGACAAACCCAGACTCTAATGTATGAGCTAATAGTGGATGAAAATTAAACTCCCTCAGCTAAAAAATATAGTTTTACTAATGCTTTTATGTTCTTCTTTAGTAAAAATCATAATGCATTTATAAATAGACCACAGGCAGCTCAAATGTTTTGTTTTCTCCCTCTCATTGATATTTCTAGGACAAAGACAGTAACGAATATTCAGAGGAAAATGAAGGTGTGGTGGCCTTGCAAAATTTTCCTGACAAACCTGCCAAATAGCTTGCAATAAATAATACAATGTGTTACAAATTCTTGAATCTCAATTCCTAAATACCTTTGTAAATAGTTCTAAAAGTTCTTTCATAGACATGCTTTACTGGTAAAGTAACAAATGGACAACTAAAACAAAAAAAAATTATTGCAAATTTTCAAAAATGTTTTTGAGGAGCTTCTGCCACAATTCTTGCTGAATAATTAACCTGGATAATAACCTGACCCTAATTGTCACCCTTGGATTAAAGGAACCTTGTCAAAATGATCAGGATCAACACAGGAACAATCAAAGCTACAGCCAATTACAAACATAAAAAAGTTCTTCCATTACATCTCCGATTAAAAGCTAGATGACTGGTGTGATTCCAAACACGCCGGAAATCTGGTTTTAAAATCTATAAAAGCAAGGCTTGAGACTAACTTTATGCACAGGTTGCACTGGTGTGCCTAACTTTTTTTCTTATGTGCACTAGTACAAAAGTTAGGTGCACCCAAATTTTCGACCGCATCATATTATTTAACATTGCTGTTTTACAGGCTGACATTTTTTAAGAGTAATATTGACCTGTAAATGATTAATTAATCTAGTAAACATATAAAGTTCTTTATTTAAAGCAGAATTAATGAAAAAGTGTTTAAAGAGCTACTATGAGCTAAAATTTAAAAATCTCAACATAAATGAAGTAAAGGAAAATCTAAATTAAAAAGACATTTTAAGGGCTAAACATCTTATTACATTCAAACTGTTTTTCTTATGAAAAATTATTTTGGACTTAAACTTCATGAAAGGAAGTTTTTCTTTTACAGCATTAAACTATGTTATCATCTCAGTCTCTACTGATGATCTGTTTGCTACCATGTAATATTTTATAGATGTGTTGTGCTTTTTCAGTATTTCAATTGAAAGTGTATTAGAACCAGTCACAAATGCACTATTGTCAGTGTCATGCCAAGGTAGTTTTCTCCAATAGAATTTGTTTCCCTACATCAGGAGCACACACAGAACTTGTCTAATTTTCTATACGACTTGATCAAATGACTTTAAATCTAGATCTGCCAGAAGTATGAATTATTTTGGGTGTAACTTTATTCAGTTTTTATTTTACTTTATTTTGTGTTTAATATGATTCATTCATGGGGTCTATCTAGCTATAAAAATGTTGTACAGAAATAGTTGAGAGCCATTTTCAGTGATGAACTCAGAAAGGTGTCTTTTTGTTTCCAGCAGATAAAACTTTTGGCAACATGAAACAATCAGTCAGTAGGACTTTGCAGAACATCTTGAAACAAACAGAGCCGTTTACTTGTTGTGAATGACATATGTTAGGAGTAAATATTTATAAATTGAGTTTACTCAGACATGACTGTTTTCTTATTAGGCAGATGTTCTTGGTTCGTTGGTTAAAACTTCACTATTTTCCCGTCTAGTTGGTTGGAATAGAGGCGCAGTCAATTGGACCTGTGCCTCCTGTACAGTGTGTGCTCCCGAAGCAGGGGAAACAAACTGGATAACTACTCAGCACAACACTCTTTACAGTAAATTCAGTGCATTACATTGTTGGCTTTACTGTATCTTTGCCAGGAAAACTGGTCAAGCTGCTGTCTTCGAAACATATACACTTCCTCCATTTAATTTCAGTGGCTCTGGCTTGAAGCTGATCGTATGTGGCTTGTTATTTGATACTGTTTTCAAACTCGAACTTGACATAACCCGGGATGTTGACAGTTCCATGTTAGAGCAATGGTAATGATTTTTCAGACTTTAACTTTGCTATATTTTCTCTCTTCAGCCACGTTACCTTACAAGCCTAGCCTAGCCTACTCACCTCTGACTGCAGTATACAGACATAGACAAGTACATGGGTAGCTATTCCTAATAGCCTGATCTGTGCCAGGAAACCAACTAATTTAAATGTATCATTTTTGCCTGGAAGAGTATTCAAATATCAAGCCAGAGTTATGCCAGAAGCTTGTTGATTGATTTAAAAAAAGTCTGTGTGGTCAAAGTACAATGTGCTAATAAACATTTACCAAGTGAAGGTGTATGTATATAATTGGGTGTGTCTATATAACTTTGACCCTTTGTGGATAAGAGAAAAAAAAAGAGAAACTCCAACTCCATACTAAGTTGAAACTTGTACATCAAATTCTTGTTCTTAAAATTAACTACCAATGTATGTTGTACCATCAGTCCACCCTCAAAAAAGAACAGTTCAAAAGTATCTTTCATAACTCAAAATGAATGTGACATTCATGGCAATGAGGAATAAACGTAAATATGACTCAGATTTAAGAAAGTCTTGTCTTACAAAATGCATTCTGTCCAAAAAACCTCAACTGTTTAATTTTCCACAGATCCTCTTTGCTTTAAACTCCTATATTAACATATAGATGTGACACTAAACCAACTTGAATACCAGTTAAAAATGACACATTGGCATTAAATCTTACCCCAGAATCAACACCTTAAAGAACATGATTCCATCAAAGTGGCCATTATTTAGACATAAGGAGAAATCAAAACTGATACTGTAAGCAAGTAGAATTGTGTATTACACTAGTCTGAAAAGAAATAAATAGCTGTACTTTTCTTTTTTGTAAAAGTAGTCTGCCCCACGTACAGTAGAGAGAAATAAAACTGCCTGAAAGTGAGCTGCACAACCCTGGCAATGAAGACGGAGGAGGGAACACCGACTTTAGGTAGGAGTTATCGGTTATATTGCTTCTATAAATCTTTCGTGGGCTGAATGGTGCAGTATACTCTGCAACATGGGGTGACTACTTGGGCATGAAATTGGAAAACAAAAGTGAAATATAATGACTATTATTGAGCTATGCCTGATCATTTTTTTTAGTAAATTTTCTAAAAAGTAGAAAAATGCTGGTAGTTTGTATTATTCACTAAATGTAGTGGTATGGTGCATCTTTACGTTCACTAGCTCCTGCAGTCCCTTCTACTAAACATCTACGTTAAAATTTGGTTGTTTTAAAAACTGTTTACTCATTTTGTGTTTTTAATCAGTAAGCAGACACTGCTCATAAAGTAGGGCAAACTGTATTAGAGACGTGCAGAAATGACCCAAATTTAACTCTTATGGCATCTTCTTGTGGGCACAAAGGTCCACCTTTAGCTGTCATACATTCAGATGTTCTTTGCTAAGTAATCCCAGTCTTAGCCATTCAGATGTTCCACCTGTCTGAGTCTAGTATAAGAGAAGCTCACAATCCGTGTCGAGGATTAAGACGTCCGTACATGGGTTGCGTGCTCTACCTTGCGCCACTGCGCACATTTGAGCCAGAGTTTTAACTTCCTGGCTGATGTCTCTAGATATTGCTTCAATATTTCCACATAATGTTCTTTCCTCATAATGCCATCTATTTTATGAAGTGCACCATTTCCTCCTGCAGCAAAACAACCCCACACCTATCTGTACTACTACTTATGTAGAAGTACAGATAGGTGTGTGAAAAAAAATACTCTGGTAAAAGTAGAGGTTCAACTCCTTTACTTAAGTAAAATGTAAAAAAGTACAAGTTTTGAAATGTACCCAAGTACTAAAAGTAAAAAGTAATTTTCACCTTCAATAATACAAAATTACAAATTCTAAAAAAGTTCTAGTCATACAAAATACATTAGTTTTCTTTTGCTCACAACATGCACTGTGTTGGTACAGAGATTTTTAAAAATTACTGATAATTTTTTTTCTTCTTCAAATCAAATCCCCATCAGAATAATTTAGATTAAACTGAACAAAGCTCATGCATGAGAAGCAGGATACTTTAAAAAAAAAAAAAACTTTGATCCTCCACCAAACTTGTATTTCACTGAAATTGTATTAATTTAAACTTTTTTTCCCCATTTCAGCAACAGAACTTGAAAACATTTTAATCAACATGGAAGCTTCAAATCTAATGAAGTCTTTATTTCTTTTGTTAGAAGATTGCTCATCTCTCTAATACTACCAAAATCTTTTGTTAAGCTCTGGTAGGTGGTTCTCAAAGTTCCTAGAACCAACACCTGGCCTTTTGGGTCTTAATACGAGTCCTGCAGTGCTAAAAGCCTCCCACAGGCAGCTGAGGCAGGCAGGCAGGCAGGCAGGAGTATGTTGAATTTCAGGGGCAAACAGCTGTGAAAGATTTCAGGACATCCATGTCTTCAGTTGGACAGGCCAGGTAGGACTCTACCTGCTTGGGGTTTTCTTGAGCATTGCTCTGCTTGACAGTGTAAAGAAGTCCTCTTCCTCAGAAGAATGAGACATGTTGCTTGGAAACACCGTGCCTTGCTCCTTCAGATGGCTTCTGATGAATGCAAGACCTTTGGCATACAAAACCAATGAAGGATTTTATGATTTCCCACCAAATGTACCATCTTTGTAAAACATCAACTAAAAGAACATCATGAATTAGATGACAGTATTTCCAATTCTTCAGTTACCCACTTGCATATTTATTATCTTAACAAACTGATTTTACACCCTTAGTTCATGGTCAACTAAATGTGAACTAATCACATGACGTCATAGTAACTTGATTATTAATTGAATTTTGTTGTATTTCATGATATATCTTCCAACAGTTCAGAGATTTCATCAACATAAATTATGCATCACTTGTTCTTGTTTGCAGAAATTAATCTGACTTTCACTTGTTGTAAGACATACAATTATCCAGTATTATATGGATAATTGAGATAAAAAAATATTTACCATTATATTCAATTTGCAATAAACATATTTTTAAAATCTTACAGAGATTTAGGATATTGTCAGTTGTCCAACATGCATGCACAAACTGGAATATGTATTAAAGCTGCAGTATGTAACTTTTACTATTGCCATCTAAAGAAATGCACCACTCCCAACCAAACAAAAACAACCAATCAGAGCCTGGATGGACCAAGCACCTCCTTTGAGACCCAGTTCCTCCTCAGAGCTGCAGTTTCTAAGCTTCTGAGATACCACCTCACAGAGCCCCCCTCCCCGATGACTTCCCCACTCAGCTCCACCAGACGAGCCAGCAGCACTTAGCAAACACCTGGTGGAACTGCTTACCTACTGAGGTAATTATCCTAGATACTTCTCAGTACAACACTGATAAAAACGTTGTTAAAGGGTTAGCTGTTGTGAAGACTTCCTGAAGGCGGAGTTTCAGAAAGAGCAGTGTCACTGCATGATCTGTTCCGGAAGCACGATCCGTACCGTTGGCCCATTTGCACATGTGCTAAAAAAAAAATACTTCTGGATCATTCTTAAAATGTACACCAACAAAGCATAACACATTTATTTATATTAATTAAAAATACTGCTTATCATAAGAGGACCTATTTTTCTAGACAATGTTATAGTTCTCTTGATTAACAATAATTATAATTTAGTTCAAATATTATAATTCAGCAGAAAATTGTGTACTGGACTCACGAGACTAGGGTTAATGTGCCTTCTGGTGAACTCATGGACAAAAAAAACTTCCTGGCTGATGTCTCTAGATGTTGCTTCAATATTTCCACATAACATTCTTTCCTCATAATGCCATCTATTTTATGAAGTGCACCACTCCCTCCTGCAGCAAAACAACCCCACAACATGATGCTGCCACACCCATACTTCACAATTAGGATGGTACATGCATCCCCCCAATTTCCTCCAGATGTAATGATGGTCAAACAGCAAAGGTGTGACCATTTGCCAAAAAAAACAAACAAAAAAAAAACAACTTTATTTTTTACACTAATTACATCTTTTATTAGTTTTTATTAGATTAACAAAAGGTGTTAGACTGTACAACACTATATACCATGAGTTCATGGGACACACTAAATTATAACTGTATTACTCTATCTTTCCTAATGTTTGATTACTGTACGCAGGCACATACATTTACTTGATTTTTTTTTTCAGAAAACAGCAGTAAAGTAGTCTCGCAAAATGCAGTTAGACCGTTTTTATCTTTATTTCTTGTTATTCTCTTTAAATCATATACTATTTTTACAATTACAATGAAATACAAAAAGAAATAAAGAAATTAAAAAAACCCTCTTGGAAGTATTTCTTTTAGCATATATGCCACACACGCAAATGAGCCAACGGTACGGATCGTGCTTCCTGGACAGATCGTGAGGTGACAAGTAGGACTTTCTTAAAGAGACAGAGGCCCAATTTTAAGGAGTTAAATTACGAAGTCAAATTTCTTTTAAGTCATATTTGATATATACAGCATTTTTGTAACAACGGACGGTAACATGGTTACTTGATTGTGCTATAAAGTTATTCTATGTGTTTGAAAAACACAATACTGCCCCTTTATTATTATAACTGTTATATATTATAGTAATAATATTATTATTGCTACTTTTTGCTGCCTATACCATCAAATAACATGCTCCTAGAGCATTACCAGCGTTATAAAGTGACCAACAGAACATGCAAAATTGGCGCTTAATAATAGCTAAGGATACACACATACCTGTTTGTGTTTTTTGTAAAATTTGATGGTGAATTCTTGAAAGGCAGAGGCTCCAGGTTAGGTTTGTACAAAACACGGCACATTCGCCACGAATCATTCTTTGAGCCGTCAACATGGAAGGAATCTTTCAAGTCAGGTCATAGGAGAATGCATTGTGTCTCCGAATTTGTTCCTCCGTTGTTTGCGATGTTACTCATGTTACTGTCTTCATCTATGTTGTTTTTGTCACGCCCCAGTATGACTGTCAATTTTTTCATCATGAAAATAACGAGCCATTTTTGAAAATGTAAGGAGTAGAAAGTACAGATATTTCTCGTAAAATGTTGGGCGCAAGAATAAAAAGTCATCAGAAAAATAAATACTTAAAGTACAAATACCTGAAAAATCAACTTAAGTACAGTAACAATACTTTTACTTTGCTACTTGATACCACTGTTAAACAGTTCCACTTTAGTTTCTTCAGAGCACAGGATATGTCTCCAGAAGTGAAGGTCTTTGTCCCTGCGTGTATTTCCAAACTGCAATCTGGCTCTTTATGTTTCTTTTGAAGGCTTCTTCCTCTCTGAGTGGTCTTTCAGCCCATTTTAGTACAAGACACACTTCACTGTGGATAATGACCCTGTCTGACCGATTTCAGCCAACATCTTCACAAGGTCTTTCGCTTTTGTTCTGAGGTCAAGTTGCACATTTTGGACCAAAATCCGTTCATCCCTGGGACACAAAACCCGTCTCCTTCCTGAGCGCTATGATGGTTGAACATTCTCATCATGTCTATACTTGTGTATAATTGTTTAAACAGATGAATGTGGCACCTTTAAGCATCTGGAAATTGCTCCCAAGGATGAACCAGAATTGTGCAGCTCCACAAATCTCTTCCTGATATCTTACCTGGTTTCTTTTGACTTTCTCATCGTGTCAAACAAGAAAGCAGTTTTTTTCCAGGTGAGGCCTTAAAATACATCCACAGGTTTGCCTCCAATTAACTTAAATGTGTCAGTTAACTTATCAGAGGTTTGAGGAAGGAAATTTGAGAAGGCTGGATCCAAGTCATACAGTTTAAAGAAGAATTCACCCGCCCCCCCCCCCCAAAAAAAAAAAAAAAAAAAAAAATCTAAAAAAAAATGTTCTCACTAAGTTTTGTGGCATTTAGTAAATTGAAATAATTTTGGATGTGTCTCTTTATTCGGTGAACAAAAATTTAAAATGCTCACATTTTTCATGAGCTGAACTCAAAAATCTAAAACATTTTCTATATACACAAAATAACCATTTCTCACAAATATTGTTCACAAATCTGTCTAAATCTTTGATCTCCTCCTTTGCAGAGATAAGCCATCCCACCTTGCAGGTGTGGCATATCAGGATGCTGATTAGACAACATGATTATTGCACAGGTGTGCCTTAGGCTGGCCAGAATAAAAGCCCACTCTGAAATGTGCTGTTTTATCACAGCACAATGCCACAGATGTTGCAAGTTTTGAAGGAGGGTGCAATTGGCATGCTGATTGCAGGGATGTCGACCAGAGCTGTTGCTCGTGAACTGAATGTTCATTCCTCTACCATAAGCCATCTCCAAAGGCGTTTCAGAGAATTTGGCAGTACATCCAACTGGCCTCACAATCATAGCCCACGTGTAACCACACCAGCCCAGGACCTCCACATCCAACATGTTCACCTCCAAGATCGCCTGAGACCAGCCACTCTGACAGCTGCTGAAACAATCTGTTTGCACAACCAAAGAATTTCTGCACAAACTGTCAGGGGAGGCGTAAGTCATGGACACTGAACAGAGGTGCATTTTATCAATGGTATTTTGAATGCACAGAGATATGGTGATGAGATCCTGAGGCCCATTGTTGTGCCATTCAGCATACTCACCAGACATGTCACCCATTTAGCATGTTTGAGATGCTCTGGATCGGCGTATAAAACGGCGTGTTTGACTTCCTGCCAATATTCATCAGCTTCATACAGCCATTGAAGAGAAGTGGACCAAGATTCCACAGGTCACAATCAACAACCTGATCAACGCTATGTGAAGGGGATGTGTTGCACTGCATGAGGCAAATGGTGGTCACACCAGATACTAATTGGTTTTCAGACCCCCACAATAAAGCAAAACAGCACATTACAGAGTGGTCTTTTATTGTGGCCAGCCTAAGGCACACCTGTGCAGTAACCTTGCTCTCTAATCAGCATCTTGATATGCCACACCTGGGAGGTGGGATGGATTATCTCTGCAAAGGAGGAATGCTCACTATCAGAGACTTGGATTTGTGAACAATTTTTGAGAGAAATTGTTATTTTGTGTATATAGAAAATGTTTTAGATCTTTGAGTTCAGCTCATGAAAAATAGAAGCAAAAACAAAAGTGTTGCATTTATATTTTTGTTCAGTGTAAATATGTGGTTTCAACTGTATGAGCACTTGAGGATCATCAAAACACTTTTCCAAGAGGAAGTTTTTACTGAAAAGATTCAAAATCACATATGTTGATTATTTATTTATTTATTTTTTCCAGGCAATGGAGGGCGAGACTTAAAGCTGAACAGCTTACTGCAAAGTTGCTCTATTTTATCCTGTTCTGTAATAGAACATGCTGGGTATTGAAATTTTGACAGATTTCCTTGAGGGAAACTCATAGTTAAGGTATACATAACCTTTAGTGAATACACTCTGCAGTTTCAGTCATACTAGCCATGCTAATGCCACCAACTGCTAATATAACTACATGTTGCAATTGGAGAAATAATGAGAGAAAAAAAAAACACCTGTTATTAAATTACTATTACAGCATAAGATCAAACTGTTCTCTGACCAGATTCCTCATCTGAGTGAAGTATTGGAAGATTAATTAGATATGAACAGTCCAAACATTTTTTTTTTTTTTTTTTTTTTTTTTTTTTTAATCTGGTTCCTGATATTAAACGTGATAGTCACACTCAAAGATCATTACGCTTCACGGCAGACAAAAGCAAAAAGCACAGCAGAATAAATAAATTCACATCAGTCTAAATTAATGTTCTCTAGTTTATATTCAGGGAGCTTCAAGGATAAAACAGCGGTAGCTCTTAAAAACTGAACATGCTCCAAATAATCCTGTCGTGTGATCAATAAAAAAAAAATGAGTCCAACTGTGACAAGACTGAGAAATTTAAGTCATGCTGTCAAACAACTTCAGAGTCTCACAGTTTAACTTGTGTTGTCACTGAACAAGCAGACAAAGGGTGTCCCCTTCCTCCTGCTGGCTTCCTCCAAGTAACAGTATCCGAATACTGATAGGAAAAATGAACCAGAGGTCGATGTAAGGTGAAAATGTGATGAACAGACAGCCATAGGGCAGAGATGGAAAATTCTAAGTATAAACCTGATAACGACAGCAAAACTTAGATTGGAAAAATAGTCTACCTCACCCTCTTTTCACTCACATACTTGTTTTTCTCACACCTTCCCTGTCTATTTTAGCTCTGGGTGGGAAACACTTTCTAGACACCAAAAGACTTTTCAGGAGTTTCTTGAGATTAAAGCACAGATTTGAGGTAAACTCATCAGAACTACAAGAAAGACCTTTATGACCTGAGGTGGGAAACATACAAACACACTCACACTCTTAACAGAGTATAACGTATAACGTTAGTACACACTCTGCACTTTGTCACACCCTGGGGGGGGTTGCTTAAACAAGAACTTCATGCTTGCAAAAGATAAAAGTCAAAACAAGGCAGAAATATGAAAGAGCTTCCGGCTGAAAATACTCATCATAGCATGTGTCAGTTGAAACAGGATGAAGACTTCAAGACAGAATAAGGAGGGAAATTGGGTGGGTGAGTCGTCATTATTGCAAGAATCTGAGAATATTTGACATTTTCAACATGAAACAGAAATGTAATCAAGCTGTTTATGATATGCATTCTCCAAATATAAACAAAACTTTCAAGTGCCAACCAGTTTCATCTACTGAGGCAGAGGATAATCTCCAAAATTATGAGTGTGGATATCTTTCAGGATTTCTTTGAAACTCTATGTTTATTTAGCAGAACAATAAAACAGTTTTTTTGGCTCTCGAAAGAGGTTAATTACCTCTTAATTATCAGCCAGTAAGTCAAATAAGCAAAGTTTTCTTTTATTGGATCTGACCTGTAATCAGCAGGTCAAACACTGAAAACGCTGATGTTTGTTCCTGTTCATTAAGTGCATCAAAACTGAATACTGCCACTTTTCAATAAAAAAAATGTGTGTTTGATGCACTTTGTTTTGAGTTTACCATGAATCGGATAATTGTAAGCAATAGTATCCTTTGGAACATGAATTGTAACATTTTTTATGGTCAATGTTTATTTTTATTTAACTGTTGAATTATAACAAAGTTTGTTGGGGATTAGGACAAAAAAAAAAAAAAAAAAAAAAAAAAAAAAAAAAAAAAAAAAAAAAGCCTTCTTCTAGGATTAGATTGGGTATCTGTGTAGGCACAGACAAGATCATCAGTCCAAATTAACTGTGCTGACTGCAGCCCAAACATCTCAGTCTAGACCTTATCTGTCTAAATGGCATGATTCCAGAAGTTGTGTGCTTTATTCAAAACCCTCTTGGCAAGTCATGGCATGGTATTCTTTTGGGAGAGGAGGTACTTTTTGCTGGCAACCCATCCAAATGTGCCATACAGTCTTCAACTGATAGAGCTCATACAGTTTCTCTGAGGACTGCATGGTCTGGCCTTGGTGTGACTAGAAACAGTCTTAAATAGCTTTTTTACACTGCTTCTTTTACAAAGACAACCTTTTACAACCTCTGGTGTTATTTTAACATTGTAGGATTAAAGTTTTAAAGCAACTAATTGTGGGGATATTTTATGTGTGCTATATTTAGACCTGTTGTACACATTTGTGTTGTGAGTTTGAACCAGATCTGGGTCATATTTTGTAAATCAACTTAGAGTATCAGGCTGGTTCTGGGCCAAATCCACCTAAAAATGAATTCCGTATCTGGGCCACATCTGGGCCAAATACAGTTTTTCTACAGCACCTGTGGCACACCTCTGGCCCATATCCGTTCCAGATCTGTAATCCAGATCCGTGACAGATACGGGCCGTTGGAAAAAAAGACCCCGGCCTAGGTCCATTTTACAGGTCCAGGCCCAATCCCAATATTTGACCAAGAACCGGTGCAGATAATTTTTGCTGTCAGGGAAAGTACGAGGCAAAGTGTAGAACAAGGTGCTGGTTTTTACCAGGCTAGATTATTACTGATGTTGAAACTGTTTCTTCTTTCCATTTATTTTTCCTTTAATACCTGCTGGATTAAAACAAATTTAACAGCTGTATATAAAACATTATTGAACACAATGGGGGCAAAGTTTCATATTTTAACAGTATTTAGACCAAATTCCTTCTTTGAAATAGGTTTAAAATTTATGTTCTTAAAGTAGGGTAACAAGAGGAAAATACCATGGAAAAATAAGACAAGAACATTATGGAAAGAGACAAAGAATCTCAGCGCCTTGTGGAGGTTTTACAGCTGCTGTTTCCCTCAGCCTCAGGCTACATATCCTTTCCAGGCAGCTCAACAAGATGAATGACAAGAATTTGACCAGCAGAGGAGGAGGGCAATCTTGACAGTACACCATGAGCCTCAAGAAGATAAGTTGCATACTGCATCTTCAAGTTGCTGTTAGTTCAAGTGCCAGGAACAAGTGAGATAAACAAAGATAGTGCGTGATAGAGTATGCTATTTAAAAGATGCTGACATGGTTTGCTTGCCAAGAAACTGATAGCAGTATGTTTAGCAGGTGACTTCTCTCTAGGGTCAGCTTACAATGTGTAAATTAGAAGGAAAAGGTCTCTGAAGAAGCAGCACTAACAGGCCTGGCAAATCACAGAATACAACAATACAGCCTGATCTCTGAAATGCAAAAAAAAGAATAAAAGGTGAATGTCCAGAAAAGTATCAAGTGTGTTACAACAGAAGCTTATAGTATTCTAACTCAGCTATCTACAGGGTTGAGTAAAAGTTATAAATAAATAAAAATAAGAGATTTTCTTTTAACTGTGCTTCAACAAGACTTTCTTGTGAAATCTTGAAAGTTTTCTTGATCATCAGTTCACCAAGCTTTCCTAAGGTGTTTCACTGTTTTCTTTTGGACTTTGTTATTTTTACTTTATTTTTTTTACCATCTGTTCACTGTCACCCTCAAAACACTTATATTTTAATAGGTCCATGAGGACACCGGTGTCCTAATGACAGTTAAGGGTTAAAAAGTGAGGGAGGTGCCTATAAAAAAGTATTTACCCTGTTGGACATTTTACCCTTTTGTTGCTTTTACAAATCAATCATGATCAGAAAACTTTGGCTTATTTGACAAAACAAAAAACAAAAAAAAAAAAACTTTAATGTCAAAGTGAAAAATGATTTCTATCTATATAACATTAAATAAATGATTGTATAAATATTTATGCCCTTTAAAGTCACTGACCCAGTTCAACAGAGGTCCAACCAATTGATGCTAGTAGGAGGAATATGGCACATGTAAATCTGCCTCAATCAGGCCGTTTTTACAAACTCATTAACCGTGCAAGAAGGAGACTTGTGAGAGAGGCCACCAGGACACCTATGACTACGCTAGAGGAGTTACAAGCTTCAGCAGCTGAGATGAGAGAGACTTGGCATACCACAATTTAAAAATAAGCTTTTGTGTTTGTTCACAACAGTATGTTTTTGGTTGATCACATAAATAAAACAAATACACATGCATTTTATCTAAGAAGTAATAGTTATTCACTAATTCAAACAAATCTGTAAGTACTAAAACTATCAATACTTTTAAGGAATCTATATCACTTTACATTTGACTCCCTTTCTTTGTACTTTTACCAATGTTCCACTGTATTTCCTCACTTTATAAAAGCTGTAATTATGACCCAATACGCTTCCTTGCACAGTAGAGCTGGGTGATCTTCCCTGTTTCCCATCTTTATTTTGGAGTAAACAAACTAGCTGTCAGCTGCAAACTTTAGAATTGAGAGAGCAAAGCATCTTGTGTAATTCTTAGCAAACCCACATACCATAAACTTTACAGCAGAAATTATTTTTCCTCCATTGTAGCCCTTTTTGTTGAAATCTTGGTACAGCCGATCTTAATATAAAAGCACCTGTATTTCAGCTGTTGCAGCTTTCACAGGCAGTTTGAGATAGCAGATGTTTCATGTTTTGTGAAACATGTTCATTTTTCTCTCCCCTCCCTAGGTTTAAACCAAGGAGAGTAGGGCGAAAAAACTAAAAGAAGTCAAAAAGGGCGCGAAGACATACTTGAAGATTCCCAATTTAAGGAAGTTGGATTCTGAACTGGTTCCAGTGAACACATAGATAAAGGTCTGACATCCACAAGACTGAACATATTGCAGGGTACAAAGACAAGGATGAGATGTTTGGCTTTAAGGATTATCAAATTAAGTAAGGGTTTTCTTTCTTTGACATTAGCTTGCATAAAGAAGCCAGCTTTAGAGTCTTGTTTAGTGAGATTGAGTTTTCATCAAACAGATCCATTGACAATAACGTCTTCTTTCACATGAAATAAGGTGTTGTAAAAAGTATTTGCCTTTAATATTTATTCTACTTTCTTTTACATGTTTCAGATTATCAGATATGTACAATGAAAACAAAAATGCAATTTTCCAGATTTTGATTTTATTTACTGAGTGAAACAAGCTATCCAAGCCAACCTGATCCTATGTGAAAAAGCTATTCATCCAGATTAAAGTCTGATCTTCATCCAGGCCACTCCAAAACCTATATTTCGTTTCTTGTTTTTTTTTTTTTTTTTTTAATTTCTTAAACTATTCAGAGGTGAAGATGGCATGCTTTGGATCATTGTCCTGCAGTATAACCCAAGTGCTCTTAAGCTTAAGGTCAAAAACTGATGGCCTGACATTCTCCTTCATGATTTTCTTGGAGCAAGCAGAATTCATGGCTCCATCATTTATGACCATTTGTCCAGGTCCTGAAGCAGCAAAGCAGCCTCAGACCATTACATTGGTGTGTTAACATACTCTCCAGAAACTACCACTTTTGTCTTGTCAGTCCACAGATTATCTTCTCTAATGTCTTTGGGAACATGAAGATGTTTTTGGCGACTGGCTTGGAGATTGATTGTTTTTGCCCTGAAACTCTCCTATGGATGCAATTTTTGGCCAGTTTCTTTCTTCTTGTCCCAAAGCTTTAGACATGACTTTGTAACTTTTTCTGGACTGACAGATGTTAGTTTTTTTTTTGTTTGTCATCTTTCCTTGAATTTATTTAGATTGCGGAATGATGATTTAAAAAAAATGGATGACTTCATGTTCTTTGACAGGTTCTATTTTTTAATTATAAATGTAATTTGATAGATTTTTTTTCCTTAAGAAATCATACATTTAAATCTGTAGTTTGTATTTACTTCAATTGTCTTTATCTGATATGACAATTTGTTGAATGGTTCAAAATATTTAAATGTAACAATTGAGGAAAAATGACAGAAATAAATAAGAGGGCTAGTAATTTTCACCCTAGTGTAGCCTAGTAACACTGTACCAAAGTATAAGACAAAAAAAACTGCCTAACAAGGAAAAGTAGGGAAAAAAGGAAAATTAAGACTGATAATACAAAGAGTTCAGATGAGGTAATCCTAAATCTCTATCTTGGACAACTGTGACAGTAATATGAGGTGAATTTGAATAGTAGATGTTCCACTACACAGGGCCAGATTTATTGAACCAGCAAATACTGGGATGGCTACATGCCATCTGTCATACAATGGCAGCAGATAAATTAAAAGCAACAGCTGTGCTTGTGCTATGGACGTATGGGCAAGTTAAAGCTTCTCCCTCAGTGGAGGAAGAGTTACATGTCAGGGAGTTTATTCCCTTGAGGTAGTTAGAAGAGGAGAAAAGGGCAGACAGAGGGAGAAACATTTTTCTTTCCAAGGTTTACCTGTTTATCATTTATATTTCTTATTTGTCAAACAGTGGCTTGAAGGTATGTGCTGCCATCGCTCTGTGTAGAGTACACTTATTTATTTTTTTTGTTGGCACATCACTTGAATAACATCTCATCATGTATTAATAGTAAGTGGTTTCTGTTATCAGAGAATATTACATTTATAGCAGCACAAATTGTAGTTGATGTGCATGAAAATCAGTCCCTCCGGGCTTTTAGGTTTCGCTCTTCTGGCTCTGTTCTGTTTTTCTAACAAACCATTTTTACTCAACAATAAAACAGCCTGCTGCTGCTTTTAAAAAACAGCATGTTGAAAATAAATGTGTTTATCATAACAGTCCAGAGGCTGAACACTGACGTCATGAAGTCTGCTGTATTCAATCAAATTTCACTATCAATCATTTCATTACTCAACCCACTTTGATTTTGTGTGGCAACACAAATAACTTTTACCATAAAAAATGTCTTTATATTTAAGCTAGTTTAAGAGTTGTTTTTTTTTTTTTTTTTTTTTTTTTTTTTTTTTTTTTTTTATTAAAACCAAGAACAGAGGACAGCTAAAATTGAAATACAGGAAAAACTTATATTAAGGTGACTGAATAAATGAAAAGCTTATTTGCTACAATACCACACTGTTAAAAAAAAGTGACTGTAGAATTTACAGTAAATTACTGGCAGCAGGGTTGCCAGTCCATTACTGTAATCTTTACAGTAACCTTACTGTAATTCTATTACAAATTTACTAATTCCATTACAGGTTTACTGTAATTTTGTTGTAATTCTATTGGTTTTACTGTAATTTTATAACTTTTCTATGATTTTATCACAGATTTACAATCATTCTATTACATGGTTACTGCAATTTCATTACATTTTTAAAGTAATAAAATTACAGTAATCCTGTAACAGAAATACAATAAAAGTTAGTTCATTTAACAGTAGTTTAAGACACCCCTTTGAATTGTAATTTCAACAGTAATTGAACTCAAGCAAATAAAAAAAAACATTTTAAAATTACTTTATTTCACTGTCAATTTAAAACAAACAAACTGCAGCTTAACAAAATAAAACATGTCGTACAACAGCAGCATTTTCTTTTTACATATACATCAAAAAGTATTACAACCAGAGTGTAAAAATACTAAAAATGCAAGAACTGATCTAAAAAAAACGAATTGATCATTTTGTTTAAAATGCATAACCCACATGTTGATATTATATTGCATACAAATAGCCTTCACAATAAAAGTTCCAAAGGGTCAAAATTTCCAAACAAACTGCCTGTCAAACAAAGGCATTAGAACAATGTTTTACAAGTCTTTCATGTAAAACCTTCAGTCAAAATTCTAAATGCCTTTGTCCTTCTGAAGGAAGATAGGAATCCACCACTGTCAAACACTGAAATTGGAGTTTAAAACTTACTGAACACCCAAACAAAACCAACATAAATGAGTGTTGAGTAGGGCTTATTCTTGAACACCTCCAGAAACCATCAAAGGGTTGCTAGAAGATAAAGAAAGAAAAAATGTTTCATTAACACATGACAGACAGCTTCCCTCATTGTAGCTGTCTGCCTGTCTGTCTGTTAGAAATGGACAGGACAGACAGGGAGAGAGACAATCGGAGAAAGAGATAGAGACAGACTGACATGGGGACAGACTGTTTTTTCTCCATCTGTGGAGAAAAAAAAAGCAAAAAGCACATACAGAAAACAAATTGTGTGTAAATGTGTAATCTTACCATTTTAGAAGTTTCACTGATAGTCCATCATCTTGCAAAGGAGAGTGGAGACATGTGGTTTCACTGCTGCCTGTTTCTTTTTCACCAGTCGTCCTGTCAGTTTTGATTTTACTATTCCTTTTGCAGCTTTTGTTCCCCTTTCCGGGTTAAGGCCTATGAATCGCCTAAAAACAGATGGGAGATATATAGCTCAGTGTTCAAACGACCCTTTTCTTTATTGGTACATATTGCTTTTTTAGGTTAGATGCTTGTGAAATACTAAATATGTTTAATAAAGGGATTAGTAAATTTGTCTCACCTTTGAATAAACTCTAGTGTGCATATTGCCTCATCTGGATACTCAAGGTTAAAAACATAAAAAATGGCAAAAAGTGCAGCGAGACCAGCCTGGAACTTAGGTTGAAAGCCCTCACAAACAACTTCATCCTCGATGCTTATCATCCACTGATGAAGGGTAATGGTGTCTCCTGAAAAAAATAACAATATTCACTATTAGTTTTCATTTTAATTTATGTTCAGGTACTTTGTTTCCTCAGTTTCCTATTTTTATGTTACCAGGTGAGTACATTCAATTATATTCAGACTATTCAGAATTCTACAGACAGGGACTACAGAAACAGCATAAGTTCCATCCCTCTGCCTATTGACAAACAAGGTGAGATGATGTGGAGTGTTCCACTGTCTATGGAGAGACATTTCTAAGGACAGACAGACAGAGAGAGAGGGGGGTGGCAGATACATACCTATCTCAGTGAAATAATCTGTTAAGTACAGCAAAGTACAATACTTTGTCATTGGTGGAGCTCGTGAATGGCAACTACATTTGATTAAGTGTGATCGCAGTGAGAGGATGTATCTTGTCCGCAATCATAAAATACCATTAGGGTAGTTGCCTGAACATAAGTGTAAAAATGCTAATTATTTTTGGGATGAATAATTACAAACGAAGTTTAACCGAGCAAAGCAGAACTTACATGCAGCTGTCTGGATGAGGCTCATTTTAAAAAAACCCTTTAATGTTGCCTCAGACACAGTATGCCAGAGTTAGGCACAAAATATGCCAGTTTGCGGTTATCACTGGACATAACAGACAAAAAGTGAAGTATTAACCCCGATGGCACTATAAATATTGGTTATAACTAAAACTATCGGCATATTCTGGGTGAAAAATAAATGTCAAAACGGAACTAAAAAGCACTTGTGTTGCACATGATGCTGGCATAGAAAAAAACCGAGGTTAGCTTTAGCAAACAACTTGATGAAAGCGAAAGTAGCTCAATATAACCACATAACATATATTTTTGTCCACTAACAGACACAAAACTGAAATAAAAATGTTTGGTTTAAAAAAGTACTTACCGGATGAAAGCCCTTGTTATTCCCACTCTCTTGCCCGCGAACATTCGCCTGCTGCCGGTAAATATCCCACAATGCAACTGTACATTTAAAATTTACAGTACAGCTATGCATGTGATCCAGCGGTCCAATTAAATTCGATATTCTTTCTAGAAACATTTCTGTTTACAGCAAAGAACTGTATTTTCAAAACCCAGCCACTTTACTGTATTGTCATGATGTAGTTTTTACAGCAATTCGTTACAGTGCATAAAGACCATAGAACAGCTTCACAAAATGACTGCATGACTACACGTCCTTTATAAAGGCTATGCAGCCAATGTCAAAGAATCATGTGATTATCTGATTATCTGAAATAGAGATAAAGGACAAATTGTTCTTTGATGTTACTGTATGGGCTATGTTGTTCTGGTTAAAAGCATGAAAACTTCCAGTAAAGTCCAAATGTTCAGCAAGTAGTACAGTTTCTGCGAAGTAAACCAAACCTGTCTTTCCATTGTTTGCTGAACAATGGAAAGACAGAACAAAGGGCTACATATATTAAGGCAATCCAAAGGAAAAACTGGTGATGGGACCATCACGCAATTGGGTATGTGGAGATCATTTTGTTCAAATACATCTTTTGGCAAATTTTTCTCTTGCTTATTCCAGTGTCGGCATGTGAAGAATTTCAGTAGACAAAGTGATTTTCTGTATTACCTCACACTCAGTTATTCAAAGTAACTGCTGAGGTTCAAGTAGTTACATTTTTTAGTTTGAAAAGACTCTAGGGTGTTTGTTTGTAAACCTTTGATGGAAGATTGTATGGTTTATTTTTAAAAAAATGTCTATTATATAAAGGTTTTTTATCGTTTAATTTAACCAAGAGCACCTTTCAGATCATCCTTTTGTTCTGTGATCTCCTCATGTTCTTTATACGACACAGAATCCAGTTGAGTGTTTATTGTTCACCTATGATCTGAAAGAGCCTATTCTGTCATGTAATATGTGGTTGAAGAAGGGCTGAAATGCAGACAGGAACTTGGAATGAGCATTGTGAAGGATTTAATGATAAAACAGAAAACTTAATGAACTTGACCAAGGTGAACAGAACAACAAGCATGTACAGAGAAACAGGCAGAGAAATGAAAAAATCCAGCAATCAACAACGAAAACTAATGAGCTTAAACACTAAGGAGTGGAGAATGACATTTGTTGCAGGTGAGGAAATCAGATGATTTAGAGCAAACAGGCAGGATATTGGAAGATGAATAATAAAAGCAAAGGAGCTGAACTAAGAATAAAAAAGTACAAACCAAGGAAAAAAGCAAAACACTGATCTAACAGAACTTTATCCAAATGCTCAAAGAACAGAACACAAGAATATAAGAAACTAAACACCAAAGAATAAACTCATATGGCAACACTGAAATGAACAGAATATGGCAAGACCTAAAAATGAAATAGACATCACGGAAATTATCAAAACACAATCACAAATGAAGACCCAAACACCCAAAGATCATAACAATTCTTGAATCTAACCCCAACTTGCTTGATATAATGAATGAATGAATGAATGAATGAATGAATGAACGGACGGACGGATGGTTACAAAGAACCTACCTCCCACAAAGCAAACCTCTCTGTAACCCATCCAGGTCTCATTAAAGTAAAACTAATAGCTGACAGGCAATATGCACATTTGCAGTTAGTCTTGCCAATTTATTTCTCAGGCTTAACATTTAAATAGCTGCATAATGTCATACCTATGATTATTATTCCCAGATCATCACCAATTGTGAGAAAATGACTGGAAGAAATGACAGCCTTACAATGTTTTCATGGAGCTCTAAAATGACACAGGACTGAACAGTTCTTTAAATCCTCAAACAAAATCACCACATTATTACGAGAAAACATTTTATGAACTTTCAGAGTGTTTATCCCAGAGTTTGTGGACCCATTTTAAAAATAAAACTGAGGTCACACAATGCAGACATAATCCTTAAAAATAACACTGATGGTCAAAGTCACATCTGCTTTGAACAACAAGTTGTACTCAGTAATCAGTCTTTTGTTGTGTTGTCAAGATGGTCCCTTTACAAAAGCTAAGGTATGGTGTGCTTAAAAAAAAAACAAACAAAAAAAAAAAAAACACCTGGAGTCAGCTTTCCACTGACTTCCCTTTAGTCACTAACAGCTGCTTGTAAGGGCAAGCATAACTGGGCCTGGGAACTTCATTTGTTGTATAAGAAGGCCAGAAAACCAACAAATTAAACTCTTAGGTAAGATGTTGAGCTTTGTTTCTGTCAAGGTAAAACCAGATTTAAGTGTCCTCCATCATTGTTATTATACTCTTCTGACAGTTGCAACTTGGAAGATACACTTTTCTTCGTTTTCAAAAAACCTTCGCTTCAGGTATGAGCTTTGAGGTTAAAACAATTTTTCCTTTTTAAAACGGCAAACTTGTCCTAAAATTTCAAATGGGAAGCAAACAACATTAACTATGTTACTTTATAAATAAACTTTAAGCATGTTTTTCTGGACTAGTTAGTTAAGTCGGTCATTTAACTGCTGTTATCTTAGTCCCTTAACTGTTACCTCCAAAACCCTTAAAAATCAGACCTACATTGCGTGAGGACACCGGTGTCCTCACAACAGCTAAGAGGCTAATATACATGCAAATACTACATTTAACTAGTCTTTTGATATTGCAATATTGCACACATTGATATTTAATGGAAAATTGCAATTAAATATCTGTTGCAGATCTGAATATAAAGGTTCAAGCACAATTAGACAAGAATAAAACCCACTTGAAAATAATGCAGCCAGTACCACTGGGTGGTGCAGTCCAAAAGGCCTGTATTCTGGTTCTTCTGCGAGGTGTGCTCTCTGTCACTGCAGGAGGACAGTTGGTCATGAACTGGGTGTCGTCATCATCGATGATCTGACAAAAAGAAAGTGGTGTTATCAGAATATCATATCAAAGACTTACAGAAGACACACTACAAATGATCCAAAACAGACCTCATCACATGTCACATAAACAGATCAATATATGTAGCTTCGTGCAAAAAATGTGGATAAAGTTCAAGATCCAGCAGGTTAAATGTTCAACTAAATACACAGGATGAGAGTTTGGAGGTACAACAGTGACAAATAGAGGAATTAAGTCACAGTTTGTTGCATTCTAGCTCGTCTAACTTTGCTCTCTGACTTTCATAGATTAAATATAGCTAAAATCACAGCACAGCAAAGATGAAACCCAGGCTCATAGTGCTTTTTCTTTTTGGCTTTCTAGCAAACATGAAAATATGCGAATGATAACAGCTTCTTTGAGAGTTTGGACACATTAAAATACTGTTTGTGTGAGCAAAGAGAACACAAGAAACCTGGCTGTAAATGTAATCCAATGAAAATTTAATATCCTAAATGATTATCTATACATACTGATCTATATATCAATTAGGACTATTTCATAAAAAGATCTTGTTCATATAGAGACTGGAAACTTTGTCCATCCATCCATCCATCCATCCACTTTCTTCTGCTTATCCAGGGTCAGGTCATGGGGTAGGCAGCCTATGCAAGGAGACCCAGACTTCCCTCTCCCCAGCCACTTGGGCCAGCTCCTGGTTCAGCGTGTCCTGGGTCTTCTTCTGGGTCTCCTCCTGGTGGGACGTGCCCAGAATACCTCACCAGGGAGGGGTCCAGGAGGCATCCTAACCAGATGCCTGAGCCACCTCACTGGCTCCTCTTGACATAGAGAAGCAGCAGCTCTACTTTGAGTCCCTTCTGGATGACCGAACTTCTAACCCTATCTCTAAGGGAGAGACCAGACACCCTGCAGAGGCAACTCATTTCGGCTGCTTGTATCCGCGATCAACAGACCTTCCTCTCCAGAACTCCTGAATAGACCTTACCAGGGAGGCTTAAGAGTGTGATCCCCCTGTAGTTGGAACACACTCACACATAGGGGGACCACCACCCCAATTTGCCAATCCAGTGGAACTGCCCACAATGTCCATGCAATATCACAGAGTCATGAAAGCCAGGAAAAGCCCACAACATCCAACCCTTAAGGAACTCCAGGTGAATCTCATCCACCTCCGGGGCCTTGCCACCAAGGAGCTTTTTAACCTCCTCAGTGACCTCAGCACCAGAGATTGGAGAGCCCGACCCAATGTCCCCAGGCTCCGCTTTCTCAGAGGAAGACGTGCTGGTGGGATTGAGGAAGTCTTCAAAGTATTCTGTCCACTGACCCACAGTGTCCCGAGTTGAGGTCAAGAGCACACCATTCCCACTTTAAACAGTGTTGGCGGCACACCGCTTCCCTCCACTGAAACAGCGACTGGTGGACCAGAATCACCTCCAAGCCATACAGAAATCATTCTCCATGGCCACTCTGAACTCCTCCCATGCCCGCGTTTTTGCCTCAACGACTACCCGAGCTGCATGCCACTTGGACTGCCAATACCCACCCAATACCCAGCTACTTAGACTTGATAGGGCTCCTTCTTCAGCCTGACAGCATCCCTCACCACCGGTGTCCACCAGCAAGTTTGAGGGTTGCCACTGTGACAGGCAGAGATAACCTTGCGGCTAGAGCTCCAGTAAGCCACCTCAGCAACAGAGGCATGGATCGTGGCCCACTAGGACTCAGTGTCCTCCACCTCCCCCGGAATGTGTTTGGAATTCTCCCGGAAGTGGGAGTTGAAGCTCCTTCTCATGGAAGGCAGCCATTCCCAGCAGACCCTCACAATACATTTGTGCCTGCCAGGTCTGACTGGCATCCACCCCCACCACTGGAGCCAACTTACCACCAGGTAGCGGCCAATGGACAGCTCCAACCCTCTCTTCACCCGAGTGTCCAAGACATCCGGCCGCAGATCAGATGAGTTGACAATAAAGTCGATCATCAAAGCGCAGCCTCGGGTGTTGTGGTGCCAAGACCACATATGGACACCCTTATGCTTGAACATGGTTTTTGTGGAAACTTTGCTCAAGATGTTTATGTGCTGAATTGAGAACATGAATGAATTCAACATTTTTAAACTGTGTGAACTGGACTAAGAACTAGTTCTTGAGGGGAACTTGCACAACACTGGATTTGAGCAATGAAGTCTAAGTTTTAGAAAGAACATCTTAGTTGGTTTAAAGCGTTTCTCAATTATTTTCTGCCATGCCCCCCCAAATTGAAATACTATTGAGAATCTGATTATATTTAATAATTTATCTGTATAAACCGCTGGCACCAGCATTTTATGACCTGATTATCAAAACACATGAATAATGTTATCCGCAGAAACTTACATTTTAAGTTGTTGCAGCTCATTTTATTGTTTTAAGTCTCAAAACAATTTCCAATTCAGTTTATTAACTCAATTGTGCATAACAACAACAAAAGTGCATAACATTTTGCATTCACAGTAAATAGGCTTCGTCTATTCATGGTTTTTTTTTTTTTCTGCGAGCTACAGTTACTTGCTTACGACAGAGTATTAGGGTCAGACTGAGTTTTTTTGTTTATTTTTAATACGAGAATAAAGTTGTAATTTTATGAGAACTCTACACCAAACTCTATTAAAATAAGGAATCTGAATATCTTGTGAAGTTATAGTTGGTATCAGTTTTGCAAATAAGGAAATACTGAATCCTTTAACACATCATCAGCCACAAGATTTTGAAATGATTGTTTAAACAACTGTCCATTTCAAAGAAAGAACCACAGACTTGCTGAGCTGAGAGCTGTTTCACAAAACCAGGATAGCGGATTGAGCTAGGATTTTCCGGATATCCTGGCTGCAAAAGTCTGGACTTGGTTTCATAAAAGCACTAGCACATAAGTTACCATGCCGATTCATCCTGTGCAGCGAGGCTGCTCCAAACCAGTCAACAGTCACCCTTAGTGAATCCTGGTGCCTTATCTGTTCAGTCAGAGGTCATGCCAATCAGAAACCAAGCCTGATCCAACCCGACCATCAAGCAAACAATTTTGGCCTGACCCAGGCTGAATTTTGAGTCATAACTCTAAACTCTATGAAACAGGTTGATATGAGGAGTGTGTTTTTATCCACACTTATTTGCACAATTTTAGTTATCTCTGGAAACAAGAGGTGGATGGGAAAATAAGAGAGCTCAGTAAAAACATGTTTTGTCATATATGAACAAGAATAAAAACTGTTTTGCTAATGCTATAATGTAAAAAATTTAAATAGTTAATACAAATGCAAACACAATACAAAAAAATAAATCATGTTTAGAGTAGAATTATTTGTCTACTGGTTTTGTTTTGATTGTGATTAAGTAGGTGAAAAGTATCAGCTGGGCTAAAATCTCTCACACAACTCTTAATTTTAAGGTGGTGGTGGTTGGGGGGGCTAATGACTAAAGATTTATTTCTTTCACCATTTCCTGTGAATGAGGGGATGATCACTCATATTAACTTGATCTTAACTTATCAAATATTATTGTCTGTGGAAAAAAAATATTTTGCAGTAACCTGAGTCAAGAGCAAAGTTGTGGGAGAGAGGAGCCTTATCAAAGTCCTAAGTTGATGCTTTGAATAACAGCTTGTGCATTCAAGGCATGCACTGCCCAGTTGTCTCAATACTTGAACCTTGTCACAAATCTTATAGACTGAACACAAAAAAACAGAACCTCACATGGCCTATGACCTTCTACCTTGTGGTCTCCAGCTGTCTCACCACAATAATAATAAAGAATGAGCACTCTTTCCCAGAAATCCTGTTTGACATAAACTTACTAACAGTTTTCCTTTTGGAGCATTTATTTCTGAGAAACAATTTCCATATTTCTGTATGCTGACTAAACTGCCTTTGATATATGTTTGTTTTTTTTTTCACTAAGACTGAAGCTCTGTCAGTCAAAAGCTGAAACAAACAACTCACTAAAAGGTAAATGAAGAGACAGATTTCAGAAAGAAGCAAACAAAGAAGAATGAAAGCAAAGAGGCAAAGCCTTTTGACAGGAATAAAAGAGTAAATGTACAATGAGCAAATTTAAATTTATATTCAATCTATTCAGCTATAAACTTTAAATACAAAGTTGCTTAGAGACAAGAGAAAAACTGAGATACTCTGAAATTATGCTTTATGTCAAGATGTATGGTCAGAAACATGTTCATGGAAAATTAAATACCAGTAACATTGATCAGACTTGTTTTGACCATGAAGCAAATCAGGTTGTATTAATGATACCACAGTAAGGCTCAAGATGTGTTTGATTAAATATTATTACGGTGAACTTTCTGAAATCTGAAGTCAAACAAACACAGTCAAATCTCAAACTTATAAACATATGTTTATTTGAAAAAAGGAGCACGCAATGTTAGAAAATCATATAATTAGTGATATTATAATGCAATCAAATATCAGATATGAATTATACTTTACTTGCTCCTCTTTTTCTCATCTCTCAGCACATTGCTTCAACCTCTCTATGATCAGATGTGAGCATCTTCAGCAGTGAGACATGGCTGAATATATCGCTGGCATGCGATTCCTTTATTCATTACACTTTAACTATTGAAGTTCAAACAATCCTGTGTAATATTATTTCACATTGATAATATAATGACAATATGCGAGGACACCCATCGAAAATGTTCTCAGGTGGTTAACTTTAAATTCCATATATTTAAAAGTAAAATAAAATACTTGATATCACCTAATTTTTAATTAAACAAAGTGATCCATCAATTCCAGGTAAAAATTGTAAGCTACCAAGGAAACATGCACTGCAACAGGTTGGAAATGTTTATAGATGTTTGAATCCTGTTCAAATAAAGTTAACAGCTAGAAAACCTGTCTGAACTTGGTCTACAAGTGAAACTTTATAAGTCAAAATGCAGAGAAAACTTCAGGTGATGCAAAAATTCAACTGAAGCACAAGTGACACAAGTGAATCTAGATGCTTCAAAGACAAAAATAATTTTTGCTCACTCTCTTATTTATATGTTCATTCGGCCAGAATGTGCTGTTTTCCTTGAGGTGTTTAAGATCTTCATATGGGAACACTGATGTGCAAATAAACAGGGAACAAGCACATCAAACTTTCTTCAGAGCCAAGTTCACATGCCAGATCTTTAAGAATTAAAAATGAGAGGTAATACTGAAATCAGGGAAAAGTTGGGTAAGTCATTATTGAAGGGATTTGATGTAAAAGAATTTTGGCTCAATGAGAACCAAATGCATTATACTGTATTTATCAGTTGAACTGACTTAATTTATGGAATGAATGGTGGTGCAACAAGTTTCTCTCAGTTAGATGGGTGATGCTACAAAATAAGCACATTCAATCCAGTGTGATATCCACAGCTGCCCACATAGACAACTCAAATGCCTTATGGAGAAAGGTTTTATGGTCAGGTGATACAAAGATTTAGCTATCTGACCATGAAGACAAGACCTGTGTTTGGAGGACTCAGCATCAATTCCCATCTAAGAACACTTTACAAACTGTTAAGCATAATGGTGGTAACTTAGGGTATATTTTCAAGCCACTGTTACTGGTGCAGAAGTGGCCTTGCCCTGACCACAACCATATAGAAAATGTAAGGCATATTCTTCACAGCAGAGTCCATGCCAAAGAATGTGCCAATTTAAGAAAATTCAATTCTGTCATAAAGACTTGTTGAACAGAAATGGAGCTAAAAACCTCTACCAAACATTGCCACAAAAACCAAACACATTTTGAAGCCTAAGCTATTGTATAGACAGAGGGCATGTAACAATAATACAAACACAGGACATGTTAAATATTCTGCTTCTTCTTTCATTGGCAACTGCAAACACAATATTATTTGAAAGCAGAGTGTCTCCTCTTTACACAGATGATTCTCCCTGTGCGATAAAAACTTGGCGAGTTATCAGCCAAAGAGTAGCAAAAAAAATAAAATAAAAATAAAAAAATCATATAATAAACTATGTTTTACCTTTGCTTTTTTTGTGGTGCTGTTTTCTGTTTCAGTATTAAAACCCACTGCTAATGTCTATTGCTATAACTCTGTTAGTTTCAAATTGATAACTTGGTTGTTTACATAAAGACAAAGGGGGTTTTAGAGGGAAATCAAGTCAAGTTTATCTGTATAACACATTTCAGCAGCAAAGTGCTTTACATCATAAAAACATCAATCAAGTACACAGCAAAATCATCAAGCAAATATACATCAAAATAATCAAATTCATCGAGCAAATATCAATGCATCAAAATCATAAAGATCATTAAGCAAAACTCATCAAGCAAACATAATTCGAAAATATTGATCAATGTTCTACTTACTACTAATCAAAGACAACTCTAAACAGGTGGGTTTTTAGCCTTGATTTAAAAAGGAACTCAGTGTAGAGTTTGAGCCTGATCACTAGTTTGTAGTTGTAATAACTGAAACTGCGCACTGACTCTAGATCGTTTGTCTTTAGGTCCAAAGATAATCATTTCAGTTTTGTTTCTGTTCAGCTGAAGATAGTTATGGAGGGGTACTTTCTGTTTATATATACTGTCTTTGGGATTTTCTTCCTTCTGGATCATCATTGGTTTTGTAAGGCACATCCTGAATTTGACTGGTTGATACAGATGTCAAGCATCCAAATTTATATGATGGGGTGCAGAGATATTTGAGTTGTTTTATTATATTTGAGTGGAAAGATGTTTAGAGGTATGGGTGTATTATCAAAATGAGTCAAAAACAATTTTATAAAAACAGAATAAATAACCGTTGTGGCATATACATGAAATATAATTAAATCTCTCATCTTGTATGTGAGAAAGGTCAAATTGCACAACATCTATCCAAATGGCAGTTCCACCTGGACAAACCTGCTTTAGAAAATCTCTAAAATAACTCAACCTTCCTTTTTAGCACCTACATCTGCAGAGTTACTCAACAGATATTGTATTATTCTAATAATTCCTAGATAAATTGGATATATGATTCAAATGTGTTTTTCATTCTGTATAATGTGTTTTTTTAAGCAGAGATAAAAATGTAAATGACTTTTTCAATAATCTAAAGATGCCTACAGTTCCAGTCAGGAGCATGACTGAAAAGTTTTTACGTGATGGAAGTACACATGTACTGATGTAGTAGTGAAATTGCTCACAATTTAAACAATTAAACTTTCAGCAAATCTAATGCAACACAATTTAAAGTTGATCATTGATACCAGTGCATGTACAAAATATGGAGTTAGTGAAGAACAGAGAGAAGGAAGACAGGTTAGTGTGGGAAGACTGTCAAAAGAGGTGTTTGTTTTCTTTGCAGAGCCTGGCATGTCAGTGAGAGTCCATGGTTTGTCTATCTCAATCTCTCTCAATCTCTTGCTCCCACTTCAGTCGGTAAACACAGATGCTTTAGAGTGCCTGCACAAGCAAACACAGAGCTCTGTTCAAACACACTCACACAAAGCCTGGGTGACAGGCATGGCAAACCTACGATCCTCTGGAGAAATCTGACAGAAAAGGCTGATATTAGCTGGTACGTCTGTGTGTGTTTGTTGGCTGGTGTGTGCATGCACACGTTCCAGGATAGCAATTAAATGCCATGCAGTTGCAAAGCAGTGAATACAGTTAAAACCATTGGGACTTCAGTCCAAATATGAGAAAGAAGAAAGGAATTACAGGGAAACAGAATGATAGATTGAAATGTCACATCTCCACTTGAGGATGAGCTCATTTCAGAGAATAACAAAGTTTTCTTGTCTTGATGAAGACCTCGGAGGCACCGACATTTTGCCTGGAGCTTTCCATCAATCAAAGCAGTTCTATTACTGCAGAACACCTCTGAGATCTTGGGGCTATCACCAGTATTGCATCATATTACATTTTATGTCTCAGCCACCCAACCATGCCAGCAGAGTCACATGTGAAAACAGCTACTCTTTGAAAGTCCCTTTACTTTCCAATACATGGTGTTAGAGAACAGTACAGAACATTTTTCTCAATTTTGCTTTGTTTAATTGTACGATGCAAGCCAGAGAACTGAGTATCAAAATTCACACTCTTCCACATATAAATCAATACTTTCAGTATAATGGTTGGAATATTATCCATAATGTGTGATCGTCTACAAGAATTCTAGAGCTGTAGTTCAACCACAATTCTTAAACTAAGAACTCCTGATGTTTTCATGTTCACAAATACCAAAGAATGAGTAAGTCTCTGTTCTGCTTTGACAAGAAGGCTTCTTATCTTTATTTTCTGTCTTTTCACTTTCTCATGACCTTTTGCTGTCTTTTGTTTTCTTGTGTGAATGCTTTCATACCATTAAGGTGTGGTGAGAAAAGCTCTGACAACATCAGGCAAGTCTATCACCTTGACAACATATTAAGGGAACAAAGTAAATGACATGTAGAGGCAAAATACATGCAAAAAAGTTAAAGTGCTAGACTTTGACACTCATTTATCCAAAATAAAGAAAAAAAACAGCTTTACATTATTAACAAGGCTCTTTGGTTTTCATATCTGGAAAAAAACTTCCTGAAAACCTGTGATGTGCAAAAACTGTTGGCTCCTTTTAGTCAGGATGGAAATGTTTTTGTTTGCTGAAGCTTTTGATCAAATAATCTCATTAATGAACTGTTTTCCTGATTACTGATGAGACACGGATGCATACGAGTGAAGACAGTCAACACTGCTCTAACAGAGCATAATGATCCCAGGACAGTTATTTTTTAGCTACATATCTGTTTTATAACTGCAATTTTAACATTTTTTTTATTTATGTAATGCTATTAGGTGTTTGACATATTGAGCTCACTTTTAAAGCAAAGTTTTTTGTTTCTTTAATGTCTCTACTCTGATTTCCTGTAAGGAAACCTGATTTATCGACTGGTCATGTCAATGCCATCCAGGACGCCAGACTTTATTGTGCTTAGAGCTGGATGTGATATCTCAGACCTATGCATAACTTCATAGAATTATGTTGTTCCTTAAAGTTGGTTCAGAGAGTTAATTATTTGTTGATTAATTCAAACACATACCTGTTTGCTAATTCGCACTGGTAGGAGTGGGTTGCCAGGAACCCCACAGTGGGAGCAGGGCGGAGTACTTGTTACAGTCTGATTAACTTCTGCACCTGGCTCCTTCCTTTCTTTGTTCACCAGAGTGAACTACCTACTCCTCTATTTAGACCATAATAAGTAGATTAACACATCTTTATATTGTGCATTCTCATTTAGTTTTCTCTGTGCTGGATAGGTTAATAAAAAAGGAGCCACAGAAGCCAGAGCCTGACCTGACCCTCAACCATATAATTTTGGTACATTACATGTATTGAGTTCATTTGTGGCTGTTAACCAGTGAGGTTTTTGTTGTCTTTGCAAAGGATTAACTTTTATCTTTGATTGTTAGTACAGAATCTGTCATGGTATATATCTACAAGGAAATACATTTTAGTGAACATTGGATGTACTTGCTGATCAAGAAGAGTAATGATGTGGAAAAAAAACAGATTACAAATATCTATTTTATTTAAAAGCTTTTCATACTTCAAACTTGAGACTTTTTCATACTTGAAACTTGAGAACCTTGAGCCTGTGGAAAAGGGGCATTTGTGAAGTAATATAAAAGGCAGTGTTTACTAATGTCTCAATTTAAGTTTGCTTTTTAATTTTTAAAAGTTAATGTGAAATGTTTTATTTCTGATCTGTATTTGCACTTAAAAAAAAAGTTTTTTCATACTTCAAACGTTAGACTGAAAGTGATGTTTGAATTGAATTCCATTTTAAGCAATAAAATGCTTTCTTATTAAAAAAAAAAAAAAAAAAAAACTGAATTGTTTTTACTAGCATTTTCTCTTTTATATTTATTTTACTAGGCCAAGAAGCTACTACAGAAGGGGACAATTTTTTATTTGATTACTCGATTAATCATCAGAATACTCAATAGATTACTCGATTACCAAAATAACTGTTTATAACAGCTTTAGTAGACTTTTTTTCTGCTTCACATACAGCAACAATGCAACATATTCAAGCTGAACATTTCCCATCAGGGAGCATCCATCAACAAATTACTGTTACAGATCTTCTCCAAGTACACCCAAGGGGACATAACCAGTGATTTTTGGACCCTTGTTATCTTGGTAAAATTGTGATATGCATCAACATCATTAACACTGTGCTGTGCTTAGGATACAGATGCTTCTTTCAATTCTAATCACAGTTGGCTATCATCTCCAAGGATCTATTTCCACTTTACCGAAATATTATGTTAACCCTTTTCATACAGCATAATGTGCTACAGATGTACACTGATGTATGTAAGAGTGGCTAATATTTTAAAATGTCAAGAGAAATGTATTGCTCAATTGGACGCATACCTACATATGTGTTGAGAATGCGTTGTCATTCTGACTGACATTCACTAACCCAAAAGCTTCACGCTACTGTTACTTGCACAAAAATTGCCCCTAGAGGATTTAATAATTCTTGAGAAGATGTACCAACCATCCTATCATAGTATACAGGAACTTCAGCTATAGAGAACCTGACTTTATTACTCAGATTACACTTTCAGTCTACACAGTCAGACTACACTGTAGTGACCTTTGTGAAGACTTATATTCTTCGGTTGTCAAACTTTCTTATTAGACAGAAAATACAAAAAATATTTGTGCTTATTAAATGCTATTCTGTGAATCGAAAACTAAGGTCTGGAAAAAATCCCTCCCGAGAAGCTGAAAGCACAAACAAGGACAGTTGGTCTACCTGGAACTCCAACAGAGGCAGTGGCAACATGTTTTCCCATTACAACCACTGGAATGGATCAAAAGCACTCTCATGTAATGTTTTCAGTTCCACCAGATGTCTTACAAGCTTAACTCTGTGTAGAAACACACATCTGTTTTACTTCTGATTAAACTGACATGTACAGACTAGATTAGTTAGACAGGATGTCAAACATGGGAACACCCCAGGGGATCCAATCAATTTTTAAAAGCAAACAAGCTTGTCAAAATCCCAATGCAAGATCACACCACTATACAATTATTATGCACAGCACAGAGATAACTTGTCAGAGGATTTTTGTAACCATGTGCAAATGCGTTTAGGACACTGTAAACAGAATATGCTGCATGAGGTGCAAACTTCTTACTAAAGCAAAATACCAGTAAGGAAAAGACCAGGACATAGGCGACCAAAGATAAATGAGTTAGAAGTAACAAAATTATCAGTGCAAAATGTATGGCAAAACAAAAATGCTTTTGGTGAACATAGACTAGGGGTCATCACCAAAACAGACATAAGTTTAAATTCCCACAGGTGGCTCATTGCTGCAGGTCAGGTAAAAATAATGTGTTTAGAAAAAAAACTAAATTATTGGTGATTTTTATCAGCAAAACATTTTTTTAGTGTTAACTTATTCTTTAAACCCCTGTCATGTATCTGTCTTGGGTTTCCATTGTATATGGGTTTAAGTATAAAATGTTTCAGCATCACCTATTTACACACTTTATACATTAGCCTATGCTACTTGATCTCCTGCTGAACCAGATTGCCATGGCATGAGTGTCACAAAACATACTGTATATATGACACGTGCCACTGCTACAAAATTTACTTTGTCTAAGTGCAACATAAATGTCTTACTAATAAGTCAATAATAGCATTATTTAATCCCAGGCAAGACCATGCAAACACACTGTCTGCACTGATGAAGATTTACCCACCTTGGTATGCTTATATTGAGTACAATCCATGGAAACAATATTCCCTTGCACAGACATGGGTCACTGGGGCCCAACTCTGGAGCCAGGCCTGGAGGTGGGGCACACTGGCGAGTGCCTGGTTTCACCCATGAAGCCTGACCAGGCATAGCCTGAAGAGGAGACATGGGTCCCCCTTCCCATGGGCTCACAAAGGGGGCCAAAGTGGTTCGGTGCAATGTGTGATGGATGGTGGCCGAAGGTGGGGACCTTGGAGGGCTGATCCTCGGCTACATAAGCTTGCTCTCAGGACGAGTAATGTCACCTCTCTGAGTTTCCTCTGCAGGGTGTCTGGGCTCTCCCTTAGAGATAGGATATGGTGAGAAGTTTGGTCATCTGGGAGAGACTCAGAGTAGAGCTGCTGCTTCTCCACATTGAGAGGAGCCAGCTGAGGTGATTTGGGCATCTGGTTAGGATGCCTCCTGGACGCCTCCCTGGTAAGGTGTTCCGGGCACGTCCCACCAGGAGGAGACCCAAAGAAAGACCCAGGATATGCTGGTTGGACTGTGTTTCTTGGCTGGCCTGGGGACACCTTGGTATTCCCCCGGAGGAGCTGGCCCAATTGGCTGGGGAGGGGCAAGTCTGGGTCTCCCTGCTTAGGCTGATGCCCCCACGACCCAACCTTGGATAAGTGAAAGAAAAAGGATTGACGGTTTGCCGAACACCTGACAAAAGAGCAGGGCTTTTGGTTCTATTTTCTCACTGATTTAGCTCATACTAATTACTTGACCACTTCAGAGCACTCATAGAAGGTATACAGTGCAGACCTGAGCATTTTAAAAGGAGTAGGCCACATCCGGCATTTTACACGCTTTCAGTTGGTCCGAATAAGAATTGTAAATCCAACATAAAATGTTCGGTTTGTTTGCAAATTCAAACATGCTCCTTTGAATTTTTAAAACTGGCTTTTATTTGAAGGGCAACATCTTTGGTTTCATGCATAAGCAATATTGTCCTCCAGCAGTTCACTACTATAAAACAGGCTCTGCACTTGTAGACAGAAAGATGCAAGTTATGTGAAGACATTTTTTGGTCATACTTCAAAAATGGTTTATCACCAGTATTTGGCTCTGGAGAAAGTTGAAAACCCATTGTAAAAGTTTTAATTTCTTTCATTTTAATATTTATATGTATGTTTGAATGGACAGTTTGGAATTTGAGAGGAATATAGAGTTAAAAACAAAATGAAAATATTTTCATTTTGAGGATTTATTTGCAGGAATAAAAGATCACAATACCAAAAATTAAGTGTTTTTTAAACCTTAAATAACACAAAAAACAAGTTCATACTCATTTACAACACAATAAAAATGTTAAGAAACAAATATTTGGTGGAATAACCTGGACATTCATCTTGGCATGCTCTTCACCAGTCTTTCACATTGTTGTTGGTTTCAGAAGAACACCCAATCTTAATCTCACTGAGTTAAATGACGTGAGCTTCTGTTGGAATTCAACTAGCACTGGAATGTAATAACTGTCAAACAAACAGAAATGTTGTTTTCAGATAAAAAAATGAAGTTGTATTTCAGAGCTGTGTATTTGGAAAAAATGTTTTAGCCAATGATTTTATCTTGTCTTGTCTTTATCAGTTGATCATCAAGTGTATGTATATATATATATATATATATATATATATATATATATATATATATATATATATATATATATATATATATATATATACGTGTGTGTGTGTGTGTATCTCTCTCTCTCTCTCTCTCTCTCTCTATATATATATATATATATATATATATATATATATATATATATATATATATATATATATATATATATATATATATATATATATAGAGAGAGAGAGAGAGAGAGAGAGGCAGACAGTTACTGCCACTATAAAAAGAAAATCCTCCTATGCTTGAGCAATAGCGCGTAGCAAAATTGACACTTTTCCCTAATACAAACGTAATTTAATGGAGGCACATCATATGTTGCTTACTAACAAAATGTGTGTTTAGTCATGCATTTATGGTATAGCTAAGGCAGAAATAAATACAAAACAGTGCAAAAGCAGTCAATTTTGTTCTGTTTTCAATTTTATTTCTGATTAACTGTAAAGCTAATCTCTTTGCACCTTAGATGGTGTTACCTCCTTCTCGCGACCCCTTGTAATTGCTTTAATTCAGTGTTCACGTGTTACCTATATAATACCATTTACCTATTTTAGTCCATCTGCCTGTTATGCAACCTCTTTTTGTCAAGACCCATCTTGTCCTTGTGTTCTGTTTGTGTTTATCCAGTCTTTGTTTAAAAAAAAAAAAAAAAAAAAAAAAAAAAAAAAAAAAAAAAAAAAAAAATTACCTCGGGGCTTTTTCTGACTGGACTTTTTAAACATTAAACTGCAGCATTATTAGTTTTATGTTATTAAAGTTTTTTTTGTTTGCTTCATCTCTGTTGCCTTTGTCCTCATCTGGTGTGAACCTTTCCACATTTCCACATATCAGTGCAGCTACTTTTCTCAGCAGATAAATCGGTGTGTGAGCCTTCTTGTGTTTGCATGTGTTGCTGTCTTTCCAGCCTATTTTGTCCCGCTTTGTTTGCTTAAGCTGTAATCAATAAGAAACAGCATGAATAAACTATAACAAGCTCCCACACAGAGTCACAAGGCTGTAATGACTACAGCAGTATAATGATTTTTTGGCTTTCAACAACTAAAGATTTAAATGGAGACGTTCCTAATGACATCATGGAGTGGTAATTAATTTTCTTTCACAAGTAATTTTCCTTGACCTATTATTTCTGTAGTGCAGAGTATAGCATTATTCTGAACAATACAGCTTAATCAAGCTTTAATGTGGCGAGATGAGAAACCTTCAAATCCTCATGTGTTTTATTCTGAAAGCAATTTTCTTTGTGGCGGTGCTAATGTTCATAGCCTCCTATGTTAAATAGTCAAAGTTCACAGCTGACAAGAACATGCTATTCCAAGCGAATTTACTTCCATCTTAGGTTTTCAAGGTATTTGTTCGTGGGAAAACCAGTGATGGATTAAGCCCTTGATGTCACATTTGTGTTAACTTTTCAGTAAAGGAGTGTCAAATAACGGGGGCTATCCCTGGAGGAGTAAACAATACGTTAGAATAAAGATTTACAAAATGTGCATTGTATAATTTCATCAGCTGAATAACTTGGAGTGAAAAGTAGGTGAAGAAATATATATAATTTTATTTTTTTCAAATAAATATTTCTGCAAAACCCAGATCTGGCAAAAGTGTGCAACTGAGGCACTGCCAGACTGTGAAAATTATTTTTTTTTTGTGACTGACTGGTCAGTGTCAAAATTTTCTTTAGCTTCCTAACTTGCTTAAAAGTGGTCAAATATCGAAAGATGAGTTATGCTTGAACTCTGTAAGGAAGCCAAGATTGAGTGCAGCTTCACTACAATATTATCATTAGTTAAATCTCAAAAATGTGAATATATGATTTATAATTTATCTTTACATGTTCATTTACATTTTATATTTATTTTTGATTGGCAGGAGCAGAAGAAGGGGAAAGAAGTCAAAGTCATGTGGCAAAAAATGACAAAAAGGGGGAGGAGTAGACCTACAGTTACTCAAATGTGAGTTTGCAGATAACTACTGGTTCAGACATGGCTTCTAAAATGTCTTAGGATCACTTCATATTTGATTAAATCTGTGCGAAAGAATTGAAAAATTGGTCGAAACATGGACAGTCTCTGCAGCGACTTGGAGAGGTATTCTGTGGTTCACCAAGAATGCAGTGGGCTCTTCATTATATATTTCTGAGGATCCACAAAAATTCCATAGTGGTTTGTTATCATGGTGATGTCATGATGTGTAGGACTTTGGTTTTCAATTTTTTTGCTTTTTGTTAGTTCAGTACTTTAAAAAGAGGATTACTTGGTATTATGTTGAGTTATTCATGCTCTGATTTCATTTGCAATCTACTATTGCCCTAGTTTTCTGCTGATCCACATCTGTGTTTATTCAATGTGTCAAACTTATTCTATGTCTTCTTTGGTTGTCTCACCTACTTCTACTTAGGATTCTTCTGTTGTTTCCACAACATTATTTCCAGTAATACTTGTTCCTCTAATGTTTATCCTATCCCTTTGTGTGTTTGCACTCTTTGACGTCTTTTGATCCTCTACATCCTGCCTCTGCCACCACCTCCTGCAAGCATTTGGATCCTACACCAAAACACATCATCACAGGTGGGAGTATATCTGGTTCCTGAGTGCTGCATAGATAAGTATAGTAGCAGCAGTGGTAGCTTAACCCATGCGGTGTGGCCTAGGCAGACCAACGCAACTTGGTGATTAAAGATTTTGAAGAACAATTGGACATGCTGGACTCATGCTGTGTCTACAAGCTAATCATACCCACAACAGGATGCCAGTAGAGATTAAATACACACATCCAAAATGCAGGTAGGTAGGCAGGCTACTGGCAGACCAAGGGCACTTGTAACTATTTCAAGCTCCAAATTCTGGTTCTGGTTCTTGGTGCCCTAGAAAAACAATGTGCTGTTTCTAGAAATAAAAATTCTTTCTTGTGGAGAAGTAGAAGCTATCAGATAGTAAATCAAATTTTAGATTTGTTGTTTCATTTCTCTCCTCATTCCTCCTGTACTGCTGATTCCTCTCTGTGAGAGCAGGGCAACTCATACTACAGCCCCAATTAGGCTCATCCGTCTGGCTGTATAAGAGGAGCTAAAGAACAGTCCTAAGTGCCTGATTGTCCATCAAAGTAGTGGTAATCAATCCTTCCCCTTGCAATCTCTTTTGGTGTTGCTTAGGTACTTATGTCATGTCTCTTGTGCATTATCTTTCACTTTTGGAGGGACAAACTACAACCACCCATCTCAAGAATCTACCCACAAAACATATTTGCAGATTTATTGTAAATATGTTTATTGTGAATATGTATAAACCCAGTTTGTTGTTACCTACCGTCACCATCTTTTCTCTATGGTTGTTTTAATTTGGGCTACACAAAACTAAAAAAACATGTTACAAGCGTCTAAAACAACCAGGCAAGAAAAACAAAAATATGTAAATATGTCATTTCAATAAAATTAACAAGCTCATGTTTTCCTTATGAGGTACTGTTAATAGGAAAACAGGGACAAAGAGAGGCATTCAGTTTAGAGCTTTGCTAAATAAGGAAACAATTATTTAAGGATTATCTTGGAGTTTGTGCTACAAATCAAGTCACTGTCATGCCTTCTGCTGTTGAGTTTTAATTGGCTTTTAGGCTGTCTGCATTGCCTAAACAGGTATGATTTGGATTAAAATGCTTAAGTTTTTGTACCCCTAAAAACTCCAGACCATTAATAAAATATAATCTAACCTTTTTTCATTGCTTCCCCTATTCAAATAACCTCCATTTGTCTCCTGGAGCAATAACACACTGCAGACCTAGATAAATATGACCTATGTCCCACAGTAACACAGAGGGCTGGGAAAAACATACAAGCAGAACTAGAGATGTATGTCTTGGCAAAGCACATTTAAGCACAAAGACACACATCTCCAAGCAGAGAATGAGCCAATACAATGAGACATTCAGACAGACACATAGTGGAACTTTCAAATGTTTGACAAATTCAAATTAAAGTCTTTCAGTGGCAGTAATGCATTAAAAGTTAATATTATTATTTGAAGAGATGTCAATGAACAACTGCTCTTGGCTGTAGTGTTTTAGAGAAACAGCATGCAGGCACATTCCAGGATAGCTACCAGAAAAAAACCACAGCACAAGCAGACAGAACAGCCATACAGGGAACCTCAACTTCCTTCAACTGTCTTGGTTTCCAGAGGATAATAATATCAATCATGACATTGCAGATGGAGAGTCATAACTAACCTTTGGAAATTTATATGATTTATTCAAAGTATAATTTTCAAATTCACAGTCATGCTGTATATTTTTATTATCTGTGGATGAATGCAATTGGAATAAAAGCATATTTACTAAAACAAACTGATTCTACAGCTAATGCTTCCAAGCATTTTCAGAGTAATGCTTCTATTGAGATAACAGACCTTGTTTATAATGAAAGTATACACATTTCTTTTTTCACAGCCACATTTCAAAATTTTTGGAAGGAAAAACATTTTTAACACTTGACAGTGTTTGGCAAAAGTATTTTGTTTCCTGATTGTAAATGGGTAAAATACATCTGTCATTTAAAAAGTACAAAAGCCTGAATATGTATCAGACAGATTGCAAAGCCAGATTGTCATCATTTCTGTTCAGGCTCTGCCCACATGGTTCCAGTTTCAGCTCACTGCTTTCCCCCCCGGTCTCACTGCAGACTCTGCAGGGACTTTGACTCAGACTGCGAGCTGTTTGTTGTTTCACTGAGATGTTGAGTTTTGAACTATTTGAACCCACAAAAGCTAGATACTTGCACAAAACTTCTGTCCTGTTGACCTTTACATGGCCTGGATTTTTCAACAACCTCACTGAGGTCCTCGAGCAATCTGGTCCTCGAGCTGCAGCTCGACATATTTTTCTCTCAATTTTCACACAACAAACTAGTTTGTGAAAATTGAAGGGTAGGCAAGTTCAAGCAAAAAAAAAAAAAAAAAAAAAAAAAAGATCTTAAAACTTTGTTCTGCCTGAGGACACAAACAGAAAAGCAATAGCATGTCCATATTTTAAAACTTTTAAAATGATTTTAAACAGATACATCTGGTGGCAACCCCGGTGACAATGTGTACAAATCTTGACAACTTAACATTTTTCTAATTTTTCTAATGCATTCTTTTATTGTTATATAGTTTTTTTTTTCACCACTCTCATTACTTTTATCATTGTGACATATAAAGACAATCTTAAAAACAATACAAAGTAATATTGTTTGTTTGAAATGAGTCAGAAACTACATACCAAATCAGGCAGCCCTGCTAGACATGCATTCCATGATTGTCATATATTATATTGCATGACAGCATGCGCACAGGCCTCTCCGACTGTAACCAAACGCATTGGCTTTTTATAAAATCAGGCTCTAAAAATTTATAAAACTATATTAAAAATATAATCTAATCTAATGAGCTTTGACAGCTTTATCAATTTTTGTTTTCTTAAACTATTCCATAAATGCGTTAATCATTTAGCACATGAGCCATTACATACATTTGTTGAGAGACAGAATAGCACTAGAGTCACCAGAAGCACCACAAATCATGACTAAAATACCATTTTGCAGGATGATCTTTGGACAGACAGACAGTCTTCTCTTTCAGGAGTTGTAAGTTTTGGAACTCACTACCATCTCATTTTAAGACTATAACTGACATTAAAATGTTTACTTCAAGGCTCAAGAATTGGCTAAAGATGGACCAGAACTGTGATTTTTAATATATTGTAATTGTTTGATTCATCAGATTATTTTGATCTATGTTTCTTGTATCTGCCCCTGTCAAATAAACAATAAACAGACACCTAACAACACAAGTAATATAAATATATCAAACGTTTTTTGTAATTAGATTTAATTTTTAAAAGTTGATCAGAGTTTCCAAGAACTTCTGTTTTGTAATCCATGTTGTAACCTGGATATGATAAGACACTGAGGCCTATTTCTTTTAGCAGTCACCCACTGGGCTGGACAAAAGCCCAAGCTTATCTTTCCACCATGTGCTGTGAAGAGGATGGTAAGACAGATAAAAAAAAAAAAAAATAACCTGCCAAACCAACTGCTGAAGGGCTGCAGCAAAGAGTGGCATCTAGATGTTGTTTGTTTTAGGTGAGATGCCACAAAAAAGCCTTTTTCTTCTTACCACCACAAAACATAAAAATATGTACAGTTTGCTAAACTCTATGAGGACTTGTGTGGAGAAACATACCTCATGCCCAACTGTTAAGTATGATGGAGGATTTGTGATGCTGTGGGTCCGTTTCTTTTTTCAAACGCCCTGAGTGTAGTTGGAGCACATAGCATCATGAACTCTGACATACCAAGAAATTTTAAATTCAAAAAGATGGGCCATTAGCCTGGTAAAAACCAGCCCCTTGTTCTATTCTACTCCGTACAGAGGGTCTGGACCCTTGGCCATTAAGAAACGATTGCTTGCTAGAGGCGTGGACTCTGTTGAATTTTTTAATTTTACCCAATCGTTAATGTTTGGCCACAACTTATGTAATGCACCAGTACGTGCTATGAAGCTGACCGTAAATTGCCTGTGCTGCAAACAACCATCCTCCATTGCAAAGAGAGAAGTGTCAAGCCTAATGAAATGGCTGTTAATGTTAACTCAATATTTGGAAACACGGCCAACACGGACTTGAGTGGCTTCGTTCACTTTCTCTGCTGCCATTGCCAAACTACAACTACAGACTATAATTCTAAAACAGCAAAGGAAATTTACATCATCGTTCACAATTCAATGGGAGAAAGCCCAGACGGTGCACTGAAGGGAGATGAGAACGGCAATGGCCAGACTAGTGGGCTATACCAGTAAACCCAAAATGGGTCCTCACCAATTGAGGTGGTATGGTGTACTGATCAGGATGCCTCCTGGGTGCCTCACTTTAAAGGTTTCCAGGCACGTTCTACCGGAAGGAGACATTGGGACAGACCCAGAACTTACTAATGGGACTATATATATATATATATATATATATATATATATATATATATATATATATATGTATATGTATGTATGTATGTATGTATGTGTGGCCTGTTCAGGCCAGGGAACTTCTTGGGAATTCCCTAAATGAGATTGAAAGTATTTTGCTTCTGGAATTATAACACCCATGTTCTGACCTCATATAAGCTACAGACAATGGATGGATGGATGATTCATTATTTGGGTTTTTCAACAGAATAAAGACTGTATAGTCACATCAACACAGAAATGGTTCTGCAGACACAACAATAGCCTATTTCCATGGCCATCTCAATCTACAAACCTAAATCCTCCAGAAAACTTGTGAGGGAATCTGAAGAGAGGAGAAGAGAGTGTAAGTGAGTAATAGTCCAGGACTCTGGACTATTTAGAGAGGTTCTTCAAAGAGGAATGATCAAAGACTCCTCTCTCTGTATGGTTCAACGAAATGAGAAGACTATGCACTCTCCTATTGCCAAAAGGAGTACAAACAGTTGTTGCAATGATGATTTTGGTGAAAACAGTTTTATTTTTCTTAACATGACATATTTTACACTGAATAAATCCATTAAAGGTTGTTTTTTTTTCTTTCAGACTTTGCAACTCCAAAAAAATTATTATTTTTAAAGCTTTTTAAACCATTTTCACTAAGAGGACAAAACTGTTTGCATATGTCCATAAAAAGATTAAGATTAAACCATCTATATTTATGCCACTGTTTTAAACTGTTTCCTATTTTCCCCTAATTTAATCCCTACTATTCAATATTTGTAGAATGTAAAACTGAATATTCATTAACACTGTTGGTAAAATGAGATAGTAAACAGACCAACTGGAAATTCTGCTTCCTTTGGTCTGACCATAGACCCATATTTAAAACTTTGCACAAAATACCAAGGTGCAAATGGCTGACAAAATTATAAAAGGAATCAAGTATATAAATGTCAAAAAGATGATGTTCAATTACACAAAAAGCAGTAAGGAGGACAGACATGATGCCATATTTTTTTGAATGCCAGCTGAAGAAAATTTTGAACTTTTTGAAAAAAAAAAAGAGATTATGAAATGATTAATTATTAAAAGACAAAGCAAGTCATTAACAATAGAAAACATAAGGTTTCATACAGACTGAATGAGAAGGACGTATACTGAATTGCATGTCTGTAAATGCAAAGTGCTTTAAGTGCATCTAAAATATATTTGTGACAGCAATGTGGACTGGGAGCCATCCAGAGTTTAGGGGCTACTACACCAAACATTCTCAATCTGTGCTGACTAATGGAGAGGAGGTCAGGGAAAGAAAACCAGAGTTTCAGGAGAGGAATACATGTTCACTTGCACATCCAGAGGTCACAAAGGAGAAATGAGGAACAATACGATGGAAGGATTTGCAGATGAAAAGTTTTTAGTTTAACTGAAGTGTTTCCATTGTTTGGTGTGACTGAGAACCTGGATAACCATGTATTGTACAGATTGGAGCAAAACAAGTTGAGATTACACAGGAGTATGAAGGTATGAACGAAAGTTCTTGACCACAGTTAGCATGACAGGAGTCTTTGTGGTGAAGTTTTTGTGATAAAAGATATGGTGATTGATTTTATCTAAGACTGCACCCTCCCTCCAGGTCAGAGGTCAGTCTCTGCCTCAAGCGAAGGAGTTCAAGTATTTTGGTGTCTTTATCAGAAGTGATAGTAAGACACAGCGGGAGGTGGATAGACATATAGGGGTCTCTGCAGTAAAGCAGTTACTGCGCCAGACTGTCAAGGTTTTAAAAAAGCTAAGCCATAATATGACACTCTTGATTTACAGGTCCCTCTAGGTTCCACCACTCACCTGTGGTCGTCAGATATGGATCATGACCAAAAGCACAAGATCCCAGATGCCGGCAGCTGAAATTTGATCCTTTGTAGAGTAGCCTAGTATCGTCACAGAGATAATTTGAGGGCCTCTGTCATCCTTGAGAGTTGAAAGAAGAGCTGCTGCTCCTCTACATTGAAAGAAGTTAGCTGAGGTGGTTCAGGAATCTGATCAGGATCTCACAAGGAGTGCCTCAGTTTGAAGGTTTTCCACACACATCTCATTGGGAAGAGATCTTAGGGTGCTCCCAGACCCTGGATTTCCCAAACAACAAACTGAAAAGTGTAAATGGGGAGAGGGACCTCTGGGTTTCCATCCTGGACATGTTGCTGTACAAGTCTGATAGATGAAAAAGAAAAGCGCTAAGGGAGTGTAGTTCTGCATTAAGATTAATCTGTTTGTTTTTACTGAAACTGTCCAATTGAGGTGTTGACTCAACTGCACACTAATATTGGAAGATGCTGTGAATGCCAGTGTTCAGGTGCAGTGATTTATATAGCTACATTATGCATGTCTTACTATCTGAAGTTCTTATTTAGCATTGTGCCACTCATTTTACTCGCAGCCCTTTGCAGTCAAATCTTTCATTTACTTCAGTCGAATTCACCAACGTCATCACTTTATTTTCCAAAACACAGCAACAGTCAGATAAACAACACATTAATAAAGACTGAATAAATGCTAGCACAACCAGAACTCACACACGTTGTCAAGTATGTGTATGCTGAAAGTTTAAATAAGAATTCCCTTTTTCTCGATTGTTTCACCATGATATCTGTGTAAAATGCAACCATATATCTTACAGCTACAGAGAACAGGGAAATGTTTTTTACAAAATGTATTCTGGAGCCTACAAGGCCAAAGTCTTACAGAGGTAAGACTTTGAAACTGTCTGCACCTTATTAACTTGTCTGCAGTTGTCTTGTTAAGCAGGATCCATGGGAGCCTAGAGTTTAAAGAAATTTATCTTGTTTACCAAACAGAAACAACTGAAATCAAGAGCACTTCATCATATAGATGCTAGGGGTTGTACAACTTCATATTGTTTAAAGTCAAGGTCAGCCAACTACTAGTGACATTGTCCTTTTTAAATCATCACATTATGAAAGAGGGCTTAAAAAAAAACAAAGCAAGAAAAAAACTTGTAATACACGTAAAGGATAGGATAAGCATGGTTTAATGGGTTTCACATCCCATTTTGTCATGTCTTTATAGAAGCCTAATATTGTGTAATGCATTTAAAAGAGTATCAAAAGATTTTAATTTGAAAACATAGCATACAAAATAGATGTGTCATTCTCTGGCCAACATGGGCTGAATAGGTGCCTCTAGACTGGGGGGGGGATCATTGGGCTGTGGCCTGGGATTACTGCGCTGCGCCCTCTGCTCCTTTGGTGGCCCACTCGGGAGCAGACAGTGTCAATTAGATAAAAGGAAAGCAAAATTTACTGAAATAGCTCTTCCTTATTTGTTTATTATAGTATAGTTATCACTAGTATTTCTATTGTTATCATTGCTAATATTATTACTGTATTATTACTATAATTATTATTATTTATTCGTAGTAGTATTGTTATTTTTATTATAATCAGTAATGTAATCAAGGACTTTTATGTATTTTCTTTTCTCCTTATTGTATAATTCCTTTTTTTCCTTTCTTTCTCGTGTATGAACCACATAAACAAATACACACTCCGTACTATGAATAAAGGACTGGACTCTGTTTGATATTTTTGCACATTTCAATTTGTTTCTGTTCACCGAATCTCAACGCCTATATTTGATTTGTTTACATCAAAATAATAATTTAAAAAAGTTTCAGATTTGCTTTCCTTCGCAGAAACCCAATACTGCTGAACATGCATGAATGAAATTCACGAAATCTAAACACTGTAATCTAAAACATGAGTATTTGAGGACTAAGGTGAGCCATCAGATTCAGTCCTCACTTTAAGCCAGTAGTTCCTGAAGTTGGGGTTGGGGCCACAATAGGGTCAAGAATAAATGACTTTGGGGTGGTGAGATCCTCTTTAGAAATCAAACTTGACAACCTAATGGTAACTATAAAGAATATTTTTGCTGTAAATGTTTAGGAAGATTACAAAAGCAACATACTGGCTGTTGATGCTATATGTGTTGCCATTATATCATGTTTTACCTTACTCAGTAGTGTATTCAACCAATGATCAGGATCAAAAGTCTTCCACTCTCATTTTGTGGGCCAGAAGCTAAAAAGTTTGGAAACAGCTATTTTTGAACTGCTACTAACAGGAAACTCATTTCTTGCTGTTTGCTGCAAGTCTGGTAAGAATCAGTATGGAAACACAGATGTTTGTTCCTGTTTACACTGAGAGGAAGGTAATTGAGAAAGTCTGGCTCTCTCCTTGGGAGCTCTCTGCTGCTCAGTGGGAGCTGTGTTACTACTGAAACAAACATTTCACATCTCTTTCTCATTGTTTATCTCTTCTCTCTGTTCCAACATGCATTTTTTTCCCCCTAATCCTTTTGTCACCTTATTCTTCCTTTGGAGGAAATATCTGGTACTTAGCAGGGACTAGGTGCCATGTTTGCTACACCCTGGAAGGGTGGCACCAAAGACAGGAAGAGATCCTCTTTTCTTTTCCATCTCAACACCTACCCAGTATCTGTCAGAAACACCTCCTTTAACCTCCACATCAGAGAACAGCAGGGCACCGCCTCGTCAATTGCAAGGTGCACTAAAGCTTGCAAATGAGCTCCTTCGTTGCGAATGTTCCCATAGAACACAAAGCACATTCGATATGCAGAGATTCTTCTCCACACCTTCTCAGGCTTACCTGGAATTGGCCAGCGAAGTCTTCGTCTGTGGTGCCCTCTCTGCCTTCCTTCAGCGCAATGAGGGTGAAGCCTCTGAAATAAGCAGGGCTGCTTGCCAGAAGCACCACTGTGAGGAAGGTAAGAATGTGAGTGAGTATATATCAGCTGCACAGAGAATCAGGGTATTAAACAGGCTTTGGATTTTCACATCATGGTTTGTCTGTGACACCCAGGGTCACTGCAGATAATCGTGACAGAAGGTTTATTGTGACTGTGAGCATGATGTGGAAATGTGAAGGTTGTAAACAGCAGCTTAGCTCCTCACAATAGAGTTACTAAAGGAGGATACAGCTGAATCACAATTGCTAGCCTTCCCCTTTTCTCTATTCCTTGGATCTTAATTAATCAAGTATTATTTAAAATTGTCCACTGTGAAATGGCATACTCCTTGAAGAACCTGAAGCAGCATCAGTTCTTGCTGATACCTTCTACTTAAACATGTGCCATAAAATGTCTACACGTCTCATATAAACAGTTATCAGTCTTGAAGCATAAAAAATAAAACAAATCTACTTTTATGTTTTTAAAATGCATTTAGATTTTCAATAATGAAAAACCACTAACAAAAAATATTGTTTGTTTATGTTAGCCCAAAACAGTGGATGTTAAGTATTCTTATAATTAGTCTAGCTACAAGTATGTTTATGTTCAGTCATATTTACTAAATCCGAATGTGTTCCGATGAGGCTTCTTTGTCAGATTAAAAGTACCTTTTGAAAATAACCTTTAAGCAGGTTTTAGACATACTTTTTATTTAGCCCACATTTCTGTATTAGAATGTTGTTTTTTATTAGTCTGATGTAATGTCTTTTACTTTCTTAATTGTCCTCGCATTAGTAGGAAAACCCCAACCTCGCCCCTCCCAAACACGAATGGTTTGGCCGCAAAGAAAACTTCATACTTCCAGTTTATCAGGCTGAAACCTGTGCTGGACTAAATACCCGGTGTGCTACAGGCAGGGCGAGGAAAATACGCAGTCGGCCCCTCTGCTCTGGATCAGGAAGCCTGATACATAAAAAAAAAAAAAAAAAAATGGTATTGCGACTGTCACCGCGATGCCCCTCAAAGCGCAGGTACCATCTGCTTACACTCTGCTCAACCTAACGTTACTACAAGTCCTCACTGCTGCACACAGGATTTGGGCTGGAGGTGAGCTGCTGGGAATGGATTGAAGTTACTACTATAGAAGCTCAACTGCTAAGGAAAGGATCAGCCCACAACATTTGGAGTGTACCAATAATTTAGACCGCAGCATAAAGCCAAATGTACGACAATTAAATAAATCAAAATCCAGGTGTACCAAAATTGATATACATGTGAAATTTTAATAAAATTTGAGATTCAATAGTCAAAGAAATTAATCTATCTTTACCTTGATAAATAAATATAGGAATCATGGCTGTGCAGACAGCTTTGGAGGGGCAGGTGCTCAAAGTTAAAAAGGGAAGCAAAGAACAAGATCTTAAAATACCGTACAACATAACACAACCCATTTTATTCAAGAATCAAATATGGAATCGGATTGTACTATATCGTCATGTGGGAACAATGCAAAGCAAATATATTCTGTGTTTTCCCTGATGGGTACAATGTTGCTGTTGAGGGGTTGCTGCTCCTGCTGCTGATAGTGGTGGAGGGCTGCGTTGTTAAATAGACCATAGGAGAGATGGCCCTGATTATGAAGTATATTATGAAATAATCTAAATTGCTACTGTCTCACTAAATAAACCCTAATAATATCTGACTGGTTAGCCTTCACAGTAACTCAGCTGCAGACTGCTTTAAAGATCAAAATAGCTCAGAGGGGCTAACTACAGAGTTTTTTCTGTGTTTGCACCTCTGAGAGATTTAAATTTGTAATGTTGAGAGATAAATTATATTCGTGAGATCTTGTCCTTCTCAACAAGATCTAGAGAAACTCACCCATGTGTTTATCTTTAGTCGCATTGATTACTGCAACAGTGTCTTCTCAGGTCTCTGCCTAAAAAGTCAACCAGACAGCTGCAGCTGATCCAGAACACTGCTGCTGGCGTTTTCACTAAAACCAGGAAGACGGAGCACATCACCCCAGTTCTAAAGTCCTTCCACTGGCTCCCTGGAGCTCAGAGAACAGACTTTAAAATACTTCTGTTAGTTTATAAATCACTGAATGCCTTAGCACCAAAATATATTAAAAGGTGCTATACTGCCTTGCTTTGGTCATGATGTAAAAATATTTTTTTAAAATTTCAAATAAGTTAAATTAAAAAATATTCTTGATATTAAAACATTATTTCTTTCTCTAAGATCTATCTAAAACATGTGCATTCCTTGTATGTGTGGGTGATTTAAAGATCACCAAAGTACGCCTCAGGAGGAGACTGCGCTAAACAGTGGCAAGTGTGCAGAGAGAGTCCAACCAGATTAACTTGTGATCCACCTATATCTGGTGTTAGCTGGAGACTGAAACGCACAGGCTGGCATTTAAAAGAAATAAATTAGGATTCCTATAGTTTAACAGTCAAAATTGGTATTATCACCCAGCATTGTGAGAGTAAAATGACAATTATTTCACATCTTTCATCTCAGTCGTACGTTGGCTGACATGTTCTGCAAACTTGTCAATATATGTAAACAGTTATGATACCATGCAAACTAATACTTTGCTCATTTACTGGAAGCCACATAATTTTGTTTGCACCTTAGGAGGACTTCTAGCACCTTCAAACTACTTATTTAGACAACTCTGGGCTGCAGATGCGCAGCAGTGCAACCTGGTAATTGGACAATATTTTGACAGTTAAAGTTTGCCTGGCAAACCTGTTAAATAATACCTCCAAAACGCTGGCAGCAAGTGAATATCTATATTTTTCTATATCATAAAATAAACAGGTCCAAAAAAAAAAAAAAAAAATCAGACGAAAACGTTATCTGATTTCAAACCAACATTCGATGAATTTACTGGTGCAACATCGCACCAGAAATGGGATCGCATTTCAAGCTTTTCTCTAATTTTGTCAATATTAATGAAGAGGAAAAAAAATTATGTTGGCTTTCGGGGATTTATCAGTGCTTTGGGAACTGTTTTATGGCATCTTGAGATTCTATTCAATGTTCCTTTGATAAATTTCAGGCTATGAAAAAACACATAAAACCAGGACAAGTTCTGTGTAATTTACAAGCTCTCTCTCAGTGGTTTTGCAGTTATTATTTCAAAGAAGGCAACATACAGTATTAGAGCAATAAGTCTTTATAGAGAATTTTTATAGAGAATTACTCTTAAGATCTTAATGGATGTCTTACAGAATCAGATAGTATTTTTCAAAGATTTGTAGTTCTTTAAGTTTAACTCACATTATTTCCTGGTTGAGTAAAGGGGTCCTAAAAAGCCACGCCCACAAAAACATCTGTCTCTCCCAGATGCCACCACAAGTTAATCTCGCCACCAGTTATTCTATCACACCCACTGTAAGATGCTAGCAAATCCCTAATCTCATCTTGTCCATCCATCAGAACTCTGGTCACAGTACGTGTGGTACTTGGGCATAATAATACCTTAGGAGGAGATGATCATTTTAAGTGTTTGTGTATTTCATGGTGTTTAGAACTGTTCTAAATGGAGCAGTTCACACACAGGCCCTACATCTTAACTTCTTTGTGAAAATATTCATACCCTTGTACTTTCTCCCATTTTGTCATCTTATGCCACAAACATCAACATATTGTTCTATGTTATAAAAGGAAAATTATCCATGATTTTCTAATTGTACTTCGGAAAGAAATCTGAAAATGGTTGCGTGCTTTTGTATTCAGCTGCCTTTATTCTGATGCCATTACATAAAATATGCCATCAAAATTCACCTAATTGGTCATTAGAATCCACCTGTGTGTAATCTGTTTATGAATCCAGCTGTTCTGTGAAGGCCACATCGATTTATTAGAGAACATTAGTGAACAAACCACATCATGAAGAGCAACTTTGAACATCTCATCGAGCACTATTCAATCCCTTATCAAAGAATGCAAAGACAGTAGTACAACATCAAACTATAACATATAACTATAACATGGCAGTCCCCTTGGACTGACAAGCCAGGCAAGAAGAGCATTAATCAGGGAAGCAGACAAGATACCTTTACTGACTCTGGAGAAGTTGCATGTGTGAGAATAAGTGCAGTTATGTACTCCACAAATCTGATCTTTACAGAAGATTAGAAAGAGAAAGCTTTTATTGAAAAAAAGCCATGATAAGTCCTATTTCCAGTCAGTCAAAAGCCATGTGCAAAACACCCTGAATACATAATCATTTTGGTAAAAACAAACATAATGGTGCCAGTATTATGTTGTGAGGATGCTTTTCTTCAGCAGAAATAGAGTAGCTTGTCAGAGTTAATGGGTAGAAGGTCAAAGGTAAATACAGACCAATTCTGGAAGGTCCTGCAAAGGACATGAGACTCAGGTAGAGGTTCACCTTCCAACCAGACAATAGCCTTAAACAGTTACAACTGAATGGTTTAATTTTAGGCATATCCATGTGTTATAGTCCAGACGTAACTACAATTGAGAGAAAGATTTGAAAATTGCAACTCACAGATGCTTTCCATCCAAGTTTGAGCCATTTTCAAAGAAAAATGGATTTAATTTGAGATATTAAGTCATAAACCGTACTTTGCCCAGCTATGGAAAGCTGGATGAGACTTACTCCAAAAGACCTGCCAGCTGCAACTGCAGTAAAAGGTGGTTCTATCGTATTGACCTAAGAGGGACTAATACAAAAACATGCCAAACATTTTAGATTCTAATTTAAAAAAAAGGATAATTTTCTTTCTACTTCACAATTATATATTGCCTTTGTTGGTCTATCATATAAATTATTAAAGCAAAGTGAAATTTGTGTTTGTGATGCAGCAAAGTATGGAAAGGTTTAGGTGTAAAAATACAAAATTTACTGTCAATCCCCTGCAGGGCTTTGTGCAGCGTATGGGCAACAAGGAGCAGCATAAACGGATGAGCAAAAAAATTCAAGCTCAGCTTCAAGCATTAATTTTTAATTTCTGTCTTACATCTCTTGACATTTATTATACAATATTTTTTTCAGTTTGCTGAAAAAATAATGTAAGCTCAGCTCAAATCGTAGGCCTACTTAGGGATATCAGGCTTTCATAGAAAATGGTTCCAAAATGAACTTGACATGAGATTAATTTCTATCTTTTGTGTGAGTTTTTTTTATAACCATATAGTTTAAATGGTCAGTTTTGAATTGCAAATTTTCATGGCTTTCTTCTGAACTCATCTGAAATCACTGTGAGAAAGTTGCCCTGTTTCACTGTGGCCAAACACATCTGGCCGGATGGAACTTAAAAATTTGTTTTGTCAACTTAATTGGATCCAGATTTGTCTGTATGTCTCTGAGCCTGTATCTGCATGCTGTTATATGAGAGCGTCCACTTTCTGGCAGGAAGAGAGGAGGAAGTGGATATAGGTCACACATTATGACACTAAGTAGTCTTATCAACCAGTATCCTCCCAGCAGGAGGCTGAGGAAGACTTGCTTTGGAAATTAGATCCCCCTGCGGCTGCAGTTTCCACTTATGAAAATATTATAAAAGACAACATGATTGAACAATGCCATGTTAATAAAAGCATGTCGAAAAAGTGTTCTGTTTTCAATTGGGTAAAAATCCAGTTGTTTAATTGGATGCAGAGTTGCGCACTGACTGCGCCCGGACTCCGAGAAGAAAAGTGAAGATCTACCTTTGTATGTGCTGCCCGGCAGGTAGCTCTCCGGGTCCCCCTCCACCCTCAGCCTGAACTCATGGTGCCCTTCCCGCCGGGTTCCCTGCGTCTGCGCCCGAAGGATCCGCCCGCAGTACCCGTCCGATCTCCCTCCGGTGGGCTCCTCCACGAAAGCGACGGCGTTGCACACAAAATTCGAGACAAAATAACACTGCAAGAGCAGCAGATGCAAATACATTCCCATCTCTGAACTGCAGCTCGGAAATGATTGTGCAGTGGCTGTTCAGTGAAAAATTGAGCAGCGCAAACACCAGTGCTTGCTCCTTCCTGCGGGAACTCCCACAAAACTACAGTCGGAGACAAAGATGCGCAGAAGGAGACCAAGACAAGTCCATCCTGAACTCGAGAGAGCGCGGCTGGAGCGCGTTGAAGCGCTGCTTATGAGAAGACAGGGAAGCTGCTGCTGATCCTGAATCAGTCAGTCTGAGGTGCTGGAGTGGTAGAGAGAAGATAGGAGGGCTCTGCGAACAACGGTGCGCCGATACGGGTTATCTCCCTGACCCGAGACGAGAAAAAGTTCAAACCGAATCTTAAATACTTCCTACCCTCCCACTTTACTCACAGAAACAGAAAACTCTCGGTCTGAATCTGCACAAAAGCAGAAGCTTCACGGAGTAAAACAGCCCCACGCTTGAGGTTCACTTTATTTGTATAGCCCTATGAAGTAATAATGACACAAGTGATGCAACATTCAAAAACATTGTTAAATAAGAGATTTATCCAAGAGTGAGCAGAATATATACATTTCCATCTCCTGTGAGCAAAACGCAGAGTATATTTTATAAACATCACCCATTTGTGATCAAATGTGTTTACCCTTGCATTGTGTATTTATACATTTTCTGCATGCTGGCAAAGCAAAGCGAATTTAACTAATCAGGCTTCACTGACCAATATGGATTTGCCTAGTTTTCTTTTAGATTTAACGTAGCAATACAGATTTTGAACAATCAGATTTTATTGTTCAAGGATTACATAAGAGGAAAATATGCTCCAGGTTATTTAATAACGACAATTGACTAGTTTTTAATCCAACAGAAAATTAAGGAATTTAAAAAAAAAAAAAAAAAAAAAAAAAAAATGTTGCATCACCACATATTTCCATAACCGCATCATGATTTTACTAAGTAAAATAGTTAGCTATCAAGGATCAAAATTTAACAATTTGCATAAATTTCATTTGTTTAGATTTTAATTAAAATCTTAGTTTCAGAGTCATTAAGACACTTAATTTGTTAATTTCCAACCAGTTTTTAAGATGCCCTTGGTCAAAAAAGCTGTGACATCTTTTTATTTTTATTTTTTTCAAGATCACATTACCCACATCAATGTATTTGTTTCAACAAATGTATAAGGTTATAACTATTCTGTTTTATATTCACATAAAACTTGTTAATTTTGCTACCTTGCAAGAAAAAACATCCAGGGTTTGAATCTCAGCCAGGGATGTATAATGTATGTTCCTCTTGTACATGCACTTCTCTCTGGGTACTCCAGTATCCTCCCACAGTTCAAACAAAGTCCAAAAACATCCACCTTTAATCACCCTTAAGTGTATATGTGTGTGCATGGCTGGTTGTGCTGTCCTGTGAAAGACTGGTGACTTGTCTTGTCAGGTTTGCAGGGGTGTGGTGCTAACCTCCAGCAGTCACTGAATGATAGGGCACCAGTCCATCTAAGGGCATTTTCGTTGATCTTTTAGTTATTTTATGCATGGTGTCTTTTTTGTTGTGGCATTGGACCAGATTATAACAATCTATTTAATTCAATATATAGTTTTAAACACCTGAAGGCCTTACCAGGTCTTTAGGGGTTTCATATCACCGTAATCAGTATTGCAGAATAAGTGAAAACTTCCAACTACAAAAAGATCTGCAGCTGCCATAACATTAGGGAAACCAATTAACCAAACATTCCTGTGGCTTGGACTGCGGAAGGAAGCAGTGGTTCCTGGGGAGAACCAACATATGCATGGAAACAACGTGTGAATTTTATGCAGGAAAAAAAAAAAAAAGAAAACAAAACAAACAAAAAAAAAAACAGGTTGGCATTTAAACTTCTTGTATTGCTCAACTCTGCTACATGTATCCTACATCAGTTGATGTTGAATTCACCTGGCATCCCAATGTTATCTGAGGTTTGTCCTCACAATTAACATCTTCACTGATTTATTTTCAACTTTCAAAGTAACATTTCAATTGAGAGTAATGTGAGGGGATTGTAAAAGTGCAGACTGCAGTAACTTCTGATTCAAATAAGTTTCAATTAGATTACATTATTAATCCGTTACAATGTATTTGTTCTTTACTCCTAAACATTTGCATTTTTTCCTCTATTTAAACACAGCAGTGAAAAGAGTATGAACCATGAATTGTCACACTTATAAACTTATTGAAATAAACTTGCAGCTTACTGACTTCTATGTGTATCTCTGGCTTGTAGTGTGTATCCTCCTCTATATTAAGTGTTCCCAAAAGGAAAGCAGCTTTTCGATTTAGAAATGCTTAAACTAAACAAGACACTCCAGATGGGATCCATCTGGAGAGTCTCTGCTTCGGCCACTGGAAGGCTAATGTCCAACAGCCACAGTATACTCTTGACCAAGATCTGGAGCCTGGAAAAACTGTTTGACCTTTCGCAATAAAAACATAGAAGTGTTTCAAGGTCTGCCAGAAGCTTTCCCCTAGACAAATATACAACTTTTTAGGAGGAAAATCAGAAGGAAATATTCTAATCTGATCATCTGGAAGGTTTGTAAAAGAGTCATGAGATGTTTAATCTTATTCAGCAATTACTGTGAGAAATAGAGAATTTACTCCAATGTATTTTTAAAAGCAAAGTATTTGCCGAAGATCATTATCTCTTCAAAATCTGATATTCTTAATTTCAGTGAAAATGTTCAACTTCTTTTTACAGGAAAGTCCTGCAGGCCTTCTTATGACAAATAAATTTGTCTTTATTCAACCTGCCTGCTCAAATTAGCCTTTCATGAGGGTGATAAAGTTCTGATGCAGAAAGCAGGGGTCAAAAGGGTGTATTAAATATGTAAATTGCACATATCTCAGACTGTGAAAGTAATTTCCTCTAATGGACTATAAAGGTTCTTAAATAAAACGCTATATTACACTCAGGTGTGTAATAGAATTTCTAATCATTTTGTACAGACTTTTAGGAAGCCAAGATGCATTTGCTTCATTTAGGTCTCTTTCCCTCAAGTAATAAAGATGATGCTCTGAGCTGTGTGTGTTAATAGCTTAGCATTGAGATGACAGATTCCCTTTTATCTTGTTTTTCAGAAATGAAGAAAACACACAGTACTCAAGCTTAAAAAGAGCCAACTGTGGATATATATTTCAATCGCTGCCTGTTTTAAAAATGAAAGAACCAAAAAAAAAAACTTTATTGTTTAGTTATTTAAGACAAATTGTTCACCTTTGGTTACACAATAACTGGTTGATTCTGATTATCCTTTGTCCATAAAGTGCAGTTAATGGTGTCAGCATTCATATGAGTGAAAACCATCCATCCATCCATTGTCTTTACCCACTTATCCTTGCAGGGTCGCAGGGGAGCTGTTATAAGTAAAAACATGAACCCCAATCGTAATTTGGAACACCACTGATGTTTATCCCTACAAAGTTTAACTGCAGTTTACTGTACCTAAAAAATAATAAAAAATAAATAATAAATAAATAAATCAAAATTAGGGGCCAATTTTATGGGTACATTCTGAACTGTGTCTGCTCTAGCATAGCAGGAGAGATGAAATGTTAGACCTTTAACCTGATAATACTCTAATTGCTCATTCTCAGTTCCTTTTATTTCTCTTTAAGTATAGGTGCTAGCTTTATGCTGATTTTCTTATACTTGGCATTTTAATCATTAAAAGACATTAATGACATTAATATGAAGTAACTATTGAGTCTATTAGTGACCTGTTCCAAAATAGTAATTTAAACTAAAGAGTCAATATTTTAATTTTCAAAATATAAATATAATATACTTTATTAATTGCCACATTACTAAGTGCAGCTGCTAATATTAAAAATAATTCACCTTTTTTACTGTATATAGAAGAGCTGGATTTTTTTTCCTCACTATTGCTGACCCTGGCCATCACCTTAAAGCAAATTACTTTGCTGGACTTTACATGCAATTGGAGCTTTTAATGGACAAAAGGGCTAACAGTCTACAGAAGGAATGTGGCAGCTTTGGAGGGTTATAACAGCTCATTTAAACCCCTTTAAAAATTTCAGCTCACAAAAATTGGCAAAGGTTTTACTTTCAAAATGAAAAACCACCAAACAAAAACTATTTTATATATATATATATATATATATATATATATATATATATATATATATATATATATATATATATATATATATATACACACACACACACACACCCCCTTCAAAACATGTGACATATTTGACCTTTCCAGAAGGGTTTTATGATATGCCAAACTCAAGTGTGACTAATAATATTTCACTGATGCATTGCAGTGTAGGCGACTCTTGATTTTCTTTTTTATAAAAAAAAAAAAGCTGACACATTGACCACCTTGTACTTTTTTTTAAATTTCTAATGTATTTCCAAGGAAGATTACTAAATGTTAAATCTTTACTGTCAGAATTTAAAATGTCTCGTGTTTGATTATGGTTTAAAACCTAATGTATATAATATAGTGATACACTGTGTGTAAGTATGACTATATCAATCCCATTTGCAGCGAGTATTAACAAACACACACCTTACCGAGTACATCAATTATACAACATGTGCATCATTCAAACGTCTGCATATCAAAAACGGACTGAAATATGACCGATGAGGCAACTTTTAAAAATATTCATAGATTATCTATGAATGCCCTTAAAAGGTGGAGTTTTATGGCAGATTATTTAAAAAACACAGCTTTGATACCTTTTTCTAAACACCTAAACATGTTTGAGGCATTTTACAGTCACACTGATGAATAACGTTCTCCGTTTCATGGTTTGCAATTACGGGTCATATTCTTCGCTTTTTCTGCCAACACAGCAATAGTTTAAGCATTGTGTAACATCCAAACTTTTTAACAAGTAATAAAATGTTGGAATGGTTGCAAATAGGAAATGGTCTGAGTGAGAAAACAGCTGTATTTGCTGGTGGTAAATTTACCAATCAGTAAATTTTGTTTTGCTGATTGGTTGTCTTGTAGTCAGTTAGGTTACCATATTTACCTTCATAATAATCTACACTACCACTCAAAAGTTAGGGGTCACCTAAAAATGTCTTGTTTTCCAAAAAAAAAAAAAACCAAAAAAAAAAAAACCAAAAAAAAAAAAAAAACACACACCACTTTTTAATAATCAAAGGCGTTAGAAAATATACACAAGGCATTGACAAGGCTAGAAATGATTTCTATATGAAATACTTTTGTCCTTAAAACTTTAATCAAAGAAACTTAAATTTACAGCAATTACAGCCCTTTACCATTCTGTCAATTTGTTGAGGTAATCTGAGGAAATTTCACCCCATGCTTTCTAAAGCTCCTCCTTCAGGTTGGATTGGCTTAATGGACACTTCTGTTCAAGCAGCTCCCACAACACCTTAACAGGGTTGAGAACTGGTGATTGTGCTGGCCACTCCATTATCAATAATACAGTTGACTGCTTCTTCCCTAAATAATTCTTGCATGGTTTGGATCATTGTCTTGTTGGGCAAAATTGGTTCCAATCAAGCGCTGCCTACAGAGTATGGCATGGTGTTGCAAAATGTAATAGCCTTCCTTATTCAAAATCCCCTTTACCAAGTACAAATCTCACTTCTCCAGCACCAAAGCATCCCCGGACATCCCTTTTCCTCCACCATGCTTGACAGATACCATCAGGCATTGCGCCAACATCTTTTCAGTTCTGCATCTCACAAAATTTGTGATCCAAACACCTCAAACTTAGATTCATCTGTCTAACACACTTTTCCAATCGTTCTCTGTCCAATTTTTTTGCCCATCTTACTCTTTTCCTTTGATTGGCTAGTCTCAGATATGGCTTCTTTCCTTTGGCTACAAATAGCATCCTGGAGTCACCTCTTCACTGTTGACATTGAGACTGGCATTTCACAGGTACCATTTAATGAAGCTGTCAGCTTCATTAAATGGTACCAGCAAAGGAGCAACAAGGAGATGTAGAGTGAGACCCAGAGAGTAACAGAGACAGCGGAGGAACGGATCTGGATGTCCAAGAACAAGTCTTCAGTAGAAGACAGGCTGTGGAGGACCATGGAAAACACAAGGCAGCAGAAACTGAAGATTCAAGCTAAACTCAAGGATTGAAGCGCTAAGATGACCAGTTACCACAGGATGTAAGTTAACCAACTAGCATTTGCCCAAGGAAAATCCTCCTCTAAATACTGCTCCCTTGATTGCTGCTGATGAGCACCAGCTGGAGGCTGGAGGCTGGAGGCTGCACCTGATGGTCACACCCTGAGGAGGAAGGTAGGAAAACAAAACACCCACAACCCAGCACACGTTAGTCTGTCAGTTGCCATTAAAATCAAAAGAAGAAGAAGAATCCAGCACACGACCCTGTGGATACAACACAACATGCTTATTTTGGGCTGTAGGAGGAAGGCAAGAATATTTTCTGTGAAAATGAAGCTTTAAAAACATTTCCTGTCCATACAGAAAAATCTGTCTGAGCGAAGGACATTAGTCTTAATGAGAATTTACAAATATCCCACAAAGTGACAAATACATTTACAGCAACTCAGTCAGTTCTTAATATTCAGAGAGTTGGAGAAACACATCTTTAAAATGCTGAAATACAACCTCGACTTTTTGAATTCATTAAAAATTTGCAAAATTAAAAATCATTTTACCGTTTTGCTTTCTCAAGGATTTTCAACACTAAGTTATGAATTTATCAGTTTCTTTGTTTTAGAGGAGCTAATATCAGCCTTTTTGTTTTAGAAAGAATCTTAGGCTTTTTATATTTTACTCAGTCACTATAGGATTTTCCCATTACATTTACAACAGTCATAATGTTATGGCTGATCAGAGCACATTGGCAGGAATAAACAACCCCTACATGCTTTTCTATATGCGTTAATTCCTCTTTTCCTTTCTAGAAGGTTACCAGACAGCATGGATTCTGTTCTGAAGAGCTTGACCCTAATTCTCACCGTTGAGGCTGAAGCAGGTTGACCTGTAGTTCCACAGTCAGCACATCATTAAAAATATGTGTGGTTTAAAGCATTCTCACATCATGTGTCATTATGTGGTATAGACAGTGCACAGATACAGACAGAAAGAAGCACTGAGTAGATTATCAACAACTGGAGACAGTTAAGTAACTAGATTGAGGAACAGGGTTGCCAGTTTCATGACGGACTCTTCCAGCCCTCTTCATGGACTGTTTACTCTCCTCAGGAGAATGACTGCGCAACATCAGTGTCACAACAAGTTGGCTAAGAAAATGTTTCTTTACAGAATCTGTCACACTCACCAGTGCTTCTATGCACAAGAGATTATTTTGTGTGCAGAAACTGTCACACATTCTGCATGCTTTTAAACAAATCATATTGCCAAATTTACGCTCTAATTGATCAGCAACACTGATTATAAACCATAACCCTCGCCATGAATGGCATGTTTTTGTTCTGCTTTACTATTTTTTTTTTCTTTCTACATTTTGCATACTGTGTGGTTATTTTTTAGGTTTCAGGACGTCTTCATACTATGATCCCTGGCTTTAACATGCATCCTGGCCTAACAACGATAACTCAAACCTGGCATTAAAATCTGTCCAGAGCAATCGGTTCTCAGATGATTGCTTTACATGCAAATAAACATGTAGTTATGTCACACAAGATTGGCTGTCTGCTAAGCAATAGTTCTGCTGTATCTGTAACACAACACGTACTTCCAATCACTTAAGCAACTTTAATATTCCAACATTAAAAAGGTGGAGATTCAGTTGTGTTTTCATTGTTCTCCTGATACAAAATACAAACTATTGATCAACTACACAGTTTAACCAACACAATATCAGCAGTAAAGGAGACTAAATGATGTGGGAGTTTACAAAGCTTAGGATCAGCACTAAGACACTAAGGATTTTAACTCATAGTAAAACACCTTATGGTTCACTTGAACACACTTAGTTTATGCACAGAACGTTGTGTCAAAGTAAGTGGACCTGACACAGACAGAGAAATTATACTGTTAAGAGTTATTTTATAATGCAGTGGCCACAGTGGGCAGCCAACATGTACCTCCAATTATAATGACAAACTAGTGAGAGAAAAATCACTCACAGATACAGACTTACATTGAGCAGGATTTTAGCAAGTTTATTAAAAGTTTTGAACTAAAAATAAAATCTTATATTTTGAGTGTTCCAGATCGCTTACATCCATTTAATGACTAACTTTCAATTGCTTAAAGTTGTTCATGCTGGAAATTTCAGCTGTAAATATTAGTATCCCTTAATTACTTTCCCCTGTGTTTAACTAATATGTGTAGCTGTGTGTTTTATTTCACACTGAAATATGATCCTGAATGATTGATTCCACAAACAGGTCTGAAAGAAATTAAAGTTACTGGTGATTAATACTTGTCTGAAACAGATTAATGGATAGTCATGGATTAGGATGATATGCCAATAATTTACTGGTCTATTCCAAGGGCCCACAGACCATAGCAGTTAGGGTCCAGTGGAAATGATTTCCCTTGAGACATCCTATGGCAAAGGAACTGAGCTTTTATTTTAATGTGGCAATTAACCATGAACCACATTTATCAAAAATTATTTGGATGTTTGAATTTTAATTTGCTTTAATTTTCACCTCCTGGAACTGAATAAATCAGTCATAAAAAAAATGGTTAAGATGTAAGAGTGAGAGAGCTTGTATATGGATTTTAATTTCATGCAGCCTGCATGCACAGACATTTCTGTTCAATTTCCAAACCCTCACTGCCCTGACACTCACCACAAATTTCTGGTTCTGTCACTCAAATTTAACAAGCCATGGAAGGGGAGGAGTGCGATGGGGGTGAACAGGGGAAGTTGTGTAAGTGGTTGCCCTCAGAGGGAGGAAAAAGTCAAGAGATTTGGATTCTGAGCAGCAACTGAAAGCTGAATTACAGTAACTACAGTCAGGGCAGTGTGTAATGCTGCCATAATGCGCTCATTCTGTGTTTATGCAGACAAAAGGTTACATTTTATGTCATCTAAGCTTTGCATTGTTAATTAAAGACAGCCTAGTGAGGGATAGAAGAACATTTACTCAAGTCTGTGTATTGGAACATAGGTTAATGAGTTTTATTACATTGGCTCTAATGAGGAGGAAAAAAAAACATAAATAGTCTGACCTCATCAAATCCTAAACTGGTTCGAGTTCTGGATGAAGATGGAAAAATTGAGCTGACATTTAGAGAGGGATGGAATGACTTTCTATTCTGTGCCTGGACTTAAAACTAATTTATTTCTCCATTAAACCAACTCACTATGTAATTCAATATTTTTCCCATTCCTTTCGTTTCTGTTAAAAAGGCTTTATTAGACACATTTTCAGGGTCTATTTAATCTTACTACTGGTCATCTTATTTTAAAAAGTGATGAGGTAAATGGATCTTATCCACACCCACTGCCTTCTTAATTAGGTACACCTGCTAGCATTAGATTAAATTCCTTTTGTCTTCAGAATTCCTTAATTCTTTGTTTCACAGCTTCAACAAAGGGTTTCTTTGAGATTTTTGTGATGACAGCATTACTCCAGATTTGTTGGATGCACATACATGTTCTAAATCATGCTAATGGTGCTCCATTGAATCGACATCTGGTGACTGCGGAGGCCACTGGAGTACAGTGAACTCATCAACACGCTTAAGAAACCAGTTTTGAGATGATTTGATCTTTGTGACATGGCATATCATCCAGAACTAAATGAGTTTCAAGTGTAATGTTTCCAAACAATACCTGGCATTTCAGCTAAACAGCTGCAAGATAACAGATTAGCAGCCTATGGAAGACTTATGGAAAGTGTGATAGAGATAGTTCGCTTTCTATAGGCAATATAAAAGATTTTCCAGTGAAAATTAAGTTCCAATGGAAAAAAAAATACTCAGTTGGAAAGCAACTTTTGTGTACTAGTTGGTCAAGGATTGTTGTCTTACCCACAAGTACTTTCATCTTGTTCTCCAATCTAAACACTTAGTGATACAATTAGAAAATAGGAGATATTGAGAATATGCAGGCATGTTTGTTTGTTTGTTTGTTTGTTTTTTTTTAAATAATGTGTTAAACATCATTGCTCCAACCTGAAATATACTCTGTTGCTGCTACCACGCTGTCACTGCATGATTCATAGAACATTTTTACATCAGGCCTTCAAGACGACCCACGGCATACGTGACATCTCTTTGCAAAAGTTACATCATCATATTGCTAAATGTCACCCCTATTTTTTTCTGCACACCCTTAGTTTCTTCAGCACTAATTCACAGACTTCTGCTCAGTGCACATCAGAATACAGCTTAATCAAAGCCAGAACAATGTGTTGACTGTTTCACTCACTAGTTCTGGTTAATTCTGATACTTTTGATCATTTTCCTTCTGTACTCTGTTTTTTTTCTTAGTGTGCTTTAAAATGTTCACTTTTATCTCATCTCTGGTCCTACTCTTGCTACTTTCAAACGTATTAACACCTCATTTCACATTTTGTAAAATTACAGTCACATTTTGAGTGATATAACACAAAGAAGTGCACAGTTGTGAAGTGAAAGAAAAATGTCACATAGTTCAGAAACTTTAACAAAAAAGCATTTAAAAAGTATGATGTGCATTGCATTAGACCTTTTTTTCTGAAGAAAACTGAAATTTTTACTTTTTTTTTTTTTTTTTGCAGCAAAGCTCAAGCTCAATATCACTGCATGGAGAGCAGACATCATTTAAAATCCTGAAAGATATTGTCAGTTGGATTTAGGTCTGGACTTTGACAGAGCTATTCTAACACATGCATATACTTTGATCTAAACCAGTGGTGTCTAAAATCATACTGTATGTTTTAGTTCTCTCCCTGGAGGTAGTAACTACCACCTCAGCATGTCAGTGTTCTGCAGAGGCCTGTTAATGAGCCATCATTTGATCCAGATGTGTTGAACCAGGGAGAGAACTAAAACATGCAGGATATCGGCCCTCGAGGACCGATTTTGGACACCACTGATCTAAACCATTCCATCTTAGCTGCGGCTGCATGTTTAGGCTTATTGTGCTGGTAGAAGGTCTTCAGCAGCCACCAACAGGTTTTCTTCTGCAATTCCCCTGTACTTAGCGCCATCCCGCTTCCTTTCAACTCTGATGAGGCTTCCTGTCCCTGCTGTAGAAAACCTTTTCACATGTACCAAACTGCAAGCAGAACTTCTTCTGGTTCTCTTTCCATAATGGCTTTCTTGCCATCACTGTTCCACAAAGGGCAGGTGTGGGGAGACCACAATGAATTGAACCGTGCTTCACAAGATCTTGTTAGCTTGTGATGTTTATGATTACATAAATCTGCTCTATAAATCTATCACTACTTTAAATGTCTGCTGTGTTCCTTGTTTTTCATGAGGTTGTTTGTTCAGTAATGTTCTCCTGGAAATCTCTGATGCATTGATGGAACAGCTTTCAATTCAAACTGTTCAAACAGAACAGATTCAAATTATATATACATATTATGATTTTCTACTGGATTTTATTTAGGGGTACTGAAGTAAAAAAGGTTAAATGCAATACCACACTTGTTAGATTTTTATTTGTAGAATATGCTTAAAACAGCATCTCCTTTGCTTTCCACTCAACAATTATGGGCTACTTTGCTTTGGTCTGTCATATAAAATGCTCCCAAACCCAATAAAGTTTGTGGTTATAATGTGACAAAATGTGGAGGAGTTTTTCAAAGCACTGACATCTGCAGCAGCTTTTCACTCTCATACAAAACACAAACACACATATTAGGATTACAGTTGTTTTTCTAGGTTTTGCCTAAGAATTAAATACCAGAATTATTTTTTTCTGTTACTTTTAAGATTTTCCATTCCACCTTTGCTGCAGGAATTTATGGACACATATTGCTTCTGAGTGCACATAATTGGGTTATGGAATTCATGGTTGTATTATTATGGTTTAGCATGAGGCTTTACAATTCATAGCTGCAGGAACAACATATTTTCTTTTCTTTATGTCAGGACGGAATCAAGTCATGATGAATGGAGGGGAAAATTAGCTCTTGCACAAGCAAGAAAATTACTAAAACACATGGGCCAAAACAAAAGAAAACTTGCTGTGGGCATTTAAGAGGAACATACTGCAAATGCAGGCTGCAGCTGTTTCTTTGTGTTGAACAGTGGGAACCATCTATAAAAATGAAATGAGACTCTGAGTCATAATGTGTTATAGTACAATAAAACTTTGATAGTGATTTAGATTTACTAAACCATCATTTTAAAATTTCTTGTTGATTTGTTAACTCAGGTTGACTCTTTCTATTAGATAGATAAATGCTGCAACATCATCCTGACAGGAACAGCATCTGAACAATAAAGCTTGGAAGTAATTCCTAAAAGCACTGGGTCAGCAGATTCCAATAGGCAGAAACTTGTCATCGAGCTTTTCCTTCCCACTAAAGTACAGTGAAAAACAAAATGGCAGTGACAAGAGGAAACAGCCATATATTGTTCTCATTTTTAGTTTATTTTGTCCAAATATCACTTGAAAAATAAAGTTTTATTTTGTGAAGAATCTTGATTTTGTCTCACAAGGGCATGACATAAATGTTTTTTATTTGATCATGAAAATGTCTAATATTTGTCAACACAGATCAGAAAGATCTCAAGCCAGAACCTCAAAATCTCCCCTTTTCACCCATAAAAAATATTTTAAAAGAATTAAGAATATTTGTTCCTGAATGGTTGTTAAGATGCAATCAGGGCTGTAGCACAATTTCACTGATTCACCAGCTGCGGCCTCTTGCCAGTGGCACTTGTCTCATAAAGCTATTAATTATTAGGAGTCCTTTATTTTGAATGGAGAGTGTTGATTGAGGACAGAATCCACACAGGTGATAGAGCTAATAGAACTAATAGTGAGAGCAGATGGTGGAATTTGTTCACTTTGACTACCTTTTGACCTGCGTTATAAATAAAACAGAAACTTATTGTGAATGGATTCCTAACTTACACTGTACCAACACTTCTGGTAGAAAACCAGAACAGAAATACTGTTGTTTCTGTGCAACACAAACCCAGTAAATATTCACTAAACAAACGTGAATAAGATTTTTGAGATTAAACAAGGACAGAACAAAAATTTTACTAGTTCGGCACAGGCCCAAAAGAGACACAGTTATGATAAACCAGAGGGACATAGCTGTGAATGTTTTTGTTGTTTTAACAGTAAAATTACTGTGCTACAATAGCTTTTACTGTTGAAACAATAATCAGTATGTCACTTTAAAACTACTGTGTTCTCAGCAGTTCTATTCAGTCTGTTTACATCATTTTACTGTAGATTTACAATGCAATGTGGGAAATTGTCAAATATCCTGTAATTTAAATGGAGTAGCATTACCTAGCTAAAATAAACCAGTCAGTACTCCATCCTAAAATTAAATGGTTGCTGCTCTTGGCTTCCTTTGGGGCTTTTCATTGTATCTTAGAGTTCTTCTTTTTGTGTGATATTTTGTAGTGTCCTCTTTGTTCCATGGTGCAATTTTTAAAGATTCTGTTAATTTGCAACAGCCATCTGTCTTTTTTAAGCACTGAATTGGAACCTGATTTATCTTTTTCCTTACAGCAAGAAGGTTCTGGATTCAACTCCTGGCCTGGAGTCTTTCTGCATGGAGTTTGCATGTGATAGAGTAGGAAGGGCTTCCAGCAATGTGTTTCTCTTTTGCCTTTATCAGGATTACCATGATAAAGTTAACAGTAAGCATTTGATTCCACATGGATAGACTAGGTAATGAGAATCTAAAATGGTTTATTTGGGGCCCCTAAAATTTAGTTATTTAAATTACAGGTCAAACACAGTGGTAGAAGGCTGATGCTTTGGTTTTTTGTAGCCAGAGGACCTTGGAATCTTGCTGTCATTGAGCCAACCATGTGCCAATAATACAAAAGTATTTAGAGTCAAATGTGAGACCTTTGGAAGCATATCTCAAACTAAGTTCAATGATCAAACAGCAGTGAATCCACAGTAGAACGGGTGAAAAACATAATCGCCTGTGATGGACTGGCAACCTGTCCAGGATGAACCCTGCCTCTTGATCGATGATCATTGGAGATAGGCACCAGCTCCCCTTGCTACCCTACAAGGATAAGGGTTCTAGATATTGGATGGATGGAACATGCTGCAAGGGTCCAGTCAAAGTCCAGACCTTTATACTGACAGAAATATTGTGTTGGGAGCATAGGAGAACTACACAGAAATGAATGCAATTTTTAATGAACTCAAGCAATGTTTCAAAGAAGACTGGTAGACGATTCTTACACAATGTGAAAGACTGATAAAGCCATACAGAAAATGATTACTAAGAGCTGTTGCAGCAAATTGTTTTTCATCAAGCGATTGAATCATATGGTGAAATTAGGTTTTCAGACAGTTTTTCCACTTTAATTTTATTATTTCATTAATAATAACATTGTAGGATCTCTGTGGTTCTGTATAATTGAGGTTAGATTTAAAGAATTGTAGAGTTGTTCAATTTTTAAAGATGTACTTCTTGGACCCTGACCCATCATTCACCGTACTTTAAATAGTTTAAAGCTGAAGTTTTATAGAAGCCCAAAAGATGCCTGTACAGTTCATGTTTGAACACATTCTCACTCTGGGCAGCAGTCTTCCCTCATATGTATGTCAATGAATCGCTGTCTCAGCAAAGCATATTTTCGGACAGTCCAGATGGACGGGATTATCTTAATTTTCTCAAGAGATTTTTCTGGCAAGGCATGTTTTTGTTCTTCTAAATCTGATAGTTTTTCCTGGATTCCTCAAATCTAAATCTGCAACAACAGACTTTGTCCACACTTGGAGCCAAGGGCAAAGGGAGCATGTATGCGTTAACTGAAGTGAAGAAACGAGTGAGCTTTGTCTTCCGTGTGGCTGACCCTGCACAATGCTGACAAAGCACATTGTTAGCTTCTCATTTACAAAAGACAGGTTTAGTGTAAAAAAGCTGGTATGGACAGAAATACATTTCCAGGCTTGTTATTTTAAACATTCAAATGGATGCAGAGCGAATAGCATTTTTTAAAAGGAAGCCTTTCATAATGCCCTGGCATAAATGCAAGTATTCCTACAAGATGCAGTTTTCATTTCTGTCAACAAAACATTTATAACCAAATAAGGTTTAGAAAAGTACATAACAGTTTTGCCAGACATCCTAATGAATAATAATAATAAAGTCAACAGAAAAAAAATGCTAAATAGAATGAAAACAGCAATGTACAAAAATAATATATGTCAGGAAGGAGAGAAGTCAAATCCTTTCTAGACAGAGATGTCAATGTTCCAGCAATTTGTCCCTTGTTCATATGGAGAGGAAAAATGTTACATAAATTCAGGTCAACATTTTGTTTCAAAATGGATCCAGTCTAGTTCTTTAGTTGGTACTTGCTGGTTAACAAGATCAATTGACTTAAATGGAACTTAGAAGTAAAACCCTCTAAGTTCCAGACTCCTTCCAGACAACCTTAAAATCGTCTGAAAGGAGATTCCAAAGTCAAGTGCTCTCACGTTTTTTCAGTACATAAAATACTGGCTGCTGAGGAGACACAAGCAAATTCCTAAAGCTATTTGCATGTGAGTGTGTATGTGTTAAAGCTGCAGTA